>PVKU01000007.1:0-600000 GCA_004027475.1 Anoura caudifer
AGCCAGGTTGATGGAGTCTCAGATTATGGCACCTGCTTGCCTGCTCTGTGGGTTAAGGGCCCAGAAAAAAGACAATGTTTTCTGCTTGTTTTGATGCCAGATATGTCAGTTTCTCCCAGCATGACACTGGTGCCTTACAAGTTGCCACCCCAGAACTGGAGCTTAGATGGAGTGAGTCTGAATATATGAGTCCATATGTGGGTGCTTTAAGAGGAACTGCTTGGGGATCCAGAAGTTTCTTCCACTGACTCAGTCCCCACTGGTTTTTGCAGTCAGAAGTTGTGGGGAATTATCTTCCTGGCGCTGGAACTGTAGGCTGTGGGGTTTGGTGAGGACTGGGACTCCTTGCTCCTAAATATCCCTCCTGAATTTTTATCCACCATGTGTGGGTGAGGGACCAAAGGATTCCAAGTCTGCATCCCTTCTATCAGTATGGATGAATGTGGTTTCTTTAATTCCCAGCAGTCAGACTTCCATTCAACTCACTTTCTGATGGTTCTGAGTGATGGTTGTTCTGTGTTTTAGTTGTGATTTTGATGTAGCTGTGGGAAGAGACGAGCTGTGTCTGCCTATGCTGCCATCTTGACCAGAAGATTGGATCTTTTAAGAAGGGAAAAAAACTATTCATGAGATTCTGCCATTCTTTAATAATTTCATACATTTCATTATAAATTGATGCTATTAATGACCATTTTAGAACTATTTTTGTGCTTACTCTTGTTGGAGCAAAACTATTATAGTTCATTTCTCAAACTAAAAATTAAAGAAACATGCTCTTAACTTCATGGTAATACATTGAAAAAATATTCAGAGCAAAAGTATGGAATTTCTAATATATTATTTCTATCCATACCATTAATATTTATATTTATTAACTCAACTTAGTTAAGCAAAATGCCAAATAGACAAAGAATATCTAATTAAAAGCTATCAAAAAGTTCTAGTTCATGAAATACAGGCTTTTTTTTTCCTTATTTACCTTATGAATAGTTTCGGGAACTAGATAGTGGTGATGGTTGCATAACATTGCAAATTTGCTGCATACCACTGACTTGCTTACTTTTGCTCATTTGATTTAAATTTTTTTTCAGATTTATTGAGATATAATCAACATACAACAATGCGTATGGTTAAGGTATACATTGTGCTGATTTGATATGCTTATTATAATGTAAAAGCATTACAACAATAGGGTTATTAGTTAATACCTCCATCATCTCACATGAATACCATTTATTTTTTGTGGTGAGAACATTTAAGATCTACTCTCTTAGTAACCTTGAAGTATATAATATAGTAGTATTAACTATAGTCTCCATGCTGTACATTCGGTCCCCAGGACTTATTGTACAGCTGGACATTTATACCCTTTGACCAACATCTCCCCACTTTCCCACTCCTTAGCCTCTGCCAACCAACCTCCTACTCTCTGTTTCTATGAGTTTGGCTCTTGTAGAGTCCACATGTAAGTGAAAGAGATCACATGGTATTTGTCTTTTTCCATTTGACTTCTTTCTCTCAGAATATTGCACTAAGGGTTCATCCATGGTGTTGCAAATGGCAGGATTTCCTTTCTCATAGCTGAATGATTCCATTGTGTGTGTGTGGATGCGCACATCACATCGTCTTCATCCATTCATTCTTAGAGAAATACTTATGTTGCTTGAATCCCATGGGAATTGTGAATAATATTGCAATGAACAAGGGAGTGCAGACATCTTTTTGAGATCCTGATTTCATTTCCTTTAGATATACTGTATACCCCAAAGTGGGAATGCTGAATCATGGTAGTTCTATTTTTAATTTTTTGAGGGACCTCTGTATTGTTTTCTGTTGTGGCTGTACCAGTTTATGTTCCAACCACCTTATCTCCACATCCTTGCCGATACTTGTCTTTTTGGTCATAGCCCTTCCAATAATGAGGTGCCTCATTGTGGCTTTGATTTGTGTTTTCCTGATGATCAGTGGTATTGAGCATCTTTTCATGTACTTGCTGGTCATTTGGATATCCTTGGGAAAATGTCTATTTAGTTCCTCTGCAGATTTTTAAATTGGATTGTTTGCTTTTTTGCTATTGAGTTGTGAGAATTCCTCATATGTATTTTGGATATTAACACTTTGTCAGATATCTGATGTGGAAATACTTTTCATCATTCCAAAGGTTGCCTTTTTATTTTCTTGTTTCTTTTGCTGTGCAGACGCTTTTTGGTTTGATGTAGTCCCACTTATTTATTTTTGCTTTGTTTGTACTTTTGGTGTCATATCTAAAAAATCATTGCCAGGACCGCCCTGACCGGTGTGACTGTTTGTTGGGTGTGGTCCTGCAAAGCAAAGGGTCATGGTTTGATTCTGGGCAAGGAGCCAGATCCCTGGTTTGGGGACGGGGGTCGTCCAACTGATTCATGTTTCTCTCCCTTTCTTTCTTCCTCCCTCCCCTCTCACTAAAAGTAAATAAATAAAATCTTTTCAAAAATTATTGCCAGGACCAACGTCAAGGAGCTTTTCCAGTTTTTTAAAAAGTTTTTTTATATTTTCAAGTCTTCTCCTTAAATCTATAGTCCATGAAATACAAATTTAAATTACGAAGGTGAGTTACTAAGAAACCAAATATAAATTTTAAAGAAGCTAGGAAGTTGAAGTGAAGGAGATCTGAGCGTTCTCTTCAGAGGTGGGACAGAGTGGTAAAGAGGACATTTTAGGGGGCTGGAGATTTAGGACCTTTGTGGGTTAGGCTGCAGACTTTTAGAACGGCTAAGAACAGGTCTGCGACTTAAATTTGTAACGAGCTCCCAGAAATATGCCTTAGGCTGTGTTTTTCCTTTCAGATGCTTTCGGATCTGAACAGTTGTGTTCCGATCACAGGTGGCTGTCGCCAGTATAACTACTGATTGTTGGTACTTTGCTTTTGTGTACTTATTAGCACATGCGCCACTGTCGTGCGCCACTACAGGCCAAGAAGAAACAAAAAAAAATTTCCGTTTCTTGTGAAGTTAAGAAGCGGGAACCGACCCCTTGACATCCATCACTCTCCCATCTTCCACCCAACGCACTTCTCAGCAGCTTTAAGTAGTAGCGTAGCACGATCCGCAAAGACACGCTCCCTTCGGAGTGGGGGCGGAACCAGAGGAAACCCCGCCTCCCAAACCCAATCCCAGCTCCCTGCTGGTGGACAGGAAGCAGCGGCGGGCCTAGCAGCCCGGGAACTTGCCTCCACGCGCATGCGCGCGCCCCTGGGACGCCTGGGGGAGGGGGAGGAGCAGGAGGAAGGGGTGCGGCTCCGCGTGCCCGTTGGGCGCCCATGCGTCACGTGGCGAGAAAGGAGGCGGAGGTCTCGGTTTTGGGGAGGGCGCTTGAGAAGAGGAAAGGAGCGAGGGAAGGAAAGCGGGGAAGGGAGGAAGGAAACGAACGAGGGGGAGGGAGATCCCTGTTTTGGAGGAGCTGAGAGCGTTGCCGGCCCCTGAAGTAGAGCGTGAGGACGGTGCTCCGCCGTTTCTCCTGCCGGGGGTGGTCCCGGCTTCCCGTGGAGGCTTCGGACCAAGCCCCTTCAGCTTCTCTCTCCGGATCGATGTGCTGCTGTTAACCCGTGAGGAGGCGGCGGCAGCGGAAGATGGTGTTGCTGAGAGTGTTAATTCTGCTCTTCTCTTGGGCGGCAGGGCTGGGAGGTGAGGCACGACCCGGAGTGCCGGGGGCGCCGTGACCCCCGCGGACTGCGCGGGTGTAGCGGCGGCCCTGCCCAGCACACCCCAGTCGAGTGGTGCGGCGGGCGCGTCAGTCAGCCCCGCCGGCCGGCGGCGCCACTCGGGCGCGCAGGGCTCTCGGCTCCCTATTGTCCCTCGTACCCCGACCGCGTTCCCTTCCGTGTCGGGCCGAGGAGGCTCAGAGCCTCCGGCGAGGCCTTCCCTGCCCCCTACCGCCCCGGTGGCACGGAATGTGGGGGTCGCTCCCCAGAGAAGCAAAGTCGGGAGATCCGGGTCGCCAGGCGAGAGCCGGGGAGCCCAGGCCGGTGGCTCCATCTCTCCAGCCTGTTCGCTGGGCTCCGGGGCGGGCAGCCACCGAGGGGCCAGCAGTCTCTGCCGTCCTGATTCCGCGTTCATTCTCTTTGCCCTTCTGCTCTCGTCCCTTTCCCGGTGGCGGATTCTGGATTCTGCTTCGCGAAAAAGAACCGCTTATGGGAAGCGGTTCTTGGGAAGTTGCGCGATTTGTGCGGCCGGGCTGGTGAATTGTTCTTTGCCAGAGCTGGCGATCCAGACCGACCCGGTTCTGCAGACGGTCCGCCGGTGGAGGGGTAACAGCAGTCTGCTGCTTGTCTGAGCTGAAAAGGCTTCCGCTCTGCCCTGTCTTTGCCCGAGTGGAGAGAGATCGCTGCAGGGTGTGTTTATGTTCAGTGAAAACGTTCTGTTGCCCAGAGGAAAAAGGGTTTGGTGGGGAGAAGGAAAACTGTTTCTGGATATTCTCTGATTTGTAGGCTGGATTGGGTTTTTCTTTTGTCACTTAGAGCGACAGTCCCTGGGTGACCCAGTTTGAAGAGTGTTCTTAAACTGTCAGGAGGAGTTGACATTCGGGGTAGTTGTTAAAACAGAAGCAGTACCCGACCCCCCAAAGTGGAGTTAAATTTATTGAAAAGTTAAAAATTTCTTGATTACTTGGGTTTTGAAGACGATTTTTGTTTCTGTTGTATCGTAGGACCAGCTGCATCATTTTGTTGTGTAAAGTGCTTTGTTTTAGGTAAACTTTTTGACTTGCCCAAAGTATACTTAAAAACCATGGTGTGTTTTTAGAAGTATTGGATTGAAAAAATTTCCGGAATGCTTTAGATGGGTATACCCTAATTTGATAATTTAGAAAATATCTGAATATTTCGTGTAGGATGTTGCTTTTCTTTTGTCACTTTGACTTATGATTGCAGAGCTCAGCATATTTTTTGTCCCGTATTCTGCTTAGTCCGAGGTTGATAACTGTTGATAACTTCTCTGTCTTTTAACTTTTGTTATTATAGTAAGAAGTTAGACACTGATTTTTATGAGGTAGTAAAAGGTAAGATAAATACTTCAGGTACTTTAAATTACTGATTTAGTATATAAACTGCCCTTTATACATAAAGAATGAAACAGTAAGAAAAGAAACTAGTGTAGTCTCATGGTCGAAGAAGATAAAGTTACAGCATAATTTTTGTGGGTAAGCACCTGATTACACAAACATTTTCTAAGTTCAGAACTCTGGAGTCATTTATAAAGTATTATTTTGCATTAAACAGTGTTTAAAAGGCTTGCTACCTACTAAAGACATTTGTTTTAAGCAGAACTTTTAAAAATTTGATTTTAAAATTAGCATTAAGGTTGTAGCTTTTGGGTCCATGGAGCTATTTATTATCTTATGGCAATGTAGTGTATTATTTTCATCTATTGTGAAATATTTATCATCAAGTTTGTAAGAAGTTTAAATGATGAGTTATGTAGAATAGAATATATTCAAATGGACTATTTTAATTGATGAGTTAATGAATATGTTTGTGTACATTAGGAGAATTAGTGGAAGTATGGATTTAACTTGAAAGTGTAAATCATTTTTAGTTAATAAACCCTTTTAGTTGCTTCTCCCTTCTAATTCATCGATCAGTGTTTTGTATAATTTTTTTTTTTTCTCATAATATGATGGATGGGTAGCTGGAAGAGATAGTGTTTAGAATTATGAAATTTAAACTTTCCTAGTGCTGTCCATTTGTAGCACATGTCCCAGCCTATGCTGTATTTGTAGGAAGATAGTGTAAAATTTCTAGATTTCAGTGTCTATGTAGACATATACTCAAATATATACATAAAGTGCTTTTCTTTATTCTTTGTAACCACATTAGAAATTTATCCGACCTATTTTTATTAAATATAGCCCAAAGAATTTTTGTGTATGTGTGATTATTACTTTGTAACATAAATACGCTGGATAGTTGATGTCTTTTTAAAGAATTAATTAGTGTGTTTGAGGGGTCAAAAGGTATTTTTAGCAGTAACTTCAATCCCATAATGTTTTGGTTTGATGAAATCATACATAAAATAAACTTTATAGTGTGATTTTTTTTATATTTAGATATGTGGTGTAAATGCTTTATACCATGCATTCTATAGAAATAACTTTCTGAAAGTTTGGCTCAAAGTGTTAAAAGTATTTCTTTCACTTATACCAGCAAGTAAGAATCTTCGAAACTAATAAAAGAGACAGACGTCGTGTCTTTATCTTCAAGGAGCTCTGACTCTATCTTTTTAACTGAAGATTGGTAATCCAGTTAGCTGTATCACTTTAAGTGGACCAGTTTCTTATGGTGTGCTGCAAGAATTTTTGAAACATGCCGTACCTGACTATTTTGTCATGTGCCTACAGATGAAAAAGGTTGAAAATCCTGCCGTAAATCAACAGTCTGTGTATGTAAGGGGTTCTCTGTGTAGCAGGGGTTGAGGGCAATGGACATGGCAGGCAACTCGTTTTTTGATGTCCTTTTTATAACTTCCTAAGTGTGTTAAGATCTTCAAGTGTGTTTATTGTCTGGTATCTTAAATTTTCCTAGGGACTTGCGTGGTTGAGTAGGGAGAGTAAGGGCTATTTCTGTAATGTCTGTTGTGCATCTGGTATCGTGTTAGGAATTTTACTTTTCAGCATTTATGAGAGAGGTGATATTTTATAGTTGAAGAAACAGGCTTGAAGAAAGTTTTTCTAGCATCATCCATTCAGATCCGAGCCAGTTTGACCTCAAAGCCTGAGCTTTTTTCCATTACCCCCTCATGCATTTTGAAAGCAATTTTCACACATTACCTCAGAAGTGACTTCTGGACTGAACCACCTTAGAGATATGTTTTGTTTGATTTCCAGTGTTTGTAAGTTTCAACTAGCGATCAACATTGAAAAACTGGGAAATTTCTCAGTGAAGTTCCTGGATTTTTGGAATTTGGGGGAAGACTTGAAAATTCAGGCACTACTAGGCTGTATTTCTGTTTGGAGTTGAGTGGTGGAGCTGTATTGGCTGCCCTCTTTAGACTTGGCATGTCCTTACCAGTCAGTGCAGTTCCTTCCCATCATTTTTGCTGGTAATACATTTGGCCTACTTCACTCATTTTTGTTACCTGCCTGGGTCCTGTAAGAATGCTATTTGCATCTCTGCCTTGATTTCATCTTGCATGGATGACTCCAAACTTTCAAATGTATGTATTTTTTTATTGTGACCTCTTAATCTAATGTTTGTATAGTAATTCTTTTTCATAGTCTTAAAAATTTGTTAATAAAAACGGACATAATTTTATCTAGCTTTAGGTTATTAAATATTTAAAATCCTTGTTTTCATAATGCCAACAATTTGAAGGTCTTAAAGAATGATGGTTATAGTTTTTCCAAATAGCTTTAGCTCAGTGAGCAAATAAATAAGAAATCATTTCTTCTGCTTAGATGACACTCTCAGAAAATTGATTGAGGGTCATATCAATAAAAACTTAGACATTTTTCTTTTGAAGAATGGGATATAAATATAAACTCTTCTTTTGAAATTAAGAACATTGAAATGAAACAGTAAATTCAACAATAAGTTACATTTTTCTTACTTTGTTGGGAGTTGACAGGTTCAGATATCAAAACATTCCCATATAATAAATCTCAGCCCAGATTTAAAATGGTGGCCTTTGTAAAAAAATATGTAATTATTATTTTTAAAAGATTTTATTTATTTATTTTTTAGGAAGAGAGGAAGGGAGAGAGAAAGGGAGGGAGGGAAACATCAATGTGTGGTTGCCTCTCACGTGGCCCATCCTGCAGACCTGGCCTGCAACCCAGGCATGTGCCCTGACTGGGAATCAAACCTGCGACCCTTTGGTTCTCAGCCTGCACTCAATCCACTGAGCTACACCAGCCAAGGCTGAAAAAAAAATTATTGCTTGATTGATTTGAGAGGGAGGTAGGGGAGAGAGAGAGTCAGACAGACAGGCAGATACTAACTTAACACATTTATTTCTTGCTTCTTGTATTTGCCCTGACCTGAGATTGAACCCTTAACCTTGGTGTGTCAGGTCCATACTCTAACCAGCTGAGTACCAACTGAGCTATCTGGCCAGGGTGTGACTTTTTTTTGATGGAAGTTTTTCTAAGAAGCACACATTTACTGTGTCCTTAAAATGGACTGAATTTAATCTTAAATGTTTGAGGTTTAGTATAAGAACAACTTTATTGTTCTGTGTTCTATTGTAGTTTCTATTTTTTATTTTTTAGAAACAATTGAAATGGGCATTCTAAGTTTATTCTAGGTGATTGTGTTTTTTATTGCTGCATCTGGTTTTAATAGTATTTTCAACTTTTGGGTTACATGTCATGGCTTGCTTGTAAACCTTGAGGATACCACTTTTTAATTCATTGTTTCTAATATATTTTATATGGGAAAACTAATCATGCCTCACACACTTTTATGTAAAGTGGAATACATGAGTGTTAGATAAGTTTTTTTTAATGTATACCTTTTGGCTTTATAGGGTTTAGTGTTGAGGTTGTCCTGTTCTTATATTCTGAACAATTGGGATGATGATGTACTGTTTTGCTAGTTAAAAGTGAGGTGAAGTAGAATGGAGAGAAGAAACTGATGAATGACCAGCAAGACACAGTCAACAAAATATACAATCGTTTGGTTGCCTGTAGATCATTTCCTAGATCTGAATCTCTTAAGTACTCTGATTTGAATCTAATATATTAGATTACTGATATTAAACATACCCTAAAATGTACAGTTATAATACTGTATTCTCTACAGGAATGTAAGTTGTAAGTTAAGAAAAAGTATTCTCTATTTAAAGGAAAGTATTAGGTAAAAAAGTATTTAAAGGAAATATTAGATAAAAGAAAGATGACAGAGACTCTGGATACTGTGTTTTATTGTTTGCAGTAAGTAGCTGTTGTGTGTTACAGTTTTGGTGAGTTTGTGATTTGTATAAAGTTAAATTTCTAGTCTTTGAATTGTGTAACATTCTAATGGTTAGAAAAGTTGGCCATTTTTGGAGGTATATTTTTGGTATGGCTTAGCTTAAAACATAGTTTATGGGGAGCACCAGAAATGGAGTTTATGTGTGTGTGGAAAGGTTTGGGTGCAGGGAAAGGGGAGTCATTGGACATAGCTGCTGACATGAAGTTTCAGTGAGAGGCCTATGTGGCCGCTAATTGGGGAGACAAATTGGACATACGAAAGGCTGTGGACAGAGATACACAAAGTAATTTCCAGTTGGAGCCCTACGTCACAGGGCAGACATTAAAATTGTAGGAATTTGTTTGCATTTGGTCTGTTTTCACATGGGCAACTGAATGTGACATGCTTGGGTAAAGAGCCCAGTTTTTTTTTTTTTTTTTTAATTTTAAAAAATTTCTATTAAAGGAGATACTGACTGATAGATTGTTAGTGATTCTTCCAAGCAACTCTTCAAAAAAGTGTGCATGTTCTGAATAAAAGTCTGTCTAGTTTAGCTGTCAATTTTTATGCTAGGAAAAGGAAGCAATGTTAAAGATAAGGGAAAACCTAATAGTCCTACCTGTTAGATTCCATTGAGGGTAGTAACATTGCTGTCCAGCAGAGTGACGGCTTTGCCTTAGTACTAGTGGGGGCAGTTTTGTCCTAGCTAGGTTGCAGGAAACAGCAGTACAATACTAAGAACAATCCTCAGGAATGGGCGCACTCTCTTTGATAATGTGTGAATTTATTCTGAATTCATTCTGAACTACAATTCCAACTGAACAATGGGAGAGTGTTGTACAGTGAGAACATGCTATTTAGTCATCAGAATTTATTGTATGTCTGCAGCTAGTAGGAGTCATGAAGGCAGTCATGAGTGAGAAGGAAAGTAAAAATCACTTAGTATAGACAGAAATGCCAAGATATAAAAATATGGTTCTATTCACATATTGTAATTGCAATTGAAATGAGGGTTTATTAAGCTGGAGAGACATCAGCCAGTGGGAAAAGCTTTTTTAGATAGAAGGGAAAGGTTTATGGTCTAGTAAGAGGCTTGTAGGTTTACTTGCCTGGAATGGAGATTCCATGGCAGGAAATAAGGGGGAATGCTTCCTGGGTTAGGATAACCAGGACTCTCTAATTGTTCACATTCTAGGTCGTAGTAACTGAGGTAGAGTATGACACAGTAAGGAATAAATTACATGCTGGATGAACTGGGTGATTGAGTCCTGGATTAGGTAGTGATAATAGAAATAAGTAAGGATAGAACAAATGACATGGAAGAAGAATTGGTAAAACTTGGCGAATGTTTAATGTGAAGATAAAATGTATTGAGTGCTCATTCTGTTGTTGAATTTAGGTCTTAGACACTGTTGCATTTGAGAATGTGGTTTTATAGAACCTTGAGGACTCAATCTTTGCAGTTGAAAATATCTAAGATTTTGAATCTTGATAGAAGGTTATAGGTTGGGATATGTGTCCAAGTCTGGGATTTTATCCTGTGTGCAAGCTCATACTTTTGCTGGGGATTGGTTAAAACTTTATTTTTTATTTTTTTTTAAGAGAGAGAGGAAGAGAGGGAGAGAAACATCAATGTGTGGTTGCCTCTTACGTTGCCCCCACTGGGGACCTGGCCTGCAACCCAGGCATGTGCCCTAGACTGGGAATCGAACCAGTGACCCTTTGGTTCACAGTCCACGCTCAGTCCACTGAGCTACACCAGCCAGGGCTGGTTAAAACTTTGCACAGCCCTTCAGTAATATGTGGCTAGTCATTTGTGAAGTACTGCTCCTGAGAGTTGGGAGATAGAAGTTTGGTGAATTTGAAGTGGAGTGGAGCGGTTACATTTAATGGTGTGTTAGCAAGTATATACGTTTTTACTTTAAAAGTGTATCTTTACTTTCCTTAAGTTGGAATTAATGCTTTTTAGTTTAAGAGTATGCTTGATACTCTTGATTATATGTAAATTGTGAACTTACTATTTCAGAGACAAGTTGGGGAAAAGAATGTGATCTTGAGGCAAATGTACATATATGATTTGTGGAGCAGAATTTCTTTCCATTGGTCTTTGCTTGTGTTGATGATTGCAAGGGATACATGCATATGTATTTTGAGCTCTGAACTTTGGATTTTGTCTTCAAAAGAGTACAGATAGAATCCTACACTTACGTGTTGAGTGAGATATTATAGGGTGGGCCAAAAAGTCCATACTTTTTTTCCCATAAAAATAAAAGACACATTTTTCATTTTTACCAGTAACTTTATTGATCTGAATATTTTGAGTATGTTGGCTGTCTCCTGTATGGTATAATGTTGATCTCAATTAATGTCTCGATTTGATTGCTGTCAACTTCAACTGGTCTACCCGACTGTGGAGCATCATAAACTTTACGAACCACTTTTGACGTTTGATCAGTCACAGTACCTTCTCCATACACTGCAGAAATCTTTTTTTTTTTTTGACATTCCAGTTGCGTTTTTTTACCTTTCTTGAAATAATAAAGCGTAATATGCTGAAAATGTTGGGTATTTTCTTCCATCTTCAGTATTAAAATGGCTACACAAAAATTCACCAATTTTGATAAGTTCTTTAAAATGTGTGCTGTCACAATACAATCTAACAAAATTGTTTTGAATGAAGTTAAAGACAACTAAGCATTATTTAAGCCATCTTACCAAAAAAACCTAAACTTTTTAGCCAACCCAGTAATTTGCTGTCTTTTAAAACTTTTTAAAAATTTATTGATTTTAGAGAGAGAGAGAAGCAGGGGGAGAGAAAGAGAGGATGGAGAGAAAGAAACATTGATCCTAGCAGAGCCACCCAGCTAGGGCACTGTCTCTTTTCCTAAGAATTAAATGGGATAAGTTTGCAAAAATACTGACGAGATTGTAAAGTGCTATGCAAACATTATTAAAATTATGGTGTTTCCAGGCCTACTTTTGTTTGGAATCTGTTAGTTACAAAATACAGATGGATAAAATATATTTACAGAATTGAAATACTAGAATATCATTAGCAAACATTAGAAGATAGAATTTAAGAAAATTTATCATCCTTTCTCCAAAACAATTTTCACTTTTTAATACTAATCTTTCACTTTTAAAATGCCTATTATTATGAATTTACATCATACAATTTATGCAGTTTTGTGTTCTATAAAAAATTAATGTGTAGCTCTGGCTGGTGTGGCTCAGTGGATTGAGCGCCCACCTATGAACCAAAGGGTCACTGGTTTGATTCCCAGTTAGGGCATATGCCTGGATTCTGGTCCAGGTCCCTGGTAGGTGGTGTGCTAGAGGCAACCACACATTGATGTTTCTTTCTCCTTCCTTTCCCCCTCTCTAAAAATAAATAAATACAATCTTTAAAATTAAAAAAAAAATTAACATAGTTAAAACATACATGTAAAGCATACACTAAAATATTCATAAGTAGTTTAGAGACAGTTTTGGTTGTCACAACTGGAGGAGTGTTACTGGCATCTGGTGGGTAGAGGTCAAAGATGTAGCCAAACATCTTAAAAACACACAGGACAGACTCCCTACAATAAAGAATTATCTGGCCAAAATGTCAGTAGTGCTGAGCTTGGGAAACCCTGCTCTAAAGGAAATTTGAATCATTGTACTTTTTTGTTTTCTGTTATTTCTGATAGCATGCTGTCTTAATTGATTACTTAAATGTCATAAGTTTCCCACATTCCTGTCCTGTTCAAGTCTTCGCTGAACAGCTCTACGCTGCAGTTCTGAAACATTTACTTGATCATTTATCTTCCAGCATTTCCCATTCTTCTCTTCATTGTGCAGTTTGTAGTAGGGAAGAAATCTGATTGTGTTAATTTATAATAGTGATTAAAAACCCAACTAAACCAGTTGCTTGTTAACTCAGAAGAGCTATGGATTAGTAGGATTTTAGTTTCTCTGGGGAAAGATGTTTTGAGGTACTCAAATCAGCAGCTTACTCTGCAAATCTATCTTCAGAATTAGTTCTACCCAGTTTCAACTTTTCTCAATTTATTCAAAGTTTTAACTCATAAGTCCTCAATAGTTTCCATGTCTTTTTCATAACTTTGTCTCCCCTTACCTTATTATCATTAATGCCTTTGGCAGAATTTTTTTAATTTACCCATCCAGATTTCTTGGAAGGAGGCAGAGTCAGATGGTTGGGATGTAATAAAGGAAAAGGGTGAAGTAATAAGAGTGGGTTCAGGATGAAATGCAAGGTGTAGGTCAGGTAGGGTGGTGACTGGATCCATTTTGTGTGTTTGTGTGTGTATGTGTTTTATTTAGGTGGGTTTAAAGTCACAATCCCTTATACGGGTTGCTGTCTGTATTTGTGCCTACAGTTTGTTGAAATGATATTAAGGCATTTCAAATTAGCATAGAAGTATAATTTATGTATATATTTCCATTTTTGGATTTTTAAGTTGTATTTTATAAGTTAGTGATAGAAATTGGATACATTTAGCAAGTTTTAATCGTTGATGTTTTGTGTTCTTTGTGATTGGTTTAGTTTATAATTTAAAAAACGGCTCATTTTAGCTTCTGATCTAGCTAGCTTTATTTTTAATTCTTAGAGACTAGTTTATCTCAAAAAGTGGGTGTGTTGAAATATGCTTATAATTATAGACACACTCTCTTATCTTGAACTTTCACTTGTAACTGTTATGTGTAGATATTTGCTTGTAGAAAATGATTGGACTGGTTTCTAGTGAAGAAATGGATACTGTGGCTTAAAATTGAAGTTACATTGTAGAAGTGGTGTTTCCAAGAGTGCAGTTAAGGCACATAAGTATACATAAGTGTAAGTATCACTGAAATATAGGACATATAGTTCCCAGAAGCCTACCTTTGTCCTATAACAACAGTTTTGTTGATGGTATTCAGTGCTTCAATATCATAGTGAATACATACCAAATATAAGAAGCATTGGTCAACGCAGTGTGATGCCTAAGGCACAGTTGATGACTCAAGTTCTAGGAAATGCCCTCTTATGTTGGAGTAAAATGCTCTGGGTACCTACTTTTAAAATTATGCAAGTTGAAAACAACTTGATTACAAGTAATTTTTCTGAGGAATGGAAATGTGCCATCCTTAGTTTATTCTTACACGTCTCATTTATTGTAATTAAGTTTTTCTGTAAATAAGATTTGTAATGTCAAACATTTTTACATATTTCTTTCTCCCATTCTTTTTTTTTTTTTAAAGATTTTATTTATTTATCTTTAGAGGGGAAGGGAAGGAGAGAGGGAGAGAAATATCAATGTGTAGTTGCCTCTCATGTGTCCCCTGCCAGGAACTGGCTTGCAACCCAGGCATGTGTCCTGACTGGGAATCAAACCATGATCCTTTGCTTCGCAGGCCCACACTCAATCCACTGAGCTACACCAGCCAGGGCCTTCTCCCATTTTTTAATAAATCAACTTTATTTAACATAGGAAAAAATTAAACTTATTTGTTATGTAATATTTTGTATCCCACACAAAGATGATGACATTGACCCATCATCAGGAAGCTATACTCTGTTGTTTGTTATTCCCCACAATGTTAATGGAATTTTCATTCTATGTTTTTGTCTCATTCTTATTTTTAACTTAGATTGGAACTGAAGATTGTAGTTTTGGATTCAGGAGATGTTTGTAAGTTTTCCTGGGAGGTAAGATGCTACCTACCCTTGGAATATGTAAAATAATCATAAATAGCTAGCATTTATGGGAAACTTATATGCCAAGCACTATTCTTAGGGCATTTTGTGTATTAACTCAATTTTCATAACATCTCTATAAGATAGATTCTGTTATACTTATTTTATAAAAATGGGAGCAGGTTCAGGGAAGCCAATATTTGAATATAGTCAGCCTGCTCCAGAATTCTTGCTCTTAAACACCATACTGCCTCTGAGAAACATATCTTGTAGTATTTGAGCCATTTGACTTTCGGTTAGTTAAGTTCTTTCACAAAAGGTGTATTTTTTGACATTAGAAAATGTTTACAATTAAGAGGGGAAGCACCTTATAGAACATTCATGCACAATATTATTTCAGTTTTGTTACAGGTACATTTATATATGTGTTTATTTTTGGAAAAACTTGAGGATAGATACTAAATCTTTGGAGGGTGAAGTGTAAGGTACTTGTTTCCACAGTAATCACTTTTGTCTGAGGAAAAATAATTTTCTTTTAAGGCAGGTTACCATTAGTAAACGGTGACTTTGAAAAGTTACAGGAAATAAAAATACAGTTGGCCCTGTGTATCTGTAGGTTTAGCGCCTATGAATTCAACCAACCACAGATTGAAAATATTCAGGAAAAAAATCTCAGCAAGTTCCAAAATCAACTTGAATTTGCCATGTGTCAAGCACTACACTACACTTAATCCATGCAAATGAAGTGATGTGTAGGCATTCCCTTCTGTAGCCTATATGCAAATAATAGATTATATGCAAATACTATACCATTTTACATAAGAAGGTTTAACACCAGTGGATTTTGGTATTTGTGGGGGGTTGTAGAACCAATCCCCTGTGGATGCTAAGGAACAACTGTACTATTCTCAAATTGTAAAATAAGTAAAATTGTAAAATTAAGCTCTTTTAGGAGACTTAACATTTTTTTCCTACTTCTTCCACCTCTGGTCATTGTCTGCTCTTGCATGTGGGTGGTTTTTTGATATTGCTTTTCTTTTTCACACCAGTTTTTCTTCTAAAATTTTAAAAATTATTTATTTTCTTTATCTTATATGTACGATCAGTTATTCTTCTACCAATTTTATACGTAGGCATTTGCTTGACATACTATATTCTTTTTTTCCCTGTCTTAGTCATTTTTATACTTTCTGAAAGATGGGAAGTATATATTACCATTTATGGGAAGTCCAATTACCATTTATGTACCTTTCATTTAAATTTATTAATGGTTATCTTTTGCTGTATTCTCTTTCTCTAATATACTCTCCCCTTAGCTGTGAACCATTTGAAAGTAAGTTGTACCCCTAAATACCTCAGGATGCATCTCATAAGGTCAAGGACATTGTCTTGTATAATCAAGATTATTTTCTCTTTAAGTTAAGTTTGGGGATGTTTAAATATCCTATTAAGCTTGTAAATACTAGGCACCATGTAAATTTATTGTATGCTTTGTGATGGCCAGATTTCTAGCAACTACAACTAAGGACCGGAAAGTAAATGCTGTTGGTACGCATTATGTATAGGTATAATAAAGTAACAGTAGAGAAAGGAGGAAGCTTTGGCAGAATAAGTGCACTGTAGGATGGAGCCCTTTTATGTAGTAACAATGATGCAATAATATATGATAGCATTGAAGTTATTACATCAATATGATCTCTTAGGATAAAGATGCTAATAAGGATGAGCCTAGCCCAAGAAGATATTTAGGTAGAGGGAAAAAATCAATAATAGTGTAAATGGAAAGATTTGACACATAGGTAAACTTCAATTATGCAGACATTTTCCTCAGTGGAAGCTGTCATTTTCCACTGAAGTCAGATTACTAGTATCATACTGTACCCTAAGTTAAATGTATTTTATTTTCATCATTGTCAGGTAACAGATCTGTGTGTTTATTGTTAAGGACTTTACATGAGAATATCTTCAGTGCGTATTCTATTCTTTAGTAGAAGGGGCAAAGTGAGTTATAGATTGCTGTCCTTTGAGTCCTTCCTGTTACCGTCCATGTCATTCATCTTGACCTGCATGGGTAATATATCAGAGTGATAAATGAGGCTCCAGGTCCATATTCAGGGACAGAGCAGGACTCATTTGTTTTTTTCCATTGTTGTTATTTTCTTTTTTAATCCTAGATTTGTAGGCTATATTTCCTTTCATACAAATCTACTTCATGTAAATAATGGATTTAAATTAAAGAAAAAATAGTCTATATTATGAAACACAAATTATATGTTAACTTAAATGGCAACAGATCTTTGGAAAAAGTAGTTTCTATGCCTGCACTTAATAGTTGCTTTAAATAACCCATAATATGCTGGTGACCTGCATATTTTTATCTCTAGTTCAACTTCTTCCTTGAAATCCAGATTCCTGTATCCCAACTGCATCTCTAGTTAGATGTCTAATGGGCATCTGAAACTTAACATGACTAAAACAATCCTCTGAGTCCATTATTATCTTAGGCTTTTGTCCTGCAGTCTTTTCCGTCTCACTAAATGGGAGCTCAGTTCTTCCTAAGCTCAGGACAAAAACTTCGTTATCCTTGGTTCCTGCCTTTTATACCCTGCATGCAGTCCCATTAGCTCCTCCTTCAAAGTATATGCAGATTTTGCCCTGGCTGGTGTAGCTCAGTGGATTGAGCCCGGGCCTGTGAACCAAAGGATCGCGGTTCGATTCCCAGTCAGGGCACATGCCTGGGTTGCAGGCCAGTTCCTGGCAAGGGACGCACGAGAGGCAACCATACATTGATATTTCTGTCCCTCTCTCTCTCTCTCCTTCCCTTCCCCTCTAAAGATAAATAAATAAAATGTTTTAAAAAAAAAGTATATGCAGATTTTGACTACTGCTCACTAGCTCCACTTCTACTACCCTGATAGATACAAGCCAACATCCATTTCATTTAATTACTGTCAAACCTGCCAACTGTTTCCCTGTTATCTTGATCCCTCAGTCTTTTCTCAACATAGCAGTCAGTGTGATCTGTTCAAAAACTACTTGGTCAAGAACATCTACTAGCAAATTTTACATGTTAAAATGGTAAGTTTTATGTTATGTGAATTGTACCTCAGTGAAGCACATGATAACACAATAAATTAATGAAACCCCATTTAGTGGCTTACTATTGTAAGGAAAAGCCAAAGTTCTTAGAGTGGCTCGTGTGGCCCTACATGATATACATGTACACTTATCTACTTATCCTCCTAGGGCCTGTACGGTTCTTCCCCCTTGTTGGTTTCCGAAGTAGTGGTAAAATACACATAACATTAAATTTATCATCATGGCCATTTTCTTAAGAGTGTACTTGAGTAGCATCAAGTATTTTGTTTTCTCTCTTTTAAGTCTTTGCTCAAATGTTAGGTGTTCCTATTATAGCATATAGAAATAATAACTCCTTCTTTTGCACATTCTGTCGGCTTCACCTGCAATCAATGACTTGTATTGTTTGTTTGATTGTCTGTCTCCTTATCTAGAATGAAGCTTCATGAAGTCAGTAACTTTGTTTTATCCACTCCTGTATTCCCAGGACCTGAAACTACACCAGGCATTTAATAGGTGCCATTATATATGTGTTGAGTACGTAGATGACTACTGTACTACTTTCACTTTTTATAAATTAGATAAGTATTAGGAGTTTCTAAGTATGTCTGGAAATATTTGGCTTCTAAGTCTTTTAATTTAGTTGACTTTAAAATGGAATGAAACTACCATTTTTGTTAGTGTATTTGAATATTTTTATGTGCCCTGTTAATTAAAAAGTTAGGTAGGTTGAGAGTTATATTCTTTATAAAGACTATGGTACTTTTTCAACTACTGGGTGCTCCTATTTTTAAAAAATGTTATTTTTAAAGTACTTAACAATTGTTATTCAGTGTAAAAATTGGACTAAAAGGGGAAATGTAAAATATCTTTATGGTTTTCTGATTATACCCAATTAAACTTGTAAACTTTACTATGTTATTAATATGAAACTTTAAAAAACCTATTTCATTTGTAGTATTTTTATTTATTATTTTTAATATATTTTATTGATTAGGCTATTGCAGTTGTCCCATTTTTTGTTCTTCCCTTTCTTCCCCTCTGCCTTGTGTGCCCCCACCAGCATTCCCCCACCTTAGTTCATATCCATGGGTCGTATGTATAAGTTCTTTGGCTTTTCCATTTCCCATACTATTCTGCTCCTGTCTGTTTTATACCTACCATTTATGCTTCTTATTCCCTGTACTTTTTCCCCCAGTCTCCCCACTCTTCCTCCACACTGATAACCTTCCATGTGACCTCCATTTCTGTGATTCTATTTTTGTTCTAATTATTTGCCTAGTTTGTTTTTGTTTTAGGTTCAGATGTTGATAGTTGTGAGTTTGTTGTCATATTACTGTTCATATTTTTGATCATCTTTTTCTTAGATAAGTCCCATTAACATTTCATATAACAGAAGTTTAGTGATGATGAACGCCTTTGAATTTACCTTACCTGGGGAGCACTTTATTTCCCCTTATATTCTAAATAATAGCTTTGCTGGACAGAGTAATCTTGGATGTAGGTCCTTACCTTTCATGACTTCAAATACTTCCTTCTAGCCCCTTCTTGCCTGTAAGGTTTCTTTTGAGAAATCAGCTGACAGCCTTATGGGAACTCCTTTGTAGGAGTCTCCTTTATCTTTCTGCTTTGAAGATTCTCTCCTTGTTTAAAAAGATTTTATTTATTTATTTATTTATTTTAGAGAGGGGAAGGGGGAGAAAAAGAGAGGGAGAGAAACATCACGTGTGGTTGCCTCTCGCATGCCCGCTACTGGGGACCTGGCCCGCAACTCAGGCATTTGCTCTGATTGGGAATCAAACTGTGACCCTTTGGTTTGCAGACTGGTGCTCAGTATACTGAGCCACACCAGCCAGGGCCTCTCCTTATCTTTAATCTTGGGTAATGTAATTATGATGTGCCTTGGTGTGTGCTTCCTTGGGTCCAACTTCTTTGGGACTCTTTAAGCTTCCTTGGGACTTCCTGGAAATCTATTTCCTTTGTCAGATTGGGGAAGTTCTACTTCATTATTTTTTCAAATAAGTTCTCAATTTCTTGCCCTTCCTGTTCTCCCTCTGGAACCCCTATGATTCAGATGTTGGAACGTTTAATATTGTCCCGGAGGTTCCTAATCCTCTCCTACTTTTTTTGAATTCTTGTTTCTTCATTCTTTTCTGATTGAATGTTTATTTCTTCCTTCTGTTCCAAACCGTTAATTTGAGTCCCAGTTTCCTTCCCATCACTGTTTGTTCCCTGTACATTTTCCTTTATTTCACTTTGCATAGCCTTCACTTCTTCCTCTGATTTGTGACCATACTCAACCATTTCTGTGAGCATTCTGATTACCAGTGTTTTGAACTCTCCTCTGATAGGTTGGCCATCTCTTCATCACTTAGGTCTATTTTTGGAACTTTGAGCTGTTCTTTCATTTGGGCCATATATTTTTGACTGGTGGGCCTGGTACACAGTAAGGGGCGGAGCCTTAGGCATTGGCCAGGGTGGGGCAACCCACATGGCTGCTTTCTGGCCATGTATGTGGGGGAGGGGTCAGAGAGAGAACAGTGTCACTTGTGCTCTGAGTGACTTTTAGTCACTTCCCCCACTACCCGCAAGCAAATTGGGCACCCCTTTTTTAAAAAAAATATATTTTATTGATTATGCTATTACAGTTGTCCCATTTCTCCTCATCATGCCCCTCCACCCTACACACCCCCTCCCACCCACATTCCCCCCCTTTAGTTCATGTCCATGTGTGATAAGTTCTTTAGCTTCTACATTTCCCACACTATTCTTGCCCTCCTCCTGTCTATTTTCTACCTATGGTCTATACTACTTATTCTCTGTACCTTTTCCCCCTCTCTCCCCCTCCCACTCCCCTGTTGCTAACCCTCCATGTGATCTCCATTTCTGTGTTTCTATTGCTGTTCTACTTATTTGCTTAGTTTGCTTTTGTTTTAGGTGTGGTTGTTAATGTCTGTGAGTTTGCTGTCTTTTTCCTGTCCTATTTTTTATCTTCCTTTTCTTAGGTAAGTCCCTTTAACATTTCCTATAATAAGGGTTTGATGATGATGAACTCCTTGAACTTGACCTTATCTGAGAAGCACTTTATATTCCCTTCCATTCTAAATGACAGCTTTGCTGGATAGAGCAATCTTGGATGTAGGTCCTTGCTTTTTATGACTTGGAACACTTCTTTCCAGCCTTTCTTGCCTGTAGGGTCTCTTTTGAGAAATCAGCTGACAGTCTGATGGGAACTCCTTTGTGGGTGACTGTTCCCTTATCCCTTGCTGCTTCTAGAATTCTCTCCTTCATTTTCATCTTGGCTAATATAATTATGATGTGCCTTGGTGTGTTCCTCCTTGGGTCCAACTTTTTTGGGACTCTCTGAGCTTCCTGGACTTCCTGGTAGTCTATTTCCTTAGCCAGATTGGGGAAGTTCTCCTTTATTATTTGTTCAAATAAGTTTTCCACTTGTTGCTCTTTCTCTTCCCTTCTGGTACCCCTATAATTTGGATGTTGGGACAGTTAAAGATGTCCTGGAGGTTCCTAAGCCTCTCCTCATGTTTTTGAATTCTTGTTTCTTTCTTGTTTTCTGTTTGGTTGTTTGTTTCTTCCTTCTGTTCCACTCCATTGATTTGAGTCCCAGTTTTCCTCCCATCTCTATTGGTTCCCTGTGCATTTTCCTTCATTTCACTTATTGTAGCCTTCATTTTTTCATCTAATTTGTGAGCAAAATCAACCAATTCTGTGAGCATCCTGATCACCAGTGCTTTGAACTGTGCATCTGATAGGTTGGCTGTCTCCTGGTTGCTTAGATGAATTGGCTCTGGGGGCTTTGATTTGTTCTCCATTTTGAACCATTTTTTTTGTTTTTTGTTTTTTGGTCTGGTCGCGGCTGTTACATAGTGAGGGGAGGAGCCTTAGGTGTTCCCCAGGGCGGGACAGCCCAGTTGCTGGGTTGTGATGCTGTATGTGGGGGCGGGGTCTGAAAGGGAACAATAGCACTTGCTCTGCTATCTCCCGAATCCGCCCCTTCTGCTGCTTCTCCTTCTCCTGGATTATCTGCATGCAAATGTGGGACCATGTGGTCAGCCAGCTGCCTTGTCATGGCCTCACTGGGTGTGCGTAGTTGCCACCCCGTGCCCGGGGCCGCTAGCCACCGCCTGTTCACCTGGGGTCTGCTAGCTGCTGCTGCCTGCGTGCCAGGGTCTGCTAACCTCCGCTTTTTCCTGCTGCGACTCCGCCCCTCTTACTGGTCTGGATGAATGGTTGTTGGACTTCCGTACAGTTCAATTTTCTGTCAGCTCTGGTTGTTTTCTTGTTTCTAAATCTTTATTGTCCTTAATTTTGGTTGTGAGAGGAGGCACAGTGTGTCACCTACGCCTCCATCTTGGCCGGAAGTGGAAATTGGACCCTTTTGATGCTGATTTCCCAGGTGGATGGGTTTGTGTTTGTTCTAGGACCCTGTGGGTCTCTTCAATGAACTCTCCTGTGAGGCTGGGAGGGTCTCCTGCTGCTGCAACCCGCACAGGTTTTTACAGCCAGAGGTTTTTCGGCTTTATTTCCCCGTGCTGGAACTCTGGGTTGTGTGGTCTGTCTTGTTCCCAAGTTGTTCCCCTTGGTTTATCTGCACACAGACGTGGGACTGCATGGTCAGCCAGCCATCACCTTGTCTGCCCTGGTCCTCCATCAGCTGCTGCCTTGCCACAAGTTCTCTCTGCCCCAGCTGCGTGTCTCCACCCCTCTGCCCCTCCTACTGGTCTGGATGAATGTTTCTTTAATTCCTTGGTTTTCAGACTTCCATACAGTTTGATTTTCTGGCAGTTCTGGTTATTTTTTGTTTTGAAATTTGTTGTTCTTTTGGTTGTGCGAGGAGGCAGAGTGTATCTACCTGTGCCTCCATTGGTCAGAGGTCTCTTTGGAGTAAATTTAGACTCATTGAATGTTAAAACTAGAAGAAATTTTGTAGTCTTGGTTGGGTTGCTTAACGTCTCTGTGCCTCATCTTAAAATTAACTACACTTGTGCTATATGGTTGTTACGAGGGTTAAATGAGATAAAGTATTCTTTAATTAATTTAGCCATGATTTACCAAACACTATTCTAAGCTCTTAATATGTATTAATTCATTTAATCTATTTAACAACATTATTAGCTGCAGGTATTGCTATTTAACCCATCTTACAGATGGAAAAACTGAGGCACAGAGAGATAAGTAAATTGTCTTAGATGATTCAGTTAGTAAGTGGCAAAAGTGGGATTCTAACCCGTGATGTTTAGTTCTACTTATAAATAAATGTAATGCTTGCTAAACTAGTGGAACGTAAACTAAGATATGTTGACCATGTACTTCTGTGGTTATTGAAAAACTTAATTGCAGCAGGAATATAAGAGTTATAATTGTCTAGAAAGTCATATAAAATGGTTATGAAAGCTGCACGCGTAATAGTAAAGAGAAATATCTGAAATGTACTTATCCATTAGTAGAAGATTTAAATGCTATATCTGGTGAATAAATCCATAATAATTTTCTTTTTAGCTAATTGCATTTTGTAAATGCTTGGCCTGTTAGAAATTCTGATATATCTTAGGTGAGTATGATAGGGTTACACATTTTTTAAAAGACTTTATTTATTTACTTTTAGAGAGAGAGGAAGGGAGAGAGAGGGGGAGAGAAAGATCAATGTGAGAATCACTGATTGGTTGCTTGCCTCTTGCACACCCCTATCCAGAGTTCTGGCCTGCAGCCCAGGCATGTACCCCTGACCAGTAATTGAACCGGTGACCTCCTGGTTTGTGGGATGACACCCAACCTGCTGAACCACACTAGTCAGGGTAGATTACATATTTTCTAATGATTGGTTTATGGCTTTCTTAGCAAGATATAGCATGCTTTCTTTATAAATACAAATGAAAATGGGAATTTTCATGAAACATTGAGTGGCTACATTAATTCTTAGAGCAAACATTTATTGAACACCTGTTTTCTGTTTGACTGTTCTAGAGAGTTCCCCTCTAGATACTGAGGGTACATCATTGAGCAAAACAAAGTCCTTGTTCTCATGAAACATGTTCTAGTGGGGGAGGGATTTATATCAATAAAAAATGTGAAGAAAGTTAAAGCAGGATATTGTCTGGGACAATATGCTTTTAGATACGGTGATCAGTGTAAGCTTCTGAAGAAATTGACTGGGTATCTGAATGAAGTGTGGCAGCCAACCCTGGTTGGGGAAGATGTTGTAGGCAGAGTAACAATAAGGAGACTAATGTGGGTTAACGCACAGAGTAAGGGGAGAGTGGTAGAAGATAAGGTGAGACAGAGAGGAGGGTGGAGTAATGCAGCCCCTGGTAAGGATCATGTTCACCCTTGTAAGCCATGGCTAGGATTTTGGGTGGTTGAGAAACCTTTGGAAGGTTTTGAGTAGAGTAGTGACACGATACAACTTTGCTTAAACATTACTGTGACTGTTGTGTGAAAAATAGACTGTAGGGGGCAAGAGTGGAAGCAAAGAGGCCAATTATTTGTCATGGTTTTTGATTTCCCAGAGCCTTTTGGACTTGACTGAATTTGACACATTTTCAGCCTTGTGAACTCCATCTCCCTCATTTGCAACTAGGACACCGGCATTAAACTAGTGTTTTGAACTAGGCTCCTGTAATCAGAAGCATCACTGGAGACCTGAATTCTGAACTGAGCTCACACGTTTGCTTGCTCAAGTTCTGCCAGTAATGTGCATCTTTCAGACAATTAAGAATTTTCTTCCTGGTTGTTTTTTTTTTCTTTTTTAAGATTTTATTTATTTATTTTTAGAGGGGAAGGGAAGGAGGGAGGGAGAGAAATATCAATGTGTGGTTGCCTCGCGTGCATCCCCTGCAGGGAACTGGCCTGCAACCCAGGCATGTGCCCTGACTGGGAATCGAACCATGATCCTTTGGTTCACAGGCCCGCACTCAATCCACTGAGCTACACCAGCCAGGGCTTCTTCGTGGTTGTTTTAACTTTGTGTTTCTGGTACAAAAGTGACATTGGAGAGGGAGAGCAGTGTTAAAGTGTTTTTCACGTGAAATTTTTAGGGTAATTATGGTATATACTTCTAGCTTCTGGGGACAGCTGGCTAATCTTGAACAAGATAGAAGTGGTGAGAGTTCCAGTATTGTCAAGTAATAGAATATTACTTCAAGTAAGAGAATATTGTATGAGAAGTATGGGAATTGAATACTATCATAATGGAGAATGCTTTAGTATTTATGAAAGAAATCTGTGGATTCTGGGTCAGATTTCCTTTGTGGGATTTGCATGTTGATTTGCAGGAAACATGAAATCTTGGATTTCTATTTGTGTGTGGTACTGTATTATAGAAGCAATGACAGTGTTAGTACTGGGACATAGATATTTTTGGATTGATGGAACTTGGGAGAGTCTAGCAAGTAACAGCATCAGGAATAGTGTAGTCGAATAGGAATTAGAGTAGACTAGTAGGCAGTTTAGAACTAGGGAATCAAGAAGATCTGTAACAAGGGGAGATCAGATAACAAAGGTGAGTAGATCAGAGGCCAAGCTCTGTTTAGATAGAGTTAAGGAGATGGGTGAATATTTAACTGCATCGTTGAGATTTGGTGATAGAGCTGCTCTCTTCCTATATTTTGAGCTTTTGATTGGTTGCTAGATTATAAGAATAAATCTCAGTTGAGTAGGTCTAGACTCTGCATGTGAGACCTGGCAATCTTATGGTGTCTGATGGTGCTATGTAGTGGAATTATTGGGGATTGGCATGGGTTCCTGTGAACTGCCAGTTTCAGTCATTAGCTCTGGAAATCAAGGGTATACATTATATATTTTTTGTCTGTTAAAAATACATTCTGTGGTATTTCATTACGTTTTTCATATCTTAGGTAGGTGTCTGTTTAGGTTTTGGAAGGTCCCTGCCATGTGCTATATTTTGATAGTTTTTTTCCTTTTTAGTTTTTTTTGGTAATCACATCAGAAATGTGAATCATGACTTAACTAGCCTTTGATGTGGGTAATAGAATTATTGTGGAAAAGTCATGAAGTCATCAAAACCAAAATTATCTCCTTGGCATTGCCTCCTATTTGCTTTGTGACGTTGGGCTTTTTATGTCTCTCACGCCTCAGTTTTCTTTCAAGTGGGCTAATACTTTTTACTTTACAGGTCTGTTGGGTTGATTAGATGAAAAAACGTGGAATGCTCGAACTGGGAGATAGCATGTGCTAAGTTATAACATCCAATTTGTAAACATTGTTTAATAATTAAAAATAGTTTTTTGAGTGTGTGTACATTTTGAAATAATGGAATACATTTTTAAAACAAAGCAGGCATATGTAGTTATGGATTTTAATTTTTTATTTGAAGATGTAAGCTTTAAACAACAAAATGTCTTTTAGCTAGATTTTCATATGAATTTTAAAATACTAGATTTCTAAAATAGGAATGGGAAGAAATAAATATTAATATATTACATGATGAAAAACTAAAGATATTTTTATTAAAGTCAGGAACAAAGTAAAAATGCCCTTACTTACTGTTAATCAGCATAGTTTGGTGGTCCTATTTAGTGTAGTAAGTTAAAAAAATAGAATTATATGGTTACCTCAAAAAATTAAAACTGCCTTATGACCCAGCAGTTCCACTTCTGGGAATTTATCTGAAGGAATCCAAAACACTAATTCCAGAGAATATGTGCACCCCTATGTTCATTGCAGCGTTATTTACAATAGCCAAGATTTGGAAGCAGCCCCACTCTCCACCAGTAGATGAATGAAGAAAAAAGTTGAACATTTACACAGTGGAATACTACTTGGCTGTAAAAAAGAAGAAACTCTTACCCTTAAAGACAGAATGGGTGGACTGGAGAGCATTATCCTGAGTGAAATAAGCCAGTCAGAGAAAGACAAGTACCATACAATTTCACTCATATGTGGAATCTAATGAACAAAAAGAACTAACAAGAAAAATAAAAACAGACTCTGAGAGAGCAGGCTGACAGCTTTTGGGGGTAGGGTTGGGTGGGGGGGTAGAGGATGGGGTATAAATGGTGATTGATAAAGACTTAGGGTGGTGAATACCAATAAATTCCATAAAAAATGGAAAAAAGATAAAATTATAAATAAATGAATAAATTATTTAAATATGAAAAGCAGAATCCACAGAGTGCTAGTTCCCTCCCTCCCCCCAAAAAAGAATATTCTTAGAAATCCACATGCAAATCATTGGGCTCATGAATCCCCTACAAGTGCAGCACATGGATCTTAGGTTAGAGCTGTTGCAGAATTGAAAAAGATAAGTTATAATCAGTCAACACTAATGAAAGTAAATGCTTAAGTGGCTTACTACAGATTTGATATCTATTTTGCAGTGCTCTGCCTATTCAGTTCTCATTATAGTATGAAAACAGTGATAGAAAATATGTGAAGAATGATCATATAGCTATGTTGCAAAAACAGTTGGCCAGCTGAAATTGGCCTATGGGCTATAGCTTGCCTATCTCTGTTATATATTATTTGGAAACTTTTTCTAATTAGTATATTACCTGTGATATTAGTTAAGGTATTTTTTTGCTTAAATGGTAGCACCTGTGGTGCCCAGCACTATTATGCTATTAAAATCTTAAGAGTATCCCTGGCTGGTGTGGCTCAGTGGATTGAGTGCCGGCCTGTGGACTGGAAGGTTGCTTGTTCAACTTCTAGTCAGGGCACATGCCTGGGTTGCTGGCCAGGTCCCCAGTTGGGGGCTTGTGAGAGGCAACTGAATGATGTGTCTCTTCCTATTTTCCTCTTCTTTCCCCCTTTCGCTAAAAAATAAATAAAATCTTAAAAAAACAAATCTTAGAGTAAAGCAAGCATGTAGAAAAAGAAGGAAGTAGCTTGTGGTTGGGAATTTCAATATGCAGAAAAGTTGTAGAGCTTCTCAAACTTGCATGTGCATACATATTACTCTGGTACTCAGGTAGTGCCTGAGTCACTTTGGGGGATCAGTAGATCGTGGGGAGCCCAAGATTCTGTGTTGCTAATAATTTCTCAGGGTATGTCTGTGTAGCTTGTCTCTGAAACAGTATGGATAGCAAGGTTCTGTATGTCAGGAAAACACAAA
Source organism: Anoura caudifer (assembly GCA_004027475.1). Classification (NCBI taxonomy): domain Eukaryota; kingdom Metazoa; phylum Chordata; class Mammalia; order Chiroptera; family Phyllostomidae; genus Anoura; species Anoura caudifer. The sequence continues at coordinate 27,769 of PVKU01000007.1, forward strand.
ATGCTGTACATAGAAGATTTAATTGGGTAAGGATTGAAACATCCGCAAATACATTTCCAGTCTCAGTGGCAATACTTAATGAATGAATTTGTTATTTAAACATATGGTGAGTAGTAGGTTCCCAGATACTTTTTAGCTTTCTAATTTAAATATGGAGTTGGACCTTTAAGTATTGCTAAGAAGTTCTTGAAGTGGTGTAGTTGCCCCTTTCTCAACTGATATTTTTTCTTTTTTCCCCTCATGTGTCAGTACTTTTAATATTGTAAACATACAGTTGTTGTAAAAAGATGTTATAAACAAGATGTAGCTCCTCCGTTTTCATGATCAGCACACTGTATTACAGCAAATCAAGTTTATATTCCACCATCAGGTGTGGTTCTCCCATTAGTTCACTTTGTGATGGGTCATTAAGAATGTCTTCAAATCCAATAGTCTCGTCATTACCCCTCAAAATATCCAGTGAAAGGTTTGAGCTTGGAGGAACTGGAAGACCCTGAACTGGTTGCAATGCCTTGAATTCCATTTGCAATTTTAGTGAGCACACAGACCCTGGATGTTTCTCAGTGTGGAAAAATTCATTTTATTTTGGTTGGGCTGGAAATTTTTTCTGATAATTCAAGAGGATGACTGGGCAAAAGTTAATTTTTCACACAAGTGAAACCTTTTTGAAGAAGATCATGACTTTCAGAAGGTCTACTTGCTGAAAGGTCTGTAACTGGAATACTGTCCTGTAGTTGAGATCCAAGTCCTCTGGTATTCATTTTCAGCTTGCTTTGTGAACAGCCTCTTAGCACTCTTACCAGTCTTGCCGTCAGCCAGCCTCAACTGATATTTTTTCTTGATGCTTGGTTTCTCCAATTTTATTTTAAACCTGTGATCATTGGTTATTATTTATTCTTTTATTTCTCCCATCTCTTACTATTATATGTCCTAGCATGTTTCCATAGTGGTTATCACGTTTGGTTAACTAATATATGTCCTATTAACAAAAATATAGTTTTTTGTGACTTATTGTCATTATAGGATGCTTAATTCTTGGAGCCAAGTAGATTGTTGATTTCACTTATTTTACTGAGAGAATACAAGTTAGAATGTTTTGAATTATCTTTGTTTTTGATTCTGATCTTCTTTTATTTTGAAAAATTTTATAAATTAGGGAAAAGTAAAAGAAAGGCCAAATACCTATATACCTACCACATTGACTCAGTGTTTTTCTTTTTAATAATTTACTTTTTTTGAAGTATAATTTCCATAAAATAAAACAATTAATTTTGAGAAATGTATATAGTCATATAACTGCTATTTTAATCATAATATAGAACATGTACATCAATCCTAAGGTTTTCTCATGTTCTTTGCAGTCAATTCAAAATACTTTCTGACTTCCTTTTGATTTCTCCTTTAATCCATGGGCTGTTTAGAAGTATCTTACGTTCCTGATGTTTGGGGATGTTTTCAAATACGTCTAACTGATTTAATGACACTATAGTCAGAAAATATATGCTATGATTTTTACCTTTTAAAATTTATGGAGAGAATAGGGGATCGATCCTATATGGTGTTGGGAGTAGGTGGAAGTTACACTCACCCCCTCCCAAGAGCATATCAAAATTATAACTAAGTTATAGAACAATGACCTGGATAACCATCTGAAGACTAGCTGAGCAGAAGTCTTATAAGTAAGGATATAGAGAAGAAACCACATCAAGACTGGTAGGAAGGACGGAGATGCAAAAAGGGTTGGCCCTGCTCCTACATTTAAGGGTTGAGAATTTGGAGGGTTATCTCAGCTGTAGAGATACCCTCCAAGTAGCATGGGGTCTCAGCCCCACACCGGCTTCCCAATCAGGAGCACCAGTGCTGGGAAGAGAAGTCCATATAACATCTGGCTGTGAAAATTGTCAGGGATTCTGTCTGCCAGGATGAGACTGCTAGAAACCCAGGCACCCTCTTAAAGGGTCAGCCCATAAAATCTCTTGCAGGTACTCACCCTGGCCTCCAGCAGAGGGATAGTGACTCAGAGGGGACTGAAGCCATACAGGGTGAGATTGGGTTGTGTGGCTTCAGAGAGAGGCCGGAGGGATAGCTGCCAGTGTCCCTGGACCAAGTCCTTCTCCCATACCTCCCACAGATGCCATCTTTCCTGGGTCCAGCACTCCCCTTCATATGGCATCAACCTGGGGAGATGCACTGGCTCCATCCTCCTTACTCTGAGACTTCATTTTGCCCAGCTTGTACCCTGCAGGGGAATCTGCTGGCTGTAGCCAGCTGGCACTTGTGTTGGAATCTTGATAAATTCTGGAGGAAATCTGGGCAAACTCAAGGGGTGTCAGACACACACACGGAGAGACTGAGTTATGTGGCTTTAGGGCAAGGGCTATTTTTCCTACACACTCCACTGGTGCCACCATTCCTGTTTCCTACCCCCTCTCATGCATGGCAATTGCCTGGAGAGATGCACTAGCTCTCCTGCCAGCTCCCTTTGGCTCTGCCCCACCACGAAGGTCAAAGGCCCCAGAAGGATGGCAGCTGGCCTTCGTGTACACTGGGTATATGAAGGAACCCAAAACACCAATTGAAAAGAGTATATGCACCTCTGTGTTTATGCAGGATTCTTTACAGTGGCCAAGATGTGGAGACAACCCAAGTGACCATCACTAGACAAGTCAACAAAAAAGTGACTGTGCATGTATGCAGTGGAATACTACTCACCATTTTTGACTGTGTAGTTGGACCTAGATGGTATTATGTTAAGTAAAATAAGTCAGACAGAAAGACAAGTATTATATGATTTCACTTACATGTGGAGTCAAAAACTCCAATAGATTAACAAACAAAATGGATACAGGAAACAGGTTGCCAGAGGAGAGGAGTTTGGTGGGCTGGGTGAAAAAGGTAAAGCAATTAAGAAGACATAGAGATGGCCCATAGATGTAACAAAAAATATGCAACATCACTAGCCATCAGAGAGATGCAAGTTAAAACCACAAGGAGGCCCTGGCTGGTGTGTCTCAGTGGATTGAGTGGCGGCCTGTGAACCAAAGGATTGCCTGTAATTCCCGTTCAGGGCACATGCCTAGGTTGTGGGCCAGGCCAGGTCCCCAGTAGGGGGCGTGTGAGAGGCAACCACATATTGGTGTTTCTCAACCTCTCTTCCTCCCTTCCCCTGTCTAAAAATAAATAAATAAATAAAATCTTTTAAAAAAACCCCACAATGAGATATCCCTCACACCTGCCAAAATGGCTATCATTAATAAATAACAAACAACAAATGCTGGTGAGGATGTGGAGAAAAGGGAACCCTAGTGCACTGTTGGTGGGCATGCAGACTGGAACAGCCACTGTGGAAAACAGAATGGAATTTCCTCAAAAGATTAAAAATGGAACTGGTTTTTGAACCAGTGATTCCACTACTGGGAATATACCTTAAGGATCCTGAAACACCAATTCAAAAGAACTTACACACCCCTATGTTCATAGTAGCACTCTTTAATAGCCAAGTGTTGGAAATAGTCTAAGTGCTCATTAGTAGATGAGTGGATCAAAAAACTGGTATATTTACACAATGGAATACAATGCAGCAGTAAAAATGCAAAGAACTCTTACCATTTGCAACACCATGGACGGAACGGGAGGCTATGGTGCTGAGTGAAATAAGCCAGTTGGTGAAAGACAAATATGATCTCTCCTATAAGTGGAATCTAATGATCAAAATAAGCTAGTGAGCAGAACAGAACCAGAGGCAAAGAAACATGGAATAAATTGACAGCTGTAAGAGGGGAACGGGGAGTGGGGGACTGATTGAAAGAACGTGAAGGGATTAGTCAAAGAACATACATGAATGACCTATGGACATGGAGAACTGTGTGGGGATTGACTATGGGAGTGGGCTGTGTGGAGAGGGCCAAAGAGGTAATTTTTGCTCGATAGTTTATTTTCATTAGATTCCTCTTATAAGTGAGATTGTATGGTATTTGTGTTTCACTGACTGGCTTATTTCATTTAGCATAATATTTTCCACTTCCATCCATGCTGTTGCAAAACATAAGAGTTCTTTCTTTCTGCTATGTAGTATTCCATTGTGTAAATGTACCAACAGTTTTTTTCCCCACACTCCCCTTCCATCTGGCAGCCATCAAAACAGTCTCTCTATCCATGATTCTGTCTCTGTTGTTCTTGTTTGCTTAGTTTGTTTTTTAGATTCAATTGTTGATAGATACATATTTATTGCCATTTTTTTGTTCATAGTTTTCCTTAGATAAGTCCCTTTAACATTTCACATAATACTGGCTTGGTGATGGTGAACTCCTTTATTTTTTTCTTGTCAGGGAAGGTCTTTATTTGCCCTTTGATTCCAAAGGATAATCTTTGCCGGGTAGAGCAGTCTTGGCTGTAGGTTCCTGGTTTTCATGACTTTGAGTATTTCTTGCCAATTCCTTGCCATCAGAAATTGAGTTGAATGGAAGTTCAACAACTGCAGAATTAAACCATATCCATTCAAACTGGTAAGATAGGCAGAGATGTGGAACAGGCTGTTACCACATCAACTTGTGGATAAAAATTCGAGAGGCATATCTCTGGAGTGAGGAGTCTGAGCCCTAACCAGGCCCCCCAGCCCAGGGTTCCAGTGCCAGGGAGATAAATCCTCATAACTTCTACCTGTAAAAATCAGTGGGGGCTGTGTTGGTCGAAGAAACATCTGGAATCTCAAGCAGTTCCTCTTAAAGAGCCCACACACAGACTTAACTCAAACTTACTCCCTCTGAGCTCCAGCACCAGGGTAGCAGGTTGAAAGGCACCAGTGGCATACAGGGAGAAACTGAAGTGCCTGGCATCAAGGTAAAAGCTGGGGGACAGCTTTCTCCCAGACAGAAAGGTGGGCAGAGGCCAGTGTCCCTTTTCTGAAATTTCGCTTGGTCACAGAGCTGGAAGGCTGGTACCATATCTGAGACTCCATCAACCTGGCTAGAACTGTTTGTCCCACCCTGGAGATCCCCGGTGACTGGGTCCCCCACCCAACTTACAGGCCCAACCAAGCAATACTCTGTATGAATGGATGGTGTTGGCTCATGCTTCACAACTTCCTAAATCCTCTAAAATAAGCAACAGCCAGCCTCAGAGAGCCCTCAGCAAACCCTGCCTTTATCCCATGCTAAGTAGCCCAGTGGGCACTAGCGGCAGTTAGCCTAGATTCACAGCTTGTCTTTGTCTGTGAATCTCCAAATCCAACACAAGTAGCAGCCATCTGATTGCTTTATATCTCAGGCAGGGTGACTCCAGGCAAAACATAGGGGGCTGACCTTGGCCTGTACCACCTGGGAAACCACAGAGCCTGCATATGCAGTGGACAGCTGCAGACCATGTCAGAACACCACCACCTTGCCCACACAGAGCCTATCCTCCATGGAGGTCAGAGGTTGGTGATCAGTGGTCACAGCCAGTTCTTGCAGCTAATTGGCCTGAGTAAACACCTCCTATTGACCTGCCAATAGCAGTCAAGACTCAAGTACAAGATGAGGGTGTATTTAGCGCACATGAAGGGTGCACCTTGGCTTCACAGCTTCGGTGGTAGGGGAGGCTGTGCCACTAGACCCTAAAGACATCTACTACATTAGGCCATGCTACTAAGGCAGGTAGTCATAGCACCTCTACCTCATACATAGAAACAAACACAGGGAGGCTGCCAAAATGAGGAGGGGAAGAAACATGGCACAAAGGAAAGAACGGATCAAAACTCCAGAAAAAGAGCTAAATGAAATGGAGATAAGCAATCTGTCTTTCAAAACACTGGTTATAAGGGTTCTCAAGGAACTTTGTGAGGACCTCAACAGCATAAAAATGATCTAGTCAGAAATAGTGAATTTGCTAATTGAAATAAGGACAGACTTCTTTCCAGAAGGAATACATATACAAATCTGGTTGTGCAACATTTTAAAGGTATTTAAAGAAAAAAAAACCCCACAAACCTGTCAGCCTGAAATTTTATGCCCAGTGAAACTATCTTTCAAAAATCAAGACATAATATGCTCCAACATATAGAAGCTGAAAGTTTTTTGCCAGTAGAAGAAATGTTAGAGGAAGTCATCTAGGTACAAGGAAAATGATGCCAGATGGAAATATGCGTCTACACAAAGGAATGAAAAGATGTTGAAATGATAGAGAAGATTTTTTAATATATATGTATATATATTTACATTTATATCAAGATAATTATGTAAGCCAAAAGAATAACAATGTATTGTAGGGTTTATAAGATATATGTAAATAAAACTTGATGGCAATAGCCTAAAACCAGGTGGAGAAAAATTGAAATATACTAATGTCAAATTGTTATACCTGAAATGTTGTAATATCACTTGAAGGTAGGCTAGGATAAATTAAAGGTATATATTTTAAGCCCTAATTGCAACCACTAAAATAACCAAAGTTTTACTAGTAAGCCAGTGAAGAGATAAAGTGGAATCATAAAAAAAATAAATAGTTGAAAAGAAGGAAAGGGAACAAAGAACAGGTGAGACAAATAGAAGTTTATAGCAAGGTGATAGACTTAAACCTAGTCACATTTGTGATCACTTTAAATGTAAATGTGTAAGCACTCCAATTATTGGGTCGGATAAAAAAGCGATATCCAACGATTTTCTGTCTACAACAAACTCACTTTAAATATAAAGACACAATTAGATTAAAGGTAAAAGAATGGAAAAAGATATATACCATGTGAGTAAAAAAGATGACTATATTAATATCAAAGTAGATTTTAGAACATAAAATATCTCAGAAAATAAAGATCATTTGATTATAAGGGAGTTAATCCAAATGCGTACTTATTAACATTTATGATGTAATAACAGCTACGAAAATTAGTGAAGCAAAGGACCGCAAGGAGAAATAGTCATAATCATAGGTTAAGATTTCAGTACCTCTCTCAATAATAGAATAGGTAGATAGAAAATCAGTAAGGGTAGGGAAGACTTGAACAGTACTGTCAACCAACCTGATCTCGTTGACATTTCTAGAACACTCTACTAAGTAAGCAGAGATTGACATTTTTAGAACACTCATCCATTAACAGCAGAGTATGTTCATTTCAAGTGCATATGAAACATTTGCAAGGATAGACCATATTCTGCATCCTAAAATAGTCCTAATATATTTAAAAGAATTGATGTCATATAAAGTATGTTCTCTGACTACTTTAAATTAAATTGGAAGTCGTTAACAAAGATACAAAAAATTCTCTGTATTTGGAAACTAAATAACAAACTTCTAAATAGCACGTGGACGGTAGAAGAAATCAAAGGGAAATTAGAAAGTATGTTGAGAAAATAAAGTAAGTACGCTGAATGGAATGAAATGGCATCACAACAGAATCTGTGGGATGCTGCTAAAGCGGTATTAAGGGGACAAGTATAGCACTAAAAGCCTATATTAAAAACAAAGGTCTTAAATCAGTGGCCTCACCTTATGAAACAAACAAACAAAAAAATTGATGAGCAATTTAAATTCAAAGTAAGTAGAAGAAAAATAGCAAAGATCAAAGTGAAAATCAATAAAATAGAAAACAATGAAGGAAAAAGCAAAGGAAAAATAAGTCGGTCCTTTGAGAAGATCAATACAATCCATAAATCTCTACTCTCCTAATTAGGAGCAAAAGAGAAGATACAGATTACCAATATCAGAAATGACAGATTCAGAAGATATAAAAACATTTTAAGGGAAAATTATAAATCACTTTATCATCTCCACAACTTGGATGCAATGGACAGGCTCTTACCAAAGCTCACTCAAGTACAGCGTTGGTGGTATAGTGGTGAACATAGCTGCCTTCCAAAGCTCACTCAAGAATGAGATAATCTGAATAACTCTATGTATATTGAAATTGAAATTGTAGTTAATGTTATGTATTACATATATATAGGATAGCTATGTTGAAATGGAAATTGTAGGTTAAACCTTTTCATAAAGAAAACTCCAGGCCAAGATGGCTTCATTGGCAAATTCTGCAAAACATTTAAGGAGGAAGTAATATGAATTCTATACGAATTTGTCCAGAAAACTGAAGAGGAGGTAATATTTCCCACCTCATTTTTTACTGTAATGTTAAAACCTGACAAAGACAGTAAGTACAAGAAAACTACACACCAGTGTCTCTCATAAATATAGATAAAAATTCTAAACCTACTATAGCAAATAGAATTCAGTAATATTGTAAAAGATAATATATCATGACCAAGTGGGGTTGATTGGTGATAATGCAAGATTGGTTTAATATTAGAAAATTAGTCAATTTGTCATGTTAATAAGCTAAAATGAAAAACAACTATAATCATCTTTATTCATGCTGAGTCAAGCAGGTGACAAAAGTCAACATTTGCTCCTGATAGTTTTCATCAGTAAAGTATGAAGAGAAGAGAATATTCTCAACCTGGTACCAGACAATAAGATAAACCTATGCTGAACATCGAAACTTGATTATGGTTAAAATTTTCTTTACAATAAATTAAAAAAAAATGTATGTACATCTAAGACAAATCTGTGGCTAGCATCCAAACTTTTGTGTATGATAGAAATTTCTGTTACTATAAGTTTTCAGAAAATAAATGTATAAATGAAAGTAATAGGATTGGTGAGAATAGTTTTATACATACTTGTAGATATTTGAGTGATCAAGGAATCATTAGAACTAGAATGAGCCTTCAAGATGATACTAATTCAAAGTATTTATTTTTCATAGGTCAATATGGAAATCCTTTAACTAAATACATTAGACATTATGAAGGATTATCTTACGATGTGGATTCATTACACCAAAAACACCAGCGTGCCAAAAGAGCAGTTTCACATGAGGACCAGTTTTTACGCCTAGATTTCCATGCCCATGGAAGGTGAGTAAATTTATGGCTGACTGAGTTTGAAGTTCCCCTGTATTCAGTCTAACTTAAAAGAAGAAATTTTTGCTCTTTATTTACCTTCTCTAATCGAAAGTTCTCTATTTGGAAATTCATCCTATACTGGAATTTGGTATAAACTTGAAAAAATGTTTTCTTTTAAAATGGATTGCCCTTTTCATATTCTTAAGGAAACAGTCATTTAAATATTTTTAAATTTATGAATTTGATTCTCTGTTGTGTTATTAGAGGATGTGACTTTAAAGAAGATTTTATGTTTATAGTTTTCTACTATTTATGTGTTTTATGGCCAATGTATCTGTCTTCTGGTACAAATAGTTAAGATAGCTGGTTGTGTACTGTTGAATAAGTCATTTAATATCTCATGAACTCAATTTTATCAGCTCTAAAATGACAACTTGTAGATAGATTGCCTACTGTACCGCTCAATTCTCAGAATTGTTAAGGGATAAAGAACAGGGAGCCAAGGAGGAGAGGAAAAAAATCAGTCATTTAGTGCTTATTGTGTTCCAGGTGTATAGATGGTTTATATGCATTTTCTTATTTAATTTTCTCAACATCCAAACAAAGTAAATAGGTTTATAGTGGAGGAAACTAAGGCTCAAATAAGTTAATGTCTTTAAAATTACACAGCATAGATTTGGCCCATATCTATCTGCCCAACACAAAGCCAGATGTTTTTTTCTTTCTATCTGTTAGGGGTACTTAGATTCAAAATCTTTGAGTATTCTTTGTCAGACTCTTATTTGGGTGTTGTAAGTAGTAAATCTATTCCTTTTGTACTTTTTTTTACTGTTGTAAATTCATTTATTATTAACTTCCTAATAGGTTTCCCAGTTTTCACTCCATTTACCATTAAGTCTATCCTATGTACTGCTATAAGATAACTCTTCTTTAAATGCTTCCATTTTCATGCCAGCTTACTTGTCTGAAGTTTTCAATATACAATTGTTAGATTTCTTAACTTGGCTTTCAGGATCCTCTGTGAATTAATTCTGGTCTATTGTTTTAAAATTACTCCACTTCCCAACATTTTCTGTTTCACTTAGAATGATCCTCTGATTGCTGATTAAGCCATGTACAGTTTGCTCCCTGTGTCATTTATCTTAAAATAATTCTCATCATCTTTTTAAAAAAAATTATTTGGGTAGGAGGGGCAGGGAGGAGAGAGAGAGAAACAGGCAGACAGACAGACATTGTTTAGTTATTCCTCTGATTTGTGCATTCATTGGTTGCTTTTTGTATGTGTTCTGACAGAAGCTTGAACCCACAACCTTGGTGTATGGGGGCAGTGCTCTAACCAACTGTACTGCCCAGCCAGGGCCAATTATAATCATTATTTCTTTTTTAAGATTTCATTTATTTACTTTTTAGAGCTGAAAGGAGGGAGAAAGAGAAGGAGAGAAACATCAGTGTGCGAGAGATTACATTGATTGGTTGCCTCTCACACACCCCAAACTGGAGAGCCTAGCCTACAACCCAAGCCTGTGCCTTGACTGGGAATCCAACCTGTGACTTTTGGTTCACAGGCCTGTGCTCAGTCCACTGAGCCACAGCAGCCAGGGTCAATTACCATCATCTTTTAATGTACAAGTCAAGTTCCACTTTTTTGAAGCTTTGCCTATACCTTTAAATTACTTACAACTGGCATTTATATTCTCTCTTCCTTTTCATGCATGTATTTCATGTTTATTTTTCTATAACTATGTTTTTATTTGTCCCAGGCAGATAATCTGACAACTATTTAAGGTGTCCATTATTTGCAGTTATAGTACAAATACTTAAGTATTTTAATTAATGAAAATCAGATAAGAAGTAACATGAAGCAAAGTATTTTGTACATGGAAATAAATAAATTATTTATTTTTCATATTACAAAATAATGATCATTGTAGAAAAAATTATGTGCTATAAAATCTGCTATGTTGATTTGAAGGAGAGAAACAGATTCCATTCAGGGTCTGTTTGTTTTCTTGATAAAAATTTCAGTGGCAGCACTTCATGTAAATTTTTAAAAGGATTTTATTTATTTATTTTTAGAGAGAAGGGGAGGGAGGTAGAAGGAGAAGAAGAGAAACATCAATGTGTGGTTGCCTCTCAATGTGCCCTCAACTGGGGACGTGGCTCGCAACCCAGGCATGTGCTCTGATTGGGAATCGAACTGGTGATCCTTTGGTTTGCAGGCTTGCACTCAGTCCACTGAGCCACACCAGCAAGGGCACATGTAAATTTTTATGGCCCTTAACTTCTGATGTTTTTTAAAAGATTTTATTTATTTATTCTTAGAGAGAGGGGAAGGAAGGGAGAAAGAGAGGGAGAGAAATATTGGTGTGAGAGAGAAACATCAATCAGTTGCCCATCGCATGTGCCTCAACCAGGGACTGATCTCAAGCATGTTCCCTGACTGGGAATTGAACCAGTGACCTTTCGCTTTGCTGGACAATGCTCTAGCTAACTGAGCCAATCATCAGGGCAACCTCAGGTATTTTAAAATTATCCATTCTTTATTTGTACCATGAAGTATTACACAAGCATTAAATCTCCCTAAGGTTTTAGTGACCACCTCAAAATAAGTTCAATACTTTATTCTAAATACGGTGTGACTGCCAAAAGGAAAAGTTGAGATTCTAGATGCTTTTGGCTTGGATACCACATTCCTGTTACACCATTAGATTTTTATTAGGGTGTGTGTGTGTGTGAGAGAGAGAGAGAGAGAGAGAGAGAAAGTGCAAGTATTGTCATGTTATTTAGTCATCCAAAAAATATTGACTGCTAGTTAAAATTTACCTAGTTTAAGCTTTGGTGATAGAAAAATAAATGTAGATCTAATCAGGACAGTAAGCAATGCATATGTCGTTGTGTAGGAGGAAAATGTGATAGGATGAAATGCTACAGATATTCCAAGATGAGAGAGAACTTGTTTTTGGCCGACGCAGAGGACCTGGAAACCAGGAAATCTCAAGCTCTGTAATAAGTAGTCATCTTAGGTACTTTGATCAGAAATTTAATGCTACATTTTCTAGAGTAGATCCAAATTCAGGTATTTTATTTTGTCATCAATTAAAATATACAACTCATGTTCACTGAGAAAAGTGGGTATATGTATGTTAGCAAAGTTATAATAAAATTAATAAATGCTGTGATTGACATACTTACTGCTAAGTGAGCCTAGAGGAAGAAGCAGTGCTCTCAGGGCTTATCATTCAGGCATCCCACTTATCAGAACTCATCCAAGTGAAGCAATTTCTGAAATTGAGAAAACTGGTTATTGTTTCTCAGCAAAGCAAAGGTATGTTTTTTTTTCCCTAGTATTTATTATCAAGCATGTGGCCCAGGTAATTTGTAAAAGGCATACATATTTCCTTTGATGGATCTTGTCTGGAGTTGGGTTATTCTGGAAGTGTCTTGAGCTTTATGTTTGTCTATAATGAATGGGGTAGCAAAAACCTAGGGCACTGTTAACTCTGATGACAAACCAGCGTACTTTGAGAATCAAAGGTTAAGTCCAGGGAGCACAGATGGATGCCAGCTCATAAAGAAGAGCAGGACAATAGATTTGAATTGTGTAAAATGCTATTGTTATGGATGTGGAAAAACAAAATTTTGAAAAATACTGACTTAATACTTAAATTATTTTCATCAAAATTTGAACAAGTTTCAGCAAAATTTCCTAAAGGAAAGTATATTTCACACTGCTTCTTGTCTCAACTGTGATTTTCTAGGATGTGATATTTTTTTGTTCTTGATTCTTCTTCACATAGAAATTAAAAGCCTAGAAATACGTTTTTATTTTATTTTATTTTATTTTTTAAGATTTTATTTATTTTATCTTTAGAGGGGAAGGGAAGGAGAGAGGGTGTGAAACATCAACGTGTGGTTGCCTCTCGTGCGTCCCCTGCTGGGAACTGGCCTGCAACCCAGGCATGTGCCCTGACTGGGAATTGAACCACGATCCTTTGGTTCGCAGGCCCGTGCTCAGTCCACTGAGCTACACCAGCCAGGGCAGAAATATGTTTTTAAAAAATCTGGAAGGACACTAGCTATTTGAATAACATACTGAATCATAAGAAAAAACAAGAGCTGAATGTGCTCATGTTAATTTTGTATTAAAGAAGCTAAATTAAGAGCTGATGATTGCTCTGAGTTTAGCTACTTAAGTATGATTTTAACATGAAATATTTTTATTTTACATGTTTTTAATCTTTAGCCTAGTTGCTTTATGTGGAAGAGATTGAAGGAGTTTAGAAAAACTTAAACCAAGCTTCCTCCTTCTTATTTTGAAAAGGAAATGGAAGAGTTTTTCTATTTTTAATTCTTTAGGTTCATTGTTTTCTCTAAAAGTTGCTATTCAACAGCCTGTGTCTGATAGAATATTTAATGTCAGAGTTTCTGGAGTTTTGGTGACTTAGACAGTAAATGTCAGAAATTAGGTGTATGTCTAGTAGAAAAGCCCAGCCATCATTGTCCTCAACTGTAAGTTATATTTCATATTAAAATGTTGCATAAGCAGTTGGGTCTTTAGTAAGATAAGCACTTTTTAATTAGGATTCATAGTCTGCCTTGTGTTTTCAGTTCTCCAAGTGATTAAGCTCCATGTAAATTATAGCGCTATTTCTTGAAAGTGTAGGAAGGATTTTATATGACTGGAGGTTGTTTAAATGTTTATCCTATTTCATTGTACCTGACAATTATTCATATAACTGTGTTGAATGGGTTCGTTTAGATGATTGGTTTTTTTATATCCTTGTTTGGATTGTTCTATTAAGCATCAGCGAAATCTTCTTGTATAGTAGTGTGATATTTTTAAACTGATAAATATGTTTCAAAATTCTTTGGTGCCCTGACCTGGTGACTCAGTTGGTTGGAGTGTTGTCTATACACAAATAGGTTGTGGGCTCGATTCCAGCCAGGGCGCACACCTAGGTTGTGGTTTTGATCCCTGGGCGGGGTATATACGGTAGGCAACTGATGGATGTTTCTCTTTCACAATAATGTTTGTCTCTCTCTTCTTCTCCTTTTCTCTCTCTCTCTAAAAATCAATAAATGTATCCTAGGTTGAGGATGAAAAGTTAATAAAATTTTTTTGGTAATCACATGTATAGTTCCGTTTTGAAATAACTTCTGAATATTGATTTCTCACTTGATTGTGTCATAACTTTTTTTAAAAATTATATTTTATCAATTATGCTATTATTGTTGTCCCAATTTTTTCCTCTTTGCCTCCTCCACCCAGCCCCCCTCACTCCCTCAGGCAATCCTCATCCTGTTGTCCATGTCCATGGGTTATGCATATATGTTCTTTGGCTACTCCATTTCCTATGTGTACTTTATATCCCCATGACTATCCTGTAACTATTAATTTGTACTTCTTATCCTTTCACCTTTTTAGCCCCACACCCCCAACCACCTCCCAAATGGCAACCATCAAAAAGTTCTCTGTGTTTATGATACTGTTTCTGTTCTGCTTGTTTATTTTATTTCTTAAATTCAATAGTTGATAGATATGTATTTGTTGCCATTTTATTGTTCATATTTTTGATCTTCTTCTTAAAGAAGACCCTTTAACATTTCATATAATGCTGGTTTGGTGGTGATGTACTCCTTTAGTTTTTTCTTGTTTGGAAGCTCTTTATCTGTTTCCATTCTTAATAGCTTTGCTGGGTAGAGTAATATTGGTTTAAGTCCTTGCTTTTCATCAGTTTGAATATTTCTTGCTACTCCCTTCAAACCTGCAAAGTATTTTTTTGAGAAATCACCTGACAGTCTTATGGGAGCTCCCTAAGGTAACTGACTGCTTTTCTTTTGCTTTTGAGATTCTCTCTTTGTTTTTATCTTTTTGCATTTTAATTTTAATGTGTCTTGTGGTGGGCCTCTTTGAGTTCATCTTGATAGAGAGTATCTGAACTTCCTGATATTGCATGTCTGTTACCTTCACCAAGTTAAGGAAGTTTTCTTTCATTATTTTTTGAAGTAGATTTCCATTTTCTTGCTCTCTCTCTTCTCCTTCTGGCACCTCCCTGATACTAATGTTGGTATGCTTGGAATTGTCCCAGAGACTCCTTACACTGTCTTTATTTTTTGGGATTCTTTTTTTCTTCTTGCTGTTCTGTTTTGTTGTTTTGTTGTTTTGTTTATTTTGTTTTATTTTTTTGCTTCCTTGTATTGCAGATCACTGATTTGATTCTCGATGTCATCCACTCTACTGTTGATTTTCTGTAAATCGTTTTTAATTTCAGTTAGTGTATCTTCACTAACTGTTTTTTTTAATTCATGGTTTTCATGTCCTTTTTTATGCTGTTGAAGTTCTCTCTGAGTTTATCTGCTCTTCCGCTGAGTTCACTGAGCATCCTTACAATCAATATTTTGAACTCTGCATCTGGTAGCTTGCTTGTCTCCATTTTGTTTAGTTCTTTCTCTGGAGTTCTGTTCTTTCATTTGGGATCTGTTTCTTTGTTTCCTCATTTTGGCAGCCTCCCTGTGTTTGTTTTTCCGTAGTAGGTAGAGCTGCTACATCTCCCAAGCCTGGTAGAGTCGCCTAATGTAGTAGGTGTCCTGTAGGGCCCAGGGGCACAGCCTCCCCTTTTACCCAAGCTGGGTACTTGAGGTGCGCCCACTATGTGGGCTGTGAGTAACCTTCTATTGTCGTGAGCTTTGATTGTTATTAGCACTTCCAAGGTCGTCCTTATTTGTGTTTTGTCATGGGTCACACAGCATAAGCTACAAAACAATCTGTAGATGGCTGCTACTTGTGCTGGGCTTGGAAGTACTCATATGAAGTCAAGCTGAGAACCAAGGCTGGCTGCTGATAGTGCTGTACCTCAGGCAACTTAGTGAGAGGAATGGGGCTTGCTGAATCAGATGCTGCTTTTTTGAGAGAATTTAGGAAAATCTGAAGCATGGACCATTTCATATGGAAATGCCATTGGAAACAGCTTGGGTTGGCCTGAAAGTTGGGTGGGGCAGGGTCTCAGAGAATCACCAAGAAGGAGCATACAGTGTGAGCCAGGTTGGTGGATTCTCTGATAGGGAGCCTGCCTGCCAGCTCTGTGAATGGCTGTGTGCTGTAGGGCTTGGAAAAGGAACAATGGCCTCTGCTAGCACTTCTTTCTAGGAGGAAGCCACCCCAACTCTCACCCTGATGCTGGAGAATTCAGTTCCTCCCATATACCTCTGGTGCCTTTCAATCTGCTGCCCTTGTGCTGGAGCTCACAGTGGGTAGGTCAGAGTAAGTCTGTGTATGGGCCATTTAAGAGGAACTTCAGATATTTCAGCAGTATCTGTCTTCCAAAGCCTCAGTCTCCACTTGGTTTTATAGGTAGAAGTTTTTGAAATTTATCTTTCTGCACTGGAACCCTGGGCTGGTGGTGGGGCTGTTGTGGGACTTAGATCCTTCCCTCCTCAGATATCCTGCCAATTTTTATCTGTCATATGTGGGTGTGGGACCAGCCTGTTCCTTGTCTCTGCCCCTCCTGCCAATCACAGTGTAGTTTGTTCTCCAGTTTTGTTTTTATAGGACTTACCTTCAGCTCCATTTCTGATGATTCTGAATGATGGTTCTATAGTTTAGTTGTAATTTTTATGTTGTTGTGAGAGGAGGCAGGTTGTGTTTACCTATGCCACTATTTTGACTGGAAGTCCTCATAATCTCTCTATAACTTACTAGAACTTTTCTGTACATCTTTGGGTTGACAGATATATTTGGTATTTGTATAGAGGGTTAAAAGTCTAGCAGATCAAAAATTGTACATATGATGGTATGGGACAAATAGTTGTGTTATGCAGCAGTAGTCATCTTTATTTTTTTAAAGAAATCCTAGCCCTGGCTGGGTGGGTCATTTGGTTGGAACATCAACCCATATTCCAAAATAAAAAATGTGTTGTGGGTTTGATTCCTGGTCAGGGCACATACCTGAGTTGTAGTTTGATCCCTTATGGGGGTGTGTGTGGTGGAGTGGGGGGATGATTAAGGGGAAGGGGAGGCCGATGAATGCTTCTGTCTCACATCAGTGTTTCTCTCTCCTCTTTCCTCTTTTTCAAATCAATGAGTATGTCCTTGGGTGAAGATTGAAAAAATAAAAAAACAAACAAAAAAACTTAAACCACAAATTCAGTTAAATGGAATTTTGATCTCCGGAAGGAATGAACAAACATATTCTTCATTTCCTTTTGTTTAAATTTATTTGAGCTATTAAGGGATGCTTCTATAGTCTTAACATGCCATAATTTACTAATTCCAATTTCATGTTTTAATTTGTTTCAACTGTTTTATTGTTTTACGTATTTATTAAGCATCTAATGTATTACAGGCACTTTAGTAGTCACTAGGAGTACAGTAGCTGAACAAGACAGGTCCTTGCTCTTGGTGGAGTTTATTACTCATGAATAGCTTCACAAGAAGGACAGGTATTGGATTAGTAATGAGAACTGTTGATAAATGTTAAGAAAGGAATGCTCAGAAGATTGCTGGGGGAACACAGGGGGATGTTATCTTTTCTGGAGTTTAGGAAAGACTGCACTTAGGAGATGTGATTTAAACTGATGCTGGAAGGATGATGAAGGAGTTGGTTAGGCAACGAAGGGGAGGAAGTGTGTTTTAGACAGAGGAAAAAACGTGCAAAGATACTGAGATGAGAAGTGGTATGCTCATGGATTGCCTCGTACTTAAAATGTGAGGGAAAAAGATTTCAAATGAGGCTGTGCATGAGCCAGATCTTTGAGAGTTTTTTTAAGTCACAGTGACAGGTTTTACTTAGCCATGGAAGGGTTTTAATGATAAGTAATTTTGTGATCTTTAAGATGTTTAGTCTGGCTGTGAATGAAGACTACATTCATGACATTATTTAGCAGGCTGTTGCACTGGTCCTCATGGGAACTGGTAGCCTGGATTAAGGTGGCAGTAGAGTTGATGAAAGGGAATGAATAGCTTTGAAAAATATTTTGAAGGTAGAATTTATTAGACTTAGGTGACATGTAGTGAGGTATCGAGAGAAGGAGTCAAGTGTGACTATTAACTGGTTCTAGCAACGGAGGGGCTACTGAGAACATTTGCTAAGATAGGGAATATTGAAATGGCTATAAATTTGAAAGGAAATTGTAAGTTAGTTTTGGACATGTTAAATGAAGTTCATCAGGAGGGCCTAGGAGAGAGCACTGCTAAATGCCAATATTTAAGGGTTTAGGTGTAGGAGAGGATGCAAAGACTTAAGAGAGGTAAGAAAAGTAGAAGAAAAGCTGGGAGCATGGTATACTAGAAGCCAAGGGAAAAATGTTTCAAGGAGGGGAGTAGTCAGTTGCTGCTTCTTGCTCTTGTTATGATGAACATTAGCAATATTCTTAGTCCATGTTACTTATCCTTCTTTGAATTTCTCTAGTTCTGTTTGATCTTGCTGGATGTGATTACACAGAGTAGTCCTGATTTGGACACATGTTAGTCATGTGTTGACTATGCTTTTTAAGTCAGTTTTTCATTCTCTGTCTTTCACTAGGAAGATGTCCTGCATTTTGCTATCCCAGAGCTCTCTAAGGAGTGAACTATAACTTGGTGTGGTAGAAAAATCATTGGTTGGCTAATGAAAACTTTGGTTAAGATTCAAGCTCTGATTTTATTCGTGTGATCTTGATCAGGCCAGCCTACCCTGATTTGTGAAATTAGAAAATTTAGATGATCTTTATGATTTAATTTACATTAAATATCTGAATAATTAAAGTCTCATTCTACTCTTAAATCTCATTGTTTCAGTGTTTTATAGACAGTAGTTTCGCTTGCTAATTGTTTAGTTACAGAGTTACTGAAGATCAGAAAGTATTTATAGAAACCTGTTTTTCCTCTCTCCAGTGGATAGATCTGCTTATTCTGTAATCATGGATTACACATGTAATCATGTATTCTGTTATCATGCCCTATGGAAGATTCTTCCCCTTGGCTCTACTTTATAGGGGGAAGACTCACATTGATGATCTACTTGTCTTCTTACACAGGATAGAGTTACTCATTTTAGCTTAAGTTTTAGTTTCAATTTTATCTTGACTCTTCAGGATTTTTGTTTATCTATTTTTGCCTATTTGAGGTAATTTCTCTACTTCAGGGCCATTAGTTAAGCCTGGAACTAATGTTTTTCAAACTGTTGATCACTAGAATTTCTGTGGAGGCTATCTTAGGTACTGCCCATTGGGATGCACATGGACTAACTCTGCCCTTCTCCCTTGTATCAACCTGTTCTACACCTCACCCCCTTTTAATGTTGGCTTCTTTAAGATAATTTGAAAAGACTTTTCTGTTTCAAAAAGTGTACTAGGGAGGTAAACTGGATATTTGACTCAGTGGTATTTGATGTTAATATTGGCAGCTTGTCTTAAAAAATAATTTGGATGTGAGTTTCTCTCAAGCATCTGTATTAAGAGGAAGGTGAGGGAAAAGAACATCTAGAGACATCAGGGATAACCTATTAAGTTCAGTCCCCCTGGGAATAACGAACTCAGACCTACCCGTAGACCTGTTCCATTTAGACATGATGGACCTCTGTTCATGAAGACAGTCTTGGTGTCTGGGACTGCTGCATTACACTGACATACTTTGAAACAAGGTTTTTGCTCTCAGGTTTCTTCTGTTTGTTATCAAGGTAATTAATTAATTGAGGCTTTTTGTCTTAAAATGGCTTCAGTTTGAGGTATGCACCCTTAATCTATTGCAGTGTTTTCTTCTGAGAATCAGAGCCATACTATCTTTAGCCAAAATAGCAATCATATAGGAAAAGGCAATTTTTTACTCTGTTTTACTGTTCTACTAATCTGTAGAAAGGTACCTCTTTTATAAAGATGTAGAAGGTACATGACCTTCTAGAAACTTATAGAATCATATCTTTTTAATATATTTTATTGATTATGCTATTACAGTTGTCCCATTTCCTCCTTCACTCCCCTCCACCCTGCACACCCCCTCCCACCCATATTCCCCTACTTTAGTTCATGTCCATGTGTCGTAAGTTCTTTAGCTTCTACATTTCCCACACTATTTTTGCCCTCCCCCTGTCTATTTTCTACCCACCGTCTATGCTACTTTATTTTCTGTACCTTCCCCCCTCTCTCCTCCTCCCACTCCCCTGTAGCTAACCCTCCATGTGATCTCCATTTCTGTGTTTCTGCTCCTGGTTTAGTGGTTTGCTGAGGTTGCTTTTGTTTTAGGTGTGGTTGCTAATATCTGTGAGTTTGCTGTCTTTTTACTGTCCTATTTTTTACCTTCTTTTTCTTAGATAAGTCCCTTTAACATTTTCTATAATAAAGGCTTGGTGATGATGAACTCCTTTAACTTGACCTTATCTGAGAAGCACTTTATCTGCCCTTCCATTCTAAATGAAAGCTTTGCTGGATAGAGCAATCTTGGATGTAGGTCCTAGACTTTCATGACTTGGGATACTTCTTTCCAGCTCCTTCTTGCCTGTAGGGTCTCTTTTGAGAAATCTCTTATCTACGTGTGAATGTGGGACTGCCTGGTCAGCCAGCCACCTTGTCATGGCCTCACTGTGTCTGACAGTCTGATGGGAACTCCTTTGTAGGTGATTGTCCCCTTATCCCTAGCTGCTTCTACAATTCTCTCCTTCATTTTCATCTTGGCTAATGTAATTATGATGTGCCTTGGTGTGTCCCTCCTTGGGTCCAACTTCTTTGGGACTCTCTGAGCTTCCTGGACTTCCTGGTAGTCTTTCCTTAGCCAGATTGGGGAAGTTCTCCTTTATTTTTTTTAAAACATTTTATTTATTTATCTTTAGAGGGGAAGAGAAGGAGAGAGAGAGAGAGGGGGAGAGAAACATCAATGTATGGTTGCCTCTCATGCATCCCCCGCTGGGAACTGGCCTGCAACCCAGGCATGTACCCTGACTGGGAATCGAACCACGATCCCTTGGTTCACAGGCCCACGCTCAATCCACTGAGCTACTCCAGCCAGGGCAGTTCTCCTTTATTATTTGTTCAAATAACTTTTCCACTTGTTGCTCTTCCTCTTCCCCTTCTGGTACCCCTATAATTTGGATGTTGGGACATTTAAAGATGTCCTGGAGGTTCCTCAGCCTCTCCTCATTTTTTTGAATTCTTGTTTCTTCCTTGTTTTCTGTTTGGTTGTTTCTTTCTTCCTTCTGGTCCACTCCATTGATTTGAGTCCCAGTTTTCCTCCCATCTCTATTGGTTCCCTGTGCATTTTCCTTCATTTCACTTATTGTAGCCTTCATTTTTTCATCTAATTTGTGAGCAAAATCAACCAGTTCTGTGAGCATCCTGATCACCAGTGCTTTGAACTGTTCATCTGATAGGTTGGCTGTCTCTTGGTCGCTTAGATGAATTGGCTCTGGGGGCTTTGATTTGTTCTCCAGTTTGAGCCATTTTTTTGTTTTTTGTTTTTTGGTCTGGTCGCGGCTGTTACATAGTGAGGGGCGGAGCCTTAGGTTTTCCCCAGGGTGGGGCAGCCCAGTTGCTGGGTAGTGATGCTGTATGTGGGGGCGGGGTCCAAGAGGGAACAATGGCACTTGCTCTGCTCTCTCTCAGATTCCAGTCCCTTCTGCTGCTTCTCCTTCTCCTGGATTATCTACATGAGAATGTGGGACTGCCTGGTCAGCCAGCTGCTTTGTCATAGCCTCACTGGGTCTGCACCGTTGCCACCCTGTGCCAGGGTCCACTAGCCGCTGCCTTTGTGCCTGGGGTCTGCTAGCTACCACCTGCGTGCCTGGGATCTGCCAGCCACTGCTTCCTGCGCCCCGGGTCCGTCACCTCCACTTTTTCCTGCTGCGACTCCGCCCCTCTTACCAGTCTGGATGAGTGGTTGTTGGACTTATGTACAGTTCAATTTTCTATGAGTTCTGGTTGTTTTCTTTATCTAAATCTTTGTTGTCCTTAATTTTGGTTGTACGAGGAGGCACAGTGTGTCCACCTACATCTCCATCTTGGCTGGAAATCTATAGAATCATATCTTAACATAATTTATCTTGTTCTATACCAGAGGTGGTCCTGGTACCTTTGTTATTTGTTGGCTTTAGATGTAGAGTGCTTTTCTAAAGCCTAAGGAAGGAAAGCAGCTATTTTCACCGCATGGTACTACTAAATGTTCATATTACTGAGGCTAAAAAATTGGAATCTGGTCTGTTTTTTCATATTGCTGTCATTTGTTAACTGATTTTTCTCTCTTATAATTTCATCCCATTCTTTATAACTTTACTACACTGCCACTGAGAAAAGACAGAAGAATTTAATAGAACTACAGTAATCAAGATAAAAGAAAATGCTATTGATCCATAAAATCAATATAGTGGTTAAATCTATGGGTAGAAAAACATTCCCACTGAAAATAGTGTTCTTTACACAGAGCATCTTATTGCCTCAAAGGAAATCTAACGTGTTTTTTTTTTTTTTTTAAGATTTTGTTTATTTATTTATTTTTACAGAGAGAGGAAGAGAGGGAGAAAGAGAGGGAGAGAAACATCAATGTGTGGCTGCCCCCCACCATGTCCCCTACTGGGGACCCAGCCGCAACCCAGGCATATCTCCTGACTGGGAATGGAGCCAGTGACCCCCTAGTTCACAGGCCGGAACTCAATCCACTGAGCCACACCAGCCAGGGTGGAAATCTAAAGTTTAATGACAGTGCATTATATTATAATAATGAAGAGAATTAAACCTGCTGAAAGAAACAGTGAAAGGGGGCAGAGTTTAGTCGTAGTCTTGAAAGTGGCTCAGCATTATTAAAGAGAATTAAATTCTTTAATAAATTCTTTAATAATTAAAGAGAATTTCTTATGATGGTGTTGCAAAGTACAGTATTTAGTGAAAGTCAAAGTTAAATTTTTATTTATATATCTTATTTGCATTTGTTTAGATTTTAAAAGGTGACTTGGTGGTAGAGACTGATAATACTACATTATAATACTCAGCATATATTAGTTTCACATTTTTTATTACATGCTTGAGAGGTATGTGGAATGGTAGAAAGAATGATAAGCATCAACCAAATACTGGGATTCTAGTCCTAATTCTAGTCTTGTGACCTTGAGCCATATTCTGATAAAAATATTCATCATGCCTTTTTTGCAGTGTTAAATAAGGATAAAATGCAGTAATATATGCAAAAATGCTAAAAATCATAAACCTATATAACTTAAAAAAGAATGTTATGTAATTTCATCATCCTCATCATAAAACATACCACTATCTTTTTTAAAAAATTATTTTATTGTTGTTCAATTACAGTTGTCTGCATTTACCCACCTCCACTCCCCCCAACCCCAGTCAAACCCACCTCCCTCCACATACCACTGTCTTAACCAAATCTCTTTGAGCTTTTACTGCTTAGAAAGGTATATCTGACTATATAATTTTATTTTATATTCCAGCTTTTGGAATACATTGATTTAAAAAATTATTTATTTCTATTGTGATAAAGTAACTTGTAACTTACTATTTTGACCTTTTTTAAATGTATAATTCATTGACATCAAGTACATTCACAGTGTTGTGCAGCTATCTCCACTGTCTATTTCTAGAGTTTTTTCATGACCCCAAACAGAAACTATATACCCATTAAACTGTAACTCTCTATTCTGCTCTTGGTAACTTCTGTTCTGCTTGCCATCTTTATGAATTTGCCTATTTTAAGTACCTCATGTAAGTGGAATCATACAATGTTTGTTCTTTTGTGTCAGACTTAGTGGAATTTTGTTAAGGTGAATATTTTTAGTGAATTTTTTTAAGGTCCATCTGTGTTGTAGCATGTATTAATTTTGTTCCTTTTTAAGGCTGATTAATCTATTGTATGTGTTTACTGCTTACAGTTTTTTATCCATCTGTTAATGGATATTTGGGTTGTTTCCATTTTTTGGCTTTTATGAGTAATATTGCTATAAATATTGGTGTACAAGTATCTGTTGTGTCCCTGATTTCAGTTTTTTGGGTATATACCTAGAATAAGAACTGCTGGATCCTATGGTAATCTTTATTTCTAACTTTTTGAGGAACCACTAAACTGGTTTCCCAGAATACAGTAGTTTTTATAAGTCAGTGTTCACTGCACTTTTTCTGTCCTTTGAGCCAGAAGCTTAAACAATTGCAGAATCAGGTTATCAGATTATGTTTTTAGATTGTTTTTTATTTAGGGATTGTTGAGAAACCAGGAATGCAGAATGTGGTTAATCAGCTAATTTTTATTATTTTATAGTATATTATTCAATAGGAATATTACAAAGAAATTATAATTTATATAAATATTAAAATAGTAAAAAGATATGAACTATCAAACTGATGGTAGTAGGATCAAAATTAGGGAATTGGAATCTAGTGGGTTAGTTAATGGGATAAAAATGTCCAGTTTCTGATTATTCTTTTGTAGTTTTTCTTAGGTATTTTCATAGATTGTGACAGACTTTAATTCAGTTTGGTTTCTTTCTGCCATTTACCTGCCTTCCATGCTCATCTCTATTTTATTCCCTCATCTGTTGATATATGTTTTAGTTGCAAATTAATTCTGATATAATTAATAAAAACTTCATTTGGGGGTGTGATCAAATTTTTTTTTATTTATTGCTACTTGAATCTGCATGGATCATTGAGAACTGATTTTATATATATGGTTTTAATTTCAATTTAACTCAATACTAAGAATATTCTGTATATATGAAACAATTTTCTGATTATGAAATCAGTATCAAGGGTGGAAGGGGCCTGCCTCAAGTGTTCTTAAATTCTCTCTGTTATAACTTCCCTCTAGGGTTGCTGTCTGCTTAGACACTTCAAGTGATATAAAACTATTTTGGGGGGAGGGAAGGGAAGGGAGTGTAGCATAGATTGTTCTTATGTTGAACTTAAATGTGTTTCTGAAACTTTTACCCTGTCATCCCTCCTTATTTTTGCCATATAGAATACTAATTTTCTTGCTTATAATAATTTTAGGGTAAAATAATTTTGCAGAGTAATAAATCCTGAATGATAAGTATATAAAGTCCTTTGACAATTATTGTTTAATCTCTTTAACAAAGATGCTCTTTTACAGGTAATATTTGTTTAGTAAATTAAAAGTATATATAATGATAAATTAATGGTTTTTTCAAAATACTGGGATCCTTTAAAATATATTTACACTCATGTATATATGATAAAAAATTTCCTGTAGTTGGCAGAAGTAATTTTATGAAAAGACAGAATATACAACAAGAATTCAGGCAAGATTCTTGTTTGTTTAGGATAGATTATTTTAAAATTTGTGGAGTTTCCATTTAGAAAATGTTCAACTTTCTTAATTCCTTGCTGAGGATGCCTTTCCTAGCCTAGAGTCCTTGTCACAGCACATGAGAAGCCTGTGGTTTTTGGTGAGGGTTTTAGGCAAGTGGAATCTGATTTCAGCCTCAAAATGAAAGAGTACAAAGATTGACATGAAAATAAGGAAAAGATAAAATAAGACAATGTTCTGAAGCTAATGCTTCAGAATTGCCCTGTTGACTCCTGTTCACTTGAAAATTGATTTTTTTTGTTTAAAATCAACTTCACTGAAGTATAATTTACATAAAATAAAGCATTCATTTTAAATGTATAGTTTGACAGGTGTATACACTTTTGTAACCACCATTCAAATCAATACATAGAATGTTTCCATTGTAGCAGTAAGTTCCTTCATACTCCTTTGCTCTTAGTTTCTCTCACCTAGGTAACCACTATCTGCTTTCTGTCGCTATAGATAGGTTGTACCTCTTCTAGAATTACATATATTTGGAATGGTACTGTATCTTCTTTTGTATTCAGTATCTTCAAAACTGCAGTAATATGGTTTTTTTTTTGCTAGTAGTTTGCAATGAATGAATTAACCATGATCTTTTTTATCTGTTTAGTCATTGATAGACATTTTAGGTTATTTCCAGTTTTGAGCTATTATGAATAAAGCTGCTATGGATGTTTGTGTCCAGCTGTTTGTTTGGACGCATGTTTTTCCTTCTTTCGGAGTGGAATTATGAGTCATAGAATTTTTTATATTTACCTTTATAAAAAGCTGCCAGTTTTCCAGAGTGATTGTACCATTTTGTACTTCTACCAGCAGTGTGTGTGAGTTCCAGAACTCCACTTCTTGTTAACATTTGGAGGTTGGCCAATTGAAAACTGAGTCATGTTCACTGATGGAAATTATGTTATGTTCAGATGTTTATAGAAATTATAGGAGACTTGATATACTTTTAAGAGTTTAGTAATGATACCTAATTTAGTACCGTTTATTGATATCTCCTATGTGCCAGATACTGTGTTAATGACTTTACATACATTATAATCTCTAATCCATAAAACAGTTCTAGAAGATAGAATGTATTGTCTTTGTGTCACAGACAGGAGTCCTGGGCTAGTAAATTTTAGGCTTAAGATTAGATCCCCAGATTCTTTATTTAATTTCACTTCAACATTTTGGTCTTTCCCTCTCCTTTGTAGAATTAGAGTATAATTTCTGTTAATATCATGGTCTTTTAGGGTTCCCAAATTTAACTGAGGAAGGTCCAAAGGTAATTAGAAGAGTTCGAAGCCCCCTGGGGAAAAATAAAGGACTGAAAAATATATGTGTGTGTGTGTGTGTGTGTGTGTGTGTGTGTGTGTGTAAATGAAAGAGCATGTATCTCTGATATGTTAAGTACCTAACACAGATGCTATTTTCCTATGTATTATATTCTTTAAGTTGTAAAAAGCAGGGGAAAATGTCAAAGCTGTAGAATTACTAGAGAGGGAAGACAGGCAGTGGTAATAGTATTTGGGTCCAGAAGCTTGTTTTTTAATCTCCAAGCAAAGTAGTTGCTGTTGGAATGACCTTGTTTTACCATGTAGGGATCAGTCTGTTGGCATTTATTTTTAAATAGATCCTAGACAGTTACTGTTTAATTGTATATAATTTAGAATTCTGTCATAGCTACTAGGCTGAATTTTAGAGCAGATTTTTTAAAAAGAAAATCTTGGTCAGTATATTTCCCAAATAGACAAATTGTGTGAAACAGTCTACATTTTTCAGACTTTTTTACTAAAGATAAAAATATTGTTTAAAATTTGAATCCTTTAAATTTCATTTTTCCTTTTCCTGTCCCATGTTACAGACATTTCAACCTACGAATGAAGAGGGACACTTCCCTTTTTAGTGATGAATTTAAAGTAGAAACATCAAATAAAGTACTTGATTATGATACCTCTCATATTTACACTGGACATATTTATGGTAAGTTGAATCTTAGAACCCTTTAATTTTTTTCTACACATGGAAATGTACACGTTGATAGGCAAGTATCTTAGAAAAGATGGAATAAAGTCTGAAGAGATTTGAATCTCTCATGAAGGGTATAATTATCTTTAAAGAATGAAGTACTCCTTGGATTTATCTTTACATGTTTAATGTTGAATTATGCCATGTCTGGCTTCTGAAAGGTATGATTTTTGGCTCTCTCAGTAGTTGCAAACTTAGATTTTTTTAAAAAATTTTAAAGTCTTCCATAGTTTTCTGGTCACTCAAGGAAGAAATTAGCAGTAACCTTGCTGTGCTTTTAATGTTAGACTACAGTTTTCTATTAGTTTTTTATTATTTATATTTCTGGACAAGTAAGTCATAGTCTGTCCCCTTTTTCTGCTAGGTAAGGGTCAAGAAAAGTATAAGACTGAGGTTGCAGATAAAAGCCATGTAACTTAAAATACCAGTGTCGTGGGCTGTTAGCTTAAGTCCATAATTACTTCAAAGTTAACTAATTAATTTTAATCTATAATTTAGAAATTGTAAAAGGCCCGATTTTTGTTTTAATGAGAAAAGTTTAAGTAAATTTAACTTTTAAAGCCCCCTTCTTCCTTCCATCACTTCAAAGCACTTGATATTTAGTGCTTAGCTTTTCTTTGTGATTATGTTAAGAATCAAAAAGACCTTATTTCTCTTATGTTCTTTCACTAGAGAAGTATAATTGATGGGACAGTATTACAAATCTTTGTCCAGTGTCATAAAAAGCATATTGGTATGCTTTTGTTCAGATTGCTTTTAAAACATTTGACACTATCTTATTTTAAAAACATATTAATATTTATAAAACCTCAAGGTGTTCAGCCATATATGCTCATGAATATCAGGTTTGAAGGGAATTTTTTTCTTATAGCAATTAGAGCAAAATTTCAAAAGAAACTTTACTATCTTTATTTTTAAAGTGTTTATTTTGTCAGTGGGCCTATTAGCCTCTTTCTAAGTTTAACTTAATTGAACAATTATTTATTAATTATTGCATGTATGCCCAGGCACTGTGCTAGGTGCTGGGAAGGTGACTGTCAACCAGACAGATGTTCTGTTTCATTGTTGCTGCTAATAATTGTATATGTTTTAACTAGGTAGTAGTTGCTGTTCATATCTTAAATTCAGGTTGATATATTTTCTGTTAAAATTCATTTTCCTCAGTAAATTTGTATTTAGGTTTTTAAAATATATATACAAATAGCTCTTTAAAGAAAAATGAAGTTAACATGTGCGTGCAAATTAAATTTTCAGGAGTTTGTTTGCTTTCATTAATAGGTGAAGAAGGAAGTTTTAGCCATGGGTCTGTTATTGATGGGAGATTTGAAGGATTCATCCAGACTCATGGTGGCACATTTTATGTTGAGCCAGCAGAGAGATATATTAAAGACCGAACTCTGCCCTTTCACTCTGTCATTTATCATGAAGATGATATTAGTAAGTACTTAACTTTTATCTAGTACCCTTTTGAAAAAAAAGGCATAAATAGTTAAAACTATGTGGAGAAAATGAGCCCTGAACTGTTTTCTTTCCTGAGCTGTTAGACTAGAAAATAGCTTCATAACCAAAGTCTAAATTTAATGAATAATAGATCGATAGTACAGTGAGGCAATTTCCTTATCAGTCCATACCAGTCCTACTTTGTTGATATACAACCAAGTCTAACTGTAAGTTAACCAACTATGATTGAGCTGTTAATCCTCTATTCTGATGTGAGCTAGTCATTTAGTGCTGTAATGCCTGTGTGTATTCTACTGAAACATTATTTTCTTCATATATAAATGTCAGTGTGGATATTTTAGGTATTTTTGTAATTTCTAAGTCTCTTGGTTATTTCTTTTTTGGAATCTTGAAATAATGACTTCAGTTTGTTAAGAGTCCACGGGGTTTGTCCTCTACGATGGTCTTTATATGATGACAGTTTGTTGGGAGAGTCCTTTTTCTTCATTTTAAGAGTAGAAAATGTACTTAGACTTCACCTTTAATTTCTACCATTGGCTATCCATAGTCCTCTAATCATGAGAATGCTTTAATGAAATACCACAGAAATTCATTTCTCTAATTAATTTTGTGTCTCTTGAATCCTCATTTTATTTTTGAGTGTAATTAGACTGGTCTCTCAATTTTTGCCTATTTGTTTTTAACTTGGCAGCTTCTTCCTTGCTTCATTTTCCTTTCTACAGCCAGAACTTTATTGTCAATACTGATATTCTTATCTTACCTTAGTAATGTACTGGAAAGCCTTAACCATTTTGACTTTTTGTTCCATCAGTTCTGACATTCTGTCTAGATGCTTGTTTTTTCTGATGCTCTGTTACCACAGAACATAGCATAATTATTCTAGATGGGATACATTTGTAATTTTAGCTACTTGCTGAATTATAAATTCATTAGTGCTACTTGCCCATATTTTACTTATCCTTATTTTTTCCAGCTTCCCTTCCTAGTATTTCAAACTCTCCTCTATATGTAAGCTCAGTCGTCTTTCACAAGTTGGAATATGAATTCTTTTTCCTCCTTTCTTGCTGACAGCAGAATTATCATCTACTTGATTTTCACATTACTTTGTAATTTTGTTAGTAATTTCATCTTTTGGTAGATTTTCCGTTTCTATTTGGTGTATGTAAGTTCTCCAACTTCAGTTTCTATTTCTTTGCTCCATTAACATTCCAAATACCATTTATATCTCAAGCAGGTTCTTAACAGATACTGATTGAAGTCTTTAAACATTTTCCCTACAACGTTTTCTCAAAATTAAACAGACAGTTTAGGAAAGGAAGGAAAGGAAGAGGTAATTTGAAAGATTTCAAACTTACCTTTATCTTCCCATAATATTGTAATCAGACTTTTTCCTTTGCTTTACACTTCCCATAAGTGCCCTCTACTGTGTTTGTTCTGCTTTTTATGATTTCTTGTATTGAATCTTATCTCTCTTGTTTCTCTCCTCTCACCTATTTGGATGTATAGTAGTTTAAGCATATTCTGCTTCCAACCCCCCTTTTATTTCTTCCTCATTATGTAATTGCATTTATCCACTTTGTATATTACAGTCTTTCAAATGTTTTCCTTTATGTCAACCTTTTCTTTTCCCCAAAGATAATGTCTTCACTTGGGAGATCAATGATATTGGACGAGACTTAGTTTTCTCTTCCTTTTGGCATTTAGCTCTTTACCATTGATTTCAGCTCTTAATTTTCATTGTCCAAGTAAATACATACTTAAAGTAAGGAGGCCATTTCACATTCTTTTTATTATTATATACCTATCGTGGTATTAGAACTTAAAAATAGTAATGTTTAGAATGGCTTTCTGGTAAATTGAAATGTACCAATATGAGGTTGAGGGTTTGGGAAGGAATTGCTTTAAATAGGCTTTTTAATGCTTGTAAATTAATACAATTACTTTTGAGAAACGATCTGAGAAATCAGTCAAGGTACACATGGTTTGAGAAAACCACCACGTGTTTATCTTTTGCCTTCTAAATAGTTATTTTCTTCTAGATTCTACACCGAGGGCTGGCAAACCTGTTCTGTAAGGGGCAAAATAGTAAATACTTTCCTGTTTCTGGGCCACGTGAGATTAACTGCGACTCTTCATTTCTGCCATTGTAGTGTGAAAACAGCCATAGGAAATATGCAAATGATTACATGTGGTCGTGGTCCAATAAAGCTTTAGTTAGATATACTTAAATTCAAACTTCATATAATATTTGCATGACACAAAATATTTCTTTAAGTTTTTCAGCCATTTAAAAATGTAAAAGTTACCCTTAACTTGCACACCAAAGAAAAGGACTCACTTGTCCAGCCAGCTATAGTTTGTCTTCCCCTCTAGAGGATTAAGTTACTTTGAATTGACTCTTTAACCTCTCTGTGTAGAATATCTAAGTTCTAATAGTAATAATAGTAATACAAGTAGCTATTACTATTTAATGTGTACCTGGCACTAGGTACAGTTCTTTAATCTTTAAATTTAATGTTCACAATAACCCTGTGAGGTATAGGCACACTTATTGTCCCTACTTCATACATGAGGAAATTAAGGCTTATAACACTAATGCCACTTGATTGTGCTTCTCATGTTTTTAACCATGTGTTCTTTTGCTTCATTTACGAAAGAAAGCTATGAATTCATATTGGCATGTTTCCATGGGTTTAAGGAACTTTTCTGAAATGTGTAAGCCTCCCTAAAATCACACATTTGTATCTATTGCTGTTTAAGCCAAATTCTTTCAATGTATTTAGCAATAGGTGGTTATTTTACAACTAATTCATAGGTACAGGTTGTCTCTTTAATGTGTGAGGTCTGCCTGTAGAAAGTATAGCCATTGTTTAATATAATGAAAATGGTTTGAGTGACATTGATGTAACCTGGCAGCCGAGGAGAGCTGACTGGAATGTGTATGTGTGAACGATGATGACTTCACTGTACTAGTCAGTGGGGGAGGTAAATGCCATTGAGTGAGCATGTGTACTGTGTGGCTGTCTCATTCAAAATGACTGAGCAAGGAGAGCAAAGAATCTGCCACAAATTTTGCGTTAAGCTTAAACACTCCTCTTTGGAGACTATTCAGATGATTCAGAAGGCTGTAGCTAAGGGTGACTGGTGATTGGCAGCATCATCACAATGTGCCCACTTATGTGTCACGTCTTGTGCAGAGATTTTTGGCAAAACGTCAAATTACTCAGATGACTTAGCTCCCCCTCTAACCCAGATTTGATGCTCTGTGACTTCTGGCTGTTCCCAAAACTAAAATCACCTTGAAAAAGGAAGAGATTTCAGACTTTTGATGAGAATTAGGACAATACAATAGGGCAGCTGATGGCAATTGGGAGAACTGCGTGAGGTCCCAAGGTGCCTACTTTGAAGGGGACTGAGGCATCATTGTCCTGTGTACAATGTTTTTGTACTATGTATCGTCTTCAGCAAATATCTCTATTTTTCATATTACATGGCTGGATACCTTCTGGACAGACATTGTATATTACTGTTTTCCATTTTCCGTTTTCATATAATTTGCTTAAGTGCCAATAATTGTTTTCACAGCTAAGGTAGCATGATTGTTTAGGTCACTGTGTATATATGTTTGAGTGTATTTGGTATCTCTGTGTATGTGTTACTGTATTTTGCCATGTATTATGCACACATTTTTGCCCAAATTTTTGAAGGAAAAGTAAGGATGCACATTGTACATGGGTAGTGCCTGAGATACTTGTACCTATTCTTATGTTTTGTAATTATTTGTTACATAAAATTTCTTGGGAAAAAAAAACATCTTGTACCATAATTAGTTTAAAAATAAATGCTAATTTTTTTTATAGTACAAGAAACAAGTATCTAATTATAAATAAATAAAAGATTGAATTAAAAATTAAAATGAAAGATTATTTTTTTTCTGAAAGTTTGGGCCAAAAACGTGAGTGTGCATTATATACAGGGAAAATACAGTATTTTCAGCAGAAGCAAAGCACACCAACCTTGGGAAGGAGTTTCGATGAGAGTTAGGCTCTAGGCTACCCTCCTCTTAATACTGTTTTTGCAACTGTAGGTGTAAATGTGTGAAACTACCATGGAAAAAGGATATTGCTATTCCAGAGAACTTAAGTTAAATGGCTTCTGAGGCTGTACCAGAACACAGAGACAATTTTCAGTGACAATACTTAATAATTTCCTCAGGTACTTTGATACCCAGTTAGGTACTATGGTGATAAAACTACATAAAGTTATTAGCTTAAAATTCCCACTTGTTCAATTCTGTACTTAGGGAGTAAAAAGCTCTTTCTCCTAGGATGTAGAAGTGTGAACTGTTTACGACAAGGTAAGAATACTGCTTAATTTTCTGCTCTTTGACGTAGTTCATTTTAAAGAAACGGGAAAATATTGCCCCATAAACTATGCTGTTAATCTTATTAATTTAGGACACAAATTAATTTTAGGACAGCTTTTACGAATGACTGACATGTGAT
Source organism: Anoura caudifer (assembly GCA_004027475.1). Taxonomy (NCBI): domain Eukaryota; kingdom Metazoa; phylum Chordata; class Mammalia; order Chiroptera; family Phyllostomidae; genus Anoura; species Anoura caudifer. Next base: position 60,900 of record PVKU01000007.1, read on the forward strand.
TGCTTGGACTCATTAATCATAGTGTACCCATGCTTTTGTTTACTATTCTCTGAGAGGGCAAAGGTCTAAGTAATTTTTCCATGCTGTACTTATATAAAAATATTTCATCTTTGAATTAAAAAATACCTTGTTAATATATGAAGCTACAGAAGAAGAATGTTTGGGTTTATTTTTTTTGTTTCAAGTTTATTTTCATGTTTGTGTGCTATAGAAAAGCCCAGAGAGCTTGGATTAGTAGGGTACTCCTGTTAAATCTCTCTCATGCTATTTTGATTGTTATTCCAACCAAAATAACTTAGAAGGGTAGAGGGAAAATTATTTTCCCCCCCAACTCTGGATATTGCATTAAAGATGTAGGTTTAAGCATGGTTTCCATCTACTGTCATGTCAGTATTTGAGGGTTTGGAAAAAGCTTTGTAGGCATTTGATTTTTCAGTAAGATGAATGAATTGGAAAGTTTTAAATTAAAACTTCACAACCATATGCATTTTAAAAATAACAATTTTCTTTTGGGGGCATTGTTTCTTCATCAGACCTAGTCAGCAAATAAGGGCATTTTTTTTGGAAGGGAGCATTGTTTCTTTCGTCATACCTAGTTAGTAAACTTTATGGCAAACTGAGTTGGTTGGAGTGAACCAGAAGATTGATGTAGTGAAATCTATGCTTTTAATATTGCAAAAAGCACTAGAATTACTTGAAAACCCTAAGTTTAAAGACAATGGAATCTGAAGCCTAAAGAGTATTGAACAACTTGTGTAATGTGGTCATGACAAAGATTCATTGTCTCCTGGCTTCCACTACAGTGATTTTTTGCTAAGTTAGGAAAGACTAGTTTTAAAGACTGGTTAAAATCAAAGGACATTGGTGCAGGACTTGGAACCCCCAAAGAGCTGCTTCTAAAGAGGTATTGTGGTATCCGATTGGTTATAGAAATGTAAATTTGGAGATTAGATAGATAATTTCCATAAGCAATCAGCCTTGGTTCTCAGTGTGACTTTCCTGGGTACCTCCAAGCCCAGCACACGTAGCAGCCATCTGCAGATCTCTTTGTAGCTCATGCTGGGGGGCTCCAGGCAGAACACAGGTGATGGCTGACCTTGGCCTGCACCTTTTGGGTTGCCCCAGAGCTAGCACAAATGGTGGTCAGCTTCAGATCATGTCAAAGCACAACCCTAACTACCTCCACAAGGACACAATCCTCAGTGGGCACCAGAGTCCTGTTTTATTAAGTCCTGCTCCATGAGCTGGGCCCCTTCAAAGGTAATCCTCCACAGTGATTGCAGCCTGTCCTTAGAGTTGATTGGCCAGGAGTTATATCTCTCCCATTGGTGTGCCAGTGGCAATCAAGGCTCAGCTACAAGAGGATGTACACAGCCCATGCAGGGGTCATACCTGGAGTGCCCAACTTGGGCAGATGGGAAGGCTGTGCCTGTGGACCCTGCAGGACACCTACTACATTAGGCCAAGCTACCAAGCATGGGAGATGTAGCAGCTCTTCCTAATACATAGAAACAGTCACTGGGAGGCTGCCAAAAAGAGGAAACAAAGAAACATGTTCCAAATGAAAACAGAACAAAACTGTAGAAAAAGAACTAAGCAAAATGGGGAAAAGCAATCTACTAGATGCAGAGTTCAAAACACTGGTTAAAAGGATACTTAATGAACTTAGAATTTCGACAGCATAAAAAAGGGCTGGTCAGAAAGGAAGGATACACTGACTGAAATGAAGAATAATTTACAGGAAATCAACAGTAGAGTAGATGAAGCTGAGAATCAAATCAGCAATTTAGAATATAAAGAAGCAAAAATACCCATTCAGAACACAAAAAGAAAAAACATTCCAAAACAATGAGGATAGTATAAGGAGCCTCTGGGACTTCAAGCATACCAACATTCACATCATGGGGGTGCCAGAAAGAGAAGAGAGAGAGAGCAAACAATTGAAAACCTATTTAAAAAATATTGACAGAAAACTTTCCTAACTTGGTGAAGGAAATAGACATTAGTCCAGGAAATGCAGAAAATCCCAAACAAGATGAACCCAAAGGCCCACCCCAAGACACATCATAATTAAATTGCAAAATGATAAAGACAAAGAATCTTAAAAGCAGCAAGAGAAAAGCAGTTATCTGGTACCTGCAAGAGAGTTCCCATAAGCCTGTCTGCTGACTTCTCAACAGAAACTTTGCAGGCCAGAAGGAATTGACAAGAAATAGTCAAAGTGTTGAAAAACAAATACCAACAACCAAAATTACTCTACCCAGCAGAGCTATCACTTAGAATCAATGGATATTTAAAGAGTTTGCTAGACAAGAAAAAGCTAAAGGAGTTAATCACACCAATTCAGTATTACATGAAATGTTAAAGAGTCTCCTTTAAGAAGAAGAAGAAAAAAAGATAAAAAATATGAACAATAAAATAGCTTTAATTTAGCACAATTATTTCAAGATCCATTTATGTAATTCTGTGTTTTAATAGTCTTCCTTTTTATTGATGAGTAATATTCCATTGTATCGGTAACAATCTGCTTTTGCATTCTCCCTGTTGATGGATATTTGGGTTGTAAACAGTTTTGGATTATTGCAAACAATTACTATGAAGTTTTTGATATTAATTCATAACTATTGATTGTTCAAAGAAGATACACTTTGAAAAGGGGTAAGGGGATGAAAAATATACTAAGGACTTTAATGTCTTGGTCTAATACCTAAGCTCTAGACAAAGGGACATTTTGGAAATTGAAGATGAGCCTTGTGGAAGCAAGAGAGCAGAAGGAGTGTTCTTTGTTGGTTCTGTCCCCTAAACCCATACTTACCCTTCGAAATACTGTTCTGTTATAATTTAGAACCTGTCTGTCCCCTCAGTTCTGAGTGTCCTCTCTTTACTGTTGTTTATGTATTGGTGAATCCTCCCCATGTTTTAATCTAACAGTTTACATGTCATTGGTCATATGATTGATGTTTGAGAAGAGGCATGGAAGGAATTCAGCTGTTGGCTGGTTGAGTAAATTAAATTCAGCCAATATTTAATAAACTGTGGACATTACAGGGAGATTGAATACTTAGCAAATTGTATGCTCTTTCCGGATATATACTCTGTGTCATTTTTCTTGTAGCAGTGACATTTGGTAAGTAATAGTTTTGCCCTCCCATTTTTTTTTTTTGTAAAAAATTAAGGCAATTGAGAATTCCATTGACATACAGTTAGGAAATTTATGTGCATACAGGCACTCGTTTTGAACATGCCCTATTTTATAGTCAATCTGTAAAGCTGGGATTTAGAACACACTTTTCCTGTAGAAACAATTTAAAATAGGAGACAGGTCCTGGTTTTAAAGGTAGAATGAAGGTTAAAAGATTATTGGAGTCAGCAGTTTATAGGTTGGTTGGTTAATGGATGAATATTGAAAAGAGGCATGGAAATCAGCTGCTGTTTGAAAAATTAAATGAGTGCTTATTGACTTGTGAATGTACAGCAAGGATTAAGACTTTAAAAAAACCTTCAGGGGAATTCTAAGTCAATAATAGATTGTGATAGTGCTATAATGTAAATGTCATCAAAGCACTGAGCATGGTACACAGGGTGGGAGTGTTAGATAGAGATACTTAGGAAGAATTCCCATGGGAGTTGGCATTTAACTTGAACTTTGAAGACTGGGGGTAGACTTTTGACTATTGGAGATAAGAATCTGTGATGATACAAGAAAGATAGCTTATTATTCTAGCTGCAACAATATTTCATGTTAGCTGCAACAGCTGAGAACTTCAGAAAACAAAGTAAATTGGTATCTTCTATGGCCTGGAATCACTCATTTTCTGTGTATTAGCTGAATATACTTTTCAAATTGAATAAATGGAAATAATGGTCACTCTAAATCAGTATATTACAAGTTCCATTTTTACAGGTTTAACAATTTAACTTAACATTGTTAGAGGGCCTAATTTCTATAAGACATTTTTTAAAATTATATTTTATTGATTATGCTATTATAGTTGTCCCAATTTTTGCCCCTTTGTCCCCTTCCACTCAGCATCACCCACCCCCTCAGGCAATCCCCCACACCATTGTTCATGTCCATGGGTCATGCATGTAGGTTCTTTTACACCCCCATGGCTATTCTGTGACTACCTATTTGTACTTCTTAATCCCCTCATCTCCTCACCCATTCTCACATACCTCCTTCCCATCTGGCAACCATAAACACTCTCCATATCCATGATTCTGTTGCTGTTCTTCTTGTTTGCTTAGTTTGTTTAGATTCAATTGTTGGTAGATATGTATTTATTGCCATTTTATTGTTCATAGTTTTGGTCGCCTTTTTCTTAGATAAGTCCTTAACATTTCATATAATGATTTGGTGTTGATGAACTCCTTTACGTTTTTCTTGTCTGGGAAGCTCTTTATCTGCCCTTCAATTTTAAGTGATGGATTTGCTGGTTAGAGCAATCTTGGCTTTAGGTCCCTAATTTTCTCTCTTAAAAAAAAGTTTATTGATTATGCTATTACAGTTGTCCAGTTGTCCCAATTTTTCCCCCTTTGCCCAGTACCCCACTTCCATCCAGCAATCTATCCCCGTAGTTCATGTCCATGGGTCATGCATATAAGTTCTTTGGCTTCTCCATTTCCTGTGAGATTCTTGACATTCCTTTGCTGGATAGAGTAATCTAGATTGTAGGTCCTTGCTTTTCATCACTTTCAATACTCCTTGCCAGTCCCTTCTTGCCTGCAACATTTCTTTTGAGAAATCTTTTTTTAATAGTCTTATGGGATCTCCTTTGTAGATAACTCTCTGCTTTTTTCTCTAGCTGATTTTAAGAATCTCCCTTTATCTTTAGCCTTTGGCATATTAAGTATGAGGTGTCTTGGTGTAGTCCTCTTTGAATCCAACTTGTTTAGGACTCTCTCTGCTTCCTGGACTTGTATATCTATTTCCTTCACCAAATATTTTTTTAAATTTTATTTTAATTGTTGTACAGTTTTCTGTGTTTTACTCCCATCCCAGCCCACTGCCCCAGCCCTCCCCACCTCCCTCCCATTTCCGCCCCACCTAGTTTTTGTCCACGTGTCCTTTATACTTGTGCCTGTCCACCAAATTAAGGAAATTTTCTTTCCTTTTTTTTCAAAGGAGTTTTCAATTTTTTGGCCTCTCTCTTCTCCTTCTGGCACCCTTATGATTTGGATGTTGGTACGTTTAAAGTTGTCCCCGAGGATCCTAAGCCTGACCTCCTTTTTAAAATTTGTTTTCTTCCTGCTGTTCTGATAGAATGCTTTTTTCTTCCTTGTGTTCTAAATTGTTGGTTTGGTTATTGGCTTCATGGTCTCCACGGTTGGTTCCCTGTAGATTTTTCTTTATTTCACTTAGAGTAACCTTCCTTTCTTTCCTTATGTTTTTGCTGTACTCAGTGTGTTGTTTCTGTGTATTAGGTAGAGCTGCTTTGACTCACTGTAAAAGGCACTTGCAAATTTTGTGGGGCAGGGTCTTAGGTAATTGCTAGAGCAGGGTCACCCACTTCACCACTTTGTGGTTTTGTGTGGAAGGAGAGCTATGAGGGGGGACAGTGCTGCTGCCTGGCTTCTGAAGGTTTGCTGGCTCTCACCATATTAGCATTCAGTTCACCCACTTTTCTTATGTGACTAGCACCCTTCCAGTTGTTGCCGTGGTGGTGAATCTCAGAGTAGGTGGGTTTGCATTCATTCTAAATCCATGTGGGCCTGCTAGACAAACTCTCCTGGAAATCCAGGAGCTTCTCCTGTCTCTCCAACCCCCAATGGTTTTTACAGACAGAAGTTATATAGGTCTATCTTCCCAGTGATGGAATCCTGGGCTGTGTGGTCTGGCCTTGGGCAGGGATCACTCAATCCCAAGGTATCTCTCCCGAATTTTATCCACCATAGGTGAATGTGGGACCACCTGTGCCAGGCCTGCCACTGCCTCCACCTCTCTGTGCCCCTCTGCCCATCTGCAGGATTTTACCCCTTCTACCCATCTGGATAAAAGTGGCTTCTTTAAATCCTTGGTTGTTGGATTTCCATACAGCTTGATTTTCTGATGATTCTGGTTGTTGTTCGTTTTGAAAAATATTTGTAATTCTTTCTGGTTGTGTGAGGAGGTGAAGCGTGTCAACCTATGCCTCCAACTTGACAGGAAGTCTGTGCTTTGTTTTTCTTGACTTTGAGTCTTTCTTGGCAATTCCTTCTGGCCTGCAAAGTTTCTATTGAGAAATCAGCTGACAATCTTCTGGTAACTTCCCTGTAGCTAACTAACTGCTTTTCTCTTGCTGCTTTTAAGATTCTCTTTATCTTTAACCTTTGGCATTTTAATTATGGTGTGTCTTGGAGTGGGCTTCTTTGCATTCATCATGTTTGGGACTCTCTGTGCTTCCTGGACTTGCATATCTATTTCCTTTACAAAACTAGGGAATTTTTCTCTCATTTTTTCAAATAGACTTCTCACTTTTGCTGTTTCTCTTCTACTTCTGGCATCCCTATGATGCGAATGCTGGAATGGTTGAAGTTGTTTCAGGGGCTCCTTACAGTCTTCTCACTCTTTTGGATTATTTTTTTCTCTTTGCTGTTCTGAGTACATAGTTTTTGCTTCTTTATATTCCAAATTGCTGATTTGATTCTTGGCTTCATCTACTTTACTGTTGATTTCCTGTAAGTTATTCATTTCAGTCAGTGTAACCTTCATTTCTTACTGGTCCTTTTTTTATGCTGTTGAACATTGCCAGGCGAAGCTAAGCTGTGAATCTAGGCTGATTGCTGCTAGTGCTGGGCCTGGGGCCACTTAGCAAGATGTACAGGGGCTGTGGGTTGGAGGCTTACTCAGGCCAGCTGTTGCTTGTTAGAGAGTAATTAGGACATTGTAACTTATGGTTCAAGACTCATCATTTGTATGGAAAAGCAGCTTGGGTGGACCCGTAATTTGGTGGGATACTGTCTTTGTGGATCTCCACAGCAGGGCAAACAGTGTTAGCCAGGTTGATGGAGTCTCAGATATGACACCAGCCTGTTGTTGTTTGGGTCTGTTGGGGGAGAGTTCAGAAATGGGACCATGGCCTCTGCATGACTTTTTGGCAGAAAGCTGTCCCTCACCTCTCACCTTGAAGCCAGATACTTTACTTTTTTCCTGTATGCCACTGGTGCCTTTCAAGGTGCTACCTTGGTGCTAGAGCTCAGGGGGAGTGCATCTGAGTAAGTCCTGTGGGTTCTTTAATAGGAACTGCTTGGGACTCCCAAGAGTTTCTTCCACTGACTCAATCCCCACTGGTTTTTGAAGCCAGAAAATGTGAGGACTTATCTTCCTGGCACTGAAACCCTGGGCTGTGGGGCCTGGTATAGGGCTGGGATTCCTTGCTCTGGAGGTGACCTTCCCAAATTCTTATGGACCACACATGGATGTGGGCCACCCTGTTCCATGGTCTGCCGCTCCTACTGGTGTGGGTGGGTGTGGTTTCTTTAATTATATAGTTGCCAGACTTCTATTCAACTTGATTTCTGATGGTTCTGAGTCATCTTTGTTCTATATTTTAGTTGTAATTTTGATGTGGTTGTGCAAGGAGGCGAGCTCTGTTTACTTGTGCCACCATCTTGACTGGAAGACAAGACGCTTTTAGATACTGTGGTTCAAGTGTTAAACTGGGCAAAGGATTCTGTCCTAATGCACTTGAGAGTTTAGCGATTCTATTGTTAATTGATCAGAATAGTAGAGCAACATTTCTTCTACTAACCTGATGTCCATGTTCTCACTGTGTTCCAACACTAACTCTTACTGAAAACCGGGGGTGGTGGTGGATATGCCTGGTCTTGCTCCCCAGATCTGTTCTTGGGATATCTGTATTACGAGTGCATGTGGAACAGGGGGCCATCTTCATCTTCCTTTCTTTTCTGGGACAGTCATACTTTGCCCTTCTTCTTATGATCTCTCCTCACCCTTCCCAAAGGGAGACTTGGCAAGGAGGATGGGGAAGGGGTACTAGGGAGAAAGGGACTCCTATCTCCTGGAATTAGAAGGGGGGAAGACACTGATGGCCTGCTCTACCCATTCTTCCTGCTGTGTTAAAAAGCAAAATTCAACTGAGTAAGTTTTAAAACTCATAAGAACTTTATTCAACAGTTTGTGAATTATGCAGCATCTCATCCAGCAGATACAAAGGAGCTCCAAGGAGCTGTTAAAAATGAAATTTTAGAAAGAAAGGAGGTGAGAACAAGGAAGTTATACTAGCAAAGAGTGATAGATTGTGGTAAGTCACTTTCCTTTAGGGGATGGCAGTGGTCTGTTATGCAGATTACCTCACTGGTGTTGAATTAGTGATTCCTGATTGACAGGTGAACTGTCACTGATGAACTGATTGGCAGGTTTAAGATTCTGTTTCTGGGAGAAGCTTAAACTGCCATTAAGTCAAGTCTGGATTTGATGACATGGGACTAGTATAAGTGATTTAGTTTTGGGCCTGTTGTCTTGCTTTTAGCACTTTCTTTCTTTTTTTTTTTTTTTTAATTGTATTTTATTGATTATACTATTACAGTTGCCCTGATTTTCCCCCCTTTGCTCCCCTCCATCCAGTACCCACCCCTCCCTCAAGCAATCCCCCCACTGTTGTTCATGTCCATGGGTCAGGTGTAAAAGTTCTTTGGCTACTCCATTTCCTGTGCTGTACTTTACATCCCCTTGGTTATTCTGTAACTGCCTATTTAACTGCCTATTTGTACTTCTTAATCCCTTCACCTCTCACTCATTCCCCCACACCCCCCTCCCATCTGGCAACTAGCAAAACATTCTCCATATCCACTGTGTCCCCACCTGTGTTTTGCCATAGGCACTTTGCCTGAGCTATAAAGCAATCTGAGATGGCTACCACTTATGCTGGGCTTGCGGATTCCCAGGCAAAGCCAGGCAGTGAATCTCAGTTACCTGATGCTAATGTCAATCTTGGGCTCACTGAGACTAGCTGTTGCTTATTTGATAAAATTTAGGAAGTTGTGAAGCATGAGCCAGGACCAGCCATTCATATGGAAAAGCAGCTTGGGTGTGTCCATAGGTTGGTGGGGGAAGAGTCTCCAGGGATCTCCAAGGAAAGTCAAACATTTGTTAGCCAGGTTGATACCAGATAAGGCACCAGCTTGCTGGCTCTGTTGGGGGAAGGTTTAGGAAAGGGCAATGGTCTTTGCTCACCTTGATGCCAGACACTTCAATTTCTCCCTGTGTACCACTGGTGTTTTTTAAGCTGCTACTCCAGTGCTGGAGTTCAGAGGGAATGAGTTCGAGTAGGTGAGTCCATGTGTGGTTCTTTAAGAGGAACTGCTTGGGGCTCCAAAAGTTTCTTCTACCAACTCAATCCTAGCAGGTTTTTGTAGCCAGAAGTTGTGGAGACTTATCTTCCTGGCACTGGAACCTTAGCTGGGGGTTCTGGTGTGGGGCTGGGATTCCTCCCTCCTGAGGTATCCCTCCCAAGTTTTTATCCACCACACAGGAGTGTGGAACCAGCCTGTTCCGCATCTGTGCTCCTCCTATCCACCTAGGTGGATGTGGTTTCTTTAATTCTGTAGTTGTCAGGCTTCCATTCAACTTGATTTCTGATGCTTTTCAGTGATGGTTGTTCCATATTTTTATATATTTTATTCATAATGCTATTACAGTTTTCCCCTTCCCCACTTTACTCCCCTGTGCCCTGCATCTTCCCTCCCACCTGCATCCCCTGACTTAGTTCATCTTCATGGGTTGTACAGATAAGTACTTTGGCTTCTCCATTTCCTATACTATTCTTAACCTCCCCTGTCTATTTTGTACCACCATTTATGCTTCTTATTACTTATACTTTTTCCTGCATTCTCCCCCCACCCCCTCCCCACTGATAACCCTCCATGTGATCCCCATTTCTGTGATTCTGTTCCTGTTTTAGTTGTTTGCTTAGTTTGTTTTTTAAATATATTTTATTGATTATGCTATTACAGCTGTCCCATTTCTCCCCCATCATTCTCCTCCACCCTGCACACCCCCTCCCACCCACATTCCCCCCTTTAGTTCATGTCCATGTGTCATAAGTTCTTGAGCTTCTATATTTCCCACACTATTCTTGCCTTCCCCCTGTCTATTTTCTACCTACCGTCTATGCTACTTATTCTCTGTATCTTTTCCCCCTCTCTCCTCCTTCCACTCCCCTGTTGCTAACCTTCCATGCGATCTCCATTTCTGTGTTTCTGTTCCTGTTCTAGCTATTTGCTTAATTTGCTTTTGTTTTAGGTGTGGTTGTTAATATCTGTGAGTTTGCTGTCTTTTTATTGTCATATTTTTTATCTTTTTCTTAGATAAGTCCCTTTAACATTTCCTATAATAAGGGTTTGGTGATGATGAACTCCTTGAACTTGACCTTATCTGAGAAGCACTTTCTTTGCCCTTCTGGTCTAAATGAAAGCTTTGCTGGATAGAGCAATCTTGGATGTAGGTCCTTGACTTTCATGACTTGGAATACTTCTTTCCAGCCCCTTCTTGCCTGGAAGGTCTCTTTTGAGAAATCAGCTGACATTGTGATGGGAACTCCTTTGTAGGTGACTGTCCCCTTATCCCTTGCTGCTTCTACAATTCTCTCCTTCATTTTCATCTTGGCTAATGTAATTATGATGTGCCTTGGTGTGTTCCTCCTTGGGTCCACCTTCTTTGGGACTCTCTGAGCTTCCTAGACTTTCTGGAAGTTTATTTCCTTCGCCAGATTGGGGAAATTCTCCTTTTTTATTTGTTCAAATAACTTTTCCACTTGTTGCTCTTCCTCTTCCCCTTCTGGTACCCCTATAATTTGGATGTTGGGACATTTAAAGATGTCCTGGAGTTTCCTAAGCCTCTCCTCATGTTTTTGAATTCTTGTTTCTTCCTTGTTTTCTGTTTGGTTGTTTCTTTCTTCCTTCTGGTCCTCTCCATTGATTTGAGTCCTGGTTTTCCTCCCATCACTATTGGTTTCCTGTGCATTTTTCTTCATTTCACTTATTGTAGCCTTCATTTGTTGATGTAATTTGCGACCAAAATCAACCAATTCTGTGAGCTTTGTAATCATCAGTGCTTTGAGCTATGCATCTGATAGGTTGGCTATCTCTTGGTCGCTTAGATGAATTAGCTTTGGGGCTTTGATCTGTTCTCCCGTTTGAGCCATTTCTAGTTTTGTTTTTTTATATTTTTTGGTCTGGTTGAGGCTTATGTAGTGAGGGGAGAAGCCTTTGGTGTTCACCAGGGCAGGGCAGCCCTGTCTCTGGGTAGTGACGCTGTATGTGGGGGCAGGGTCGGAGAGGGAACAATAGCACTAGCTCCACTCTCTCTCAGATTCTAGTCGCCTCTGCCACTTCCCCGAAGAAAATTGGGCCCTTCTGGTGCTGGTTTCCGTGTAGGTGGGCTTGTGTATGTTCTGGGACCCTGTGGGTCTCTCAAATGAACTCTCCTGTGAGTCTGGGAGTCTCCCCTAACCTCAACCCCTACAAGTGTTTTCAGTTGGTGTTTAAGGTTTTATTTCCTGGTGCTGGGGCCCTGGGTTGCCAGGTCTGTCTTGCTCTCCATTCTCGCCTGGATTATCTGCATGTGAATGTGGGACCACCTGGTCAGCCAGCCACCCTGTGTGGCCCCAGTTGGCTTGCCTGCCACCACCCGGTGCCTGGGGTCTGCTGTCCGCCACCCATATGCTTTGGATCCACGAACCGCTGCCTGCGTGCCCAGTTCCACCAACCTCTACTTTTTCCTGCTGCGACTCCGCCCCTCTTACCGGTATGGATGAATGGTTGTCGGATTTCCGTGCAGTTCAATTTTTCTATCAGTTCCGGTTGTTTTCTTGTTTCTAAATCTTTGTTGTCCTTAATTTTGGTTGCACGAGGAGGCACAGTGTGTCCACCTACGCTTCCATCTTGGCTAGAAGTCTGTTTTTAACACTTTCAAACTCATCATGTCTCCTAAAAAAGAAAAAAAAAACACCTTTCTTTTTACTCTTCCTTCAGTGACTCCATGTTGATTTTTGGCAACTTTGGGAATAAATGACATGTTCATGGGCAAGGATCCCACTCACCTACCCTCCAGATATTAACAAAACAGCTTTTTTGTGCCTTATTTGTCTGTAAAATCACTCTATTTTAAATTTGATTAATATAATAAAAGTTGGATTATTTTACTGGATTTGGTGATTTATAGCATATTATTGGAGTGATTATTCCAGTAAGTTTCGACTGTTAGAGAGTCATGTCATAAGTATGGCCTTGCACTTTGCAATCAAATTCTTAACCTTCCCATTACAGAGAGGGAAGGATACCTTGCTGGGATCAGTGAGGATGCAGGGGCTACTCTAGTTAGTATGGAGTAAGATGTGGGTGTTTTATGCATGGTTCTGTTGGGCAGATAATATGAACTGTAAATGTTCCCCTTTCCTGGAGTTGGTAATTGAGAGTTAACTAGAGCTATTTCCTGCTTGAGGTCGGTATCACAATATATGTATTATTTATATTTGCACCTCCTACAACAAAACAAAAGCGAGAGGTTGGCATGCAGAGGAACTGGAAGAAAGGCAATAGATTTAAAGCTGGTCTTTGTTTTAAATAGGCTGACTATTCTACACCAATGACTCATTCTTTGTGAAAGAATATGCTGTTTGGCCTTTTCAGGGGAACTACAGTGCATCCTATGATTTAGCGGCTCAAAGAGGGCTTATTCATTAGTTGAACAAAGGCTTTTTCTAGAAATAGGGATTATATTTTAAGTATTTTTAGGGGGAAAATGTCATTGTTCATTTTTACAGTTAACGTGGTGACCAAGGAAAATAGGCTTTTTTAGAGAAGTTTTTAAAGTACATAGGAAAAATTTTATACATGATCTTTTCTTTTTTTAAATTGGGAGAATTTTGTGCTGACAGAATTTGATGCACATATAAATATTGCTTTGTTGCTTTGGAATTACTTTTACCTGAATATCAAGCTTTCAAAAGGAATATGTGTCTTTAATTTATGATAAATAAAATATAATTTACAAAGAAATAAAGCACTCTGATTTTTAAAAAATATTCAAATTCTTGATGTTTCTAATGTCTTAAGTTACACTGAACTATATAGTTTCAGTTTTCATTTACCTGTTTTATTTAAAAGCAGTATAAGAGAACTTTCGTCTTTTGATAAATTTTAAAGGTCGTGGACCAATTTTAATTTTCCCCATTGATTACTAAGATCACTTTGCATAGTGTCAGCTATCATGATCAGTTTTACTGCCTCTACTAATGTGGCAAAGTAAGGATTGTTAGTGGTTAGTTAGGTAAATAGGATTCAGAATGGACTCTGAGAAATACAGTATCATTGTCAGTTGGCATTAATGAGCTTCTTGAGGTTACAGATTATGATTTTTGAGTGAAAGTAGTCATAGTTACCAGTTTTTCTCCAGCTTCATTCACCCGCAGTGGGGTATATAGAGAGTTGAATTTCAACAGGATTTGGGTGAGAGTTGGGAGGTGGGTGTCAAGAGAGTTTAAGACAAATGCAATGGAGTAATTAGAATAATAATTCACTATGGGATTTAAGGTGAATAAGGAAAAGAAACAGAACATCTACTGATGGACAGTGAACAACGTGGTAGCATTGGTAGATGGAAGTGTCTTAGTGGTGTTAAAGGAATGTTGGAGTCTAGAGGGAATGTTCTGAAAAAAAAAACTGGTGGAAAGAAAGTGTGATTTAGAAGTTGAGGTTATGAAGAGGTTTTGGTTATCAGTAATGACAGGTTCAAAACTATGACCATATAAATGAGAAGTTGAAGTAGGAGAAGACTATCAGAGGAAAGCTGATATGAGTGTATTGGAAGGATCATCAATATGAATCTTATAATCACTGAGATGAAGGATAGTATCAGAAAGAGTGATGATGAGTTAGGTGCTAAAAATAATAACATAGAGGGAAGTGGTGACTTGGGGGACAGCAAATACTCACAATAAGTTGGTGTATAGTGCTAGGGGTGTCCAACCCGTGGGCCACATGAGGCTCAGGATGGCTATGAATGTGACCCAACACAAAATCATAAATTCACTTAAAACATTATGAGATTTTTTATTTTCGTTAGTGTTTGTTTATTTAACTTGTGGCCCAAGGCAACTCTTCTTTCAGTGTGACTCAGAGACACCAAAAGGTTGGATACCCCTGGGAATTGTCTCATGCCTCTGGAAGCCAGTCACAATGAGATTAGTCCTAATGGTGCCAAGGTAGACAGAGGTAAATAGCTGTGAGTGTTTAGCGAAGTGAGGAGCAGGGGAATGTCTTCTAAGACAGGAAGTGTTCTGGGGTTCCCCCTTGGTTTCTGCTGGAGTCCCCCTGATGGAGGTGAAGAATGCTACAGGAGGATTGTCTTTACCCAAGCCAGAACATGGATCAGAAGAGGTGTTTTTCTGAAACATAGGTACACTCTCTTCTTGATTCTAGTCAAATGCAACCTATTGGAGGTGGGATAGGGGCAGGGAATCTTATCATTGAATCTGGGCCATCTTTTTGCCTTCAAAAGTGATGGCCTGCTAGGTTGTGGTTCTGTTAAGTTTCTGCTGGCTTCCTTTCAATTCCTGCTCATACTAGTCTATTGTATTATACTGGTACTTGTTTGCCTTCTGATTGTGTTGGAGGAGTGGTAGGAAAAAATCCACATATTTATGTAAATATCAGTTTTGCTACCCCAAATGTGTCTCTTTGGCCTGTGGATTATTTTAGGCTGATTATTTTTAAGAAACAAAAATTTAAGAAATTTTTTCTTTTGACTTCCTCCTGAAGTGCTTAAAAGAACTTAAATATGGGTCTTATTCCAAGAAATGGAGTCATCACCAGAGATAAATTACAGAGAATTTGGAATAGGTGTGATGGACTGGGGGAAAATTAACAAGGCCTATTTGTATTTTTTTTTTTAAAGATTTTATTTATTTATTTTAGAGTGAAGGGAAGGGAGGGAGAAAGACGGGGAGAGAAACATTGATGTGAGAGAGAAACATCCATCAGTTGCCTCTTGCCCCGCAACCCAGGTGTGTGCCCTTGACCAGGAATTGTACTGGTGACCCATCTATCGCTTTGCAGGTCGACACCAAACCAACTGAGCCACACCAGTCAGGGCAAGGCCTGTTTGTTCACATTCTTCTCCATGTCCCTTAGTCTCCGCAAGGCATGGCAAATATTCGTTCTCTTACTTCTCTGTGAGTGTCTTCTTCCCCTTTGATGTCCCAGACCCCTCCTCTCTTTTTAGATTAGAATGTCATATAAACTTAACTTACCTTGTTGCCCTTTGGGCCTCATATTCTTAGGGACTTCTGTGTGTACAAAATTAAATTTGATTTTCTCCTGTTAATCAGTCTGTCTCATGTCAATTTAATTCTTATACCAGCCAGAAGAACCTAGAAGGGTAGTTAAGAATATGTTCCTCCCTGACATGTTCAAATGCCCAGCATTAGTGCCAGTGTATTGGTGATACAGTGTCAATGTGTTTAATATTATTAATATCTGGAAAGTATATTTTATTGGGATACTCTATAATAGGGATTGCTGATTATATATAAATCAGACATGTATACTCTTCTTTGGCTTCCTTATTACATTAAAGAAAATGATAAGTTGTTTAAGATAAGGATATTTTTGTTATTGAATTTAGTTAAGAGGTTCAGTTAAATGCCATGTACAGGGTTTGAGAGCCATAAAATTCTCTCAAAAATACTTGGTAGCAGGTCTTTTGGGTTTCCATAGGAGCAGGTTCAAAATATATTTTATAAAAACTTTGAATAAAAGTAAATCCTGATTTCTCTTATGCTCAGATTATGAGCTTTGCTGTTTCTCAAATTTGAATAAAATTAGGCATATTAACTGACTTATATAGTGTACCTAAACTAAATTGCTAATGAATCTCACAGCTTTTTGCTTTCTGAAAGTGAAAATCTTGACTTGAGTAAATCCTTTTTTGAAAAGCTTTGAAAATGATAATAGCATTTATTTCTTTTTAAAATCTATTTTATTGATTATGCTATTACACTTGTCCCATTTCTCCCCATCATACCCCTCCACCCTGCACAACCCTTCCCACCCACATTCCCCCCTTTAGTTCATGTCCACGTGTCATAAGTTCTTTAGCTTCTACATTTCCCACACTATTCCTGCCCTCCCCCTGTCTATTTTCTACCTACTGTCTATGCTACTTATTTTCTGTACCTTTCCCCCCTCCTCCTCCTACTCCCCTGTTGCTCCATGTGATCTCCATTTCTGTGTTTCTGTTCCTGTTCTAGCTGTTTGCTTAGTTTGCTTTTGTTTTAGGTGTGTTTGTTAATATCTGTGAGTTTGCTGTCTTTTCACTGTCCTATTTTTTTATCTTCTTTTTATTAGATAAGTCCCTTTAACATTTCCTATAATAAGGGCTTGGTGATGATGAACTCCTTTAACTTGACCTTATCTGAGAAGCACTTTATCTTCCCTTCCATTCCAAATGCAAGTTTTGCTGGATAGAACAATCTTGGATGTAGGTCCTTGACTTTCATGACTTGGGATACTTCTTTCCAGCCCCTTCTTGCCTGGAAGGTCTCTTTGTAGAAATCAGCTGACAGTCTGATGGGAAGTCCTTTGTAGGTGACTATCCTCTTATCCCTTGTTGCTTCTAGAATTCTCTCCTTCATTTTCATCTTGGTTAATGTAATTATGATGTGCCTTGGTGTGTTCCTCCTTGGGTCCACCTTCTTTGGGACTCTCTGAGCTTCCTGGACTTCCTGGTAGTCTATTTCCTTTGCCAGATTGGGGAAGTTCTCCTTTATTATTTGTTCAAATAACTTTTCCACTTGTTGCTCTTCTTCTTCCCCTTCTGGTACCCCTATAATTTGGATGTTGGGATGTTTAAAGATGTCCTGGAGGTTCCTAAGCCTCTCCTCATGTTTTTGAATTCTTGTTTCTTCCTTCTTTTCTGTTTGTTTCTTTCTTTCTTCCTTCTGGTCCACTCCATTGATTTGAGTCCCAGTTTTCCTCCCATCTCTATTGGTTCCCTGTGCATTTCCTTCATTTCACTTATTGTAACCTTCATTTTTTCATCTAATTTGTGAGCAAAATCAACCAATTCTGTGAGCATCCTGATCAGCAGTGCTTTGAGCTATGCATCTGATAGGTTGGCTGTCTCTTGGTCGCTTAGATGAATTGGTTCTGGGGCTTTGATTTGTTCTCCCATTTGAGCCATTTTTTTTTTTTTTTATTCTGGTCACAGCTATTATGTAGTGAGGAACGGAGCTTTAGGTGTTCCCTAGGGCCGGGCAGCCCAGTGTCTGGGTAGCGACACTTTATTTGGGGGCGGGGTCCAAGAGGGAACAGTGGTGCTTGCTCTGCTCTCTCTCAGATTCCAGTCCCTTCCGCTGCTTCCCCTTCACCTGGATTATCTGTGTGCGAATGTGGGACCACCTGGTGAGCCAGACGCCTTGTCGTGGCCTCACTGGGTCTGCACTGTTGCCACCCTGTGCTTGGGGTCCGTTAGCCACCACCTATGTGCCTGGGTTCTGCTAGCCGCCGCCTGTACTCCTGGGATCTGCCAGCCACTGCTGCTTGCGGTCCTGGGTCCGCCTCCACTTTTTCCTGCCACGACTCCATCCATCTTACCGGTCTGGATGAATGGTTGTTGGACTTCTGTACAGTTCAATGTTCTATCAGTTCTGGTTGTTTTCTTGTTTCTAAATCTTTGTTGTTCTTAATTTGGGTTGTGCAAGGTGGCACAGTGTGCCCACCTATATCTCCGTCTTGGCTGGAAGTCCATAGTATTTATTTCTTGAAGCATGCAATATATTTAATTTAGATACTGTAGAGTTTACAAGCTTTTGTCTTTAGTTTCAAAATGGAGTTAATTACTGTACTGTATCTGTCTTCAACTTAACTATGTTACTGATTTTTTGGCAAAAGTTTTATCTTAGAATGAGTGAAAGCTAGACTGTATTTTTGGCAAAAGTTTTATCTTAGAATTGAGTGAAAGCTAGTTATAAATAAAAACATTTAGAAAACTATAACAAATATGATCACTACTGAAGAATTTTTGATATGCTAGACCAAGATTATTTTGCTGTTGTCTGTGATAAAAATTTGCCAAATAAGCTAGTGGTGAGAGATATAAAATAAGTTCTGTTCTTGACAAAAGTTTTCACCATGTATTAAGATAATGCTAACTTCAGTACAGAACTGCCCCCAAATTCAGTGACAAAATGTACTAAAAGCTCATTCCTTACTATGGAACAGTTTAATGTGAGTATTCATTACCAGGCAGCTTTTCTTCAATAACTGAGTAGGAGTTCAGGCTACTTTATTTTTTGCTATACTGTACATAATGCTGTTTCCAGTTCTTTCCTACTGGTCATTCAGAAGGGAAAAGAGCAGATAAGGACCTTGGCTGTTCACTTCTCCACTGCTCACATTTATGCAGCTAGAACTAGGTTATGTCAAACTTAGCCTGGATGGGAGACTGGGAAATTTAGTCTAGGTTAGTACTCAGGATAGTGAGGAACCTGTTTTGTCAGTGACTGTCAAACTGTGCCAAGAGTAAAATTGTTTTTTCAATTAAAATCTCTGAACAATTAAAAAACTTTTTTTTTTTTTAAACTGGTTACATGATCGATAAACTGTTAGGGAACGATTTTGGGGAAAGTTGTATATTTTGGTAAACAGATGATTCCCCAGCCCCACACACTTGTTTTTAAAAAAATATTTGGTAGTGGTGAGGCATGTGGGATGGGGAGACCAGATATGGTAGGCTTTTAGGGGAAGTCATCTGAAAATAGGCTGGAATGATTTTGAATCACAGAGGTTTTCCTTTGAAAGATTGAATTAAGTAGTTTTTTATTTGGGAACGGGGCCATTGATGTCTATGCCTGTGTCTGTGCTCATGTTTGAGTGTGAGAGACAGCAGTTTGGGTATGGAGGTTATTGGGTATTTTTATGAAGCTTTATGATAAATTTGAACTATAGTTTAAAGTAGCTCTTTTTTTTATGTGTAGAGAGAGGTCTAATTCAACTCTAAGAATTCCATCAAATGTTTAAAATGCACATTTATTTCATTGAAGTTAAATTAGCCTAAGGTAAATGGTAAAATAGATTATTAACTGTTATTTTAAAAAACAATCTAAATTAAGACACCACAAACTGATCCATAAAGGAAAAAAAGAACATACTAATTGAATTATAAGTTAGTTGCTTATCACATCGTAACAGAAATCAAAATAAGCTTTCGAAAATATATTATTTAGTATTATCCATTTCCTTTGTGAAAACATTTTGTCTGTCAGTACTCAGAGCATTTTTTACTTGTCTGCTTAGTTGTTGCCAGAGTCAACTGAAGGATTCCTCCTCATTTACCTCGTTACCTTGTAAGAAATAGGTAAATTATTTTCTCATCCATGATTTAAGGAAAGACTAGCCAGAGAATCAGGCCACATTTTTAGTTGCTGAATACTGGACTATCTCAATATTAGCCAAAAGAGCACAAAATAATGAAGGTATAAATAATATCAAACTATGAACTTGACTTTATACAATAATTAAAATGAGTAGAAAAATTCCAAGACCTCTGAAGTCCATTAAATGAACAAAGAGCTTAAGCATGTGCGTACACTTGTCTCTGAGTATACCTTTACATTGTGTTCTTGATATGGAACTTAATTGGTGGTCTAGGCAAGCTAGGTTTCATTAAGAATCTGGGCAAGACTCATCGGGGTATTTTCAGGTTGAAATTATAGTAGCAGAAGAAGACAGTTGTGGCGTAGTACTACAAATCTAGTAAATGGAAAGAATTGAAAACTTTGGCATTTTACACTATAAAACTTTCTAGCCTCTGTGGTAGATTCTTATTAAATATATGTTGGATGGTATTGTATTTTCGCTTTGCTAAAGCTAGCTTTTGAAATGATAAAGTAATATAATTTTCCTAGTTCATCACTTCCTTTGGTACTTTTCCATTTCAAAATCATTTGAGCTTGTTCTACTGATACTGCAGTCTTTTAGTTTTGATTTATTTTTGAAAATTTCAAACTTAAAAAAATGTTGAAATCATTGTACAATGAACACATACATTCTTCTCCCAGGTTTACCATTTTTTAACATTTTACACCTCCCCCATCACACTCTTGGGTAACCATTTGAAATTAGGCTGCAGACATCATGAAAAATCACTGCTAAATACTTCAGCACACATCTCCTAAGAATATGCACATTTTTCTAAATAATTATAACAGTGTTTCACGTCTGAAAAATGAACATTAATATCATTTATTATACAGTCTATAATAAAATTTCTCCAGTTCTGAAATCTTTGTTTTTGCATTTGTTTCTCATGTCTTAGTGTCTTAACTTGCAGACTCTCCAACCCCCCATTCTCAACTTTTTCTGTTTTATAATTACATTGCCTTTCTTTCACATGTCTAATAGAATGTCCCACATTCTCAGTTTGTCTGATTGTTTATTTGTGATTAGATTGAGTTTACATATATTTTGGCAAGAATACTGCACAGGTGAAGCTCAGTGTTTCCTAACTGCATCACAACAAAAGGCACATAATATCAAGTTGTCCTAGTATTGGTAATGCTTAATTTGATCACTTGGTAAATGAAGTGATAATCACTGTATTGTTTGGATCTGAAGCAACCTTTTTTCTCTGTAATTATTAAGCAATCTGTGGAAGGATACTTTCAGAGACTGAATATCCTGTTACCTCACATCTTTCACTCAGTGGTTTTAGCACCCATTGATGATCCTGGCCTACATTAACTAAGACATGTGGGGTTGTAAAATGGTAACTTTTAAGTCTATCATTTCTTTCACATGTATTGATTAGAATTTCACAGCTATTGCAGTCTTGACCCCTGATAAAAATTAATTTAAAAGTTCAATTCAGAACTGTTTTATCAGTGTAGGTACGTTGTCCATAACTTCTCTCTGCCAGTTTAGATTTGTATGATAGTATTTAATTCGTGTTTCCAATGAAATAGGTTAGTAGTGTCCACTGAAGAAACTACTTGCAGTGTTCCTAATTATAATTCTGTGGATAACATCTATAAGCTACTTAGGGATTTTCAGTGCTTCCCTTCCACCTATGTCTTGACATCTTATTTTGACAGTTCTCCTAATTACGGTTACTAGATTGAATTTTAAAATATGTTCATGAACTAAGAGGGACCTTAACAATGGAGAAGTATGTGAACTTTGGGAGAGTGGAGTAAACTTTTAAATGACTAAACCAAATTGAACAGCTATCTGGAGATAGAACCAATTCAGTTAAGGATAAATTAATAATTGTTTAATTGTAAAGGAAAATATGGGTAGTAAAATAGTTTTTGGTTTATAAAGCATTTGCTTGAATTATACATTGAGTAAATTTAAACTGTCTGCTTTTACTGTACTAGGAAGCATATTTCTGGGTCACTTTTCTGAGGCCAGTTGGTATTCACTGAAGAAATTCAAGCCAACTATAACATTATATTAGCCTCACTGTAGTTCAGATTGGGGTGGCTTTGTACTTTGCAGCATAGGAATTTAATGTGTTTGAAGGGAAAATTTTAAATTACAAAATGAAGTAAATTGTAGTATGAAGTTGTTTTGTAGGTCCAAAGTGGGAAAGGTTGGGCGGGAGAGTTAAACTTAGAATAGATCATGATTATTGTTCTTTTTTAGAATTCACAAATCATGTATATGATAAAGTTCTAGAGGCCAGTGATGTTTTATTGAGAGGGAACTTAGGAATCTACCAAGTTTTAAAATTAGAATGCCAGCATAATTCCTTTCCTGTATTACTTATGACAGTTAAATTTTCATTTATAAGGTAATTATAAATGTGACAGTAATGTTATTTCTTCTTTGTGTTTTAGACTATCCCCATAAATATGGTCCACAGGGGGGCTGTGCAGATCATTCAGTATTTGAAAAGATGAGGAAGTATCAGATGACTGGTGTAGAGGAAGTAACACAGGTAAGGATTTTAAAACTAGCTTGCATTTAAGAAGTGGAAATGAACTTGAGCATGTGTTTCAGTATTAAAAATGTATGTTCTAACCCTGGGCAGGTAGTTCAGTTGGTTGGAGCATTGTCTGATGTACCAAGGTTGCAGGTTCAATCTCCAGTCAGGACACATACAAGAGACAACCAATGAATGCATCAATAAGTGGAAAAACAAATCATTGTTTCTCTCTCTCTCTTCCTCTCTTTCTGTAAAATCAATTTTAAAAAATTAAAAAATATATATTTTCTAGAATTTCTGAAAGATTTACAACACTGTGGAGAAATACTGATATTTTTTAATGCTCAGAGAGGCCAGTTAACTTGCCCATAATAAAGATGTGTTGCTGAGATTTAAATACAAATCTGTGTGACTCAATAAACATTGCACTGCATGTCTAAAACATATCCAGTCTTACATGTTTTATCATAGAATTTAAAAAACAGTCTGAACTTGTGTTTTCTATAAAGGTAAGTATTTGTATTAGTATACAAATTAAACTGACTAACTTCCCCTTGTTTGCCTGGGACTTCCCAGTTTAACACTGAGAGTTGTGTGTCTTTAAGCAAACTGAGATTGGTAGACATCCTAATAATAATCTCAGTGCTGTTGATATTTTAATTGTAAGATTTTTCACCATTTGACTATACTTTTATTCTTTTTCACCTTTTTTTCTGTTATAGGTATAGGTTTGTAGTTACTTAAAACAAGTTAAAAATGAAAAAAAAAGTTTATGATAAAACATTTATCGAGAAGAAATAGGGCCTATCTAAAGGTGATTAGCAAGCCTTTTCACAAAAATGGCACCAAAAACGAAGAAGGAAGCCCCTGCCCTTCCCAAAGCTGAAGCCAAAGTAAAGGCTTTGAAGACAGAGAAAATGCTGAAAGGCTTCCGAAGCCACACAAAAAAGGAGATCCTCGTATCATGCACCTTCTGATGGCCAAAGACACTGCAACTCCCAAGGCAGCCTAAATATCCTCTGAAGATGCCCCGAGGAGAAGCATGCTGGAACCACTATGCCATCACCAAGTTTCCTCTGACTACTAAATCAGCCGTTAAGAAGTTAGAAGACAGCATTGTGGATGGCAAGGCCAACAGCACCAGATCAAAAAGGCTATGAAGAAGCTCTATGATGAGGTCTGATGGAGAGAAGATGGCATATGTTCATCTTGTTCCTGACTATGATGCTTTGGATGTTATCAACAAAATTGGGATCTTCTAAACAGAGTCCAGCTGGCTCATTCTAAATATAAAAAAAATTGTACACTGTAAAAAAAATAAAAATAAAGGTGAAGAACAGGAAAGAGGGATTTTCCCTAGAATGCATCAAAAAAATGTTACAGCAATTGTGAGTGTGATATTAACGTAGGAGTGAACAAATTAACCAGAGGAGTGAAATTGAGTGCTCAGGAAGAGACCCATACATATATGAAACTTTATTATATAGTAGAGTTGGGATCTTAAATAGGTGAAGAATAGTAGAGATGATTGAATAAATGGAGCCAGAAAAAGTGTTTCTCCATTTGGAAAAGGATGAACTTGGATCTCTATTTCTTACCATATTTGAAACAAAACTCCAGATGGATTAAAGTATTAAATGTCTAAAATGAAAACTTTGAAACTCTTAGTAGTAAAAATAAATATTTCCCATTCTAATTGTGATTGAGTAACTGGTATCCAGGTATCTTTCTTGGAGAAATCAGGTAGAAAACAAAATATATGAAAGAATTGTTTTCAAACATTGAAAACAGGCAATGTAGGATTGCGATTCTTGAGAGAGGAGAAATAAATATCTCTGTGATTTCCCTAACTTTTTGACTGGAGGAAAAATTTCAGGTATTGCACAAGGAAGGGCATCTCAAAAAGAGCAGGAAGTGTATAACAATCTCACTGAGTTGAAGAAACAGGTCACAGTTCAAGGGGGCAGAGTATGAGAGGAGATAGCTATACTGAAAAAGATCCAGATATCTGCGCAAGGGTTTCCTTGAGTCTTGGATGAATACTAAGCTATACATGCACAGGGTGAAATTCTGTGAGGAAACTACCAGGAAAAGAGAAACTACTGTGGAACCAATGTACTATTAGAAAATATACTTGTTATAGATCCCAAGCCATTTTAGGAGTAGGCTAACTTCACCCTAGAGTTAAAGGCTGTAGGAGACTTGCCCTAACTAAGCTGAAAAACCAAACTTCAAAAAGATCAAGGTGACTTCCGGGTAAATTAGCTGCCTGTCAGAACAAAGTTCAGTATTACTTGTTAGAAGAGTACGCAGAATGCAAATGCTCAATAATGTAACATTCACAACACCCAGCATTCACAAAACATTACGAGATGATAAGAAGTTCAAAAATGTGATCCATAATCAGGAGAAAAACCATCAGATAGAAACAGAACCAGAAATTACTGCTATTAGCACAGGACTTTAAAACAGCAATTATAAATACGTTCAAAGACTAATAGAAAAACATGAAAACAAACAGAAGAAAATAGAAATTATAAGAAGGAACTAAATGTAACTTACAGAACTAAAAAGTACATCTTCTGAATTAAAATATTTAATAGATAGGCTTAAGAGCAGATTAATTACTGCAGAAGACAGTGTGGCTAAATCTGAATAAAAGACAATAAAACAATAGATGCTATCTAGAGCTACCAGAAAGAGAAAATTACTGGACTCTAGGGGCAGGGGATGCAGAAAAAAAATTTCAAATATTAATGTCTCAAATTTTTTTATATGAAGAAAAATTTAACTTATGGTGTAAGAAGCTCAGTGAAGCCCAGGTGGAAGACAGACAGACACACACACCCCAGGGCATATTATAATCAAATTATTGGAAACCATTGAAAATGAAAAGCTATAGAGAAAAGAAGATACATTTATATACAGGGAAATAAATATAAGAATAACTTCCAACTTCTCCTTACACAGTGCAAACTGAAGATTATATAATGATATTTTCAAAGTGTTGGGGAAAAAAATGCCAAACTAGGATTCTATATTTTGTGAAAATAATTTTCAAAAATGAGGGCAAATTAAAGCTCCTTTTCACACAAACAAAAGCTGAGAGAATTTGTCTGTAGGAGAGCTACACTGCAAGAATTGTTAACAGGAATTCTTCAGGTAGAAAAAGGATAGGCAATAGAAACAGATTTATACAAAGAAGTGAAGAACACAACACAATAAACATGTAGATAAATATAAAGGACATTTTTTCTCATTTGAAAATTTATGTAGAAGAGATGAAAAAGATATTACATGCAAATGGAAAGGAAAAAAAGCTGGGGTAGCAATACTACATCTGACTAAGAAGACTAAAACAAAGGCTTTAGTAAGAGACAAAGAAGGATACTATTGTAATTATAAAGGGAGAAATCCAACAAGAGGATATAACCATTGTAAACATTTATGCATACAACATAGGAACACCCAAATATGTAAAGCAAACCTTGTTATAAAAGGAGAGATTGACAGGAATACAGTCATAGCAAGGGATTTTTTTAAAAAATGTTTATTAATTTTAGAAAGAGGAATGGAGAAAGAGAGAAACATTGATTGGTTGCCTTTCATACATACGTTGAACCCACAACCCAGCCATGTGCCCCGATTGAGAATTCAGTCACCAGTCCTTTGGTGCATGGGAGGATGCTCCAACCAACAAGGCCACACCAGCCAGTGCCATAGTAGGGGATTTTAACACCCATCAATGGATAATCTTCCAGACAGAAAATAAACATGGAAATGCTCATCTTAAAGAACACACTAGATCAGATGGACTTAACTGGTTCTCTTTGGAGCATTTTATCCCAGTGCAGCAAAATACATATTCTTATCAAGTGCACATGGAATATTTTCTAGGATAGACCATGTTAGGACACAAAACAAGTCTCAATAAATTTAAGAAGATTGAAATCATATTAAGTATCTTCTCTATTTTTATGAAACTAGAAATCAATCACAAGGGAAAAAAACTTGAAAAACACACAAAGACATGGAGGCTAAATAACATGTTACTAAACAATGAATGGGTTAACAATGAGATCAAGGAAGAAATCAAAAGTTATCGTGAAACAAATGAACATGAGGACACAACAACCCAAAATCTGTGGGACACAGCAGAAGCAGTCCTAAGAAGGACATTTATAGCATTACAGGCCTACCTCAAGAAACAAGAAAAATTTCAAATAAACAATCTAATTATATACTTAAAGGAACTTCAGAAACAACAAGTAGCCCAGAGTAGTACAAGGAAGGAAATAATGCAGATCAGAGCATAAATAAATAATAAAAGTCTAAAAAAATATACAAAAGATCAATGAAATCAAGAGCTGGTTCTTTGAAAAAATAAATAAAATCAACACACTTTTACCAGACACAGCCAAAAAAAGAGAGAGAGAGAGAGAGAGAGAGAGAGAGAGAGAGAGAGAACCCAAATAAATAATACCAGAAATGAAAGAGAAGTAACAACTGACATGAAAGAAATTCACAGGATTGTAGTAAACTGTTAATGAACAACTACATCCCAATAAATTGGGTAATATGGAGGAAATGGATACATTTCTGGAAACCTAAAATCTTCCAAAACTGAATCAAGAAGAATCAGAGAACCTGAATAGATAAATTGCAACTAGTGAAATTGAAGCAGAACAAAAAAACTTACAGTAAACAAAACTCCTGGGCTGGATATAGTCACAGGTGAATTTTTACCAAATATTCAAAGAAGAAGTAACCTCTGCCATTCTCAAATTATTCCAAAAAATTCAAGAGGAGGGAAGACTCATTTTACGAGACCAGCAATATGTCATTTCCAGAACCAGATAAAGACATGACAAAGAAAGAAAATTATAGGCCAGTATCCCTGATGAACGTAGATGGTAGACTCCTCAGCAAAATATTAGCAAACTGAATGCAGTAATACATTAAAAAGATTATATACCATGATGAAGTGGATTTATTCTGGGGATGCAAAGTAAGTACAGTATCTGTGATTCAGTAAACGTCATATACCACATAAAATGGACAGAATCACATGATTGTATCAGTAGATGCAGAAAAAGCATTTGATAAAATCCAGCACTATTTTATGATAAAACTCATAAAACTCCCAGCAAAGTGAGAACAGAAGGAACATACCTCAATGTGACAAAGGCTGTATATAGCAGACTCACAGCCAGCACCATACTCAATGGAAAAAATGGAAATATTTCTCTTCAGATTGAAAAAAGACAGGGATGTCTGTTGTTAACCACTGTTTTGTTTTTAATCCTCACCCACGGGATGATTGAGGGAGTTCTGTTCAAGATGGAGGTGTAGGTAGAAACACTTCACTTCCTCACACAACCAAAAGGAGGATAACACCCAATCTAAAATTAATAAACAACCAGAAGCGCCAGAAAATCAAAATGCATGGACTCCAACAACTAAGGAAGTAAAGAAAAATTATCCAGAACAACTGGACCAGTGCAGCAAGACAAAGAAATATGGCCCAAATGAAAGAACAGAGCAAACCTTCAGAAAGAGAGCTGAGCAATGAGGAGATAGTCAACCGATCTGATGGAGAATTTAAAGCCCTGGTAATCAAAATGCTCACAGAACTGATTGAGCTTGGTCAAAAAATGAAAAAACAAATGAAAGATACCCAAAATGAAATAAAGCAAAATATTCAGGGAACCAACAGTGACAGGAAGGAACCAGTACGCAAAGGAATGATTGGAACAAAAGGGAAAAATAAACATCCATCTGGAACAGAATGAAGAAACAAGAATTCAGAAAAGTAAAGAGAGACTTCCAAACTTCTGGGACAACCTGAAATGTTCCAATATCCGAATTATAGGGGTGCCAGAAGGAGAAAAACAACAGCAAGAAAATAAATAATGAAGGAAAACTTCCCTAATCTGGCGAAGGAAATAGCCTTCCAGGAAGCCCAGAGAGTCCCAAAGAAGTTGGACCCAAAGGGGAACACACCAAGGAACATCATCATTAAGCTACCCAAGATTAAAGAAAAGGAGAGAATCTTAAAAGCAGCAAGAGAAAAGGAGAGAACTACCTACAGAGGAGCTCCCATAAGGCTACCAGCTGATATCAAAAGAAACCTTGCAGTCAAGAAGGGGCTGGAAAGAAGTATTTGAAGTCATGAAAGGCAAGGACCTACACATCCAAGATGACTCTATCCAGCAAAGTTTTCATTTAGAGTGGAAGGGCAGATGAAGTGCTTCCCAGATAAGGTCAAGTTAAAGGAGTGCATCATCATCAAGCCATTATTATATGAAATGTTAAAAGGAGTTATCTAAGAAAAAGAAGATAAGAAATATGAACAGGAAAATGATAACAGATTCACAACTATCAACAAGTGAACCTAAAAGAAAAGAAAAACAACGAAAACAAAAACTAAGTAAGCAACTAGGACAGAAGCAGAATCAGAGAAATGGACATCACCTAGAGGGATTTCATTGGGGAGGGGGAAGGGAGGAATAGAGGGAAAAGGTACAGGGGAGAAGAAGCATAATTAGTAGGCATAAAATAGACAGGGAGAGATAAAAAATGGTATAGGAAACAGAGGACTCAAAGAACTTATACGTTGAACCCATGGACATGAACTAAGGTGGGGGGAATGCTGGAGGTTGGGTGCCAGGGCGGAGGAGGGATAAAAGGGGAAAAATTGGGAAAACAGTAATAGTATAATCAATAAAAAATACTTTAGAACCAAAAAAATCCTCACTTGAGGATATGTTTATTGATTTTAGAGAGAGAGAAACATCGATGTGAGAGAGAAACATCCATCAGTACCTTCCATACATGCCCCAACCAGGAGTTGAACTTGCAACCTAGGTATGTGCCCTGACAGGGAATCAAACCCTCAACATTTTTGGTGTATGGAATGATGTTTCAACCAACTGAGCCACAACTAGGGCTGGTTTCACCACTCACATTCAACGTAGTACTGGAAGTTCTAGCTGAAGCAGTCACACAAGAAGAATAAGTAAAAGGCATCCAAATTGGAAAGGAAGAAGTAAAACTGCCATTATTTGCAGATGATATGATATTGTATATAGAGAACCCTAAAGATTTCACCAAAATCTACTAGACTTGATCAATGAATTCAGTAAAGTAGCAGAATACAAAATAAGTATTCAGAAATTAGTTGCTTTTTCATACACCAATAATGACAGCCAGAAAGGGAAACTAAGAAAACAGTCCTATTCACAATTGCTTCAAAAAGAATAAAAATACCCAGAATAAATTTAACTAAGGATGTAAAAGATCTGTACTCGGAAAATTGCAAGACATTGAAGAAAGGAATTTAGGGCGATACAAATAAGTGGAAGCATATACTGTGTTCATGGATAGGAAGAATTAACATCATCAGAATGTTCATAGTATACCCAGTTATCTATAGACTCAATGCAATTCCTATCAGGATACTAATGGAGTATATCATACAACTAGAACAAATATTCCAAAAATGTATATGGAACCACCAAATACCCTGAATAGCATAATTGTCTTGAGAAAGCAGAACAAAGTTGGAAGAATCACACTACTTGATATCAAATTATACTGCAGTGCCATAATAATCAAAACAGCATGGTGCTGGCATATAAACAGACAAATAGATCAATGGACCAAAACAGCCTAGAAATAAACCCACACCTTTATAGTCAATATTTCACAAAGGAGGCAAAAGCATACAATCAGATAAAGGTAGTCTGTTCAATAAATGGTGTTGGGAATATTGGACAGCTATGTGCAAAAAAAATGAAACGACCACCTTCTTACATCATATACAAGAAAAAACTCAAAACGGATGAAAGACTTAAATGCTAGACCTCAAACCATAAAAATCTTAGATGAAAACACAGGCAGTAAAATCTCGGACATTTCTTTTAGCAATAATTTTTTCTAATATATTGCTTGGGCAAAGAAAACAAAAAATAAACAAATGGGACTACATCAAACCGAAAAGTTTTTGCACAGCAAAGGAAATCACCAAAGCGAAAACACAGCACACTGAGTGGAAGAACATGCTTGCTGATTATGTATCTGATAACAGGTTTATCTCCAAATATATGAGATGAAGAACTTATACAACTCAACACCAGGAAGACAATCTCATTAAAAAATGGGCAAAGGACCTGAATATTCACTTTTCTAAAGAGGACATACAGAGGGCCAGTAAACATATGAAAAGATGCTTCATCACTAATTGTCAGAGAAAAGCAAACTAAAACAATGAAATATCCCTTCACACCTGCTAGAATGACTATCAGCAATAAATCAAATAACAATTTTTGGCGAGGATGTGGAGAAAAGGGAACCCTTGTGCACTGTGGGTGGTAATGCAGCAATCTTGGTGCAGCCATGGTGGAAAGCAGTATGGATATATGTCAAAAAATTAAAAATGGATCTGCCTTTCAACCCAGGAATCCCACTTCTGGGAATATATTCAAAAGAACCCAAAACACTAATTCTATATGCATGCTTATGTTCATTGCAGCATTATTTATAATAGCCATGAGTTTGATGTTGCTCCAGTGTCCATCAGTAGATGAGTGAATAAAAAAGCTGTGGTACATTTACACAGTAGAATATCACTTGGCTATAAAAGAGAAGGAAGTCTTACCCTTTGCAACAGCATGGATGGACCTGGACAGCATTATGCTAAGTGAAATAAGCCAAGGCAGTGAAAGACAAATACCACATGATCTCACCTATAAGTGGAACCTAGTCAACAAAACAAACAAGCAAGCAAAATATAACCAGAGACATCTGGTTTGTAAGAACAAACTGACAGTAATCAGAGGGGAGGTGGGAAGGGTTAATTGGGGGAAAAGTGGGAAGGGTTTGCAGGAACATGTATAAAGGACACATGGACAAAACCAAATGAGGGTAGGATCAAGGATGGGAAGAGGGGATGACTGGGGTTGGGGGGAGTGGTGGGAAGAAAATGGAGACAACTGTACTTGAACAACATTAAAAAAATGGAAAAAACCCAGGATAGAAAAATACAAAAAAAAAAAAAAAAAAAAAAAAAAAAAAAAAAAAAAAAAAAAAAAAAAAAAAAAAAAAAAAAAAAAAAAAAAAAAAAAAAAAAAAAAAAAAAAAAAAAAAAAAAAAAAAAAAAAAAAAAAAAAAAAAAAAAAAAAAAAAAAAAAAAAAAAAAAAAAAAAAAAAAAGCACAAGAGACATAGGTGATATATTTAAAAAATTCTAACATGTATAATTGATAGAGGAAAAAATGAGAGTGAAATAGGGATAACAGTGGCAGAGAATTTTCCAAATATCACAGGATATCAAACAACAAATTCAGTAAGCCTGTAATTAGAGCAGGATAAATACTTTGTAAGAAAAATAACACCCTAGCACATTATTACAAAAATTTAAAAACCAATGGATATACTCTTAGAAGCACCAATAAAAAAGTCCAGTAAACTTTAAAGAAGCGAAGTGAAAATGAGAGCTCATTTCTTATTATAAACAGTTGAAACCAGAAGAAAGTGGAATGTTTTGAAACAGCTAATTCAGAATGATGTACTCAGTGTAAATAGGTAATAGTAAAATGAAGACAGTACTGAAGAGAAAGTTGAACATGGAGTATTGAAGGGAGAATGAAAATGTAAGTTTGTAATTGTGGCTTAAATTTTATTTTGAATTCTCTTATTTCTGTTATCAAAATTTCTTTAAAATGATGCTTTTATTTTTTTTATTTTTGAAAGTATTTATTTGTTTTTAGAGAGAGGGAAAGGGAGGAAGAGAGGGAGAGAAACATTGAATGAGAGAGAAACATCAATTGGTTGCCTCTTGTGTGTGTCCTGAACAGGGACCAACCCTGCATCCCAGGCATGTGCCCTGGCCAGTAATTGAATTGGCGACCTTTTTTGCTTTGCAGGATGATGCCTACCCAACTGAGCCACACAGGTCTGGACTAAAATGGTGCTTTTAGATGTTAACATTTTTTAAGTGCTTGCATTCAATTGCATTGCTAATTCTTTACATACTTATTGAGCATTCAGTTTGCTTGCCATGTCTGTGTTAGGTGGTAACAATATGGTGAAAAGCAAACACAGAAATAGTGTCTTCTTTCTAGAACTCATGTTATAGTGGTTGAAGTAATAGATGTTGGGCTGGGGACAAATTATAACCACATAATAAACTGTATGGTTACTCTATGTAAAGATATAGGCACATGGTTCTATGAAGTGGTATAATGGGTGAATTAGCCTGTGTTAAATCTGAATGAAGTTGTTAACTAGATCAGGAGAAGTAACATCAGCATGTGCAAAGACTGTGGCAGGAGACAGACTGTATTGAAGGATTGGAAAGAAGGACTGTGTAGCTGTACATAGAGAGCTAGAGTTGGGTGGTGTAGTAGTGTCTCTCTGTAAAGTAATATTAAATGGGAAGAAACTGGACAGGTAAATAAAGTCTGCAGTGCTGATGTGTTGGATTTAAGGCTTTATCCTTAGAGCAATCGGAAGTTATTGAAATATATGCAGGTGGTAATATTTTCAAGTTTGCATTTTGAAAAGATTGCAGTATAGAGAATAGATTAAAGGCCAATAGTGGATATAGATAGATTGTATTGCTCTTATTGTAGTACTCTACGTAATATGTGATGATAGCTTGGGCTAATGTGATGGAGACATATAATAGGCAGGTTCCATAGGACTTAGGAGACACATTGAAAGGGCTAGGTGATAGATTGGACTTACAGAGGTGAGGTGGATATCAAGGTTTTATAAACATATAAGACTTGCTTTATATTGAAATGATTACATATTAAAAGGTATGTTTTGAAAATGTTTAAAAATGAAAGAATCACTTGAATAAATAATCATCTGTATAGTAAATAGTATGAGATGGCATGTGGTATTTATGAGGAATTTTTAATGGCATGGGGAAATGCCTGTGGTGTTAATAATAAAGGAGAATATGAGATTGTTTATAACATTTACTCTTAAGTATATGAAATTGTAATGGTGATGCATGCCAATGATTAGAAACAATTCTTTTTGACATAGACTCATAAAGAAGAACATACTGTTAATGGTCCAGAACTCTTGAGGAAAAAACGTACAACTTCAGCTGAAAAAAATACTTGTCAGCTTTATATTCAGACTGATCATCTGTTCTTTAAATATTATGGAACACGAGAAGCTGTGATTGCCCAGGTATTTATAACTTTCCTACTATTTTAGGAGTTCTTGTATCATTATAGAAATACTTTCCTCTAAGAATTAAAGTTAGCACCTACCTCATTTTTGGAAAACAAAGAGTGTATGTTTTTGATTGTGGTATGATAAAATATTTAAGATAAGTACACAGATAATTGAAAGACCAGTTAGGATATTTTAGTGTCATTGTAAGAAAATTATTTTATGGAAGAGATGACACTGGAGCTTAGCTTTGGAAAGAGGGTTGGATTTTCATTTGTGGTCTTAAAAGAGGGATAGATAGAGGAATTGTTTCAGCAAGAAGCATTTAATTTCTGTTCTGTATACCCATTGTACTTAGCACTTTATAAGTTACATTATTAATTTGTATTTGTGTCTTCTCAACCCTTATTAAAGTATAAAATTCTTGGCTGTACCCTTCAATATGTTCTTCATGTTGAAGGTAACCAGTGAGAGGTTTTTGAATGCATTTTGACTGTAAGGACTTGAGACTGAGAGGATACATGCCTCTAATATAATGGTAAACTCATTTTGGTGGTGGTGATGAGCTTAATTTTTGACATGTTTAAAAACCAGGTGGTCATGCTCTTAGGATATTGAAAATGTAGAATTGGAACTTGGGAGAGGTTTGAGCTTTCTGCATGGAATTTATGGGTATAAAAGAGAGTTAAAGTAAGGAGAGAGAAAGGGAGAGAATGAAATCAAAAGGTAAGGAACTGGGAGATAATATCTAAATATAGTGAATAGAATAAGGAAGAGAAGCTGTGGGCTAAACCATAATTAAAGAGGTAGAATTAAATAACTAGCCAAGGAAGAAACAAGGGTTGAAAACAAAATGCAGTCAATAGTGTCATCTTAAAGAGATACCAAAGAGAACGATTATATGTGTTGCATGGCAGGAATCCTTTATAATGTATACATATATTAAATCATCCTGATGTGCACTTTAAATATCTTACAGTTTTATTTATTACTTATTTCCTCAGCTGGAAAAAGTGGGAGGAGTACGAGAGGTAGTTGATTTCTAGTTACTAGAAAGAAGATTATTGATGCACTTGAGGCAAGCTCTCAATAGAGTGAAAACATTGCCAACAGTAAGGAATGGGTTGGCAGAAATAGCAAGAGTTTTAAGAAATGTGAAAAACAGAACAAAATATGGCGACTTACAATAATATTAAATATTTGGGAGTGAAAGGGAGATGGGGATTACCTGAGAAGTTGGTTGGAAGAGGAAAATGATCCAGTAGAGAAGCAGTACAAGATACATGTAAATGAAATAAAAATTGATGTGAAAAAATGTTCTTGAAGATCCAGGAGGGACTAGAATCAGGAATAAAGAAAAGTTATCCTTTAAGGAAGAATGACTCTTTGAGGAAGGTATAAACAGATAAAGATGGGAAGTCAAGATGAACTCTCAGTAAAGTATGAGGTGTAATCATTTGCGGAGAAATGGTTGAAACACCACTGAGAGTGGTGGTGAATTAGTGGTGGTGAACAGTGGAGGACTGTTAGGCCAAACTGAGGTTAGACAGCGTGAGTTTTTAATGGGGCCCATCAACAGTGTTATGACTTTCTTTATCACTGTTTGGGAATCTGGGCTACTTTTGAAGTTATTGTTAATGCTTCTACTGGACCATCTTATATAATTTCTTTGAAAATAGTGTATGTATGTACATATGTATGTGTATATACACACATATACATGTTTTCACATTAATGGTAGCAAGTGCTTTTTGTAAGTGAAAGTGGGAAGATTGTGTACAGAGGGGTTTAGAAGCCAGAGAGTTTGTTAGTCATCTAAGTAAACAGAGGATCATTTTGCATTCTATCACATTAGTCTCTTCCTAAAATTTAGCAAAATCTAAATCTCTTATTTATATTTTTATGACCTGCACCACCCCCCCCCCTCAGCAAATACATCTATGTAAATTTATAGGGACCTTTTCTGTTTTATTCACCATTATATTATCCCTAGCACCTTAGAACAGTGCTTAGTAAGTGGCCAACAAAACTTACAGAATGTGTGCTAGTGCAGCAATAGAAAGACCAAAGTCAGATAATGACTGAGTGTCCTGATATTATCAGGAAAGTTCTCAGAGAGTTTGAGCTGAGCTGAGTCTGAAGGATGAATACCCTATGCATAAAGAAAAAACAAATGAAAAGGATAAAGATGACATATTGGAGGATGGATTGAAGAAACAAAGTTTTTTTATATGGCTGAAGCAAGGGTGGAAGAGCAAAGTGTCTGGAAAAAGCACAAAATCTTTCCGTTACAGCTCCAGTTTACTAATGTGTTTGATTCTTTCATCTGGTATATGATGTAGACATTTTAAATTTTGAATGTGGTGGACTATGAATAATTCCTGATTTGCGAGATGGAAACTGAATCTTTTTTATATTTTAACATTGTATCTAAAACATTTTTCTTTTTTTAAATCCTTAGATATCCAGTCATGTTAAAGCGATTGATACAATTTATCAGACCACAGACTTCTCTGGAATCCGTAACATCAGTTTCATGGTGAAACGCATAAGAGTAAGGAGTTTTAATAGTTGAGAAAGATTAAAAAGAAACAATAAGGATGATGTTTATAAAAAGGAAAATAAACTTAATTTTTATGCATTAAAGAGTTTAAATTGTATTTACTGATGCAGTTTATCTTTACTCTTGGCTTTTATATGCATTTACATATGCATGCACACGGGGGGGGGATACCTGCGTTTATGATTTAAGAATGAAATTTATTGGACTTTAATCTGGGCTGCAAAATAAGTATGGTGGTATTATTTTCTCACTATCCGATTAACATGCCAGTTAGAAAGCCTTGACTTCTCAATAACTACAGCTATAGTACCTGACATTTTTTCCCCTTGATATTATTCCCCACTTTCCTAAGATTTGCCTTGTGCAGTGTATTGCATTGTGTTCCAGCAGAGGGAAGGATAGATCCATGGTTACATAAAATTGGAAGATAGAGAAATACTTAATACTGTATACAGTCTTGAAAATTCAGTACACACTAACATATATCAGGTTTTGAGAAGTCCTTCAGGAAAGAAACATACATATATATATATATATTTTTAGGTGGAGGGGAAGGGCAAGAGAAAGAGAGGGAGAGAAATATCAGTGTGTGGTTGCCTCCTGTGTGCCCCCTACTGCAGACCTGGCCTGCAACCCAGGCATGTGCCCTGACTAGCAATGGAACCAGTGACCCTTTGGTTCGCAGGCCTGTGCTCAATCTGCTGAGCCACACCAGCCAGGGCAGAAACCCATCTTTTTCTAAACACATTTGACCATGAAACTTTTTTGTATTAACATCAACTGAGATGACAAAGAAATGCTGATCCAGAGCCACTGATCATTAACTGTAATCTTATTGCAAATGAGTAAATATTCAATAACTAACAAAATTAGGCTAATTGTTTTAAAATTTTTTGTACATATTAATTCTTTCAATGTGTGTAGCTTTTAAGAATCTGAATTTTTAAACTAGATAAACAAGCTGAGTTTAAAAAGTCATTTTACAAAAATATTTGCCATAGTGTTTTTTATATGTGTGCTCTTATGTTTCCTGAAATGATTGACTAGATTATAATTTTAATACATGTATGTAATATATCTAATTAACACAGTTGGAGAAGGTCCTCACTTGTAGAAGTAGTATTAAATATTAAATTGGGTTATGAAATGTGGTTTATAGAAATATAATAAAGAACTATTCATAATTGCTTTCATGTATTTTGAGAGCAATATAAACCTTTAAATGAGTAAGTAAAAGTAATAACTAGTGTAACTTTCTATTTAGTAGGCAGAGCAATAAAATGCAAAGTAGTGAAAAGTAGAGGTTGCCTGAACAAATTTTAGTGAAGCACATTTTTTTGAGTAAAATAATTTGCATTATGAAGAAATGCATGTAGTGTACAGATGGGTAATGTGGCGGTTGGTTGTTTTCAGGCCCTTAACTGGGATTAAAAAACTTTAGTTTAAATCTCATCTGTTGAAGAGTGTGACTGATCACTTAATTTGAAGTTTATATTAGCACATATTTAAATTTTAATCATCTGATATGATTAGGTAACTAAAATTTAAATACCATTTTAATTTGTAGCCAGTATTACAGAAGTATCAGGGAATTTCTTATCTGTATTTAGTGGGAAAAAGCCATTTCTCTAAACATGGGCTATTTATAATATATATTGTATGCTTGTTTTTGGATTTGCCTGTGTGTGTTAGATTTTTTTTGTCAGTTGTTCATGGATAAACCAGATGTTCTGAAATCTGTCCTTAAGCAATTGCCCTCAACAGTATTGCTGCCATTCTGCTTCGAAGACCCTCCATTCTACTGAATGGTGTGGATCCCCAAAAGACCGGTCATTCTTATTTTATCACCTATTCTATCCTCCCTTTACTACTGACATTTTCAGTAGACTGAGGTTTGCCTTCTAAAAAAATGTTTACTTTCATACATACCCCTTTTTATTCTCTAGCAACAATATTGTATGTAATTCTCTGACTTGAGCAAAGCCAGATTGTTCTAGAGCTTCAAAGGGCACATAGGCTTTTCTGGAAGGAAGCAGAGGTTGATCAATGAAAGCTTTTGTTTAACAGAAGTTTGGTGTCAGAACTCCCATCATTCTTCAGATTGTGAAGGAGGAACCTGCACCAGGAGTTCAGTAGCTAAGTGTCAAAAGAAACATTCTAGAGGAAATCAGCCTGAAATAGTAAGAGAAGCAAATAGGCAGATTCATTCATTCATTCATTCATTTATTTATTTCTGCATCCAGGGAAAAAATTGAATTTTCAGGGAGAACCAAGAAAATGATTTGTCTGCTGAATTGCCATTCTTGGGTTCAATATTCGTTTTATATTCTAGTAATTAGATAAAATAAAGGGTTTTATGATATTACACTTGCCATCATAAATAGGAGATTAGCATTAAAGGAGAGTTGCTTAGATCATTAAATTTGAGAAACTGAACTTACTTTATTAGAGGTTTTGAAAGCAGAACTTGTTCTTCTACCCCAAGTGTCCAGTGTTCAGAAATCTGGTGAATACTTGCTCAAAATGTAACATGTTCTATTTTGCCTTTCTTTTTTCTTTTTTTTTTTTGCTTCTTTAATCAGCTCAGGGATTGGGGGGCCGTGGGAACAACCATAAAAGCCTTAATTGAGGCTAGATTTCCCTGGGCTTCAAGCTTATCGTTTAGGCAGATTCTGGAGGTGAACACAGACTTACACTAAGGCTCTAATATTAATTGCTTATTTAAATCATTGTGTTGGATTTTAGATCAATATGACTGCTGATGAGAAAGACCCCACAAATCCCTTCCGTTTTCCAAATATTGGTGTGGAGAAGTTTCTGGAATTGAATTCTGAGCAGAATCATGATGACTACTGCTTGGCCTACGTCTTCACAGATCGAGATTTTGATGATGGTGTTCTTGGTCTGGCCTGGGTTGGAGCACCTTCAGGTAGTTTAACTATGTCTTAATACTTGAAACAAAATGCAATTTTCAGTGCAGACTGAGTTTTACAAAGTACTGGTGAAAGTGATGCCTGTACAATATTTTAATGGACACAACTTGAGTGAGGTAAGATTCATTAATATAATATAAATAGAGAAATAGATGAAACAGGTTTTTATTTTGAAAAGAGTAGCATTAAGAAGTTATCCTAACATTTGGTATAGTCAGTAGTAGCTAAAATAAGTAATTGTGTGCTCATTTCTGAAATCAAAAGCAAAATATTAATTTTTTCACAAAAGTTAATATTATTGTTTAAAAAATATGTTAATGACAGTTTTGAGTCAAGAGAGGAAAACTATGTTGCTGCTTCTGTTCTAGAGTGAGATAGAAAGGAGAGTAATCCTGGTTAGGAGCAACAGATAGAAAGAAAAGAATGCCTGCCTTGATTATTATTTTTTTGTAGTCATTATTTTAGCAAATGTGAAGGTGCAGTCAGGAGGCCCCAACACAATGGGCCAGCACTTTGCCTCAGCCATGAATGCTATTGTCACGGAGAAAGCTGGGATAGTCTAATCCCTTTCCCATTACATTGGGGGTGAGTGCCTGTGATTTACAGTTTAATACGTTTAGTAGCCTAGTTAAGGGAAACACAGATTAGTTGAAAGATAGCTACAAAGAATCACAGACTCTGCATATGAATTTTGCCATATATAGTTTGATTGCTAGTCTGTCATCTTCTGAGCTATATACACAGCAATTCTCTGAGGTATCATTTTCCTTTTTTAAAAGAATCAACTAATGCTTTATCCAGGTTAAGATAGGCTTTTCTGTTCCTGTTCTTACTAGTTTATTCATTGATTTGTTATGCATATTTTAACAGCTTTTGTACTGTATTTTTGCTTCTGTATTTCTAGCTTTAATTTTTAAGCCCGCAGTGAGTATTGTAAGCTTCATTTATAGTTTAGTTATAGGTATATATAATATCTTATCACTTTGAATTTCTGGCACATCAAAACTAGTTATGGTATTTAAAAAAAATAAACCATAACTTACAAAATTAAATACAGCATTTTATTTCTTCCTGTATAATTGAGTTATCCCAACATATGCTATTAGCCTGTAGTGAATATTAACTTTTCCTATAAATAATAGTCATTAAGATCTAAAGCAGTTATTTAAGATGTTAAATAAGATATAAATTACAAAGGCTTTAATTTCAGAAAAGTATACTCAAATTTATGTATGTACTTCTCTGACACTAGATATATTTTAAAAATACAGAAAAGCGTATTATCAGAGTTTCTAATATACACTATTTCCTTTTTTTTTTAACCGATAAATTTGCAGTGGTGAATTGCCTAGTTCTATGCCTAGTTCAAGTTTGACAGTACATTGGACCAATTTGTATATGACAATCTTTGCTGAGGCAGGATACTACTTTACTGTTTGTTCAAAACAATAAAATGTAGACTATTATTGTCATATACAGAGTGCTTATTCCTGTCTTTTCTACATTCTAGAAATAGCGATATAGTCCTTAGGAATTATCTCTAAAAGTAGAGTTACCTGAAGAAAATATATTAAATATTCATAAATCATTGACTGTTTCCTTTTTATTCAGTTTTGTGTGTAGAAAAGGTAGTAAGTTTTGAATATCATAAAGGTTCTCAGTTTTTTGCTGGTTAAAACCTGCATTATGGCTCAGTATTTCAGTTTACTTTTCTGTGAATTACATTCTCATTTCAGCTTCCTAAATTGTATCTTGATGATAATTCAAATCTATGTTTTGTTGCCATATACTTTGTGATTTTTAAAAAATATTTTATTTATTTATTTTTAGAGAGAAGGTAAGGGAGGGAGAAAGAATGGGAAAGAATCACTGATGCGTGAGAGAAACATCAGTCAGTTGCCTCTCACACACCCCCAACTGGGTACCTGGCCCGTAACCCAGACATGTGCCCTGACAGGGAATTGAACCAGTGACCTTTTGGTTCACAGGCTGGCGTTGATAGTATTATAACAAAAACTCATGTAGAGAAACCTTTTAAATGTGAATATACAGAACTTCTTGCTAAAAGTCTGTAAGAGAATTATTAAGAAAACTGTGAGACTCCGGCCAAGATGGAGGTGTAGATCTAAATGCCTCACTTCCTTGCACAACCAAAAGAAGGATAACAACCAATTTAAAAACAAAAAACAACCAGAAGTGCCAGAAAGTCAAACTCCATGGAAGCCTGACAACCAAGGAGTTAAAGAAACATCCAGAGCAGTAGGAGGGGTGGAGACCGGCAGTAGGGCAGAGAGAATGCATGACAAGGCAGTGGACCGAGTGGACAAGGCTGGGGCTTGCTGGCTGGGTGTCTGATATTCACACACGGATAAGCAGGAGGAACAATTGGGGAGCAAGATAGACCACGAAACCAAGGGTTTCAGAATGGGAATCTAAAGACTCACAACATCTGGTTGTAAAAACTGAGGTTGGTGTGGGGTTTGATGGTGAGAGAAACTCCCTGTGTCATAGGAGAGTCTGTTGAAGAAGCCCATGGGGTCCTAGAATGTACACAAACCCATCCACTTGCGAATCAGCACCTGAAAGGGCACAATTTGTTTGTGGGAAGCAAGGGAAGTGATGGAAAGTGGGATGAGAGCCTAGCAAGCAGCATTGTTCCTTCTCTGACCCCTCCCCCACATACAGCACCACAACTCAGAGATGTGAGTTGCCCCACCCTGGTGAATACCTAAGGCTTTGCCCCATACCATGTAACATGCGATGAGACAATGAAATATGGCCCAAATGAAAGAACAGATCAAAGCCTCAGGAAAAGAACAAAGCTATGAGGTGATAACCATCCTATCAGATGCAGAGTTCAAAATGCTGGTAATCAGGATACTCACAGAAATGACTGAGCTTGGTTGCAAAATGAAGGAAGAAATAAAGGCTACCTAAAGTAAAATAAAGCAAAATATACAGGGAACCAACTGTGAAGGGAAGGAAACCAGGACTCAATGATTTGGAGCAGAAGGAAGAAAAAAACATCCAAATGGAACAGAATGAAGAAACAAGAATTCAAAAAAGTGAGGAGAGGCTTAGGAACCTCTAGGACAACTTTAAACCTTCCAACATCTGAATCATAGTGCTGCTGAGGAGAGAGGAAGTGC
Organism: Anoura caudifer; assembly: GCA_004027475.1. Classification (NCBI taxonomy): domain Eukaryota; kingdom Metazoa; phylum Chordata; class Mammalia; order Chiroptera; family Phyllostomidae; genus Anoura; species Anoura caudifer. The sequence goes on from PVKU01000007.1 coordinate 102,665, forward strand.
AAGAAATTGAAAACTTATTTGAGAAAATAATAAAGGAAAACTTCCCCAAACTGGTGAAGAAACTAGACATGCCAAGTTTAGGAAGCTCAGATAGTCCCAAAGAATATGGACCCAAGGAAGGAAACACCAAGGCACATTACAATTAAATTACTCAAGATTAAAGATAAGGAGAGGATCTTAAAAGCAGCAAGAGAAAAGGAGACAGTTATCTACAAAGGAGTTCCCATAAGTCTATCAGCTGATTTCTCAAAAGAAACCTTAAAGGCAAGACAGGCTGGAAAGAAGTATTTCAAGTCATGAAAGGCAAGGACCTACATCCAAGATGACTCTATCCAGCAAAGCTATCATTTAGAATGAAAGGATAGATAAAGTGCTCCCCAGATAAGGTTAAGTTAAAGGAGTTCATCATCACCAAGTTTTTACTATATGAAATGTTAAAGGGACTTATCTGAGAAAAAGAAGATCAAAAATACAAACAGTAAAATGACAACAAACTCACAACTATCAACAAATGAACCTCAAAGAAAAGAAAAACAGCAAAAACAAAAAGTAAGCAAACAACTAGAATAGGAACAGAATCACAAAAATGGAGATCACATGGAGGGTATCATTGGGGAGGAGGAGGGGGGTGAATGGGGGAAAAGGTACAGGGAATAAGAAGCATAAACAGCAGGTACAAATTGGCCAGGAAGGTGGTTAAAATAGTATAGGAAATAGAGTAGCCAAAAAACTTATATGTATGACCCATGGACATGAACTAAGGGGGGGAAATGTGGGTGAGGGGGGTGTGCAGCATGGAGGGGAATAAAGGAGTGAAAATGGGACAACTGTAATAGCTTAATCAATAAAAAAAATTAAAGAAATGGAAGAAGATCAAAACTATGAATAATAAAATGACAACATACAACTATCAACAACTGAACCTATAAAACAAAAACAAGTTATGCAGACAGCCAGAAGAGGGACAGAATCAAAGTAAAAAATGCATGTTTTCTTTTACAATTCAAAGCACATTAGAAAATCATAATTCAGTTATTTTATTTTATTTTGAAAAAATTTACAAACATGCCCCAAAATTGCAAGAGTAGTACAGTGAATATCTGGTAGTCAGTTAACATTTTGCCACATTTGCTCTCCCTTCTCATGTTCTTTCTTCCCTCCTCCCTTTGTTTTTTTACCCATTTAATGCAATTCTTTTTTCAGCTTTATTGAGGTATAATTGACAAGATTGTAAGATATTTGAAGTAAGTTTACATCATGATTTTGTTTGTATACATTGTGAAAACTTATAATAATTGCAAGTTTGTATCTTCTACCAACCTCTCCCTATTTCTCCCAACCCCACACCCCCAGCCCGACAGTGGCTAATTCTTTTCCTTTGAAAAAAAATACATTGTGTGTTCCCTTTCAAGTTAGTTAATATATACATGCTCCTGTGCATCACTGCTGTTATTTGTAGAAGTGATTTTCTCATAATGTATGTGAGAATATTTTACTCAACTTTCATTTACTTCAAGTTTTCTGTTTAAAAGATGAAAGGTATGGATTTGACTGCTGGCCAAGATGGAGGCGTAGGTAGACACACTGTGCCTCCTCGCACAACCAAAATAAGGACAACAACAATTTAGAAACAAAATAACAATCAGAACTGACAGAACGCTGAACTGTATGGAAGTCCGACAACCAAGGAGTTAAAATAGACACATTCATCCAGACCAGTAAGAGGGGTGGAGTTGGGCAGCTGGGTGGAGAGGGGTTGCGGCAAAAAATGTGGCAGCAGGTGCTCAAGGCAGCAGCTGACAAACCCTGGGCACGCAAGATGGCAGCTGGCAGACCCCGGGTGCAGGGTGGCAATGGGCAGACCAGTGAGCCGGCGATTGTGAAGCGGGGCACAGCACTCAAAGTGGCTGGCTGACCAGGCGGTCCGACATTTGCACACGTGCGCAGATAAACCAGGTGAAACTGGGGAACAACGAGACTGCGCAACCCAGGGCCCCAGTGCTGGGAAATAAAGCTTCAAAGCTCAGATTGAAAACACCTCTGAGGGTTGAGGTACCAGGAGAGACTCCCAGCCTCACAGGAGAGTTCGTTGGAGAGACCCACAGGGTCCTAGAACATACGCAAGCCCACCCACCCGGGAATCAGCACCAGAAAGGCCCAGTTTGCTTGGGGCAAGTGGTGGAAGGGACTCAAATGTGAGAGAGAGTGGAGCAAATGCCATTTTTCCCTCTCTGACCCCTCCCACATACAGTGTCACAACCAGCGATGTGGGTTGCCCTGCCCTGGTGAACAGCTAAGACTCCGCCCCTTGTACGTAACAGGCGTAACCAGACCAAAAAAAAAAAAACCCAAATGGAAGAACAGATCAAAGCCCCAGAGCCGCCAATACATCTAAGCGACCAAGAGATAGCCAGCCTATCAAATGCACAGTTCAAAGCACTGATGATCAGGATGTTCACAGAATTGGTTGATTTTGCTCACAAATTAGATGAACAAATGAAGGCTACACTAAGTGAAATTAAGAAAAATGCACAGGGAACCAATATAGATGGGAGGAAAACTGGGACTCAAATCAATGGAGTGGACCAGAAGGAAGAAAGAAACAACCAAACAGAAAACAAGGAAGAAACAAGAATTCAAAAACATGAGGAGAGGCTTAGGAACCTCCAGGTCATCTTTAAACATCCCAACATCCAAATTATAGGGGTACCAGAAGGGGAACGGGAAGAACAACAAGTGGAAAAGTTATTTGAACAAATAATAAAGGAGAACTTCCCCAATCTGGCAAAGGAAATAAACTTCCAGGAAGTCCAGGAAGCTCAGAAAGTCCCAAAGAAGTTGTACCCAAGGAGGAACACACCAAGGCACATCATAATTACATTAGCCAAGATGAAAATGAAGGAGAGAATTCTAGAAGCAGCGAGAGATAAGGGGACAGTCACCTACAAAGGAGTTCCCATCAGACTGTCAGCTGATTTCTCCAAAGTGACCTTCCAGGCAAGAAGGGGCTGGAAAGAAGTATTCCAAGTCATGAAAGTCAAGGACCTACATCCAAGATTGCTCTATCCAGCAAAGCTTTCATTTAGAATGGAAGGGTATTTAAAGTGCTTCTCAGATAAGGTCAAGTTAAAGGAGTTCATCATCACCAAGCCCTTCTTATATGAAATGTTAAAGGGACTTAGCTAAGAAAAAGAAGTTAAAAAACATGTATAGTAAAAAGACAGCAAACTCACACATATTTAACAACCATACCAAAAACAAAAACAAACTAAGCAAATAGCTAGAATAGGAACAGAACCACAGAAATGGAGACCGCATGGAGTGTTAGTGACAGGGGAGTGGGAGAAGGAGAGAGAGAGGGAAAAGGTACAGAGAATAACTAGCAGAGACGGTAGGTAGAAAATAGGGGGAAGGCATGAATAGTGTGGGAAAAGTAGAAGCTAAAGAACTTACGACACATGGACATGAACTAAAGGGGGGGAATGTGGGTGGGAGAGGGTGTGCAGGGTGGTGGGGAGTGAAGGAGGAAATGGGAGAACTGTTATAGCATAATCAATAAAATATATTTACAGAAAGATGAGAGGTGTGGACTTTGACTCATTGTAAATACTGATATATTGAAATTTAACAGAAATTCAAACACTTGTTCTGCTAAATTAATAGGAACAACAATTGGGGGACATTTTAATTATGAAGAGGAATATTTTATAAGGGCTTTGTACTCCTTCCTGGGAATTTCTTCATTAAAACTTTTATTTGGAATGAGTTCCTAATCTTGGACCAAAGAAACTTGAGTGTTTGGTATATGTGGGTACCAAGTGTATTTTGGACTCAAAATATAACATGTCTTAGTATAACACATATTAGAAAGTTATTCTGGGGGAAAATAGATACTAATTTAGCCATCTTTTGTTCTGAATTAGGAAGCTCTGGAGGAATATGTGAAAAAAGTAAGCTCTATTCAGATGGTAAGAAGAAGTCCTTAAACACTGGAATTATTACTGTTCAGAACTATGGATCTCATGTACCTCCCAAAGTCTCTCACATTACTTTTGCTCATGAGGTTGGACATAACTTTGGATCTCCAGTAAGTATTGCCTAATTACTAGATTTTAAATAAAGTAATACAAGTTGCTAACCTTTTTGTCAGTGATTTTTTTTGTTTACAATGAAAGTAAATATGTATGAATGTTGAGGTTTTATATCTCAGAAGATAGTCATGTGCTTGATCATATTGGAAGGGAGTAAAATAGAATATTATGATTAAAATAAGAAAAATCAATCTGACAATGCCAGAATTCAATGAAGGCAAGGGATTTTGTCTGTTTTATTCACTTCTGTGCCTGTTGGCCCTAGAACAGTGCCTGGTACATGATTTATTGAAATATTCATTGAATGAGAATCACTTTTTACTATTTAAAGTATATCTTGAATGTTAGCAAATTGTGGAGTTGTTTTACTTCAATTCTGTTAAAGCATTGTTAGGGCTTACTACTATATTTTGCAGTGTATTACGCCTACTTTTTTGCCCAAAGTTTTGAGGGGAAAATAAGGATGTGCTTTTTCCATGAGTAGTACTAATGTCATATTAAATAAATGTTTTTAATTCTTTTATTTATGCTTATGTGTTGGAAGTGTAACTCTAGAAAGCAATATCTGTATGCAAAATAATACCCTGGAATATGATAATTCCTTTTGTTTCTAAATGTAAGTAAATTAATAATTGAATTAAAAAGTTAAAATGCAAGATTTTTTTCCTAAAAATTTGGGTCAAAAATGTGGGTGCACATTACATACGGGAGTGCATTATACATGACAAAATACGGTGTTTTGCCTTTCTCTGCTGTGGAATGAAGTTGATATTTTAAAATTTCAGAAAGTATTTAAGATGTATTTAATCTCTCTGCCTCTTGACTGTTTTTGTGTCCTGTTCTTAAAATAGTAATTGAAATTTTAGAGATGAGCAGAGAACTGTTGTTCATGGGTAATTTGCATTTTCCAGGACAGTTAAATGTCCTCTCATTTCTCCCTGTTCTTTTGTTTCCAGCCTTCACCAAGGGAGATTGTAGCAACCTTCTAACCATTCTTCTGTCTTTCAGTCTTGGTCTTCTTAAAGTTTATTTTGCAGATAAAATACTGAGGACCTTAAAAAAATTTAGGTTCAGTGAGTTTTTGGTGGGGCACAAGTTTCTAAGAAACTCTCTGTTGCTGCTGGTCTGTTGACCACACTTGGAGTAGGGAGTCTGGTCTACTCTCTTTTCACTTCTTGTCCAATCCTTCCCTTACCCAGTTGCTGGAGAGGAGTTTTTAGTACATTAATGTTATATTACTTATTGTCTAATGGATAAACTGGCTCACATTTTTTGTCTTTCTTTTGTTTCCTATCATACCAATTGCTTTCCCGAGTCCAGGGATCTGAAAGTCCGTGACCCACTGTGGGGTTCTTGGCTTCCAGCAGGAAAGAACTCAAATGTAAACTAGCATGGTTTAAAGTGAGAGTTTATTAGTGAAACAGAGAGACAAACAGTGGCTACTCCATTCGCAGAGTAGCCCCGCCCTAGTGGGGTTTAACTTTTTTAAATCCATTCTCATTTAATCAAGAGGTACGTCTTTCAATATGGGGAGGAATATTCAGGATATTTCTGGGAAAAGTGGTAGAGACTTCTTGGAAGAGCACCATGCACCATTTTGTGTCCTTATATGGACTTTCCATTTCATTCAGGTGGGGCGGGCTGTTTAGTATGCTAATATATTACAGTGAGTATATAATGAGACAGAGGGTTACTGCAAGGTGAAATTAGTCACTTTGTTGGTTGAGCTGGCCTTCTGTTTGTTCTAAGCCATAAATCCTGTGGGCGTTGGTCTTACTATATCCGTGATAGCCCTTGTAGCCTGTATTGGTTACAGCACTTTTGCCACATACCCTATCTCAATATGACACTAGTTTTAATGGTTCTACTATGCATGCCTTTGTGCATGTTGTTGGTACTGTCATTCATATATGTAATAGGTACTTACTAAATATTTATTAAGTAATTTAATAGTAAGATCAGGTAAACCATAAACCCCCAAGCCTGTCTTCCTTGTCATCTGTATCTTTATCTCTCCTGTTATAAATCTATATACTATGTCAATGTTCCTTTCTCTCTGAGTGTCTCACAGTATCCCTTATATTTATTTATTCTGTCTCAAATATTTATTGCACACCTATTGTTAACCACTTTATAATCTGTGTTGTGGGAAGTTGTAATCATAAATGGGACAAATTCTGTTTCTCAATGTGAAAATTCTAATATGTGCCCAGTCTTACCAGATTAATCTTTGTCTAAGTATAGTTCTGATCATGTCACTTCTCTTTACAGCTTACTTTTAGTACCTACTGATACAATTTTCTTATCTTAGCATTTAGGATCTTCCATAATTTGGGTCCAAGTTTATTTTCAATGTTATCTCCCTTCTTTTGTCAAATTAAGTAGTAAAAGTTTTTTAAAACTTTCCTTCTGCCAGGAAGCCAATTCCTTCCCATCTCTGCCTGTTGAAATCTTGATCCATTCTGTTATATAAATTAATATGGTCCTTTTGTCAGGCAGTTTGGCAGTGTGTATCAAGACCCTTAAAATATTTGACCTTTTTAATGACTGTCTCTACCTGTGGGACTCCAACTTAAAGAAAATAAATGCAGAATCTGTCAAAGATTTGTGCACATTTCAACAATAAAAATGAAAAGGTATCCATTGCTATTTTATTTATAATGGCAAACAATTTTAAACAGCCTAAATGCCCCCACACTAGGAAAGTATTGTGGAATGCTCTACTGTCATTTAAAAATAAAGTTTTTGGCCTTGGCTGGGTGGCTCAGTTGGCTAGAGCGTCATCCTGTGCACGAAAGCATTGCAGGTTTGATTCCTGGACAGGGCACATACCTAGGTTGCAGTTTGCTCCCCAGTTAGTGAGCGTGTGGGAGGCAGCCAATCGATGTTTCTTGCATGGATGTTTCTCTCCCCACCCCTCTGCCCCAACTTTCTTCCTTTCTCTCTGAAAATCAATAAAACATATCTTTGGGTGAGGATTAAAATAAATAATAAACTTATTGAATGCTTGCCCTGTACAGTTAAACTGAAAGAAACCATTTATACAACTGTACACTGAGTATAGCCCAAGTTTTGTATTAAAATATTTATAAGTCAGGTTGGAAATGGACCAGAATGTGAATAATAGTCATGTGGTTGGTGGGTTATGATTGAATTTTTCTTTGTCCATTTTTCATTTTCTAAAATTTCTAAATATATATAGTTTTTATACTCAGGAAAAAGCTTTTCTGTTTTCTTAAACTAAGGTTATAGTTTGTTTGTGAAAGCATTCTATATTTGAACTTAACACTTTTGGGGGGTACATTCAAGGTGGTCTTTGCTGACAAGTTCTGAATTGTTGATTGTGGAGCATTGTGAGGGTCATTTGTTTTGTTTTTAAATGCATGTCCCCCCAGGGGCTAGGGAGACCTGCTGTGATTGGTATTACTGTCTTTCCGGATCTCAGTGTTGGTCATGTAAGTAAGTATATTACTTTGAGAAAATTCATGGAGCTGTGGTTTGATACTTTTCTGTGTATATCTGATAATATTCTAATAGTTACCAACACCATAAACTATTTCTGTATGTATGTATGTCTTCTGTTTTATTCCACAAAGCAGTGTTTGGTTTTACCTCTTGGCTTTTCTTAATCTTCATTTAAAAATAGAGCACTGGCCCTGGCTGGTCTGGCTCAGTGGATTGAGTGCTGGTTTGCAAACCAAAGGGTCGCTGGTTCGATTCTTAGTTAGGGCACAGGCCTGGGTTGTGGGGGGTGAGTGAAAGGCAACCACGCATTGAGATTTCTTTCCCTCTCTTTCTCTTTCCCTTTGCCTCTAAAAATAAATAAATAAAATCTTTAAAAAAAATAGAGCACTTTCTTTCCCTACTCAGCATTTACTTATATTTCTTATGTAAGTCCTCGACTCTCTTAGATGCCTGTCCTGTATATACTTAGCCCCATACCATTTATCTTTCCCTATCTCTGTCTTCTCTGAGCTGGTAATAACATGTAATTTAAAATGTATTTTAAAGACTTTTTAGTAGTTTTAAGTAGTTTATATTCCTGTAACTATTTTTAAAAGTAAGTGAACTTATTTTTAATAGAGTTTTATGATAGTTTATCCTTTGTTACACTCCCTACTTTCACAGCTGTAAGTTGTTGTGATTAGAACTTCACTGATTTCTTTCCTTCCCTTCTAAGACAGCAGCCTTAAAAGAGCAGATTGTTTTCCACCACACAATCTAAAACAATTGAAAGGTCTTTTCAAAAGGAGAGTCCACCAAGCCTCTATTGTTCTTCTGATGAGAAAATTGCATTTGATCAAATGCCCTGAAAACCTTATTTGACTTCCCTGTTTATGTAAGTCTATATTCTGTTTGACAGCATGATTCTGGAACAGAGTGCACTCCAGGAGAATCTAAGAATTTAGGACAAAAAGAAAATGGCAATTACATCATGTATGCAAGAGCAACATCTGGGGACAAACTTAACAATAATAAATTCTCACTGTGTAGCATTAGAAATATAAGCCAAGTTCTTGAGAAGAAGAGAAACAACTGTTTTGTTGGTAGGTATATTTTCCCAATATTTTATTATGACTATTTTCAAACTTGAAAGAATTATATTGTGAACATCTGTGTACCCACCACCTGTGTTTTGACTTTGCTGTATTTGCTCTATCACACATTTATCAACGTATCTGTCCCTTAGTCCATATTTTTTGTTGCAATTTAAAGTGGATTGTATCAGTATACTTCACCACTAAACAATTCAGCATACATATCGTTAATTATTGTTTGTGAGTCTTTTATTTTTTATATAAATGAAATGTACAGATCCTAAGTCCACAGTTTGATGAGCTTTGACAAATGCATTTACCTGTGTAACCTGTCAAGATATAGAACATTTGTATCACCCAGAAAGTTCTTTCATTTCCCTCCCCAATCAGTTTCTGCTCCCAAAACACACAGAAGTAACCCCTGTTCCATTCTGACCAGTGTGGCTCAGTTGGTTGGGCATCATACTGCACAGCAAAAGGTCTCCAGTTCGATTCTTGGTCAGGGCAAATTCCTGGCACATACCCTGGTTGCAGGGTTCGGTCTCTGCTTGGGGTGAGTGCAAGAGACAACTGATTGATGTTTCTCTCCCTCTCTTTCTCCCTCCATTCCCCTCTCTCTAAAAATAAATAAAATCTTTAAAAAGAGAGAGAGGGGTAACCACTATTCTGTTTATTTTGCCATAGATAAATTTTGCTTGTTTTACTTCTTATAAATGGAATCATATAGTTTGTACCCTTTTATGGAAGGTGGCTTTTACTCAGCATAATATTTTGAGATTTATCATTAGTATTTTGTTTCATGCCATTGGTGAATACTATTGCATAGTGTCACAGTTTGCTCATTCACTCTCCTACTGATTAACACCTGGGCTTTTCAGGTTTAGGCTAACGTGAATTAAGCTGCTATGAAATTCTTTTTTTCCCATATTGTGGTAAAATGTTAACATAAAAATATGTATTTAAACTAATTTTGAGTGTATAATTCAGGGGCATTAAGTATATTCACAGTGTCGTATAATCATCACCACTGTCCATTTCCAAACCTTTTTATCACTCCAAATAGAAATTCTGTAACCATTAAACAGTAATTCCTATTCTTCCTCTCCTCAACCCTTGGTAACCTCTCATCTATTTTCTGCCTCTACAAATTTGCCTGTTCTAGGTACCTCATGTAAGTGGCATCATATAGTATTTGTACTTGTGTGATTCTGCCTTATTTCACTTAGCATAATATTTCCAGTATTCAAGTTGTAGCAAGTGTCAGATTGTCAGATGTTTTTGTGGCTAAATAATATTCCATCATATGACACATTTATCCCTTCATCTGTTATGCCTCTTGTGACATTTAATACTCTATATAGTCTGTCTTACATTATTTTTTTTGGTGGGGTTCTTGTTTTATTTCACAAAATTATAAGTTACTTGAAGGCAAAATTGAGGCTGCTACCTTGCACATAAAGACCACTCAAAGATGGGTTTAAATAATGACAGCAAAAGAGAAAGAACTGAGAAAGATTGCGAGGTAAGCATGACCTGTTTTTTTCCTAAAGCTGGGGGAAAAATTGAGGTATAACTGACATAACATTATGGACTTCTGTTTTTAACTGTAATTTTATAGTTTAGATTCACAGGCAGAAATAACAGATTCCATGTACCCTTCACCCACTGGTAACATCTTGCAAACCTGTATAGTAGAGTATCACAACCAGGATATTGACACTGACGTAATCCATGGATCTTATTAAAATTTCCCCAGTTTTTCTTGTTTCTGTGTGTGTGTTTGTTTAGTTCTACAGTTTTATCATGTGTGTGGGTAGGCATAAATATCCAGCACCACCACAGTCAAGGTACAGAATGGTTCTGTCACCACAAGGAACCATCAGTGCTTTCTTTCATAACCACACTCACCTCCCTCCTACTGTTCCCTCACTTTCCCCAGTAACTGTTCCCCATTTCTAAAGTTTTGTCACTGCAGGAATGCTATGTAATTGGAATCATACAACATATGTAACCTTTTGGGATTGGCTTTTTCATTCAGCATAATTCTTTGGAGATTCATCCAAATGGTTGCCTGAATCAGTAGTTTGTTTCTTTTTGTTGCTGAATAGTATTTTCTGGCATGGTTTGTTTAATTAACCATTCACTTGTTAAAGGACATCTGGGCAACGTTCATTTTTTGGCTATTATGACAAAAGCAGCTAGAAACATTCATATATAGTTGTTTTTTTTTAACGTGAACTTATTTAGAAATAAGTTTTTATTTCTCTGGGATAAATGTCCTCAAGTCCAGCTGATGGATTATATAGTAATTATTTGTTTTTATTTATGTGAAACTGCCAGACTTTCTAGAGTGGTTGTACTATTTTACATTCCCACCAGCGGTATATAAGAGATCTGATTTTTCTGCATCCTCACCCACATTTGGCATTTTTAACATTTTTATTTTATCTAATAGGTATATTGTGATATCTCATTGTGATTTTAATTGTTATTTTTCTGATAGCTAATGAATAATGTTGAACATCTTTTCATGTACATATTTGACCATTTCTAATTATATTTTTTCTATTGAGAATTTTTTTATACAGTCTAGATACTAGTCATTTGTTAGATACTGATCTGCAAATACTTTCTCCCAGTCTGTAGCTTGTTTTTTAAAAATCTTTTTCATAGAGTCTTTCCCAGAGCAAATGTTAAATTTTGATAAGGTCCAAATTATCTATTTGTACTTTTACTGATTGGCTTTCTCTTTTAAAGCTATCTTTTTCTTTTAAAAATATAGATTAAAGTTACACTGATGTTGTCATTTTTGTTTTTATTATCTGTGTAGTTTTTGTAAAGCTTCTTAATCTCTGCATGAATTCTTCATTTGTAAACTGGATTTTCAGAAATAAACGTTCTGGTTGAAGTTCACTTTTAAAATGAACATACTGCTTTGTAGGTGTTAAGGGAAGGAAATTTGTTTTTGTAATGAAGTATGTACCTATTACAATTTTTGCATTTAAACAGCACCTTTTCTGTGTTAAACTGTTAGCAAGTAGCTGATTGGAGTAATATTTCTATATGAGATGTAAATTAATGTGTAGTGAATATTGCATCAAAGATTTTCTGACTTTATTATTTTCCCTTTTCTCCTTAATTACATGTCACATGGGTTATAAAGTAATTATTACTAGACTTTAGAAGAATCATTCTTTACCTAGTATATATGTGCATGAATCCAGTTTTACAAAACAAAAGAGATGGTCTAAAATGAAAGAAAGATGGAACTTTAATTATTGCTAAGATTACCTTTAATATTTGATGTGGTTAAAGATAAGAATGAGCCCTGGCTGGTGTGGCTCAGTGGATTGAATGCCGTCCTACGAACTAAAGAGTCGCAGGTTCCATTCCTAGTCAGGGCACACACCTGGATTGCAGGCCAGGTCCCCAGTGGGGGGCATATGAGAGGCAGCCACACATTGATACTTCTCTCCCTCTCTTTCTCTCTAAAAAAATAAATAAAATCTTTAAAAAAAAGATAAGAATGAACTTTCTGAATATAAGGGTAGACTTTTAAAATATTTTTTATTCAAATATCCCTCATGTTGAGTTCCTGCATTTGAGATGTATTCCCTTCTACTTACTCAGTTTTCCATTTGAAACCTGCGGTACAGCTGTTTTCCAGATTGATTTGATGTAGAAAAAGAACACCAGACTTTAGATTGAGGAGACCTGCATTTAGTCTTTTGCCCATACTGGGCCATATCGTTTCCTGCAAGTCACAAGCTCAGAAGTTAGTTTTCTTTTCTGTAAAATGAAGACATTTGATTCTTATCATTTCCCTGCAGATGCTGAAGTTCTGTGATTTTATGATCTTACAAAGTAGCATTCTTGTTCTAATTTTAAACCTCATTGACAAAATCAAAGAACTTTCAAAGAGAGCCTAAAATTTTCTCTAAAATTATTCAGTATGCTTAGGCCAGGCAGCCTAACCTTAATGAACCAAGATTTGACCTCCAATACTGATAAGGCTCTGTGGGAATACAAAAATTATAAATAATTCATGGTTCTTCCCTTAAGAAGCTTGGTCTAGCTGAGGAGCGACACTAATGTAAGTTATAAAAATTACTTGAGGACTAAGATAAATTCTGTGAAATAGAATATGGGAAATTCCACAGGACAAAATGACCAGTTTCTTTAACAAATAAAGCATGTAAAAATAGAGAGGATCAAATCTGTTATATATTAAAAGAACTTAAGACACATGTCATGTCAACTGGAAGCAACCATGGGGAGAGGGTTTGGGGGAACCTTTTGTAGAACTTGGTTCAGATAAACCAGTTGCAAAGAGAGTTGAGTAAAACTGAACATGGACTGGCAATTAGATGCTATTAGGCATATGGTTACTTTTGTCAGATGCGATCATGGTATTATGGTTAGATTTAACAAAGAAAGAAACTTCTCTCTTAGATTCACCTTGGAGTATTTAGAAAAACAAATATGCTAGGTAGAGTTGTTGAAATATATTGTTGATAGTTGTTAAAGCTGAGTGATTGGTACATAGGAGTTCATCGTACTTATTCTTTTACTACTTTGTAGGTTTGAAGTTTTCCATCTAACAAAAAAGGTTTAATATTTTCTGGTTGATAAATCACTAACAAGTTATATTTTTGTAATATAAATAGTGCCTTTATTGTTCAGTAAAGCTCAGTGTAACATGGCCTAAAGAGTGTCATCACTTCTAGAAGGAGCCTTAGAGGAGGAGACCATCAGGTCAAATTCCCTCACTATGCAGTTGAGGAAACTGAGGCCCAAGAAAAGGGAAGCAGGTTGCCCAGGCCACATTGCTAATTAGTGACTGAGCCAGTGTCGGAATTAGGTCTTCTGATTTCCAGATTTCTAGATTGTTCTACCTTTCTTACTCATCAAAGCTTTCCTTTCTCTTTTCATATGAATCTCCAAAGAGATTGTGAATTTTAAATCAAATTAATGTGTTCATACAGTGCTTACTTTGCCTTGTTTTTTCTCCTCAGAATCTGGCCAACCTATTTGCGGAAATGGGATGGTAGAGCAAGGTGAAGAATGTGACTGCGGCTATAGTGACCAGTGTAAAGATGAGTGCTGCTACGATGCAAACCAGTCAGAAGGGAGAAAGTGCAAGCTAAAGCCTGGGAAACAGTGCAGGTACCTTGCTAATTCCAGTCATGTTTATGTTCCTGTAAAGTCACTTGAAGGCAGTTAAGACAGATTTAAAACAGATTAAGAGATGCATATGGTTTTGAGACTATATTTGTTGTTTTGTTTTATTTGTATTTTTCCCAATATATTTTATTTATTTTTACTCCATAGCATTGGTTAGTGTACTGTTGTTGGCAGATTGAACTACTTGTAATTTGTGTGGTGGGTGTTAAAAAAAGCCATGCAAAGGATGCTCAGTAAAATACATTTTATTTAGTTCTTTAAAAATATGACCATTGTTCGTATTTTTAGAATCTTAATTTTAAATATTTAAATAATGTGGATTCCATATACTCTTATAACAATATCATATGGTTACTTGTCAAATTACTTTGGTAGTAATTAATACAAGCAATAGACTATTGTTTGTAGAATACTTTTTAAATGGTTGGTCTGTTTATCGTAGTTTGATTTTAGCATATAAATGTCAGAAAATTGATAAATTGACTAGTATGATGGAACTATGAAAAGCACTGATAATTTGCCTGGTACCATATCCTAGTACTCCCTTTCACTAAGCATAATAGAGTAAGAATGCCTTGCTTATAAAAATAAGATAATCACTTTTCTACATTTATTAGAATGTTGAAACTTAGTAGCCTCTTATTCCAGTATTTGAAGTTGTATATCGATAACATGCTGTTTAAAAGATGAGATTTATGATTTAAAAATTAGTAATATATATATAAATAAAGTATTCTAGTGATTTTCTTTAATCATTTAATGTTTCTTCTAGTCCAAGCCAAGGTCCCTGTTGTACAGCACAGTGTGCATTCAAGTCAAAAACTGAAAAGTGTCGGGATGATTCAGACTGTGCAAAAGAAGGAATATGTAATGGCATTACAGCTCTCTGTCCAGCATCTGACCCCAAACCAAACTTTACAGACTGTAATAGGCATACACAAGTATGCATTAATGGGGTAAGCGTTCCATTTATATATTTTTAATTTCGTTTTATGAAGCTTGTTTTCTCAGAATAGTTGTTGACACTTAAAGTTGCTTAGTTAAACTAATTAATCTCACTCCCTGTTTCAATAATATTCCTATCTATTTCTCTACAAAGCCATAATGTATTAAATTGCTGGTGGCAGTCAGTTAATTATTGACTTGCCTTTTATCTTTCCACTGTATGTGTTTGATATTCTCTAGAGAAAAGTAGTTACACAGCTAGTCATATGACTTTTTACTGCTTTTAACTTTTATAAGTTAATATCTTTTTAATAGCCTAAATAAAAGAATGTGAAGCCTTTGACTCTTTCTTGCCTAAATGATCACTTTCTTCTTCATGAGGAAAACCTCATTTTTCTCTCCTTATGAAGGAGCTATATAGTAATTAACATAAAATCGGTGCTCATCTCTTCTCTTTTTCTGTTTTTACTTTGTGAAGATTTTTTAAGTTGCCATTTCCTTAAAAGATTTACTATCTTATTTGCATTTAGACTTTTTCAAATGTGTTTATATGATCCCTTTCTGATACTTAAGCTATGGTTTTTCCCCCCAGATTGTATTTCTACTTAATTATTTTAACTTTGGAGACTTGTGTCTGTCTGTTACTCTGAACAAACAATAGACTTGGCTATATAGGGATTAAATAATTGATCTTCTGTTTTTCTTTCAGCAATGCGCAGGTTCTATCTGTGAGAAATACGGCTTGGAGGAGTGTACCTGTGCCAGTTCTGATAGCAAAGATGATAAGGAATTATGTCATGTCTGCTGTATGAAGAAGAGTAAGGCTTTTAAAATAGAAGAAGAGTATAAAATTTGTTTCAAAAACCTTATTTTCTCCTATTATGTTAGCTGTTAAACTTTGATACACACTTTGCACAGATAATTTCCAGCTAAACTTATCCTCTTGAGAACAATTTTAAATGTCATATAACATTGTGTTTCTATTATTAGATCACTAGAGTTTTTAAAATAATAAACTACACAAAAACCTGCTCACTTTATGGCAATAATTAATATAAACTGCTAGAAGATTTTAAAGCTATTGTAGGCACTAAGTCAAGAGTTGCTGTTTGTTTACTTACATTGTAACATTTCAGGTGAATTACCAGTGGCGTTATCTAGCCTAACTAATGAAAGTCTATACAACATGTCATGATAATGATTTTAGGCAGTTTCTTCCTTTCTTCCCTTTCTTCCCTTTCTCCCCAACTGGCTCACTAGGAAATCTGATCTTCAACTTACATTTGGCACTTCTTTTCCAGTGGACCTATCAACTTGTGCCAGTACAGGGTCTATGCAGTGGAGCAAGCATTTCATGGGTCGAACCATCACCCTGCAACCTGGATCCCCTTGCAATGATTTTAGAGGCTACTGTGATGTTTTCATGCGGTGCAGATTAGTAGATGCTGATGGTCCTTTAGCTAGGCTTAAAAAAGCAATATTTAGTCCAGAGCTCTATGAAAACATTGCTGAATGGATTGTGGTAAGTATAGTTTTTTTTTTATAAAGAAACTTTATCATAATATGTTTTGATCATAATTTTACTTGGCCAGAGGTCACCAATGTTATGAGAAAAACACTTGTTTGAACTATAATTACTTTATTTTAAGAATGATTTTTAAAGTTCAACTATCCCTAGGTATTACTTTCTTTTAAAGTGATCAGAATCTCTGCATATGTATCGTTCATAGATTAGTTAGTAGGTGATGGGAGTCCTTCTGGTTTACTCTGCTCCCTAGTTCGTGTCCTGGATGGGTTACTTCCTCCTTTGGTACATATGAGTAGGGCATTTTCATGGGAGTTACTCCTCAAGTTGCTTTGGAAAGCCCTACTTGCTCTTTATACTTCTCCCTTGTCTCAATATGACAGATAGCCAGCTGTGGGTTCTACTTTGCTGAACAGGAGAGATGAAAGAGAAATTGGTGATTTTCTGAAGTTTTTTTTCTGATGTTTCAATATAGTTTCTGGGTCTTCATCTTGTCACTGATAGGAATGTTGAACAGTGTAAGATCACATACAGGGCTTTTTGCAGATTTGTTAATGATTATGGATGTTCATTCCAACATAAATCTACTAAACTATATTATTTTTAAGCTCGCATTCCTCCAAGTTGTACAGATGTTAAATTACCTGAAATTTCCTTAGAAGATTGCTGAGAATGACTACCTTAAGTCACTTAAATATTCATGTTTCTAAGTGATTATATTAAAATATAACTAGGAAGCTTGCAAGTGAAGTATTTGAGAGTGTTCTATACCTGAACTGATTGAGTTTGCTTTGGAAGTTGACTTAGAATCTAGCTCTTCCTTTTTACCCCCTTCCCCAGTTTTTTTCTCACCTCTTTTTGTGTTCAGGACTGAGGATGCCTCGAAAGCACATCAAGTTGTTTGTGTGGATTATCACTCTTTTTGATACTCTGAGGATAACCTTCTACAATAAAAATTTTGGAATAATTTGCAACATTAAAGGGTATTTATTACACATAGAAGAATAATACTTTGTGTGTTAGAATATGTGGTTTTTAGCTAGGTAATGACTAGTAGTGGGAGAATCATTGAAGTTGGATTTAGGAGACCTAGATTTTAAATCAAATAATTGGGCAATTAACTTAGATCCCTTTAAAACATGATATATTACTATTTTTGTACTTCTGTGCTTGGTGCATAATAGGTGTTCAAAAAAGTATCTGTTAAACTAAAAGTGCCTTGTGACACTGTGGTGAAGTGGAATGAGTACAGGCTTGGGAATTACACAGGGATTCAGGTCATCCTTCTTGCCTTTGTCAGTTCTAGGACTTTAAATAGCTTACCTTTCTTGGCCTTTTGCTTTCCTATTTTCAACTCAGATCCACTGCTTTTCTTCTTTTTTCAGATTATCTCATTAATAATAGGTTGAGATCTGGTAAACTTGCCTACTATAGAGGTCAACATGTTCCAAAAAAGAAATCCGATAATGGGGATCTCTGAGTTTTGTTCTACTAAGTGTATGTTGTGGCAGGTATTTTAGGTTTTCTAGATAGGCTATTGTATCATCTAAAAACAGCATTTTTTTTTTTTACTTTTTTTCATTATGTCCAATCTTGACTTGATTTTATTTAGAATTTAAAAACTCATTTATTCCTATTAAAGTATTTAATAGAAATGATCTTTATATATTTTTAAAACCTTTTTCCATATTTTAGATTTGAGGATTTAGCGAAATGCTTCTTGCAATGAATTAGCAGTATGAAGTCTTGTGCTTTGGAACTCATTAATCAGGCACTTTTAGGTTTATATAAGTTTGCCTCGGATGTGGAATGCTCTTATTTAATATCATCGTTGACATCCACATGCATTCTTTTGGATAGTATGCTTCACAATACCTGAAGAGTACCACTAGCCTGTTTGTTGCTGCTTTTATGGGCATAAACAGTACAATAACAAACATCCAGTCTCTATAAGTTACTTGCATCATTTGTGTTACCTGCCGAGTTCACTTGCATAGTAGAGTTTATTTAGCTACATCAGTAGCTCGTGCTTCAGTCTTTCATCCTGTCAGGAAAGTGTTCTTTTAGTTAGTAATATAGGTCATTAGGCTGCTCTGGTGTAAGAAGCTATGATGAAAGAAATGATGGGTTATTTTCTCTGACTTTCCTTTTCAGTGGCCCCTTGAAGCTTTTTATCTCCTTTCTGTTGTACACTGTTGCATTTTTTTCTCCCCATGTGGGGTAGAGAGGAAGAACCTAAGCAGTTTAGTACTTCAGGGTGCGAGTTACTGACTGCTACTGGTACGATGGTAATGAAGTGATAAAGACTTTTACTTTCTTTTCTGGAGTAAAGCTGTTTTTGAAAATGTTTTGAACGTATTTCTCAAAAACATATTTACTACATCTGTTGAGTACCTACTGTATCTATCTGGCCAGTAGATAAGCCTAAAATCCTTTGGATTTATCAAGGAGTTATGAAGTTCTTGAGAAGTTTGAGAGCATTCACCAGTAAATCTGTTAAGACCGTGTATCATCTCCTTTTTCTTAAGTGAGGGTTTGAGGGCAATGGTAATTCTTTTTCAGTTTCTTCAAGAGTTATTGATATGTTCAGATTTTCTATATCTTTTGTGTTAGGTTTGACATCATAGAAACCATCTTTGACCTTGATTTTTTCCAAATTTATTATTGTATTTTTCCTTCCCTTTTAAGAGAATTGCATGCTATTTTGTGGATTTTTTAATTTTTTATTTATTCAGATTTACAGGAGTTGGACTTTTAAAATTTTTGTTTGGATAATAACCAACTGTACTTCTCATTTTTCAATTAATTTCTGCTCATATTTTTTAGTCATTTTAGTCATTTTAAGTATCTGGTATTCTTTTTAATCCTCACCCGAGGATATATTTATTGATTTAAGAGACAGAGGATGGTGGGCAGGGGCAGAGAGAGACATCAATATGAGAGAGAAACACTGATCAGTTGCCTCCCATATGCCCCCGACCAGGGATTGGACCTGCAACCTTTTGGTGTAGGGGTTGAAGCTCCAGCCCACTGAGCAACCCGGCCAGGGCTCTGGTATCCTTTATGAAAGATTTAGAGCAGTGTTTTTCAGGTGATTCATAGAATACTAGTTCCATGGGATTAATGATCAAATAAATCTGGAAAACATGACCTACTATGGTCCCTTCTTAGAGATTTCTGAGAATATAGTAAGAAATGCTGAAATTAAAAAAAGACCCTTTTTATCTTTATTTTCAAACTTAACTGACCCCAGAAATCTTTCTTCATGCAAGTCTTATTAAACCCTGAATATCCTTAGATGTCGTCACTTGGGGGGAGCATTAAGAGCAGTAGCCCTCATTCATGGTTGTGTGTGAGAATTACCTCAAGGCTTAGATCCATTAATTCAGAATTGCTTGGAATGGGGCTTAAGTATTTCTGATGAGGAGCCAGGATTGAGAACCAACCAGTTATCTAGGGGTTGGCAAAGTATGGCTCATCAGCCAAATTCAGCCACTGCCTGTTTTTGTATGGCTCACAAGCAGAGAATGGTTTCACATTTTTAAGTGGTTATTAAAAAAGATCAAAAGACGATCAAAATGATATGCTTTTGAAAATATATGAAAGTCAGGTTTCAGTGTCCATAAATAATGGTTTATTGGAACTTGGCCACACGCATTTGGTTACATATTGAGTATGGCTGCTTTTGCACTTTGAGTAGTTGCAACAGAAGCTGTATGGCCCCACAGAGCCTGAAATATTTATCTGGCCTTTTATAGGAAATGTTTGCCAACTACTGACCTAGAGCAGTGGATCCAAAGTTTAGTCCCATTACCAGCAGTATCAGCATCACCTAGGAACTTGATAGAAATGCTAATTTTCAGGCCCCACCCTGGACCCACTGAGTCAGTAGGTGAGGGGGCATGCTAAAGTTTGGGAACCATTGGTTGCTTTTTTTAAATCTTTTTTAAAAATTTATTTTAATTGTTGTTCTTGTACAGTTTTCTGTCTTTTACTCCCATCCCAGCCCATTGCCGTAGCCCTCCCCATCTCCCTCCCATTTCTACCCTGCTAGATTTTATCCATGTGTTCTTTATACTTGTTCCTGTAAACCCTTCCCCTTTTCCCCTGATCTTCCCTCCCCTCTCCCCTCTGGTAACTGTTAGTCTGTTCTCAATTTCAGTGTCTTTGGTTATATTTTTGCTCATTTGTTTGTTTTGTTGATTAGGTTCCTGTTATAGGTGAGATCATACAGTATTTGTCTTTCACCTCCTGGCTTATTTCCCTTAGCATGATGCCCTCCAGTTCCATCCATGCTGTTGCAGAGGGTAGGAGCTCCTTCTTTCTTTCTGCTGCATAGAATTCCATTGTGTAAATGTACCATAGTTTCTTGATCCATTCATTTACTGATGGGCACCTGGGTTGCTTCCAACACTGGGCTATTGTAAATTGTGCTGCTATGAACATTGGGGTGCATAGATTCTTTTGGATTGGTGTTTCAGGGTTCTTAGGATATAATCCTAGCAGTGGGATTGCTGGGTCAAAAGGTAGGTCCATTTTTAGTTTTCTTAGAAAATTCCATACTGCTTTCCATAATGGTTGTACCAGTCTGCAATCCCACCAACAGTGCACTAGGGTCCCCTTTTCTCTACAACCTCTCCAACGCTTGTTGTTTGTTGCTTTGTTTATGATGGCCATTCTGACTGGTGTGAAGTGGTATCTCACTGTGGTTTTAATTTGCATCTCTCTGATAGCTAGTGATATTGAGCATCTTTTCATGTGTCTCTGGATCCTCTGTATGTCCTCCTTGGAGAAGTGTCTGTTCAAGTCCTTTGCCCATTTTTTAATTGGGTTGCTTGTCTTCTTAGAGTGGAGTTGTGTAAGTTCTTTATATATTTTGGAGATTAAACCCTTGTCTGAGGTATCATTGGAAAATGTTTTCCCATACAGTCGGTTTTCTTTTTATTTTAATACTGTTTTCTTTAGTCATGCAGAAGCTTTTTATTTTGATGAGATCACATTTGTTTATTCTTTCCTTTATGTCCCTCGCTTTAGGGGACATATCAGTAAAAATGTTGCTGTGTGAAATATCTGAGATTTTCCTGCCTATTTTCTCCTGTAGGACTTTAATGGTGTCACAGCTTATATTTAAATCTTTTATCCACCTTGAATCTATTTTTGTGAATGGTGTAAGTTGGTGCTCGAGTTTCATTTTTTGCACATAGCTGTCCAATTCTCCCAACACCACTTGTTGAAGAGGTTATTTTTACTCCATTTTATGTTGCTGCCCCCTTTGTCAATATTAATTGACTGTAGAGACTTGGGTTTATTTCTGGGCTCTCTGTTCTGTTCCACTGGTCCATGTGCCTGTTTTTATGCCAGTACCAGGCTGTTTTGATTACAGAGGCCTTGTAATACAGTTTGGTATCAGGTATTGTGATCCCTCCTACTTTGCTCTTCTTTCTCAAAATTGCCACAGCTATTCAGGGTCGTTTGTGGTTCCATATAAATTTTTGAAGTGTTTTTTCTATGTCTGTGAAATATGCCATTGGTGCTTTAATTAGGTATTGCATTGAATTTGTAAATTGCTTTGGGTAGTATGGACATTTTGATGATGTTGATTCTTCCAATCCATGAACATGGTATATGTTTCCATTTGTTTGTGTCTTCCTTGATTTCTTTCTTCAGTGTTGTATAGTTTTCTGCATACAGGTCTTTTACCTCCTTGGTTAGGTTTATTCCTAGGTATTTTATTTTTCTTTTTGCTATAACAAATGGGATTTTTTTCTTGATTTCTGCTTCTGCTGTTTCATTGTTGGTATACAAAAATGCCTTTGATTTCTGGATATTGACTTTGTATCCTGCTGTTTGGCCAAATTCATTTATTAGGTCGAGCAGCTTTTTGGCCAAGTCTATGGGATTTTCTATGTACACTATCATGTCATCTGCAAACAATGATAGTTTTGTTTCCTCCTTTCTGATTTGGATGCCTTTTATTTCCTTTTCTTTTCTAATTGCTGTGGCTAAGACTTCTGATACTATATTGAATAGAAGTGGTGAAGGTGGACATCCTTGTCTTGTTCCTGATCTTAGTGGAAAAGATTTTAGTTTTTGCCCGTTGAGTATGATGTTGGCTGTAGGCCTCTCATATATTGCCTTTATTATGTTGAGGAATGCTCCCTCTATTCCCACTTTGCTGAGTGTTTTTATCATAAATGGGTATTGTACCTTATCAGATGCTTTCCCCGCATCTATTGATATGATCATGTGATTTTTGTCTTTGCTTTTGTTTATGTGATGTATTACATTTACTGATTTGTGAATATCGAACCATCCTTGTATCCCAGGGATGAATCCCACTTGGTTATGGTGTATAATCTTTTTAATGTATTGTTGGATGTGGTTTGCCAATATTTTGTTGAGGATTTTAGCATCTATGTTCATCAGCGATATTGGCCTGAAGTTTTCTTTCTTTGTTGTGTCTTTATCTGGTTTTGGGATTAGGATGATGCTGGCTTCATAACAAGAGTTTGGGAGTCTTCCATCAGTTTGGATTTTTTGGAGTGGTCTGTGAAGGATAGGGGTTAGCTCTTCCTTAAATGCTTTGTAGAATTCTCCTGTGCAACTGGGAACCATTGTTTTTAATCTCTGCTGTGTAATGACTCCTCTCTAAAGACTTGTAACAGAAAATTTCTACTTTGTATTCTAATATGTTGACAATGGAGAATGTCTGGTTCTCTAAAGTCCTTCATTGCCTAATGGAATAGGCAACATAACTGTCACTTCACAACTTGAAAAATAAAAATGTAGTATTGCCACAGAACTTGGCATATGGTAAGGATTCAGTATACATTTGTTAGATGAATGAAGCATATTTCTTAAATGTCATTATTTATATGGAAAAGAATAGAAATTGTGCATATTCACTTTGAGGCTATAATACTTTTAGGTTTTTCTCAGTGGTATTTTATCATGCTAACCCAGGCAGCACTTAAGTAACCAAATGATTAGTACCCAGTTGCTGTACACTTGGCAGATTGGTGTGAGGGGTGGCACAAGAGGTGTTGAAGAACAGAAGAACATTTAGTCCCAGTCCAGACTATAGTATCTTCTGAAGGATAGAAAGGAAGCTCTCTCACCCTGCAGGGTGGCATTATCAGTATCACTGTAAGGAACTGAGCCCCCCATGGTTTTGTGATCCATAGGAAGTCTGGGGTGCCTTTGCTGAGAGGGAGAGTTAAACACTGGAACATTCACTGAAAGGTTTATATAGTTGACTTTTTCCAAGGTCTTTAAAAACAGTAAAAATTATTTTATGTCCGAAGAGACTTGAGTATATGTCTTGCCTGCCCCTTTCCCCTCAGTTTTTTTGGGTAATAACCTCTTTTGTCATTTTATTTTCCTATAGGTGTTTTTTAAATTATTTAGTTTGTTAAATAAAAAACTTATAATTAGTATATAACAAATTTGAAGGGTAAATTTTGCCCTTTTATTTTGTCACTTTTACTTTTTTCTACTTTGTGTTCTTTTGGTCATATAAATGACTTTTGAACAATGTTCCTTATGTGGAATTATTTTCTCAAACTTGATTTAGTGCTTATTAACCTCAAAGCTGATTTCTTTTCAAATAAAACTTTTGAATGTCTTTGTCTCAAGTTTCATTTAACACTCTTGTATTTGTGAAAGACAAGAGGGTGGTACATAATTTACACTCATTAAATGGTTGTTGAATAAATGATAGCTCTCCTTTAAAAATTTTTTTTAATTTTTTAATTAATTTATTTTTATTGTTCAAGTACAGTCATCTCCATTTCCCCCATCACTCCCCCCGCCCCACCCATCCCCACCTCCTACCCTTGATCCTACCCCCCTTTGGCTTTGTCCATGAGTCCTTTATACGTGTTCCTTGATGCCTTCTCCTTCCCCCCTCTTATCCCCTCCCCTCTCTGCTATGGTTACTGTCAGCTTGTTCTTTATTTCAATGTCTCTGGTTATATTTTGCTTGCTTTTTTATTTTGTTGATTAGGTTCCACTTATAGGTGCGATCATATTGATAGCTCTTTTCTTTCAGACTGCAACAGGTGGAAAAATTGTGATCTTTTCTTTTGCGATAGAACACATATTTTACATTTATTTATTTGGTTGGTATTCTTTTCCCAAATTTTATAGTATATGTAAAAGAGAAGACATGATTTAGCATTTAACACACTCTCTGATCTTTTTTTAAGGGAGCATTAAAAAATTCCTTCAACTAAAGGTGGCCATACCTACTAACACTCTCAAATACACCATTGTTTTGTTTAGTTTTTCTTGCTAACTTCTATCCACAGTGTTCTGTCTTCCCAGACACTAAACTCTGAAAAGCTGTCACTGAAAAAACCTCAAGCTTTTGGGCTTTTGAGATGTGTAGTTATCTAAAAAAAATTGGAGTAAACCCAAGAACACTGCTAGAAGGAACTGGAAGTTCTCAAGTACCTGGGTGCCACATTTTAGTATATATCTGTTGGTCTAAACTGAGACCAGGTCCTTTTGTCTTTTGTTTTCTACAGAATTATAACCATTATTAATCCAGGCCTTGTCTCTCCAGTTCGCTTGTCTTACTGCCATATTACTTGCATCTTTTTAAAAAGAGTATATAGATACTGAAAAACTAGCATCATAGCTATCAAAACCACAGTTTTTTGTGTTGTCTTTGTTGTAAAAGCTTTGTCATATTATTTATATGTGTGGGCAATCTAGAAATGATAACTGAGCTGTTAGAAGTGTTTCACTAAGTCAGTGTTTGGAATAATGACTCACTTGGAATAACTAGTTTGACATGTACTTTTTTGTGTGTTAGGTACTGAGTTTGTGGGATATAAATTCAAGGATCTCACAGCCCAGTTTGAGATAAGAAGACAAGCACGTAGAAACACATTTTCAGGTCTGCATGGTGTTTACATAGAAAATAGAAGAAACTTTTTGGGAAAGGTCTCTTAGGAGGTGAGGCCAAAGCAAAGTTCTTAAGGACGAGTAAAAGTAGAAGGTACAGAGGGATGTTTTATTAAGAGGGAGTCCCTGAAAAAGTCACTGGCATATGAATTTTTTAAATAAAAAATTCTCCTTTTTTTCTTTTGAGAAGTGTGATTTTTTTTAATTGACAAAGTAATGTATTAAAAAGTATGCCTTCTTTTTACCTTGGAATTTTCTCAAGATGAGTTTCTTCTGCGTTCTTCAGAAACTGTTTATATCATTGTAAGAATACATATTTTTAAAAATAAGTGAAATCATATATGTACTTTGTAGCACCTTATCGTGTGCTCAAGTTTTTTTTTCTTCCACTTAATGGTCTATTTTGGAGATCTTTGGTGGCAAGATTATGAAGAAGGGTTTTGTGGAAAGGGGCAACATAGTCAATTCCACTTTGTGGGTAGTTGTAATATTGATGAATAGGTGGAAGATGTTTTTGAGCAGGGAAGACTGGAAGGAAGGAAACGCGTTAGAGAATATAATGAACATTAGGAATAGAAGTGCATCTCCCATAACAGAAATAGCCCATCAACCTGAAAGTAGTAGGAAGACCCTTGACCCTTTATCTCTATGGATTAGATCACATTAGAGATGATAATTCCTCTCAGAGGGTATTTGGAAATGTACCATAGATGTCAAAGTAACTGAAGGATTCACTAGCATTTGATGAATGAGGGCCAGGGATACTCAACTTCTTGCATTGCTCAGAGTGGTCTTGCACCACCATGCCGGTGTGTCTACACTAATAGGAAGCACTGTTCTGCATCCTGATCACTGGTGTCCTTGTTTAAAATGTAGTTGGTTGGACCCTCCACCAACCAGAACAACTGAATTAGAATATGTAGGGATGTGGCCTGAGAATCTTATATTTTAATAAGCACACAAAATAATTCATATATCTAATCAAAGATGGGAAACGCTTTTTTGACCATGTGAGTGCTGATTTTTTGAACAGCTCTTCCCAGTTATACGACTCCTCTTTCTACAGCCCATCAGATACTCTTGGCTTCCCCCCAAACTCTCAGGCAAGTAGTAAGATAGAGAGAACTAAGGAGCTAGTGTTGAATAGTATCCATTCAACAAGTGTGCTGTATGTGGATATAGAACAGGGGTTGACAAACTGTGGCCCATGGGTCAAATCTGTTCTACTCCCTGTTTTTGTAAATGTAGTCGTCCCTCAGTGTCCATTGGGGATTGGTCTCAGGACCCCCCAACAGTACCAAAATTTGCAGATGTTCAAGTTTAAAATGGCATAGAACAGTGTGCGTACCATTGGCCCTCTGCATCTGTGGATTGAAAATAGTACTGTTTTCAATTTGTGGTTGATTGAATCCACAGATGGGAAACCGTGGATAAGAAGGACTGACTGTAATGTACAGCCCTACTCATTTGTTTGCCTGTTATCTATGGCTGCTTTTGCACTACAAAGATAGAAATGAGTAGTTGTTACAGAGACCATATGGCCTACAAAGCCTAAAATATTTATTTGGCCCTTTATAAAAAAAGTTTGCTGACTCCTAGTAGAGACTAGTAGCTCTCAGTTTTGGATGCATAATGAAGTCATCTGGGGAGCTTTAACGAAATGACTGATGTTAGTATCTCACCCCTACCCCATTTAGGTCTGGCATTTGGTCTAAGTATATGAATTTTAAAAGCTTTCCGGGTGATTCTAATGTGCAACCAAGGTTGAAAATCACTGGTATAGAGACGGAAGAGAACATAAGGCAGTACAAGCTGGTGATGTGGGTTCTTTGTGTATTTTACTAGGTCGGAGTGTCAGAAATCCAGACAGTGGAGGTAGAAGAAAATCCTGCTTCATTAAATGCCATATTTAAAAGGTCTGGATGCCAGGGACAGGATAGCAGATGTGCTTATCGTTCTTCCTGTGATAGGAGACAGAAATGAACAGAGAAGTCAACCAGCACTTGACAGACTGAGGGTGGGCCTTTATGTCGTGCCTTTTGATAAATAATGGGTTTATTATTGGAGGATGAATAAAACAAAAAAACAACAGGAGACTATGGAAAATTTGTACAATAAGGGAAAGGGAATATTATCTTAAAGACTCACAGGAAGAACCATTTTCTGAAAATTATTTTCTATAGAAACCCAAAGAAAATTTTAGAAAACTATCTGGCAATCTCAGTAGGATATAAAAAATATCTCTGAAAAGTAGATTGTAAATGTATGGTATCCAAATGAGATTCAGCTGGGTAAACATGTCTTGTATGGTCTACATATTGTTTTTAGAAAATTTGAATGAGTTGCCAGCATTTAAAAATAGATTTCACACAAAAATTTAGATTTGTAGCTTCTCTTGAAAAATAAATCTTTCAGCTGTAAGTCTGAATTGCATTAGGCCTTACTCTAAAAAGAATAGGGCTGATGAAAATAATGGAGAAATGGCTGATTCCTGGGCTGGGTCCAGGAAAGAACAAGATGAACTTTACTTTGTGTCAGAAAGTAAAATGCTCAAAGAATTATGGGTCATGTCCAAAAGACACAACAATGAAAGTAATGTTTTGTAACCTACTGAGTAAAATAGGAAACCATGAGGGAATAAATAAATGAATAAATTAAAAGTTTGATGAAGAACAGGATATTTACATAGTTCCAAATTATGTTCCTGCAGAATATTCATTGACTACAAAAGAAAAGAGTATCTTTATGATAAAGTTGGGCAGATAACATCTTAAGGGATCAAATTAATATCACCAATAATGATATCAAAATCATGTGTCACCTGACAGGATGCAATGATCAGAATACATACCTTGGTATCATTTCTGTGGTATTCTTACCAAAGATGTATGACCCGAATCTAATCATAAGGAAACATCTGAGAAATCCAAATGGAGGGGCATTTTGATACAAAATAACTGGCCTGTAATCTTACAAAGTGTCAAGATTATATAAACCAAGGGAAAACGGGCACTTTTCCAGACAGCAGGAGACTAAAGAAACATGGCAGCTAAATGCAACACGTAATTCTGAACTGGATGGCATTGGGACAAATGGGAAAACCTGAGTGGGGTCTGAGGATTAAATGGGAGTAACGTATCAGTGCTGATTTCCTGGTGGATGGTTGTGATGTGGTTGTCCAGGGAAACGCCCTGACGTTGCAGAGACCATGTGCTCAAACGTTCAGATGTCACAGGGTATCATACTAGCAATGTACTCGCAGTTGGTTCCAGTTTTTTAAAAGTTATTTGTATTATACTTGCAACTTCTTTATAAGTTTGAGATTCCTTTAAAATTAAACAAATTAAGAATATATATATATATATATATATATATATATATATGAAAGGCTTTATGCACATACGGAAAAGTGGGCAGGAGTATTTTGCCACAACATGCATTTTTATTTTAGTTTCTGTTACTGTAATTACATCGTCACTGCTGGATAAAGAAAACAGTATCAAAGTTGTAGGCTGGTTGTTATAAGGCCCCCAGATGGTAGAAAATCTTCTTTAAATGAGATTTTTATTTGCAATAATTATCAACAACTATATATGTACTATAACAATCTGTTAAGCCAATGTGAAGGTTCATAGTTTTAAAGTTATGACTGTTTTGTACATGCTATCTTAAAATTTGAATATTTTGAATTGCAAAATAGACTTGTTATTTATTAAGAATGGCAACAGTAGTTTTTGTATAAATTACCAGTTTTGAAGGATTTTTGGATAGCTAATTGATTTGTTTAATCGGATTTAAATTGGAAGTAGAATTTTTGTCCCTTCTTAGATTGGGTAAAGTTTGCCTGCTTCTAGAATATGTATATCATTCTACTTTTCATATTAAAAAAGACCATTAACCTTTAAATAATTAAATATGTAACAGATACTATGATATATATGTGTAATATGAAAATTAAGATATATAAAAATAATTTTACAACAATATTCTGGGTCTCACATCACAAGTGAAGTAGAATGACAGGAAAAGGGGGCCTCAACAAAAGGTAAAATTTTAGTCTTCAACAAGTAGGAAAAATAGAGTATAAATTCCAGTGGTAGAATTTAAAGTATTGGGTTAGCCAGAATGTTCACTTTTTTTTTTCTGTAAGATGGCTCTGGTAGTGCTAGTTGTCTTTAAACTTCATTCGAAACAGTGTTGTTAGACTGTATTGTGACAGCTGTCGTATCAGTGTGCATTTTTTAAAAAACTTATCAAAATTGGTTGAGTTTTTGTATAGTCATTTTAATACTGATGATGTAATAAAATATGCAACATTTTCAGCATATTATGCTTTATTATTTCAAGAAAGGGAAAAACATGACTTAAATGCAAAAAAATAAATTTGTACAGTGTATGGAGAAGGTGCTGTGACTGATCAAATGTGTCAAAAGTGGTTTGTGAAGTTTTGTGCTGGAGATTTCTCACTGGATAATGCTCCACGGTTGGTTAGAAGTTGATGGCAATTAAATTGAAACATTAATTGAGAACAATCAATGTTATACCACATGGGAGATAGATGACATACTCAAAATATCCAAATCAAGAAAGTTTTTGGTGAATATGAAAAATGAGTCTTTTATTTTATGGGAAAAAATGATATGGACTTTTTGGCCAACCCAATAATATACCTTCAAATCAATGGATAGTATAAAAACAAACACAACATAGTCTTCTGTGTGAGCAGTAAGCCAAAAGGGGGGAATATTTAATAACATGGGAAAATACAATATAAACTCCGTATAGGATGGCCTCAGTGTTGTGTTCATCCATGTGTGTGACATAATTATATAGAAAGAGACTGAAAGGAAAATAAGATTGAGTGGTTTCCTCTAGGAAGTGAAGTTATAGGTGATTTTGTTTTCTTCTCTATACTTCTTTATACTTAATATGTATGTGCCATCTTGTTTAAAAACTAAAATGTAATATAGTCTATTCTGTATTTTATATAATATGAAATATTCTGAAATATATTGTACAGTTTTCAGTAGAAAAATCTGTTTATTTCTAGGCTAATTGGTGGGCAGTATTGCTTATGGGCATTGCCCTGATCATGTTAATGGCTGGATTTATTAAGATATGCAGTGTTCACACTCCAAGTAGTAATCCAAAGTTGCCTCCTCCTAAACCTCTTCCAGGTAAGACAGTTTGAGCAAGGTATGTATTTTTATAACACAGAACCATTCAGCAGGTAGAACTGAATTATAAACGAGTCTTTAGAAACTGATTTTATAGTACTTTCTCCTTGAGAATGGGATTACTAGATGAATTAGTTGATTTTTAAGTGTTTTTTAAAAATCCTGTCTAGCTAATGGCTGCCAATTTATTGCTAATCTACCCTAAGTGTCTAAAAATTTAGACCTAGAAAGTTTTATTTTTGCTGATACTTTTCTTGTTTTCATATTGTAAAATCTTCCAATTTTGTTTTAAATGATTGGTCTATCTATTCTGATAGCCATGCTTCTGTTACTGCTTTTAATGTTTATGCTTATCAAATATTTTCTGGTACATAAGCTCATTTTTCCTAGGGATGATGCTTATGGGGAAATACAGTCTGTGGAAGAGTCTTAGGGTGGAGGCTTTTAGTCACCAAATGACCGTTCTTCGTCTCTGAAAATAACCCCTGAGGTTTGGTGTTCACCTTTTCCCTCTGAGGGAGACACAGCATTGGGTGGATTTAGATTAGCTCCAGAGATTTACAGAAGAGAAAGGGTGGGGAGCAACTGCTCCAGATTATTTACCCCCCCCCCCCCATTTCTCCCTCACCTTCCCCAAAGGGTTTGTGGCTTCTATGCTGCCTGCAGGACTCCCGGATCAGCACTCTGTTATGTAGGTTTGGGACGGACATTGTCCCCAAGGCGATGGCAGAGGAGAGCCAGAGCTGAAAGATGGCAGTTCCCTCTTAGACCTCACAGGCTTCTCATGAAGCCTCTGGCCTCAGGCCACATTTACCACCTGACAGAAAGCAGATGAAAACTAAGGGTTTCTTACAATTTTCTCCATTTTCCCTCAGTTGTTTCCCTGTATTTACCTATTTAGGGCAAGACAGCTCAGTATTCAGGCTGAGATAGTATCATGGTGGGAATCAGAGGAAATTTAATTTTTATTTCATTGCCTTTCACAGATTTAAATGTTTAGCCTTCTGCAATTTATGTCAGTTTCTTAGGGATTTCTAAGGGCCCCGTGACACTTTTTAGATATGTTACTAATTATGGTCTCATTCACTGAAACAATTCTTTTACTTGATTTTACTTTAAGCAAATTCCACCTTTAAAACTTAAAAAAAAAGTCCTTAGCTGTCGTTTATTGAACCCTCACAAATAGTGTTAAGCACTTTTACATGAACGATCATGTCACCCTCACAGTAGACTGTGTGAGTTAGTTATTATCCCCGTTTTACAGACAAGGCTTTTGAGTTGCTGAGAGATTAAATCATCTGTTCAAAGACACTCAGTAATTTCTTTGTCATGGATTCTGTCCTCAGAATCCATATTAATCTAATAAACCGTGGCTGTTGAGCACTGGAGAGTGCCTAGTCTCAGTTGAGATGTGTTGTGAGTGTAAAATACAGATCAGACTTTGAAGACTTAGTATACAAAAATGAATGAAATATTTTATTTATTTTGTCTTGAAATGACAATATTTTGGCTATACTGGATTAAGTGAAATAAAAAATAAAATAATTCACATTATTTCTTTATTTTATTTTTTAACTTTTTTTCATTATGGCTACTGAAAATTTTAAATTACATATATGACCTATTTCTGTTGGATAGTACCAATCTAGAACCTTTCTTATTGATATGGCAACTTTGTTTTTAAAGATTATTAAGCTCAGGGTAAGTCTGTTTTACTTTTGTTTGTGACTCACAGGCACTTTAAAGAGGAGGAGACCTCCGCAGCCCATTCAGCAACCCCAGCGTCAGAGGCCCCGGGAGAGTTATCAGATGGGACACATGAGACGTTAACTGCAGCTTTTGCCTTGGTTCTTCCTAGTGCCTACAATGGGAAACTTCACTCCAAAGAGACACCTATTAAATCATCCCCAAACTAAACCCTCACAAATAAGAGTTGAAGAAAAAAAATGGCAAGAGATCATGTCCTCAGACCAGGTGGAATTACTTAAATTTTAAAGCCTGAAAATTCCAATTTGGGGGTGGGGGGTGGAAAAGAAACCCAGTTTTCTTATGGACAGATATTTTTAACCTAATGGCACAAAGTCTTAGAATATTATCATATGCCCTGTGTTCCCTGTTCTTCATTGCTGCATTTCTTCACTTGCAGGCAAACTTGGCTCTCTATAAACTTTTATCACAAATTGAAATATATATATATATTTTTTTCAACTGCCAGTCAAGGCTAGGAGGCTCGACCACCTCAACATTGGAGACATCACTTGCCAATGTACATACCTTGTTATATGCAGACATGTATTTCTTACGTACACTGTACTTCTGTGTGCAATTGTAAACAGAAATTGCAATATGGATGTTTCTTTGTATTATAAAATTTTTCCGCTCTTAATGAAAAATTACTGTTTAATTGACATACTCAGGATAACAGAGAATGGTGGTATCCAATGGTCCAGGATTCTGTAATGCTTTACACAGGCAGTTTTGAAATGAGAATCAATTTACCTTTTTTTAATGATGGAGTTGGTTCTGATACTCATTTTGTCTTTATCAAATGGCTGCTATGAGCACATGAGTGACTATGCTGAAGAACACAGTGAGGTGTTGTGCAACTGGACATATGCAGCATACTACTTCAGAGTTAGTTCTTTATGTAAGTGTCTGATTTCTGCTTACTTATTTTAAACTTTCTAATTCAATTCCACTTTTGAATCCATAGGTGACATTTTATTCATGCCTCAGTAGAAATTATGTCAATGAAGTGATTCTTTATATTTGTAACCTTTATTTGTGTTTTCCATATATCTAAAGTATGCTAATTATGTTTTTGGTTTTATGGAAAAGAAAAGCTATGTCTTTATTTTATCAAAGTATTTGAACTTTTTTTTAGTATATCATCACTGATTATTGGTAACCACTAAAGAAGAGTGATTTGCTCAACTAGTAGTTAAAATTATAGATAGGCCTTCTGACATTTTTTTCCCTAAAATATTTTAACAGCAATGGAGGTGAAATAGCACAATGTCCCATTCCAAATTATTTTTTAAACAGATGTAAATAATTGGCTTTTTAAAGAAAGCAAAAGCATTTAATGCATTAACAGGCTTATTGCTATGCAGGAATGGAAAGGGGCATTACAAGAATATTTTAAGCTTGTGACATATTTATTGCTTCTGTTTTCCAACTACATCACTTAAATTAGACATAAATGGCTATGATTTTCCTGGCTTCATGTAGGAGGCAAATTTAGGGAAAGTTGAAAAAATTTGTGTTTCAACTTTTTTTTCTTTTTTTTCTTAAGAGTATAAGGTTTACACAATCATTCTCATAATGTGACACAAGCCAGCAAGGCCAAAAATGCTAGAGAAAATAATGGGATCTCTTCCTTGTAAACTTGTATAGTATGTGGTGACTTTTTTCAAAAATGCAGCTTTTTGTACATGATTTAGAGACAAATTTTGTACATGAAACCCCAGATAGACTATAAATAATTCTAAACAAACTAGTAGGTAGGTATGTATGTAATTGCTTTTAAATCATTTAAATGCCTTTGTTTTGGACTGTGCAAAGGTTGAAAGTGGCTTTGCATTTCTAAAATGGTGATTTTTATTCTGCAAGAGTTCTTAGTAACTTTTTGAGTGTGGTAGACTTTGGAACATGTACTTATTTTTTGTTGTTGGTTTTTTTTTTTTTTTTTTTTTTGTTGTTGTTGTTTTTTGCTTGTAATGTTATCCTGTGGTAAGGTTTTGGCAGGTACACACTGCCCTATTTTATTTTGAGTCTAAGTTAAATGTTTTCTGAAAAGAGATAATGTGCACTGAACTCTCCATGGCAAATCAAGATGTGGTAAAACAAAAGGTTCAAGACAAATGAAATCTAATACTACTGTCAGTTTAATGTCCACTGTGTTTTATACAGTATCTTTTTGTTCACTTTGGAAATTTTTACTAAAAATTACAAAAAATAAAGTATTGTGCAAAGATGTAAGGTTTTTTGAAACTTGAAATGCATTAATAAATAGACTTGATGAAATCATTTTAAAGGTTCCATTCTCTTTGAACTCTGAGAACTGCCAAAAGAAGCTTCCTGCAAGGCAACTTTTCCTTACTAAGTGGAAGAGATTGTTAAGTAGAAAGGGGGTTGTCTCTTTCCATACAAGGGTAGATCTCTTTATTCCTAGTTAGGAGTCCCTGTAAAAAATGTGATTGGATATCTCTGTATCTACACATTGAACATTTTAAAAACACTTAACTAATCTCAACTGTTTCCCATTATTCCTAACCACTATTCATTGTGTTTCAAAGTGTCCTGGTAGAAGAGCTGACATTTTGGAAATTGGTCTTATTGACAGTAAGTCCTCACTTAACTTGCTCCATAGGTTCTGAGACTCGAAATGAAATGATGTATAATGCAACCAATTTTACTATAAGCTAATTGAGAGACACAAGACTTCAACATCTTTCCTACAACATCTCATCAAAGTTATAGCTAAATGTTGAATGAAACAATGTTATTTGAGGACCTGCTCTATATCTCTTTTGCAAAGTTTTGAATGCTAAGTACTTCATTTATTTTAAAAGTCTAGTTGTTTAATAAGTGTATTTTAAAATTTGAGCCTCATTTTAATGCATTGTCAAATATATAGCAAATAAGAAAAGATTTGGCATTTTAGTTACTCAGAAAAAGAAGTATAAGTCTAGAATGGTGCCCTGCATAGAATATAATCTCCCCTGATTCTTTTTTAAAAATTGAGGCTACCTATAAATAAACAGTATTTGTTAAATAAATAAACATGGCATACTTTTTAGTACTTTAATTTAGAAATATTAAAATGTATATTATGTTTAATTTTGTTTGTTCATGAAACCATTAATATTAATTCAGATAATTGAAAGTTTGTTCCTTTTTACTTACAATTGAATGCTCAGATTTTGTTTAAAATTTTTTTTAGTTTCTAATTTTCAGCAACAACTCAAGAAAAATCAGCAGTAAAATAAATTATTACAGGTTCTGGACTTAGTGGTTTTCATACAATCAAGCGATATCATACAGTTTGGGAAAGGACTTCTTTAAGGGCAAAGACAATTTTTCTGACCAGTTTTGTTTTCTGAGATGTGTTCAGTGCTTTGTGCCTGGGTACTTTATTTGTGTCATATTCACAGATTCATAAAAACCGAAGGTTTCTCCAAGTTGAGCAGACTACTCCTTAAGTCCTTAAATCTGTTCCTATGGTCTGTACATTTTAAGATGTAAGGACTATTACTTCTCCAAAGAGGGATTAGTGTCCTTGGCAGCTGTACAGTTGTGGGTGCTTGTGCTTGAGAAGGCTTTTAATTTCTTGTTTAGTATTTCTGTTTCATTTTTTATATTGAGTTTTTTGGTGTGACATTGATTTGCATAACTATACATGTTTCAAGTGTACAACTGAATAAAAACATTATCTGCATACTGCATTGTGTGCGCATTGCCCAAGCACAGTCTATTTCCAGCCCCGTTTTACCCGCCTCAGCCCCCCCTCCACCTATCCCCCTCCGCCTTGCTCTCTGGCTATCACCATACTTTGTCTGTGTCTGTGTTACGTATCTACACTTTCTGTTCAGTCACTTTAATCGCAAGTCAGAGATTACCGTAGTAAATGCATTATAAAATGGAACAGACCAGCCCATCTTTGGTGGTACATGAGGAAAAGTTCATTATTTAAAGGGTCACAGTCTCCCAAAACTAGAGAGCAAGTTGGATGTACTTTTAAGCAGCTCCGGAGACAGTTGATTTATAGAGAAATCACTAAAATTGTAAGAAATTACAGTTCTCTTAAAAGCATTTTTCACTTCCAAGAACTAAACAGATGATCAGTTTGCTCCACAGACCTCAACTTCAGTTTCACCATTTTTCGTTTAATGTTCTGGATTAAAAACTTCCATTTGAATCTCTTTTTCTATTTATTACCAGTTTAATTTTGCCACTATTGTTTCTGTATCCAGCCCTCTGTATTATTAGGATACAGGTGAGCCCTTGTGTTCTATATTGCTGTATTGTTTGGGTGTTTTACATATATGTATGCATTATTTTCAGTAGAAATTTATATAGTTTGTCATTGATAAGCTTTTCAGAGTGTCTGTTCTTTCCTATGAAAAGCAACAAGATGATAGGTAAAAATAGAGGGTTGGGCAAAATGTTGATTAGCCTCTGCTCCTTCATAAAATCTCCACTGAAATCCCAGCAATTGGGGGAAAAAAGAGCATAATCCAACAAGGACAAGGAATATTTGAGGAAAGACAAGAACAAAATGTTGGAGCTGGGAAGCAGATAGAAGAATAGCATGTGACTTGGCAGACAGACCCAGTGATGCCAGATTCTAAACTAGCAGAGGAGACACGAGAAACAGCCATTTGCACAGGACTTTGGAATACAGCCTTCAAGACTTTCTTTCTGCACATGTGGCTAAAGGCATAATACGCACACATCTGTAGTCCACCTCTCATTTAACAGTACATTGATCTTGTATGTACATCATTTCAATGACTATAAATACTAAATTCTGTGGATGTGCTGTACATTCTAAAAGTTAACTGGTTCCTATTGTTTGGACATTTTGTTTTTCAGAGTGTTCATGATTTTAAACAATCCTACAAAGGAAATCCTAAGTCTGATGATTCCTGAAAGTGAAATTGTTGGGGTAAAGGTTTTTACAAGATCATTGATAAAAACTTTTGACACTTTCTTCCAGATCGATCTACCAAGTTATACTCCTTCCATTAATATATAAGAATACTTTCACCATTAGCGTATGTATTATGTAGAGACTTTTCTCTTAAATCTGATCGCTCTATGCTTAAAAATTTATAGGTATGCAACCACATGAACTTACTAGAAACAAAAGTAGAAGACTTCTCCTTAATTGACTTTATTAGTTTTATTAGGACATCCTTGGATAAATGGCTAATTCCAGATCTAGGAAAAGAAATGTCTTTCAGGAGAGCCCGGAAGACACTGTCATAGCAGAAAGCAAGGAGGCTATTAGAGGTCTGTCAAAAAGATTCAGGAGCCACGTTGGACAAGTTCCCACTGGCCAAAGCTAAGATAATTTTAGCATCAGTAAAGATAATATCTACAAGAGATTGAAGCTCATATTTTACTCCATGAGTTAATAGCGATAGTTTATAAAATCATAGTTATTTTGGAGTATACTCTTAAAGAAATATTCTAGCTGGTAAGTTGAAGAATGATAGACTATCACCATTTTACCCTCCAATGATTAATGGATCTAGGCAGTGGTCACCAGTGACTGGTAACTTCATGAAAGAGAACAGTCAA
The DNA here is from genome assembly GCA_004027475.1 of Anoura caudifer. Lineage (NCBI taxonomy): Eukaryota > Metazoa > Chordata > Mammalia > Chiroptera > Phyllostomidae > Anoura > Anoura caudifer. The sequence continues at coordinate 140,343 of PVKU01000007.1, forward strand.
GCATTTTGCACCTCCTAACGGAAGTGCACATGCCACTTGGGAAGCAGCCCTGCCAAAAGTCAGATCTGATCCTGATCAAGCCTCTGGACCCAACCACCTCTTCACTAGAAGTACAGGAAATGAAGAAGCACATTAAATGATGAGGGATTTAAATAGCAAAACCCACACTGGAAAGCCTCAGGATAAATGACCCCATTTCTTCAACAAGGAATCGCAAAGAAAAAAGGAAGATTAAAAGAGACTTAAGAGATATGCCTACCATTACAATTTATGGACTTAATTGGGTCCTGATTTGAACAAACAAAAAAATGAGACCATGAGGGAAGTAGGAAAACGAATTGGATGTTTGATGATTTTTAAGTGTTTTACAAGTATTTTTTAGGTATGATGATGGTATAGTGTTTGCATTTTTAAAAATAGCCCTTTTACAAATGCAAATTAAAATGCTTGAAATGATTCGGTATTTAGGATTTGTTTAAAAATAATTAAGGAGTTGGAGAGAGAACTTCCAGTCAAGATGGAGGCGTAGGTAAACATGACTTGCCTCCTCACACAACCACAGCAAAAATCACAAACTACAAAACAGCTATCATGTAAATTGTCAGAAAATTGAGCTGTATGGAAGTCCGGCAACTAAGGAATTAAAGAGGTCACATTCATTTAGACAGGTAGGAAGGACAGGGACATGGAATGGGCCAGTCCCACACCATGCATGATGGATAAAAATCGAGTGGGATATCTCAGAAGCAAGGGATTTTAGCCTCACACCAGATGATTCAGCCCAGGGTTCTAGTGCCAGGAATGTAAATCCCCATAACTTCTGGCTGTAAAAACTGGTGGGAGTGGGGCGATGGAAGAAACTCTGGAATTCCCAGGCACTCCTCTTAAAATGCCTGCAACGGACTTAGAACCTACACAGACTTACTCCCTCTGGGCTCCAGCGCTAGGGAAGCAGCTTGAAGGGCACCAGTGGCATACTGGGAAAAACAAGTATCTGGCATCGGGGTGAATGGTGGGGGACAACTTCCTCCTGGACAAAAATCCAGAGGCCAGGCAGTGGCCATTGTTTCTTTTCTGAGCCCACCCCCACACAGAGCCACAGAGCAGTAGCACCATATCTTGAGACTCTGTCAACCTAGTTCACAAAGGATGCCCTGTCCTGATGGTTACCTAAGACTCTACCCATCCAACTTACTGACTCTTAACCTACATTAGGCCTTGCTACTAAGATGGAGTCAAAGCAGCCTACCTAATACATAGGAACAAACTGAGGGAGGCTGCTGCAATGAGGAGACAAAGAAATGTGGCCCAGATGAAAGAACAGAGCAAAACTCCAGGAAAAAAACTAAACAAAATGGAGACAAGCAATCTATCAGATGCAGAGTTCAAAACTCATTATTAAGATGCTCAAGGAAAAGACCCAGGCAGAAATGGTTACACTAACAAATAAAAATTTACAGGGAATCAACAGTGCAATGGATGAAGCTGAGGATCAAATCAATGATTTGAAACAAGAAAAAAATAATCAGAACAGCAAGAAGAAAAAAAGTCCAAAAAAACGAGGATAGGTTAAGGAGCCTCTGGGACAACTTCAAATGTACCAACATTCAACTCATAGGGGTGCTGGAGGAGAAGAGAAAGCAAGAAGTTGAAAACTTGCTTGAAAAAATAATGAAAGGAAACTTACCTAATTTGATGAAGGAAATAGACATGCAAGTCCAGGAAGCATAGAGTCCCAAACAAGATGGATGCAAAGAGGACCACACCAAAAAACATAATTAAAATGTCAAAGGTTAAAGATAGAGAATCTTCAAAGCATCCAGAGAAAAGCAGATAGTTACCTACTGAGGAGTTCCCTTTGTAGATAAGAGTGTCAGCTGATTTCTTGAAAGAAACTTCCGAGGCTAGAAGGGACTGGCAAATAGTATTCAAAGTGATGAAAAGCAAGGACCTATGGCCTAGATTGCTCTAACCAGCAAAACTATCATTTAGAATCAAAGGGCAGATAAAATGCTTCCCAGACTAGGTAAAACTAAAGGAGTTCATCATCACCACGTCATTATTATATGAAATGTTAAGAGGACTTATTTAAGAAAAAGAAAATCAAAGCTATGAACATTAAAATGGCAATAAATTTACACTGATCAACAATTGAATCTAAAAAACAAACTAAGCAAGCAAGCAGAACAGAAATAGAATCATAGATATGGAGATCATTTAGATAGTTACCAGTTGAGAGGGGGAAGGGGGAGAATGGGGGAAAAGTTCCAGGAATTAAGAAGTAAAAATTGGTAAGTATGGAATAGGCAGAGGGATGTTAAGAACAGCATAGGAAATAGAGTAGCCAAAGAACTTACATGACCCATGGATATGAACTAAGGGGAGGAGGATTGTGGGGGCGGGGGATGGGGAGGTGCTAGGTGGAGTGGGGGGAAGGAAAATTGGGACAACTGTAATAGTATAATCAATAAAATACATTAAAAAATGAGTTGGAGTTCAGTAGTGTGTGGGAATCTAGTTGAAACAAGATTGATATGAATTGATAATTGTTAAAGCCTGGTGATGGATACTTGGAGATCCATTATACTATTTTCTCTCCCTGTGTTTATATTAGAAAATTTCCGTAAAGGTTTTTTAAAAATGTGAATTAAATTCATATAGAAGCTCATTCATTACTGTTTTTATTTTAGCAATAATTCATGATAATGACCCATGTTCATAATGATTTTTTTAGCGGAATTAATCTTGAACCAGCCAAGCTAACAGAATTAATTATATTCTGCTCCAGTTACAATGAATGATTAATTGATTTTAACTGCTAGGGTGAGTGCTGGAAGCTATCAGTTATTCCAGCAGCTTAGCAAGCAGGCCATCAGATCCCTCCTTGCTCACTGGTTTTTGTGGGGCTTGCTAGCTATTTAAAGAAAATGTTTATTTTCTGTTAAAACGTGTCAGGGAGGGTGATCAGATTATCCACATTTAACCTGCTGTGTTCCATATTAGAATAAATGTTAAGTAGCTCAGTATCATAAACTAGATTCTGCTCTTGCTGAAATGATAATGATGCCCAGAGGTAGAAATGTCTCTTTAAATAAAGATATGTTTGTTCTCAGCGTAAAGAAATTAGGATAATTTGATATAGTGTAGGTTGTCTTATATAAAATGCTTCTATTGCATAAGTTTCAGAAAACATTTTGGAAAAGTGGAGGCTATTTGGTAATACTGAATAAATGAAGCCATTATTTTCATTCTAAATATATATTTTGTTCTTTTTTTCTCCTCCTCTTGGGCATGAGAGTTAGCCTTCATATATCAACACAAAAGGCAAGTTTTTATAAATTAAGGTGTCAATATGTTGTGATTAATTTTTCGTCATTTAGTTTTGCAACTGTAGTTTTCATTTTGTATAAGTTCCTAATAGTAGTACCTCTGATTAAGTGAATTGCCCTTTTTTCCTCCCTTCTCCCTTGAAATCTTATCATAGGTGTTTGGAATTCTTAGGCTTCTATGGTATACATGTGCTGATCTGTTTGGATTGGTTACCTCAGTTTTTCATTGGACAGATATTAAGCACTTGCCTATGCTAGCACCTCTGCTATGTGATAGGAATACGGTAGTGAACTGAACAATGTCCCTGCCCTTGTGAAGCTTTTGGTCTGGTAGGTGAGACATACTAATCAAAGAATCGTAAATACATGCGCAATCCCAACCATCATGAGTGCTGTGATAGGGAGGCCTTTGTGGTCCATGCAGATCATGCAGGGATGAGAGTCAGGAGGCGGTGGGACCTAGTCAGGCATGTCAAGGAATGGATGCTTTTCCATGAAAGTGATGCTTGGGCCCAAATCCGACTGATGAGAAGAGGTGAAATATGCTTTTTAATAATGTTTAAAAGTTACATTGGGCTAGCCAAAAATTTTTTGTTTTTTTTTTTTGTAAGATGGCTCTAGTAGCACTTAGTTCTCTTTAACTTCATTTGAAACAGTTTTGTTAGATTGTATTGTGACAGCTGTCATATCACTGGGCATTTAAAAAACATCAAAATTGGTGAATTTTTAAAAAGATTTTATTTTTAGAGGGGAAGGGAGAAAGGGAGAGAAACATTCGTATGTGAGAGACGCAACAATCGGTTGCCTCTTGCATGCCCCAACTGGGGACCTGGCCAGCAACCCAGGCATGTACCCTGACTGGGAATTGAACCCTGGCCAGCAACCTTTCAGTTCACAGGCCAGTGCTCGATCCACTGAGCTACACTAGCCAGGGAAAAATTGGTAAAATTTTTGTGTAGCCATTTTAATATTGGAGATGGAAGAAAATATGCAACAGAAATTCACAAGAAGTTTTGTGCATGTATGGAGAAGGTGCTGTGACTGATTGAATGTGTCAAAAGTGGTTTGCGAAGCTTCGTGCTGAAGATCTGTCTCTGGACAATTGGGTAGACCAGTTGAAGTTGATAGTGATCAAATTGAGACAGTAACTGAGAACAATCAACATTATTCCAAGCAGAAGATAGCCAACATACTCAAAATATCCAAAGCAATGAAGTTATTGGTGAAAATGAAATGTCTTTTATTTTATGGAAATCGAAATGGACTTTGGCCAACTCAAACAGGAGCAGCTTTTGCTCCTGATTTTATTATATGTAAACCTAGTCTTCAGATTCCTTTATGTATTGTTTCAATGATTTTTTTTTTTCCATTTTTGCTTAGCATCGTGTTCATTTACCGAAGAAGAGCTGGCTTCTACTTTAGCAGATATTATACTCGGTTATTATTCTTAAGGATGTTAGCCCAGCAGTTTGGGAGTTGTAATAGGCCTTGGTTTTTCTGACCTTCATTTCTGTATCATGACAATCGTGTACTGAGAGTTAGGATGTGGAATCTCCTACCGTGTGAGTGAAGTGTCCCTCTGATGTACTGCGCTCTGGCGTTGTGCACGTGTGTCTGTCATGCCATGTACCACGTTGGGATGGGAGCCTGCCTTGTAAAGAATGTCTGTTCTCAGTGGCTACTTCAGTTTTCATTCACTTACCAACTTAACTGCATTTTGTCCTCACAGCCCCCAGGGAATGCAGTTCATGCCCTTCGGAAGGGCATGAAAGAGCCCAACGATTACAGTTTGGAGGGATTTGTGCCGTAAAATATACAAACAGGGCACCTAGAAGCTCAGAGGAGAAGCATATGCGAGCCAAGACTTCCCAAAAGAGATATGCTTGAGCTGAGTTGTAGAGTTTCTGTGAAAGTTTGCTCTAACAAATTTGCTCTAGCAAAAGTCTTGCTCTAGTGTCACACGCTTTCAGAAATGATGTCACTGCAGGGCAGTTCCTTGACTGTGTTCGTGCTGTCCTGCCAGTGGGCATGCTTTTCCTTCTGCCGGGATTGCCTGTCCCCTTCCGTTCTACAGAACTGTGCTTTGGTACTCTCTGTTTCCTTGGTTATGGTAAGTGTTCAATAAACATTTGTGTTTTAATAAAGGGTGGTGTGTGTTGTAAATAGACAGTGAAGCTAATATCATAAAATAAGCATGAAGTTAGTCTCATTAGAACACGTTACCCACACCCATGCTTCTAAATTTTAACATCTCTGATTCCAAATCCTCTTGGCAGAAAAACCTCCTCCCCTCATCTCCAGGGGGGATATTTCCTTTCATAATCTAATGTGCACTTGTATTTATAGAATATAAAAATGTACCCACCACGTTTTGCACAAATGGGAAAAGCACAGCTTAGCTTTGGAGCATGTTAGTTAGAAATGATAACTCCGGGCAGAGGTGGTCTCAGACAGCTGGAATTAGGAATTCAATATGGAGGCCCTCGTTTTTTGCGCATGTGGCCAGGTGTTTTCTTTAGCTAAATTATCTATGGTATTTCACTATTTCATAATGGAAAGAGGAAGTTAAACATTTTGGAGGAAGTTAAACATTTTGTAAATTGTATTTTCCTGTAGGAAATCTGATCAACATTTCTCTATAAAGTTTTTCCACAAAATTCTAGTTCCATAGGTTTTTAAACAGATATTCAGGAAAATAAAAAGTTGGGACTAGGTATGGATTTCAGAGTCAAGCAGAAATGCTGAGTTAAAATCAGAGGTTTTTGCTTTTATTTTCAGGTATTGACTTTTTTTTTCCCAAATAAGGTACTCTTTAATATAGTCACACTGACTGTGCCCTGTAACAAGGCAAGGCCTTCCGGCACTCCCAGACTAGGTAGCTCTTCTGGTGTTTCTTCCCCTAGAGAGTCTGCTTGAAACATTAGGGGAACTGCTGCTTAGATGGCAGGCACTTTTTTGCAGGGTCCCCAGTAAGGAACTGGAAATCTCACTGGGCTTGGAGTTTTGCGTCCGTCCCAGCAATTAGCACTGACACACCGTGGGTGGGAGGGACCCAGGGTACAGGCTGTTAGCCTGCTCCTTCACTCTCGCAAGCAGCACTGCTTTCTGTGGTCTCCTTGGAACTGCTTGGGACGGTGGTCTCAGGTTGCTGATCTTGTACCCCATACTTGAACAACCTGAGTATACATTTCTAATAAGGAAATACTGATAAATTACACAAATGTATTATTGCACTATGTATATTTGAAAATATATGAGAACTTTAAGGGATGACATAAAAATGAATGGAAGTTACATTTTTTCCCACATTCCTGTGGGTCATTTTGCACACACCTTGATGGTTACACAGTTCTGGTAAGTCAGGGGCTTTAAGAGTCAGGATTTATGCATCCAATCAACTTTCACCTTCCCCCACATTCCTGGGTGAAGTATGCTGCCCAGTGCTGCTAAAGAATGCAGACTGCCTCCAGGTATTTACTTCTAAAGGAATAATAAGTGGAAAAGCAAGTAGCAATAAATATATATAGTCTGATTTCTTGTGTGAGTTTTTTTTAAGTTTGTAAAAATACATTCATAGAAAATATCTAGATTGATATATTGCAAACTTATTAATGAGCATTGGAATTAAGTGACTTGAAGGAGGAAGAGTATTTTTAGTTTTTACTTTTTATCTTTCTATACTGCGTGAATGTTTTATGAACTCAGGCTCTTTTCGGAACACTTTGAAACCACTGGATACATTGTGATGTCAAACCTGTTACAGTGCATTGTCAATGTTGCTGTTGGAGCTGGATGATGAGAACATTGGACTTCATTATACTATTTCTACGTTTATGTATATTTGGATATTTCCATAATAAAAAATTAAAAATAAACGTATTGCTAAAAGAGTCCATAGAAACACACCACATAGTCAACAGTGGGTGACTTGGGAGCAGAGTTGGGGAGCAGAACTCGGGGTTCCTTTCCTCCGATATGCCCTCTGAGCACGTATTGCTTTCATAGAGGAAGGGGAGACAATTACACGTGCTGCAGAGCCTCCATTGGAAAGAGTTGCAATGTAGACGGGTATGAAATACTTGCTTAACTTCCCAGATTCCTGTTAATTTCAAAGGGAATATATAAAATGAATGTGCAAGCCAAGAGTGTTCCATGTGTAGGGCTCAGCTGTTCCATAATAAGATTTGAGGATTGTTTTGTAAGAGGATTCTTGAGCTTGTTATATAACGAAACAGAGGTGAAACTCCAAGGCAAAGCCAGATGCCTCTGCACAGTCCCAGCAGCTTCAGGGAGAGCGCAGCTAGTGGTCCACCACAAATGATTTGCACGGTTAGCTAGTTACCAGGCCCCCAAATGTAAAAAAGCAGTGTCTTAAAGTCAAGATCTAATTATAGCTCTCACATGGGGTCCAAGCCAATTAATATGTAAAGGACGATTTCTGTTGCCGAGTGCCATGCTAGGCTGCATTTGTAGACAGATAGAATCTATAAGGAGGGAAATGATGGTTCATTAACCGTGACCTTGTAAAAGTTAAGCTGTAGGCACCTCATCTGGGAAACAAAGAATAATATTAGCCACGTCAGGGGACTGTCAGGATTAAACGAGAATGTTTGCAAGGAACCTTTCATGTGGTGAGCACTCAGATGCCAGCTATTCTTGTTTTCATGTGAAAGACTCCTTAGTGAACTGAGAACGTTCAGCTTGTGAGCACGTGTTCTGTGATTTTAAAGTGTCTTCTCAAACAGCCATGTGGTTAAGGGATGGTTGGTGTTGGGTTACTAACCATTGCCAAGTTTAGGAATGGGCATGTAACCTGATCTGGCCACTAACATGTGAAGGGAGTTCCACATTTCTTTTTCTGGATGTTGCGGTGTCCAGGTGTGCTGCTGCAGCAGCCAACTCGCTCTCAGCCCAGGGATGAAGCTGAGAGCTTCAAATCAAGGGTGGCAGAGCATAAAAAGGGAAAAAGGGTCATTTAGAGAGATTACTGAACTGCTGGACCAATCATCACTGAAGACCACCCTACCTTGGGACTTAATTTTTTCAGAAATTAAAAACAGTTTTTAAAAAATGTAAGCCAGTTTGAATTAGCTTCCTGAAGCATCACAATTAATAGACCCTGCACCAAAGAAGATTTGAGGTAGGGGTGGTGGCATTTAGTCAGTCATATTTTATTGAGCACTTTGGAACGCAAAAATAAACAAGAAATCAAGAAGTTCTGAGGCATGAGAAACAGGGGCTTCTGGAAAGATAGCAGCTTGAACACATCCTGCGTCTTTCTTTTGTACTTGCACTTTATCCCACCTCCCTCTCCAGTGAAAAGCAGCTGCTGGAACCTCCAGGACACAGACAAGGCCCGGGAGGTGGGTGAGGCCTCAGGAGCCCTGACAGAGCTGGGGGCAACAGTCTTCTGCCTGAGGGTGGTAACACGGAGCCCTAAGGAGGGGATGGGGCAAGGGCTTTGTCAGTGCACCTGGTCTCACTGGTTCCTGAGCAGCCGGCCCACGTGGGCTGAGTTGCCACCACCCCTGAGTTGGAGAGCTGAGGAGCCTAGGAAGGGCTTCCTCCTAGAGCCTCCCCAGAGGACTGGCAACCCATCTGCTGCTAAGCTTGGGCCAGGGGACGCTGTGACTGTTCCTTCTACTGCTCTGGGAAGGCTGCCACTTAAGATAAGCCAGTGGCTGAAACAGAGCCTCTGTGAGCAAACGAAAGAAAAGAAGATTCCTAATGTGGCCCAGCAGTCAGGGAGAAGAATTACAAGCAGAACCCTCAGTACAGAAATAATTTCTGGCACGGATAACTTGAACCAAATCCCCTTGCCCACCCCACCCCCAACACACACGCACAAAACCTAAATAAAGCAAGAAAGAAAACCTTTGAGATATAAGTGCAACACACACAAAAAAACTTTTTTCTGAGACCCAAAAGGAAGATTTTGGTGTAAAAATTTCAAGAGATGAATTGAAGGAGAAAGCGGTCACTGTTGATGTGTGAATTAGTGCCCTGCAAGAAAAGAGAAAGATGCAACTCAAAGCACAGAGCAAAAACAGAAAGACACATAAATCAGAAGATGGACAGAAATCAGGTAGGGGGCGTGGCTTGGAGATGCAACAGAAGGGGGCAATTCATAAAATAAGGAAAGTTTCTGAGCTGAAGAGAGACTGACATCGCACAGAGTTCCAGGAAGAACTGATGATACAAAGCCTCCTAGGTATATTGTATCTCAGCTCTCAGAATAGAGAAAAATCTTACAAGTTTCTTTAGAGAACAAATTTCTCCTAAAGGAGGAAGAATCATCCTAGCACTGGACTGCTTATCTACAACACCAGAAGCTACGATATGAAAAACTGCTGACCATTGGGAGAAAGAGTGTGTGGAAACTGACCAGGTAGAAACTGTCCTGTAACTTTCCTTCACTCTGTGTTACAAAATAACCCAAGGATATATATATATATATATATATATATTATATATTATATATATATATATTATATATATATTATATTATAATATATAATAATATTATTATATATTATATATATATATTATATATAACTTCCTATTATATATATATAATATTATATATTATATATATATATATATTATATATAACTTCCTTTATAATATATATATATTATCAGTAGCTATTACTTAGTGAGCAAATACACTCAAAGTCTCCAGAAGAGTGGGGAAGGGCCAGGAGAATATAAAATCTTAGGAAAACGGGGTGTGTTACCCACACCTGGGTACTCTAAGTGCAGAGAAGCTCGTCCCTCTGACTGTTGTGGGGTGCGGCTGGGTCCTCCACCCTGTGGAAGTCTATTGTTTTCCTGCATTCATCACCATCTGCCTTGGCAACTCCCCTAAAAATAGTCTGGACCTAAAAATAAGCTCATCTCAGCAAATCTGGGCATTGGGGGTGGGTTGAAAAGAGGGAATCATTGCAAAAGTCTCATCTGGGGTGTGGCTGTGGAATGCTGGGGAAGTGAAAGTATTCCAAAGTTTGGAGTAGAAGAATAGAGTGTTTTGGTGGGAGAAATCTATGTCTGACTTTTATATAATGGTAAAGAAAATTTTATCTGATTACCAGGGAATGGAAGTAGCTGAAAACAGACTGGGAATCTACAAGAGAAGTCATATTAACAAGATGGAAAGGAGAAAATAAGAGCAATTTGATCAGCCTGCAAAAAGAAATACAAATAAAAGGAGTAAATAAGTAAAATAGCCAATAAATAAGATGAGTCTAATCATTACACTACATGTAAATGGACTGGATTTCTCCATTAAAAATCAGGGCCACTTAGATTGAACTAAAAATATAAACCAGCTATACACTATCTAGGAAGAAAATATCTTTAAAAATTTTATAGGAACCAAGTGTAAAGAAAAGTTGATAATAAAGAGATTTACAAAGATTCCAATTAAATATAATAAAAAATAAACTAGGAATATCAGACAAGGAGAAATTTAAGGTTTAAGGCCCTATAAGAAGGATACTATGAAAGAATATAAAACAATATTCAGAATTTACTTTGGTATTCCTAAGTAAGTTAAAAGACAGCTTGGTAAAAATATTGTAGACCTCAAAACATTTTTTTTCGGAATCATCTAATATACAAAAAATAATGACAAAGAATAAATGAATAACAGAATTGACATACTTAATTTAATAAATATATAGGTCACTGTAAGTCCCTCAAGTAAACATCATAGGATTTTTTTTCATACATCCAATAGAATATCATAAACATTGATTGTGTGCTTGATCACAAAGAAAGCCTTACCATATGTAGAAAGGAGAGATTTTTGTAGCATGTTCAATAAAATTAGAAATAAGCCACTTAAAATTTTCCAGAATAGTCTACATAAATTAAAGAATACTTTCTGGATAACCTTTGGAACAAAATGGAATTTAGAACTAAAACTGCAAACTGTCTAGAAAGCAGTGAAGAGGAGAATACTTTATATCAGATTCTGTACATAGAGGAAAATCTTTGAACTGACCATTCTCATTAAAGAAAAATAAAAATAAAAGCACTTGCTTCTCTGCAGAGCAAATTCTATGGAAAGCAAAATAACGCAAATGAAAATATGAATGAGGAATTAATATGAACAGAGTTAGGACTTGGAGAGGCAAGTGAGGTGTTCGGGGCACAAAATTCAAGAAGACAGAGTTGTGCAGGTGCCACGCCTGCCCCCGGGGCACCCCAGCTCTTCAGGAAGTTCTTGCTTATGGCACCAGTGCGGGGCGGGCACGTCACCATCTCGGCTCCTTCTTTCGGTTTTATGACCTGGGTGCCTTGCTTGCCTCATTGGTCCTGGCCCCAGCTATAAAGGTGAAAACTTCCTTTTCAGGGAGAAAAAAGACATCATTCTGAGTGTCTGTTTCTCCTTTTCTAATTAACTAAACTCATAATAACCCAGATGTAATTTATACTTGCTATTGTGACCTTTTAATTTTACTAGTTTTATTCCAGCCTAGAAGAGAGAGTAGAGTTAGAGAAGTTCTTACAGAAATAAGTTAGTGTAGTCTACTAATTTTTTAAGAAATTTTTTTATCAGTGTATTAGATCCATTACCTTATTTCATATTCCTAAATTAATGGGCCTATTTTATGGGGCTACATATGTTATTGTATGTCATTACTTAAAAATACAAATAGTAATAGATCTTACTCCATTTAGAACTTCAGGAAATAAGGTAGAAAATAAACACGTATGTGTTCAGGGAGCACCAGCCATGCAATAAACAAACCCTACAACCTCCCAGGAATTGAAAGATCTTGGAATTACTCCAAATATACTTTCTAAAAAGATAGTATTTAAATATACTCTTAACGAGAGTATCTCTAAGAATTGGGAGAAATATTACCATTCTCTAAAATAATTTCTCTTGACAGTTAACAAGACTATTAAACAAAACTATTCAACTTTATAGTCTTTTATTTTCCCCTTTTGTCTTTTGTGTATTATACCTAACATGCAAGAGAATGTGTATTCTTTTAATGTTTGACGTTAAACATTTAATTAATGTTTGATAGAGCATTATATAGCATCCCTGTGGCTTAATCTTATTTTCCATGAAAAATATATGCATTTGCTTTGATTACCTCAGGAAGTATTATTAGAATTTCAGAATTTACTTTGTGATTTTTTCCCTGTGATTTAATGTTATGTTTCATTTACTCATTCCTGAGATCATATATAACTTTGTTACTCTCTTGCTTGGAGGTATTTCACAATAATAATTTAAATAAATGTTATATGCAATAAACAAGTAAAAGCTGAAAACCTAAGAATATTATATGCAAAAGCAGAAGGACCAGATGGTTTCACAGCTGAGTTTTTCTCTATCTAAAAAATTTAAATGATCATCGCAATATTATCTGAACTACCCAAGGCCGTTGGTAAAAGCTGGGGAACATCAGCGCACAACAAAGACAGCACATGCAAAAAGGCGTGAATCAGTTTCACTTAGAAAAATAAGGCAAAAACCTACATGAATTTTAGCAAGTGAAGTCCAGCAATGTTATGAAAAAGTATACTGTAGCCATGGAGGACTTAGTGCAAGAATGCAAGTGTGAGTCAGTATCAGGAAATCTATCGACATAATTTCTGTTATGAATAAACTAAAGAGGAAACACCAATATTACTAAGGCATTTCCTACATTTCAGTAGCCATTTCTAGGAAAAACAGAAGAAAAACAGAACAAAACCACTTAGACACAATAGACTTCACTTGCCAAAACTAAAAAACAAAAAGTATTATAAAAGCAAAACATTAAAATTTTTAATACCAAGAATGAAACAATGGTGTTCACTATTGATATTCTTATGTCTTAGAGCTTCTGGCACAGCGGAAAGGTGAAAGAATAAATTAATCAGTATAGTATAGTTACTGATTAATAAATTAATCAGGATAGTAATCACTTCATCACTAAAATTGTCTTTTTGGTGATGAAGTGATTGTGCACCATGAGATTCTAGTGAAAACTAAATCAAACCAAGTAGAATTAATAAGGTAACTTGGTAAGTGGACAAATATAGAATAAATAAACAAAACCCCAAAGCTGTTCAATATACTAGTGATAAATCCCATTAAATAGAAATGGAATCAGTGATTCCATTCTCAACTGTTGTTGAGAATTCTCAACTGTTGTTGAGATTTCTCAACTGTTGTTGAGATTCCATTCTCAAAGTGTTGTCAGTACATGTCACTGAAGTGCATGTACTTCAGTGACAAAAAATAAAATATGTAGGAATAAATGAAAATTAAAAATAAAAACTATAAAATCTTATTGAAGAACATGAAATGAAATCTGAAAAATGGAAAACACACAATGTTTCTGGATGAGAGGGCCCCATATATTAAAATGGCCAATTCTCCTTGTACTAATTTCTATATTTTGTGCAACCCTCAGTTAGAATATTAACAAAGATTTTAGGGGAATCGGACTACATTACCTGAAAGTTCTTAAGGTAAAGTCATTACCTTAAAGACTAGATATCTGAGAATATACAGTATATATATAAAGCCTCTGTAAGCAAATAAATGAAAGACTTTGAAATCAATTAAGTTTGGTTAGAATTGAAATAAACAAGATCAGCATAATGAAATAGAGAATTAAGAAATAGTTCTTGGTATGCACTTAAAATTCATGATAAAAGTGGGAGCTCATTCAGCAAGGAAAACTTATTTAATAAATAATGTTAGTGTGAGTTTTATCCATATAAAAGAAAATAAAATTGGTGTTCTATCTCACACCATGTACAAAAGTGTATTTCAGATTTATTAAAGCCTTTAAAACAAACACAAGTCTCAGAAGAAAATCTTCATTTTGTGGAAGTGCAGTTCAATGATGAGAGAGGCTATAATTAAGTCAGGAAATCCGTATGTTATAAAAGAAATGTGAGACTTCATTACTACTGTATAACAAAGAAATACCATAGTTAAAATCCATAGAGGAATAGATTTAGAAAAATATTTGCAAAGAAGTTGACAGATAAAGGGTTTATATACTTCATAAAATACATAGTTCTCACAAACTGACAAGAAAAAGACAACCATTCTAACAGAAAATGGGATTTGGACAATTAATTCACAGTACAGCAAATCCAATAAATATATGGAAAGACTCTCAGTTCCAAAGTAGGTAGGGAAATGTAGAGTAACAACGAGGTGTTCACGTACACTAATCAGATTGGCAGAAATTAAAATGAGAAGCTAATGTTTCTGCCCACAAGGAGGTGGGGAGAGAATAGGTACTCACCCATTGCGGTGGGAACTGCCAGCAGCTGCAGTGTTTTAGGAGAGTAATATGGCAACATTAAATTAAAAATGATGTATATATAAATATTTGACCTAGCAATTATGCTACTAAAAGTATTTCCATTATTGGACATATATAGGATAGATGTATAGGGATGTCACATGTAGCATTTTGCAGAGGGGCAAAAGCTGGAAGCAAAGTGAAGGCACATCAGTAGGAGACTAACTGAATAAATGAAGACACCTGTACAATGTAGAATATTATGCAGTCAACAAAAATAATGAACTAAACCAATTGACCTAGAAACATTTCAGGAGGTAGATTTGAGTAAAAGAATCAATTTGCTGAAAAGAACACATAATAGAATTACATTTTTGTAAAACAGAGAAAGCCCCCTTTTGTGTATGAGAATGGGTTTATATGTTAGGATATATGACTATAGAAGATATTTTAATTACACCTCTAGTTTTTTAACATGGGTGAGGGGCCAGAGGGCAATGGCCTGAGCAAGGAGAGTAGGAAACAGATGGCGCTAGCCATATGGGAATTAGAAAAAGATCCATCTCTCCTGGCTTGTAGGGAGACCAATGATATATCATTGAAAAATAAAAACTGAAAGGAAGCTGCAGAGTAACCTGTATACTTCTATGATTCTGCATTGGTGAAAACAAGAAAGCCCTGAGTATGTATAAATGCTTTGGGATGTTGTAAGGAACAACTGCCCAGGCTGAGACTGTTTTCTGCCCTGACTCACTGGGGTGGGCAGGGGGTGGATGCGGGGAGGTAATTAGCTTTCTCTTTTCAAACCTTTGCATTGTTTCACATGCTGATTTCACGCTTTGTAAAACGTCCTGATTTTTCACTTTGTTCATAGTTCCACATGGCATGGCTACAATAATTTTACCAGAGGAATGAAAAGATGCTAAGAGTAAGTATAGCAGGGGAAGCTGATAGAAGCTCGTGTCAGGTGGGACAGTCCTCGTTAAAGGATCCCAGTGCAGTAACACCGGCAACTGGGCCTGAAGCAAGTAAGGAAGCTGGGAGCAGAGGAGCGGTTGAAAGCAACAGAACCGGCAGAGGCCCAGAGGCAGGAGGGAGCTGTGCACTTTTGAAAGAACTGAAAGACGGCCCATGTGTCCAGACCTACGTTTCTCAAACGTAGCACATGTTAGAATCATCGGGAAAGCTGTTTAAGCCACAGCCCCCAGGCCTTGCCCTAGACCAAGTCAATCAAACTCTCTAGGCATGGGGCTGAGACCTAGGCGGCTTTTAAAGCCTCCAAGGCCGTTCCAACGTGCAGGCTGGGCTGGCACCTGTGGACAATGAATGATGTAGTGAGCAAGGGAGCAGCAGTGAGAGACCTGCCAGGAGGCCTGGGGGCCAGAGTAATTATTTGGGAATTTTTCCAAAGAGCAATGGGAATTCATTTGAAGGACTTAAAACAGGAAAATGGGATCTGATTTTTTTTTTTTTTTTGAGATCACTCTGGCTGTTGTGATAAAAATGGATTCAAAGAGAAGTGCAGACCCAACAGGAAGAGTTGGAAAATTGAGGCAGACACCCCGGCCAGAGGGAGTGGTGGGAAAGAACGATGGTGGCGGAGCGGGGAGAGGTAAGCACACTGAAGAAATGCAGGTAGAATCCACAGGAATTGGCGATTGTGGGTTGTGAGGGGCCAAAGGGGAGGAAACATGATGGGTGAGCCCCCAGTGTCTGGCATCAGCAGCTGAGGGGCGGTGACAACATTCAGAAAGAGCTACAGAATGGGGGGCATGGGGAGGAGCGGGTCTGGAGATGCAGGGAGGACATAGGGGGCTCAGTTTTGAACATTCTGAGCTTATGAGACAGTAAAGGAGAGAACTCTAATGTGGGAATGGTTGGCCTGCGTGGGTCCTAATGAAAGCCACAGGAGTGGGCAAGATTGCCTAAAGCGAGAGAGCCGGGTGAGCAGAGAGAGCCAACCTTGAAAGGCTGGGCAGAGAGAGGGCAGGGAGAAGAGGAGTCTGAGAGGAGGAGGAAATCCAGCAGGGCACAAGTAAGTGAGGGCCAAGTGAGGAGTACAGAGCATCGTTCATGTTACAGCAAGGCGTTGAGGAGAGAGAGATCCATGGGCTGGCCTGAGCTAGCAAATGGCTGGTGAAAACAACAGGGCCTGGATAGGTAGGTGAGATTCAGTTAGTCAGGGAGGAGAAAGTTCTGGAGAGAGAGGAAGAGGGAGGAGGTAGAAGAGCAGAGATGGGACTCGTCCCATCTGAGGTGTGTCAGGGGCCAGTCGTCATGCAGCGATCACTGGGACCCAAGGAGAAGTAGGTAGTACGAGTGAGGTTAGCAGGTAGACGGCGACTTTCGGGATTGCCTTCTTTGGTCTTCCTCTCGCCTGTCTCTTTAAAAAAAATTGTTTATTTTTTTTAAATCCTCACCCGAGGACATGCTTAGAGGGGAAGGGAGGAAGAGAAACACTGATGTGAGAAACACCAATTGGTTGCCTCTCGTGCCTGCCAGGGCTGGGGACGAAACCCACAACCTGGGCACATGCCCTGACCTGGAATAGAACCCATGACCTTTCAGTTTACAGGATGACATTCCAACTAACTGGGCCAGGGAACTTGTTTCTCATTTTTAAAGAATTTTTTTATAGTGTATTTTTCGATCACAGCCGACATACAATAGTTTCAGGTGCACAACACAGTGATTCGACCCATCACCTGGATGGAATCGTGAAGCGATCATTGACCCACCTGGCACCATGCATAGTTATTACAGTGTTACTGACTGTATGCCCTGTTCTGTATTTTTTATACCTGTGCCTTTTTATAACTGCCAATTTGTACTTAACCCCTTCACCTTTTCACCCAGCCCCACACCCCTACCCATCTGGCAACCTCCTGCTTGTCTTTTTATTTCACATCCATCTGACTTTGCTCTAACCCTGACTTTCCTCTGTGGGAGAGCAGGCATTGCACCGGGCAGCTGGCTTCCTGCTCTATCACCCTAGATGTGCATAAGTGCAATCAAAGCTTCTGCAATATTTGAGGCAACACCATTAAGGTGAACACTGAGGATACTCAGCTTTGCTGTGGAGGAGAGAGCATTCACTTCAGTCTTGAATGGAGGGCTCGTTTCCTTCTCTCCGACTCCATGCACCTCAAAGAGCCCAGCTGCAGTGTTAATCGATGCTCTATTTCTTTCCCTGTGCTCTCTTATAAGTAAAGGCACAAACAGGCTTTTGCCTGAAAGGCAAGATGCCAGTGTTATCTTTCCTGAGTGGGCTCCTAAGGACGGATTCTTTGGAGAGAGGTGCATGTAATCAGCATATGAGCCAGCGTTCTGCATGTGCGATGAAGCAATGTGGCTGCATTATGCAGTTTCCCCATTTGACTTCCCTACAAAGATGTACTTCAGCAAATGTGAGGGCGATGAGCACATCTTCCCAGTGAAAACGATCCAGGCCCAGAGGAGTTTCCAATGGTCCAGTTAACAATTCGCCATGTTGGTTACTTATTGAGTTCTCCACCCAAAATGTTATGATGCACTGTGTCACACTTCACATTTTCCTATGAAAGATGAAATAATTTCTAATTATATTTTGTGTGAAACTACATTATTATCAAAGTGCTCTCCCTATAGTAGGAAAATGTTGGTTTTAATTCTGCCCTTTATTTTCTTGTTTTTGTATTGTGAAATGTGACATTCATGCCAAAAATGAGTGCGCAGAATAGATATGTACAGTTTAAACAATGGTTGTAAATGTGGACTCCTGGGCACCCACCACCTTCAATGAGAGTATGATCTCGCTGGCACCTGGAAACTCATGTGCACTTCCTCCTTCCTAAAGTTACCCCAGTGTCACTATTGAGCTAGTGATTTTATGGCTTTTCCTTAAAGTTTTACCACCTATTTATCTATCCCTGATGATTTAGCTTTGTTCGTATCATACTGTATATATATTTGTGTCTTTACTCAAATGCACGATCCCATGAGTGCTTCATTAAATTTTGCACCCTGAGTGCCTCCTTGCCTCACTCTAGAGTCAGTTCTGTTCTTGTATGTATAACTTTGGCTCATATTTTTAATCCATACCTGAGAGAGAGGAAGAGAGGGAGAGAGAGGGAGAGAGAGGGGGAGAGAGGGAGAGAGAGGGAGAGAGAGGGAGAGAGAGGGAGAGAGAGAGGGAGGGAGAGGGAGGGAGAGGGAGAGAGAGAGATCAGCTGCCCTCTGTATATGCCCTGACTAGGGATTGAACCCACAACCAGGTAGGTGCCCTGACTGGGAGATGAGCTCACAAACTTTTTGGTGCATGGTGCACTCCAACCAAATGAACCACCCAGCTGTTTCTGGTTGTGATGATTTCAAAGCTTATAGCAGTATTCCTTTACTCTTCTCCTGGTATGCATGTGCATGGACTCTCTAGAGCATATAGCAAAGAGTATTTTCAAAAAGGGATACAGTAGTCCCCACTTATCTGCGGGGGATATGTCCTAAGACCCTCAGTGGGTGACTGAGGCCATGGATAATACCAAACCTTATATATACTGTGTTTTTTTCCTATATGTACAAACCGTTTCTCTTAAAGGGAGCACTTTACAGATTCTCTGTGCCTATCTGAGTTGTTAGCTTCACTATTCTTGTGCTTTGGGGCCGCTGTTTAGCAAAATGAGGGTGACTTGAACACAAGCACTCTGATACCCCAACAGTTGATCTGATGTCTGAGACAGCCACCAAGTGACGAATGGGCAGAGAGTGTACCCAGCGTGGAGACACTGGACAAAGGGATGGCCTGCATCCCAGACGGACGGAGTGGGACAATGAGAGAATTCCTCATGCTACTCAGAACAGCTCCTGATTTAAAACTTGTGAATTGTTTATTAATGGAATTTTTCCATTTAATATTTTTGGACCCTGACTGACCAAGGGTATCTGAAACCTGGAAAGTGAAACTGAGAATAAGAGGATGGAGGACTGCTGTATTTCACATTCTTCCTGGACAGTTAAGGATGAAAGATGATTTTACAGTGAATCTAATATTTCAGCCATAATAGAAAATATTGTTCATTTGAACATCCATCATTTGTAGATACATGCACACTTTACCTAAAAGTGTTGTCAGATACTTTTGCAGGCAAGAGTAGCATTCAGGACACACTGCAACATGGACCTAGCTGTTTTTCCAAACAAAGGTGAATCATGCCAGATAATCTCTCATTGACTTGGAGGCAGACCTCTCCTCAGGACTGTCGTTTGCTCTGCACCAGCCCGTTCACTCTGCGTTGGTGAAGAGCATGTGAACTAAGAGCCACGTGGAGCCGAGCCTGGGCCACATCAGGGTAGGTGGTGACTGTGCACAGCTGCTCCTCCCCTTTGAACTACTGAATTGCATTTCCAAGGGATTACCACACCCAGCATTTCCTTCGCATGCTCTGTGATGGAATTTGCAGATCTAACATCGTTATATCTTGTATCGGACAGTTTGAGATCTGATACCTAACTCTTTGAGATTTTCCAAGTTTTCCACCAGCTTTTGTGGCAAGCATTAGTAGAAGAGGAAAACTGGGGCAACGAGTGATTAATTTCACTTTATTGAAGCACTGGTTATGTAATAAAGAAGTATCTTTCCAGCATGGTTCAAAAACTGATCCAAATAAACTGGCAAAGAAATATGGGAAATTTGACTTAATTGGGAAAGACATTTTAAATTAGAACAACAGATCTAAAATGGCTCTTACATTTGTACTTATTTGCATATATTACAATTTAATCAGAGTTAAAATTGGAAAATATTTGGTTGCATTAATATTTGAATAAAGTTGCATAATATAGTTATGAAAAATTTAGTTTATAGTAGTGAAACATACTCCCCCTTGAAGTCTAAACTTTATGCAAGATTCTTTTACATAACTGGTTTCCAAATAAGGCATCCATTCCAGATAAGGAATAAGATCATTTATTTTTTACATTGGATCTTCATTAAAACTCATCTGTACTTTCTCTTCAGGTTTTGAGAGTTTATATAACACCTCACAAAGGTTTTCTCCTGGGTTGGGTGAAGTTGTAGGTCATCCATGTTTTCTGGGCAAAATACCATTCTGAATAGAAAACATAAAACAAACACACCGTTAAGTTTTACACGGAACTTACTGAAGTGTCTCATCCTTCATCAAATACTCATTTGATATAACACATGCAATGTATTTCATAAAAATTAGATCCTATGTTTGCACCTATTTTCATAACTTCAGTGAAAGCAATCAGTGGAAGCCTTCCTGGGGCTCTGCCCCGGAGTGGGGTCAGTTCTGGAAGAACTGGAGTCCTAGGGGCTGTCCTCCTCTGTCCTCCTTCATAACCGCTCCTCAGAGATTTGGGGGTAACTGGCGTTCCTTTCCAGACAACGCCCTGGCTCCAGGGCAAACACTGGTTGGCCCGTCCACTGTTCCCCTCAGGCGGGCTTCACTCCCAGCCTTCCTTCTGTGTCCGCGCTCCAATTTGTTAAAGCCGTTCTTAAAGGTCCTTGGGCAGGAGGCCACTGTCACCAGCCTCTGCCTAACTCAGTCATGTAAGCCCTGCCCCTTCCTCATAGTGGTGCAGATGCTGTCCTGCCAAAGAGGACATCACAATTGACTCGGGTCTCTCGTGGAGACCAATGGCTGGACTGCTTTGACCAGTAGCTTGGCCCGAGGTGCTATATTGTGTCGCTAACTTCAACTGCATCTGTTAGAGAAAAATCAGCAACAGTCACAGAGAATTCTAGTTTATGGTTTCCTTTTCTATGGATTGCATCTGAGGTCAAGTCTTTACTAAGTCAGACTTTTTAAATTCGTGTATAAGCCGGACAAATCATAGAAAAATCATAGAAAAGTGTTTCCCGGGTGCTGGGGGAAGGGGACCACGGAGAGGCTGGGGAAAGGGTGTGAACTTTCAGCTCTAGAATCAATAAGGTCTGATGAACTAATAATGTAAAACATAGTAACTATTGTTGGTGATGCTCTATGGTATAAATGAAATTTGCTAACAGAGTAAACATAAATGTTCTCAGAACAACAAAAATGATAAATAGGTGATGAATGTGTTTGTTAACTGGCGGGAGGAATCCTTTCATAATGCATTTGTACATGATTGGGCAAAAGTAGGTTTACGGTGGTAATACAAATAAATAATACAATAGTTAATAACTAATAACACAAGGGTAAACTGTTCTGCACACGCACAACTGTAAACCTACTTTTGCCCTGCCCTGTGTATCAAATCATGGTGATGTACACTGTATATATCTTACAATTTTATTGTTAAACACACTTCAATGAAGCTGAAATAAAAGTGTTATGAGTGATTTATAAATGCATTCCTGAAAAATTCAAATAGTAAAGAATAAAGTTGAATATGAATGAGCCTCTTCTCCACCCACTTCTCCAGTGTCACTTGCCTCCCTGCTTCGTGGTTTGGCTTCCATCTTTCCAGAGCGTTCACACATCTGTCAATGTTCATATGCAAATGTAGATTTTTTGCATGTATTTTTCTGAAAATTTTATTTGTCGCCAAATAACATAGTTGGAGTTCTGTCATGTCAACCCACCTGCTGCATGATGCTCCTTCCACGCATACAGCACGATGCATTCAGTCACGTCTTGTGGGTCCTGAGGCTTCCCCAATGGTTTACTATTTCCAAATAGCACTGCAGGAAACTTTTTGTATGTGTCCATCCTCTATGAATGTCATGCGTGTTTTCCAGGACAGACACTGGGAAACTCTGTGTCATGGTACATTCTTAGCCATATGTATTATGCACATGTAAAATTTTGATAATGTAAGCCCCGTGAGACCAAGGCCTTTGTCTCCTCTGTTCGCTGCTGTGTGTCTAATGCCCACAACAGTGCCTGGCATGAGGTAGGTGCTCACCACGTGTTAGTGGTCGCGTGGAACTCCCCTGCAGCAGCTCTGTAACGCTCACTCCCACCACCAGCGGAGGAGAGTGCCCACTGCTCCACACCCACACCAACACCTGTGCCAGCTCTGGGTGTTCTCTGTCTTTGAATTCTTGACAAGCTAATGGGGGACCAAAGATGATTTCATTGATTTTTGTATTGAATTACAAGATTACTGTGGAAATTGAACATCTCATTACTTTTAGCCAATTGCTTTTTATGTCCTCCAGTAGGGCTAATATTGTCTGCCCTTCCCTTCACCCCACAACAGACACTCTCATCCCTAACTTTGTGCCTTTGGGAGAGAAAAATAAGCCCAGGGGGTCACAGAGCAAACGATTTAACCACTGTGACCCCCCTGATAGTTAGTAGAGAGATTAAGAGTACGAGGTTAAGAGTTTGTATCTTGGCTCTGGGATTTTGGTTTGTAGAAGGTAATTAAAAATTAGTAATTGTTATTAGTCTCATGAGATACATTAATATAATTCCCATTTATTACTGAAGAGTTGAGTCTCGGAGAGGTGCAGTTATGGTGTGAATTATTTTACAGATTTATTCCACGTAGGTGTGAAGTCAGAACTAGGGTTTAGGACTGGCTGCCGCAGAGGCCGTTAGATCTTGTGTACGTCCTGCTTTGCCCCCTGCCTGTCTCTCTGGGAATGCCCCCTGGCCTCCCAAAGCCTGTGGCAGCACAGCCGCAATAGCGCCACCCTGAACTGACATCTTTCTTCTGAAATTCCTAGGCCATGCAGTGCTAAACCCTCGCTAGTCGCAGTGTGGTCCATGGACCAGCAGCATCAGCAGCACCAGGGAGCTTGCTGGAAAAGCCCCACCCCAGACCTACTGAAGCAGAACTTCATTTTAACACAATTCACAGGTGATCTGTGTGTACATTAAGGCTGGAGAAGCCCTAAGATGGAGCACATTCTGAATAAAGTCAATGCCTCTTGCTTTCATTTATGCCAACATCACAACTCAGATTTTTTTTGGGGGGTCTCCCCCAGTGGTATCTGGTACTGAAGACACATAGGAGCACTGAGTACTTACCCATTAAAAACACTCTGGGTCCCACAGCCCCCCCTTCTTTTCAGCATGTACCTCCGACAGTTGTGAAGAAGGGTTTGATGTGCATATATATTAATGTCCAGCACTGCAACTCTGCTGGTTTACACTAAGGAAGGATTAATGGGGCCAAGAATAACAGGGGAAGGACCTATTGGAAATAGGGCACGGGCAACAAATGAGCCACGAATCAGATGAACCTGAGTCAGATCTGGGCTTGGACAATTATTAGCAATGTCCCCAAGCTGTGTAACTTCTGTGAGCCTTAGGTTCCAAGTCGGCACAGCCAATATTACCCATTTCAAGGGTCACTGGGAAGACTCCATGGGATTACCATGCTGGGGCACTTTGTGTACTGTCCCCCGTGCTGTGGGAGCTCAGTGAGTGTTGCCCCCTCCCCGCCCTCCCTTCCTTCTTGAGACCCATGCGGGTAAGTACCAGTGGAGAAGGTAGGTTGTCTTGTATACAACCTTTAAGGTCAAGTCACATAGAACTGTCATGGTGAGCATCCACTACACTGGAGGAATTACTCTCTAGCTGACAGCATGTGGGAAGGGTGATGCTCAGATGCAGAGCTGATCTAAAGGGCCAAACGGTCATGCAAGAATAGCTAAGCATAGAGGAGGAAGGAGAGAAGCAGTTTAATTTTCCGAGTTGATCATGTGGAGAAATCTGTTGGCAGAATGCAGACTATGCTCTTTGTGATTGCCAGGATTTCGTATCCCAGGAATACACACTCGCAGAGTGCAGTTGTGGAAGGGACTCAAGGGGCGTAAATCTGCCCTGGGCCCCCTCGTGGCAGTGAAACCTGGGGCAGGGGTGGGGGTTGTGAGGGAGGCGTGTAGTTCAGGGTGAGAGGCCTGCTGTTTTCCATCCCTGCTGGGGATGAGCCAAAGAGAGAAATGAGCTGCCCAACAAAGGAAGTGGGAGAGGAGAGACCAGTGTCCTGACCACAGGGAGAAGAGCTAGGAAAGGGTCTAGGGAGGACGGAATTCTCCTTGCATGGAGACCTGTGGAACTATAGACAAGTATGGTTGCCATGGCAAAATATGCTGGGCATCCCTTTGCTCTGCTGAGCAGACTGAAGTAGCAGCTGGAAGATCTTCCTTTCCTTCATCCCCTACCCCCTCCCTAGCCCTTTATTGTCCCAGAGGACCCTGTGGCCAAGGCAGATATTAAATCACACAGAGAAGCATTTCTGAAGAGTAACCTACTGGTCCACGTCAGAATTTCTCAGGGCTCTTAGTAACAAATGTGTGTCCCTGATCCCTCTACAGACCGTAGTGAATCAGCAGCTCTGCAGGTGGGCCCAGGAATTATGCATATCTAATAAGCTTCCTAGTGATTCTTTGGCACACAAAGATTTGAAAAGTGCCATTACAGAGCGAGACTTTGAGATTGCGATCTGTTAAAAGCATGCCTTTGAGTAAACAACAACAAAAATATCGAATCTGGGTCCTTGTCAGTCAAAGCATGGTTCTTGTATTGGGCTAGGGAGATTCTTCTCAAACTCCAGAGACAGGCGGCTACTAAACACAGGCAGTGGGAAGAGGCAAGGCTGAGACTCAGAAGGCCTGGATGCAGATCTCGGTCCTCCCACTTATGGCTGTGGACTCGTGATGGACATTTCACCTCCCTGAGTGTCTATACTCCATTATTAGGACATAATAATGCTCGCTTCATATACATGCTAGCATTAAATTATAAAAGTACTGGCACATGTGGATGCCTAATAGCTGCTAGGAGGAAGTCGAATTAGCACTCACTTTTGCTGGGTTTCTCCTGCTTTGACTCGGATTCTCTTCAAAACAAGGCCTGAGTAGTGCGGTCTGCTGCCCCACGGGATGATGGTCTGGACCGTGTTCCACACGTTGGCCCACACTGCACTGTTTTCCCACTTGAATTTGATCAT
The DNA here is from genome assembly GCA_004027475.1 of Anoura caudifer. NCBI lineage: Eukaryota > Metazoa > Chordata > Mammalia > Chiroptera > Phyllostomidae > Anoura > Anoura caudifer. The sequence goes on from PVKU01000007.1 coordinate 165,831, forward strand.
GACCAGCTCGCCAATATCCGAATCCAATGTGATAAGAAAGGAGTAGGTTTTATTAGTAGTAATTCCTTCGTCCCTTGAAAATACAAAGGAAACCAGACACAGTTTCTTTGCAACAGCAAAGTGATGCTTAGATACAGTCAGGGTGTGCTAGGTTTGCATGCATGACTTGGGATGGTCATTTCTGCTGTGCTTCTCAAACCGGTGTAGGACAGGTTGTTAATAGAGACAACAATAGAAACGCCAGGATAAAAAAGGGGTGTTCTAGACCACTAATATTGGGAAAAATCATTCTATTTTCTGGGTTAGTATATTTAAAAAGCTCTGAGAATTCCACAATAAAAAAATCCAGTTAACTCTTTTTAGCTAAGGCTTCCTAGTTTTTATGTCAACAAATTGGGAAAACTGTCCCTGATGAGACCATGGGGCTTGGGCTATGGCCTCTGCGCAGCCCAGCTCTCTGCAGGTTTGATTAACACCACACTCTCCTTCCCATTAAGGCTTTGTTTCTCCCCATATAAATAGAAACTTCTATTAAAACAACAAAGCATAGCAGTCATAAAAAACCATATATTAAAAGGATGTACAAATTACAGCAAGATTTAAGTGCATATTCATAGGTATCATCATCAGCTTTACTCACTGATTTGTCACAACATTAAAAATACCCCAACATTGAGACCACCTAGATGCCCTTTCCACTCTTTTTAGAACAATCCCCCAGAGAGAGATTTGGGACAGTGCATAGGTAATGTTAAATTTCGAGTGAGACAGGTGATTGGGGAGTTTCTTTGCATGCCTCATCATAGCTCTTCCCGCAGAACATTATAGAGGATCATGGGAATGCCCCCACCCTGCTAGACTGGGAGCATTGAAAGGATAAGATCCTCTCTGCCACCAGGGCAGAGCACCAACAAATACTTTCTGAATGACAGAAGCAGGGTGACTAGTAGGGATCAAAGCCTGGGGGCAATTTTCAGAAGCTGAGGACTGTCCCTCGAGTGAGTGAAGGACCAGCGTCACTTCCCAAGGAGGGCGTACACTGGGAGGGGAGAGGCTGAGGAGAAGCAGCTGATGGGCCTTTTCTGATCAGTGAGGCTGGGGAGCCTCTGAGGGAGGTGTGAGGCTACTGCTTGTGTTGTGAGCAGGTGTGTAACAGGACGGGGGACCGATGGGACCGGCTGGCAGCGCAGGCTGATTGGGATGGGAAATTGGTGCCAAGCTGAATGATACCAGTTTTATTTATGGGCTACTTTTCAGAACTTGCTGGAGAGGCACTTGGGGCCTTCCTGTGGACACCTGCTCTGGCCCTCACCACTCCTCCCTGCTCGGATCTACTTCCTGCACTGCTGACAGGACCGGGCCACCTCTGGCTTCTCTCATCGCTCAGCCCACAGGGCAGGGCTGAGGGCCCATCACAGACACAAGTGGCACCAACATAAGTAATTGGCAGGACTGGGTGAGGCCAAGGAGGGATGACAAGGTGGTGGGCTTGCGTGGGTGTCTTTTCTGATAGGGTGTTTGGGGCAGTCCTAATGAGCTGAGAAGAGTAGGTTGTATCTGGCTCGACCATCAAAAAGTACAGAGTCCATCTAGCCCCTGTGAGAAAATTAAGCCTGTCCTCTCCACGCTCAGGGTCACTCCTCATACTCACAGCGTGATAGGAATTTTCTGCATTTCCTTTTCTGTGCCCAGGAGTGACATGGTAAAGGTAGGTTCCACTGGCTTCTCAATTTGGTTGAGGAACTGGACCTTGAACTGATAATGGTACACTGGGAGTGGGGAGAAGAAGAGAAGGAGAGAGGAAGAGAATTTAAGCAGAAAATGTTTAAATTAAAAATCTCATTTTTAAAATTCGAAAGTGCAGAGGGAAAAGTCTGGATGGATAGATACCCCAATTTCCCCCTCCAGCCCCTAGCGGTGGAATTATGAATGTCTTTTCTTTTCTTCTCTGTACTTTCTAAATGTCTACAGAGGGCTCATGTTTGTAAAATAACTCTAATAAGAATTATCCAACAGAAGAAGGTAGAACAGGAGTATAGAATATCTGTCATTGCCAATTTCTGGATGCAATACTGTTGGACTATTCCATGTGTTTTGTAGGGGTCCCCTTTCATAAATCAAAGTATATATGCCTTTTAGGCACCAGACAAAGGCAAGAGGACACCCTATCATTTTTCCTTTTGCCTTCGTTTGGTGGGGTCCCTGTTGGGGCGAGGCAGAACACCGGCTGAGACATGCCCTAATGACCACAGCTCCATGCCCGATGCTGGTCCTGGGAACTCGCTCTGGGGGGTCCAGTGAGCACATTTTCCCAAAGGAAATAAGGTAAATTGGTTCTAGTACTTGGGCCTGAAAGTTTTCTATTTTACCAAATGTCCATTAGGTCCTTCTACTGGGTTGTTTGAAAAAGAAAAATTTATTTTATTCTTTACCTAAATAAGGTCTATATTTCATTAATAAAAACAAATTGCTTACCAGTAGACAGGTATTGCTAGATACTTCACATTGCTCCATCTCATTAGCATTTTATAACTCTATGAGGTAGGTAGTGTAATTATCATCTTCATTTTCCATGTCAGAAAACGGGCTCAGGGAGGTGAAGTGACTAGCTCAAGGTCACATAGCAGCACCTATGCTCTTAGCGTGGACCTATCGCCAAGGTTCCTAACATGGCCTTGGTTTGACCTTGGCTTGGCCTGCACTGCCACACCAACCAGCTGTGGGGCTGTCTTCACAATTCTCCTACCTCATTCCAAGTTGGCTGAGAGCTCCTCGGACTTCTTTTTCTTCCTGTGTCCACATTCTCTAAGTGCCTGTAGTGTTTTAGCTCCAAGATGGCAGACAGGTGTAATATGGCATGTCAATATGATTGGAAGGATCCCCTGGAGCCTGTATTCCGGCTGGCTTCTGAGACCATGTCCAGGCTCTTAGAAGACTAGTTATAGTCTGTCTTGGGCCAAGCATAGGGGATTTATGGTATGCCTGCTGCTTACTTGCCTCTCCTGATTTAGATAATGACTAAACCACTTGTGCTGAAACTGTGCTTTGCACATAGTAGTTACTTACTAAACATACGTGGGATGAATAACCTGACAGTTTGCTTAGCAGTATTAGGATATATATTAACATTTAGCAAGATGGAAAATCATCTCTGAGAAGTCAAGGCCTGTGTATCAAGCTTTGTTATACAAGAATTCCCACTGGGAAGCACAGAATATAGAACTAGCTACTTGGTCATCCATTTCATGCGCCCAGCATGTGGAAATTCCTCACCCTCATGAATCATTCTACCAACTCCTACATGGTGCATTTCCACTGGAGGCTGGTAGCTACACACACACCTAGCAGCTGTGGCTGATGGTGTGTTGCCAACACCCCATCTGCAAGGTGTGCCTGCATTGCAGAGTTTCTGGGTTACTTATACAAACCTACCCTTTGGCATAAACTGATCTTCTCATTTGGGTTTTGTGGTGGATTTACTCCAGTGACCTGTACATAATAGGTGCTTAAATCTTCCAGCTCAGAATAAAGTAGTCTGATACTTTCAGGACTGTGAGACTGTGGGTGAGAAATAAGGGCTGTGAGTCAAATACCAAGAAGGGCCCCTAACCCTTTGGGTGGTCGTGGTGAACAGGACTCTGGCTTACAGTCCCAGGGTGTCTGGAGAGGTCTTACACTATTTGAGGTGTTTCTAGGAAACTCTGTTACAAGAGAACAGTGTTATAAGTTGAACTAAGGCCAAACAAAAGGGCTTTCCAAAGACACAGGCCACAGGTATCTGTTGACGGAGGTGGGTATGATGCGGACAGGCCGAGGTGAACTGAACTCAGGTAACCTCCTAAGGAGGAGGCAGGACATCTTTCAGAGTACCCAAGGAACACTGCTAACAATGAATTTTAACCCAGTTTAATATGTATTAACTGGAAGTCTACTGGTGGTCAGCCCAGTGCTAAGAGCTGTCAGGGATAAACAACTAAAGTGTAACTGGCAATATGCATGATAATAATGTTTGCTAATATTTATTTTAACTGTGCCAAGTGTTTTGCATCTGTTATCTCCTCCAATCCTTATATCATGACATTTGAGAGCAGGGTAACTGAAGCACAGAGGGGTTAAGTGACTTCTCCAGGACCGCACGGGCGTAAGCAGCACGGCTGGCGGGTCAGCCAGGCTACCTGGCTCCGGAAATTGAACTACTGTAAAATGTTGAAACCTGAGACCAATCACTTTATATACCCTAGGGAAAAAAGTTGAAGTGTGGAAAGACTTAAATTCAAACATCTCCTAACAGAATTACTTAATTAAAAATAAATCAAAATACCTTAAATATTCACAAATGGAGGAATGACAATGGACTGTTAATGACAATTATGATAGCTACCATTTAGCTCTTTACTCTGTCCTAGACACTGAGCTAATGGTTCCACATCAGTAAATACTTATTTCTCTTTGCAACAACTCTGAAAGAGGCTTACTTCATTCTCCCTCCCGCCCGCATCACTTCACTGATGAAGAGGCTGAAGGTAAGTCTTGGTGAAGACCTGGTAAGCTGCAATTAGATGTTAGTCTGCTTATTCTGAGCTCAGATTCCCAGTCATGTGATTTACTCTTATGAGCTCATTAAAAGATACTTTTAGAATGATTTCAATGCTTATAAAATAAGTGGGGGGAGCACCCCAAACAACAACCAGGCTATTAAATTGTGTGTGTAATATGAGACTGACTGTAAAACAGAATGCATAGGAGCAGCATTCACGAAAATGCTGAGTGCTTATCTCTGGAGAGGGTAGAGAGGGAATTTTTACTCTCTTCTTTATGCTTTTCCACAAGTTCAACATTTTCTACAATAAGCATGTATTCTAATTAGAATCTCATTGGAAAAAGAAAAGCTTTAAAAGGTATTAAGAAAGAAAACGAGAGAGCGAGTGCTGTGGTCTTGGCCTTGGAGGAGCTTGCAGCTGGGAAGTCTTCTGTGACTCTGGTCACCCTCTGCCTCATGGGCACCAGCGTCCAGGTCTCATCTCCCTGAGGGCAGTCCTGGTTGTGTGAATGCTGGGTTCACAGGTGACAGGTCACAGCACACTCTGGGCCTCTAGGGACTGCAGCAGGGGCTCTTTGTGTGAAAGCAAGACAGGACTCCTGCTACAGTAAAGCCCCACACGTGACTAGGACTAATGAGGAAACAGCTTCCACTTGTCGAGATCCTACTATGCATTGGACTACCTGCTAAGTGTTTTACATACATTATTTTTGTCTTCATAACAAGACTAAATACGGACAACATGCTGGTTAGACTGGGTTTTCTACACTTACCCTTGCTATCTCCATCCACTCTCCGCCCAGCTCTGAACCCCAGGATGTGGCCCTACAGACAGCACTGCCCGGGCTGCCTTGCCCAGGGGTTTCTGCTTGAGAGTGACCTCTGGGGAGCCACCAGCAGGAGATCAGAGAGAGGTCAGGGTGTTTCTTCTCTGCTCCTTCCTGCTTTGGAGCCTGACAGCGCAGTAACTGCACCCCATGCCTCCACAGCTCCCACTCTCCCCGGCTATTCCCTCGATCTTCCTGGCCTGTCGTCAGATGCTGGGCGCATTGACACCCTACGCTGGTTTCTTTCATACTGGCTGCCAAGCATAAGGAAGCCTACCCACTATCTTTTGCTGACCCAGGCCAATGAAGTTCTGTTTTCTGCTGAAACCTAGACAGATAGGGTGTCAATGATCCTGGTGAATTACAGAAAGGAGGCTGAGACTTGGAGGCTGGTTCAAGGTTACCCAGATGGTTAGAAGTGGAGCAGAATTTCAAACATGGTGTCTCTCTGATTCCAAAAGACCCTTCCCACTGTCTCCTGGGGCTCTGGTTCTGTAAACCAAATCCGCCCTTATAACACAAATGGCAGACACTCAGCCCCTGAAGAAAAGCTGTGGTCAAAACCTGCTCAAATGAAGCCACCAGGACCAAGTGCCTGCAGCTCCCACCCACGGACATCTGTCCTGGGCCATCGCTGCTGCAGGTTCCTCCCCCTGCCCCCTGACTGTTAGCCCCCCGAGCGAGCGAGCAAGCGAGCGAGATCGGGGATAAATGTTTCCTGTCTCTGTCCTGGAGATGGGTTTCTGTCTTCCTTTGTTCTTAAATTGCCTGTAGGAGGAGATTGATCCCCGCGTCTCAGATGCTGTGGCTACAATTGCTTGTGTAAAACCCAGGTCTGCTTAGGTGATGGGAAAGGTTCCTTTAGCTCTCACATCCCATGAATGAGAGTTCTCTGTTCCTTCCCCTTCCCCCATAGTGTCTCCTTGGGGTGGGACCCGTGCGGGAAGTCAGAGCTGCCAGTAGTGCGTGAGCTGTAAGGGCCTGAGTGATCTCCCAGAAGGCAGGCAGACTGCAGGGCAGGGACCGAGGTGGGGGAGTGGGAGCACCCATGTGTGCGCAGGGCCTGGCTGCAGAGCCCGGCTGCAGAGCCCTCAGCACGTTGATAGCACAGGGGACCCCATACTACCTGCTCCGGGAAAGTCACTGCTTTGGAGAAGCCTTGCCATTGATATTTTTAAAAAGGAAAGGGCCTTCCATACTGAGAACTAATTATTTCTTCTTATTTTGAAATTTTTATACTTCTTTTCTTGGGGAAAAAAGGCAATTTGCCTATCATTGCTACCCAGCCCCCCTTCTGGGACAATGATACAGTTACAAAAATTAAGGAAAAGAGCATGATTTTACTCACCTTACTTTATGACAGGCTTAATAAGGATTTAAAGAAATGATTTAGGGAAAATGCCTTTGATCCTGTGAGTGCAAAGAGGCCAGGACAACACTCGCCTCAGTGCAGGCAGAAGAAACTATTTAAGATCTTACAGATGGAAAACATGAACTAATTAATTAACCCTGAATGAGATCAGGCAAACTGCACCTACAGCAGGGAGGCAAGGCCCCTGAAATTCTCCTCCCCAGACTCTGCCCTGGTCCAGATGCCCTGCAAGTCCTGGGACCCACTCCTGTGTGAAGCCCACTGGGGCCACTTAAGAAAAAACAGCTGAAGTTGATTTTCACAAGGCAGCCACTGTGAGCACCACGTTGTGAAATTCATGAAGAGAGAACATTTTTATTTTTATTTATTTATTTATTTATTTATTTTACTTCCCTGGAAAAAAATGATTCTGAATCATTAGATATAGGCTGTGGGAGATATTATGACTCCCTTTGCAAACATCAAAGCAGCCGTTTTTTTCTCCATGTATCGATTTTCTCTGGTGGAGATGGTAAGAATGGGATCTCTTGTGTGTTCCTGCAGCACAGAGGGCTTGCTCCAGGGTCTGAAATGCCTCTAACCCAGGAGCGGGCTGCCCATCCCGAGACTGAGAGACCTAGGGGCAGTGCTGCGCAGAAGCCCACCCCTGGAGGCAGCTGGGCTGCGTGGTGCGGTGCGGGACTGTATGAACCAACTCAGATGAGGCACAAAGGAGGAAGGATAGGGGTTTCGTTAGTGTATGCACGTGCGCATGTGTGCTTAGTGAGGTCGGTGCTTACCTTTGGGCTTAACAGTAACCGCCCCCCCCCATTTAAGTGATGCCCAAAGCCACAAGATCGGTTGCTTGCCCCTTCTGTGGGTAGCTGCCCCTTCTGCTAGGGGTGGAAATAGGGGAGTACGTGTGTGAAGACCGAGAAATGTGTCGTGTGCGTGTGTGTGAGTGTGTGAGTGTGAGCGGTAAGGAGTGCTGTGCTGGTTGGTGCCCTGCTGCCCACTCCTGGTGCTGTGGGGGTACATGTGGGGGGGCGGTGAGTTCTCTGTTGAGGGACAGGACCCTAGGTTGGAGCCCAACTCTGCCACCTACCATGACAGGGTGGTTAGCACGCACAGCCTCTCTGAAGCTTAGTTTCCTTCTTTTAAAAATAGGTGTTAAGCATTTCCCAACAGGGTAGGTGCGAGGATAGGATGCAATCGCATATGTAAAAGTGACGGCTTCAGGAAGGTGTTAACCTCGGGACACCTGTTCCCTTTATACCTGCAGACCCGAGCCCTACCTGAGGGGGCCAGTTTTAGTGGGTCACCCCATGCCCATCCGTACACAATCCCTTTGTGGCCCAGGTAGGTTCTGTCACTAGGTCAAGGTCTACATGTGTAGTTGGTGGCAAAGCCCAATTCTGGACATTCCTTGTCCCAATCCTAAGCCTGTACACCCTCTCCTGTAAGTATTGTTTCTTCTGGAACTCTCTCTGGAAGTCAGCGAAAACCTTCCAAAGAAGTAGCTGAGAAAAGCCAAAGACACACAGACTCCCAGTCTGGCTGGTCATCTCAGGGCCAGGAGAAAAGAGTGCTCTTACGAGCTGGAGCAGCAACTGGAGGGGAGAGGGAGGGAGGGAGGGGGAGAGGGAAAGAAGGAGAGGGAGGCTTGGGGGTGGAGAAGGCCAGGTGGCGTGAAAGGAGCAAGGGCCGTGAAGATCAGAGACCTCGGGTCACACAGTACGTTTGCTACTCACATGGTGTGACTTGGGGAAGACTGAACTTCTTTGAATCTTAATTTTTTTATTGGAAAATGAATAAATCCTCCCTCTCCCACAACTGCCCCCACTGTCTCGATCTCTGTCCATCACTATCTCTTGGTGGTTGTGAGGATTAAATACTAAGCAGAATAATTCAAGGGCGCAACCAACACGGTGCCAGGACCGTAGCCCCATGGGCCACTTCCCTCTGCTCCGCCCACTGCCTCATCTGACAGCTCCGGCGACCAATTAGATAAGGCGCTTGCTAAGCAGACTTTAACTCAATATGGATTTGTTTTCACCCCACCCCCCTTAAAAAAACTGCCTCCAAACTGCTAAAGTTCCTCCTGAGACAATGAGAATGGAAATGGGCAATAAATTGCCTTGTTTCACTCAGCGACTGTGTTCCACTTCTCTGCTATGGCTGTACTCTCCCAGTGTTTACCCGCGTTCTGGCGGACGGTTGTAGAAAATAGATTCTTTGATGGTTTTGTCAAAATATCTTGGGAGCCAGAGGAACAAGGGCCAAGTTAGTCATCCTTTGTGAAAGTACAACTGGGAGGTGATTTATATCTTGCCCGGCCAGGCCCTGCACTAAAATATATAGTGCAATCAGATGTCCTTGAAAAACACAGATTGTGGCTTCTGTGGAACCAGGGTTGGGCCAGCCTGTTCTTTCATTTGCTGATACATATTTATCAAATGTGGGAGGTGGCCAGCGAAACAGGCTCTGGGGCCCCAGGCGGAGATGATCTTGGCCATGATGGGTAGAGAAGGGTATAGTTATGGTAGCTTAGATTAAAGGCTTCCTGCCAGCACCATCCAAAGAACTTTCTGCTGTGACAGAGATCTATTTCTGTGCTCTCTAACACAGCAACCGTGTATTTGAGTGCTTGAAAGCTGGCTAGTGTGACGGAGGACTTAAATTTTTGATTTTATTTAAATAATTTAAATAGCCACATATGGTTAGCAGCTATATTGAATGACATAGCATCATACGGATTGCAGCATCCCTGTGAGCAGCTGCTTCCAAACAGGTGGAGTCTCACCTGAATGTAATTCCCAGACATTCCCAGGACCACTTGGTGTGACTGCAGGGTTGCTCCTTGCCACCGGTGAGCAGATGGATTGGACTTGGCTCACTGGAAGGACTTGAAGCAGAACTGGGGAGAATTGGGAGGCCCCAAGGAGCAGGGGTGTATCACTGAAACCTCAGTACCTGGCTGCAGGTTTGGGTTCTGACCAGTTTTAGGCAGTCCTGCCTTATAGGCCTACCTCCATCATCACTGGCCCTGTGGGTCCAATTCTCATCAAGGTGGGTAGTTGGTAATAAAGAGACCCAAGTGTTTTCTCCAAGGGGTTCATGGCCTGTCTTTCCAGGACAGCACAGAACACATACCGAATGGCCAGGGCCCATCTCCCCCAAACCCACAAAGGTAGGGGACTCTTCCTACTCTGGCTCAATTAATGTTTGAAGAAGAAACAAATAAGTGATCACATCAGTGTTGGTAGCTGCTGTGATTCTGTGGTCTCCTTAATAAGAAGGGAGTTCCCACCAGCAGCACAGGGAGGTCAAGCATGGGGAGGGAGCCTGGGCAAAAGGGAAGAACTCAGCCAGGCTTGTGCCTACTGCTCTTCTTCCACCTCTCCCTTCTACTGACACTCTTCTCCCTCCCCACAGCCTTCCCTATCCAAGCCCTAAGTCTGGATCAAGCCCCTCACTTCAAATGCACAGCCCAGCCCTGGAAGGTGAAATATGACCCTTCTTCCCAGTTGATCTCAAAAGGAAAGCAACCCATCCCCTCTCTTCTCCTGCCTCCTTCACTCCACAAACAGACCAGGGCAGGCTACTGGCCTAACAACAATCACTCAGCTAGTTGGTTGGAGCTGTGGGTCTAAATGCTGGCTCTGCTAAGAACCCACTTTGTGATCCTGGACAAATGATTTCCACCCTCTGAGCCTCGGTTTCCCTGTCTGTGAAACTGGCCGGGGTGAACAGTCTCTCGAAACGCTAAAAGTCTGGGATTAAAGTAGATCCAGGGAAATACGATTATCTGAGAAGCTTAATCACTCCAAGTGGCTTTGCCATTTAAAAGAGGAGCTGGTTAACCCAAATGAGTGAGTGTCTAATTGGCAGCCTGTGGTTGGGGAGCCCCCTGAAGCAGGAGGCCTTCCCGATTCCCTCACCTGTTCCTGTTCCTGATACTCCCAGCTCCTCCACCCTTAAGGCACAAGCAGCGGAGGGGACCCTCCCTCCCTTCAGATGGGAGAGATCCTGCCCTCACTCCGAGCACTCTCAGAAGCCACCAGCTGCCCACAACAAGTTCTGTCGTTCCTGGGCAGCCTGGGCTCAGGGAAGGGAAATCTGGCTGGAGGGCAAAGGCTCAGATAAACAGAGGACTCCGCAGCTAAAAAAAAAAAAAAAAAAAAAAAAAAAAAAGTCTCCTGGGAGCTTGAACTTGGGAGCCTGATAGTAAAAGGGAACACTGGACTGGGAGTCGGATGTATCTGCCCACAGCCTGGAGTGTGGGCAGGTCACTGCATCGGAGTTTTGCTCTTTTTAAAGTGGGATAGTAACCAGCCCCGCTGACCTTGCTTGGCTGTGTGGGAAGCACTGGAAATAAATGGCTGCATCTAATGTTTTGTATGAAACACTGTGCAAATATGCACAGTGGTGGTGACAATGCATACACCATCTGCAGATATGACTATTTACATGGTAATAATCAAACAGCAAACCATGGGTTCCTCCCAGTGCAGGTGAGCACGTGCTAGGAAAGATGCTGAATCACTCATGAGCTGTTTTAAGGATTAGGCAGAAATGTTAATGGCAATAGATGTCCCCTGGTTTCCTGGAGGAAGATTTGGGCTTCAGTGGAATATTTCTTTGCTGGCTTCAGCCCGAGACGTGAGCACAGCCCTTTCTCTGACCTCCTGTTCAACCCAGAGAGGGGCAGGGGCTCTGTTTCTGCCTGAGGTGAGGGTCTGATGGGGAAACAGTAGAAGCTGAAAAACATCTCAGAAAGGCCTCGACCAGGAGATGATATCCTGTATGCTCAGCTGATTGAAACTTTTGGGAAAATGAGGAGCCGCAAATGCAGCCTGAAACTGTTTTTTCCATGGGGGTCAGGAGCAGATGAAGGCACTGGGCTGTAGTCTGGGTTTAGAGACACCTCCAGGTCTCCGGAACAGAGAGACCTGGGTGGTTGAGATAACTCTTCAGGGGACCATGCAAATGGATGAAGAGAGGCCAACCGAAGGATTGTTTCAGAAAGTAGTAAGGCTTTTTCTTTTAGCATTTGGCAGCACGGTGGCCACATTCTTGGGAAAAGAAAGGCCTTGTCAATGTCACTGTGCAGAATCTGTGCAGTTTCAGAAACAATAAAATTGAACCTGAAGTCATTCCAGGAAAAGACTCCAGGGAACTTCCAACCCTTCAGACAGGGCGCTGTCTCCTGTCCTTGGCAAAGGCTCCAGGCTACCTGCACTCACCTTTGAAAGGAGACTGGGCTCGTGTCACCAGGAAGAGCTTCTTGCTCTTCTTGCTTTGCCTCTCCTGGTGGGTGTGGTAGCCCAGCGTTTTGCAGCGGCCCTTCTTGCAGCTCAGGCACAGGCCCTGGCTGAAGCGGTCCATGCTGCTGCACAGGTATGCCATGCTCTGCTGGTCAGCGTGCAGCAAGGAGTCCATGAAGAGGTGCACCGACCGCTCGTGGGCACATTTTATGGTCTGGGGGATGGCTGGAACACAGGGCAAGAAGGGCATTGTCAACCTTTAATCCAAAGGATTAAACCTTCAGTTCAAAAGATCACCTTGTTTCTCAGTGTGGACTAGCAGAGCATTAGGACGGACGGGTGGGGCTGCTGAGGTTGACTCACTGACAACGGTGCATGTAACAGGTGACTGAAGGCTTTGGGGGGAGTAGGCTCCTCTCAGTCACTTGGTGTGGAGGCACAGTCGCAGGCACCGCACGACTGCAGCAGGCTGCGGTGGGTGTTTTAAGGGGAACCCCAAGTCACTCAGAAACTATCAAATTATTTAAGAAAGCAGGTAGTTTAATTCCTTTTAGAAAAATTTCTTTCTCAAATGGTTAAAAATGCACAAATGAGTTAGTTGACAAAGGCTTGTGTGGAATACCTTTTTTCTTAGTAAAGCCAGGACAGCCGGGCTGGGGCAGTAGGGGCACAGCCACTGAGCCGAGAGCTGAGGCCCTTCTGACAGTGTCTACCTTCTGTCCCAAAGCAGCATTGTGTCCCTGGGGTAACTGGCCTGTAAAACCAGCATGGGATGGGCTTCTAGAAGAGCATGCCCCAGTGACCAGGTCTGAACGGCCCTAACCCCTCCAGCAAGCTTAGGAGGTTCAGCTACCTTTTCTTCCTTTCCTTTCCCTCTCTTTCCTTTTCTTCTTTCCTTTACTTCTTTCTCTCCAAATATTAACCTAATCTAGTCAATGATTCACAGAGAATGTTGAAAAACCACCATGAGACATGGCAAGTGCGGAATGCGGAAGTAGAGCACAGGTAACTTTGCCAAAGCTCTTCCCCCAGCATCGGCCACCTTAGCTTTTGGCCACTCGTGGCTGCATTTGCCGAGCACTTACCATGAGGCAGGTACTCTGGCTTCACTCATCTGCTCCCTGCATCTTCGTCCAGCTCTGAGGCTGCTGTTACAAGTGAGGAAATGGGGCTTCAAAAACATTCACTGACTCACTTGACCTCACCTAGCCTCACCCGGGTCTTGAGGGTGGTAGAACAGTTGTCAGGCTGCCTTTCGTTTAGCTTTGGTTGTAAGAGCCACCCCAGAATCACTTGCCAACATAAAGGTGAAGAAAACTGGGAAAAACCACACCCAGGTTGGGCAAGCTAAGTGAATATACGTGGTTCCATCACTTTAGCACCAAAAAAGCAAATAGCCCTCATTGCTCAGAGATGCATTTCCCAGGCAACTAGAGGCTACACACCATCCTAGAGGTCTGTGCTGAGCGTCGGGAGGTGTGGGTCCGAGAGGCGGGCTGGGGACAGGCAGCCAGAACTGCTGGTGACTGGAGGCGCGATGATCCCAGGGAGATGTAAGAAGTGATAGGAGACATTCCCAGAGGGTTCTCTCAGGTGTGGGTGGCTGGAAGGCTGGGAGTCAAGCCAAAATGAGATCATGTCGAGTGTGAAGGGCATCCTGATACAGGAGGGGTGATGGGGGTGATGCAATCACAAGAGAGTGTGTTCTCAGCTCGATTTTGGGTGATTCGGGTGAGATTGATATGCAGCTGTGGGGGTCTCCAGTGGCTTACAGTGAGCTGGCATGTTTTAATTAGATGATTCTTATAATAATGAGAAATTTGGGAAGTCTATGGCGAGTATGGTATTTGCTTTTTTAAGTTTTGTTTTTTAACCCTGTCCATATTATCAACGCACATGTTGCTGCTTCAGATTTGAGAGAAAAGTGGGGTCATGGCCCCACTGATGCCACGTCCAGGTTTTTCCCTGAGCTACAGGAAGTCATGAGGACATGTTTAGAGCTGAACTTCAAGTTGAAAGAATCTCAGTACTGTCCTGGAGGATCAGCTGAATAAACTTCGCAGAGGTGGAAGAATTTTCGCCAAGTATTGAGAAGCTATAATCTAGTAAGTGGGTCGTTGTGTGAGCCTCCAAGTGGAAGCTGCCTGAGTGACGAAGCTTCTGGAGAAGGCGGACTAAACACAGGCATCAGGACTCAACTCTCAGAAGGGCTACTATCCCCAGAGAGGCTTTGCACTGAGTGGGGGTAAGAGGTGGGGACTCCTGGTGGTGCCCTCAGTACATCCTCAGAGCTTGAGCTCCAAGGACCTCTGTCTGACAGGAGGAGGGGCCTGCGGGGGAAACACCAGCCCTTACCCACTCCCACAAGCCCTCTCTCTGAATGGGATTGGTGAGCATACACCCTGGGCCCCCATCCTTGCCAAACTCTTCCCAGAATCCACAGAGCTGGTAGATTGCATGGGATGCAGAGGCCCCATGCAAGGGTTGTCGGGCAGGCCAGTGCTGTTGGCCATGTCTTCTTCCTCACCATTTAGGCCGTGCTTGCTAATGTGTTTGTAGAACTCTAGGAAGTGGCAGCCAGGCTGGAAGGCGCCCCCATTGGGGTAGAAGTCATAGTGTGCTACGGGCTGTTTGATGCCCACGCTCAGGCCAATGTGCTCCCAGGTAAAGGTGTGAATGGCGTCCACGAAATTGGCATCATCTGGTGAAAGACGGTCGCTGGGGGAAGTTCCTTCAAACAAAGGGCCGGCAGCATCCAGCCCTAACAGGAAAGCAAGGGCATGGTTTAGGTGGGAACAAGGCGAGGGGAGGAGAAATGCTCTTTTTAGGTTATTCACGTTATTACACATTCATGGACTAGCAGGAAGAAGAAAATCCTAGGGCATAATCTTTCTTTAACAAGTCTTGCCACAACGTTTTTGCAGTAAAGCCACAGTAATTCATGGTGCTAAAAATTGAACACAGGCTGGGCATTATCTATGGGGAAAAGAGGTCTGCAGGAACTATGTAGTGGTAGAAATAAGGTTATGAGGCAATGTTTGATTTATTTAAGCAAATCAATTTTAAGTACCTCTCAAGCTACTTTCAAGAGCATCTGTTTGCATGAAAAAAACCCGCTGTGCTTATTGTAAGCAGTTTTAACCTAACCATGAAAAAAGAAGTTATTTGCCAGAATGTTGTCTATAACCTCCCCAAACAAGCTGGCTTTTCTCCTACACTAATGTCATTTCATGGGATGGTCCAGAGCAGCCTTGGCATGCCACTGGTCCCTGGGGGAGAAGATACTGAGGGCAAATAGCCCTCAGAGCTCAAAGCTCTGATCCTCAAGTGACAGATGTGTTTGCATGAGGCGAGTGGCAGCTCCTGGCTGGTGGGAGTTGGGGACCATTTATGCACTCAAGGTTTTTTCCTTTCTTCCTTTACCTTCTCGGGAGGGCCCTTTCCCTGAGCGGGCGGAGGACTGACAGGAGGCCACAAGAGTGTCTGTTCTCCAGCCCTCACCGCAGTTATAAACGAAGAATGTCCCGGTGTGATTTATAACCCTTTCTTCATCAGGCTGACTACAAGAGGACAACATTAATTAGCCATCTTGCTGTCTCTGACATGTGGGCCTGGATAATAATGCCTGATGGGGTCTAGGGTACCAGTCAGAGAGGAGATGGTCCGGGCTTGAAACGGCCTTGCAATTCTGATCGGCCTCAAGTCCTGTTTCCTTGGTGATGGGTCTCCTGGGCCTTCTGGGGAAGGTCTGCTCACACCCAGGCCATTGGGTGTTACATCACAGTGGTGGGGACACAGTTACTGGTCTGGGGACCAGGCCTCCCCAGTCACCGGCAAGATGAAAAAAAAAAAAGGATTCTCATAATGACAAATTTACTTGGTTCAAATATCTGCCATCATCCCTATCTTTTTTCATATTAAAATAAGTGTCCTCTTTTATGAAGTAATGGTAACAATAGATGCTATTTAATAGTTGCCAAAAATGTTCTTACTTGATAAAAATAAAAGGTCATAGCAATGCTATTCATCTTAAATTTCCTTTGGATTGTTTTGGCCTGTGAAACATTGTTTTAGCCTGCTGGGTCTTGAAGGGTGAGTAGGAGTTTGAGGGTAGATGAGAGCTGGTGGGTGAGTGGCAGAAAGATATTCCAGGCACAGGGAACAGTACACTCGAAGGCCCAGAAGCACGAGAGGCCACGGCATCTTTGTGAAGTGGAGGCAAATCTGGTGTTGCTGAAGCACAGGGCTGGAGGGAGGGAACTGCCGGAGGAGAAGCTGGAGCTCGGGGGCCACTACACTGCGAAGGACCATTTGCAGTGTAGTCGCCCCCACAATGGCTCGCCTGGACCATTGTGGGGATCCGTGGGCCTTGGGGACTTGGTTGGGGAACCATCGGGTCAGGTATGTTTTTCTTTATGTCACTCTGGGGCAGTGTGGGGGTACGGTTGGGGTCAGGGACACCTGGAGGAGAGGCCTTCTCGCATGTCTTTATCTCTTCCTGGGTGCCCGGGGCCTTTTCTGAGTTGGTGTAGAGCGTGGGGTGAGGTTTTTGGTGCAGAGCTCCCTCCTTCAATGCAAAGCCCCCCCCCACCCCGAGTAAGACCCATGTGTTTCACCATTGTGGAAATTGAGGCACAAATGTGGCTGCTGTTACAGCATATTTAGGGCTGGGACTCTTTAACTTGCTCATGTTGGTTTTTTTAAATTATAAATTGAAAAATAAACTTCCTGCTACAAAGTGTACAGAAATATCTACTTCTTAGATCCTATAAGGCCTGACTATGAGAGGCGTCTGTGTGAGGAAAGGCAGTAGGAGTGGAGGCTGCGATTTCTGAGTTCTCCTGGGCAGCAGTCTGTGACAGTGCTCACGTTTCCAATAGTGCTACAAGCCCTCCCTGGACACCGACCCAGCACAAAGGAAGCTGGGGGTGTGTTCGTTAGGAGACTGTTGGAAAAGCAGGTCCTTGCTCCATGGCCCGAGGCATCTGTGAGATTACAGTTGTTAGTTATCAGGCATTGTTACCTGTAATTCTCCCAATCTTGTGCTTTCCGCCAATGTAACTGCCAGCAAATCCTGAGACGTGTGCACCCAGGCTGTACCCAATTAGATGAACATTGCTTCGAGAAAACGGAACAGATTCCTGGAAGAAAGACGGCGATAACATGGTGGCAGGAGGAGAAGGGCTGCCCCGACAAAAGCCTTTGTGGGTCTAGCTTGTTCAGGCTCCCACCCTGTTCTTGGTGCCTGATCGCAAATGAGGTGCTTCATTCATACTCCAGACCCAAACTGGCTTCTCACCTTGCAGACTCTGTCATCTCTCCTTTTAGGCTCAGCAACCTGTGACCCTGCCTAGTGATTATGCCTCCCGCTTGCCTGTCTTCACCTGGGTATGAATGCCCTGTTGAAGCAATCCTGTTTTATAGCTTCTGTGTGGGGATTGTTGGTTTACAGGGTGTGTTTAGATCCCGTAGCACATCCATGGGGTGAACATAAAAGGACTAGTGGATGGGGTGGTAGGGGGAAGAGGATTCCTTAAAAGAGGGGTGCAAGTAAGGCAGCTGAGAGAGCCCTGGGGCCCGGTCACCGTCTGAGGCCCTTCCATTCCCGTGAGCTTAGCAGACGTGGTTCTCCTGTCTGGGCTGCTGTTGGAGACCAGCTGAATTCACTTGGTCTTAGAGGAAAGGAGCAGAAGAGAGATTGGGGCAGGTCTTACCTCCAGCCACCGGATAAGAGCTGCAACCTCCTTTCCCACGAGACGGGTGTTGCGGACAGCAATGGCGTAGTGGTTTCGGGCCAGGGTGATCCAGTCTGCTAGCGCCACGTTCACCGGCTGGGCCAGCTGAGACTTCAGCGCGACCACCATCTGCCAGATCCAGCTTTCCAGCAAGCCGTCCAGCTGAGGGTAGGCCCACAGGTGGTCAGCTTCACCGGGAGGGGATGGAGGGAGCTTTTCGGTCATCTCCTCTTTTTCCCTATTCATCTCCTTTTTGTTTTCGCCAACTCTTGGTTAACCCTGGATCCTTTCTCTAAGGGGTTTCCCAACCTTAGCACTATTAACATCTAGGCCAGATCCCTGTTTGCTATGGGGGCTGTCCTGTGCATTGTAGGGGACTTAGCAGCATCCCTGGCCTCCATCCAGGAGATGCCAGCAGAATCCCCTGCCCCTGTTATGAAAACCAAATATCCTCCTGGCTTTGCCAAATATTTCCTGGGAGCTACACCCCCCAACCCCTAGCTGAGAACTGTTGTCTTAGCATTTCCCTATTTTAGGACTTTCCAAGCCTTAGATCAATGGAAACACCTGTGTAAATCAGGCACTGAACCCCGAGTTCTCCTCGGAGGGTCACCTCCTGCGCCAGCTCCTCCTGGCAGCCTGCTCCACTGCACCTCTGAAACCCACTGCATTTCCTCTCCTCTCCCTCACTGCGCTGGGCTTGCTTCAGAGTGACCAGCTCCATGAGCCAGAACATAGTAAGAGTTCAATAAATGTTTACGGGGCACTTCTGATGGGTTCCCAGGGCAAACACATTTATGCTGTGTCTTAAAGGAGAAATAGGATTAAGAATAGGGTGGGCAGGTGAATGTGGTGCTGGTTGTGGGTGGGGGGTGTCTGGGGCATCCCAGGCAGAAGGAAGAGTATGGGCAGAGGCACGGAATGACAAAGGGACAGTATGGCATTTCTGGGGAGAGGAGAAAAGGCAGGTGTGGTTGAAGGCTAGCCCACTAAGATGGAGAGCAAAGCTGATGGCTTGACATGTCGTCCAGGGTAAGATCTGTTTATTTAATAAATGTTTCACCAGGGCCTTCTGTGTGGATGTAGCAGCTAGCGTTCAAATCCGGACTCTCCCAGTTGCTAGCTGAGTGACCGTGGGCAAGTTATTTAACATCTCTCTGGCCTAGTTTTCTCATGTGGAAAATGGGGATAAAAATAGTGCCCTCCTTCCAGGACTGTTGTAAAGATGAGATCAGTTAATGGATGCAAAGCAATGTTGCCTGAAACATAGTAAGCACTCAGCAAATGTTAGTTATTATTATTAGCACTTGTGTTATTATTATGATAATAACACATTATTACTGATAATGGTAAATGTATTCCAGTCTGGACAGGAATTTGAGAATGAAGAGCTCATTCTGGTAAAAGGATCCTGCTATCTTCATGTTGCATTTAAAGAAACAAGATATTTCTTCTGTCATTATTTCAGTTAGCAAGTATTTTGGAGCATCTAATATGTAATGAATACTGTCCTGAAGGAGAAAAGGGGAAAGGACACTATAGGTAGAAAGCACAGCCTGAGCCAAGGCCAAGGCCAAGAGGAGGGAAATCCCATGGTGCATGGAAGGAGCTATAAACACTTGGGTATTGCTGGAGGCAGGGAGAGTGAGGGGAAGTAGGGGGAGTCAGGAGGAGGCAGGGAGGGTGAGGGGAAGCAGGGAGACTGGGGGTGAGGTGGGGAAAGTGGAAGGGAGGCAGGGAGAGTGGGGATTAAATGGGCTGATATATAATGCCAAGGGCTTTGCTCCAGTAGGGCTTCAATCTGTGTTAGGCCCCTTCTCCAGGGGTGGAAAACGTCCCCACTACCTTCACTGCCAACCCCCATTTCTCTAGGATGGGATCCCTTTAAATTCTGAGGGGAGACTGCTGGCTGGCTGCAGGAGCCCCTGTGCCATTCTGGGATGACTATAGAAGGCACCTGCCTTGTGGCTACACCCATGTGTCATCATGTGGCTTCCTGCTACCTCTCATGACCAGGCAGGGGTCTGTTTTGTTCATGGGAGTTTGTGAGCCCGCATGTAGTAGGCACTTGGAGAATACTTGTTGAAAGAGTGGTGTGTAGGTAGATGGGCCCATTTTGCTCTCTAGGGTAGAATAGAAGGGGGTTTCAGGGGTATTTCCAACTAGATGGCAGGGAAAGGTTTCCAAGTCATGAAATAGATTCACGGTAATTCATAGATTCATGGATGGTAACCAGGAGTCAGAATTTCCTCTTGGAGATAAGGCTTCACTTAGTTTGATGACAGTTATTGCCCACAATATTCTCTACCCCCTTCTTCCATGGAAATAGAATTTTTAGCATCACTAAAAGGCTATACTTTCTCTAAGAGGCTACACATGTCTTCAGCTACCTTTCCATTTATGTATGGCCAATGAATGTTACTGGAAGTATTTCACAGATGCTTCTGGGAGGCTAACTTAAAAAAAACAAAACAAAACAAAAACACCTCTCTTTTATAGCAAAACCATTGAACTACACACATTAAATGGATGAATTGTATAATATGTGAATTGTATATCACTAAAATTGTTGTTAAAAAACCCCTTGCTCTTTGACTCCTTTGTATACAGCATTTACTACCTGGAATGAAGATGTGATGGCTAGTGCTGTAGCTGCCACCTTGGACTAGGAGGATGAAGCCTACATCTAAGGATGGGAGAGTAGTGAGCTGGAAATGAACTGGGTCTCAATGAGTTGAGGACTTCATTGACCAAAGCCTTTTATCCAGTTCTGGATTACATATCTCTGACTATTGTATGAAATGGAAATAAATTCTAACTTATTTGAACCACTGCCAAATGAGTTTCTGTTGTTCACAGCTGAATTTAACACTGACAGATACCACATTTCACCGAGAGACGACATCTCCTGGCCTCCTACCTCCTCTTGTGAGACATGCAGGTTCCCCTGCACGGGCTGCAGTCCCTATGGGCCCTCACGTGCTGTGTGACCTCTTTGAGTCACACTTTATTATCTGAAATGTGGAGATAATTATACTTTCCCCTCCCTGCTTACTCATGGAATTGAGATACTCAATAAGATAATGTGTGGGGAAGCACTTGGAAAATTAGAATGTGCTTTACAAATATTATGCATGAAGTTGTTATCACCAGCTCCCCATCTTTTTATTAAAATTGAACACACAAAGGAGAAAAAAAGAAAATGGAAAAGCAGAGAGAAAAAGGCCACGTCAGCGCTTCCTACCGACCACCCGTGGATGATCATCACCAGCGGCAGAGAGGAGTTGAAGCCGCACTGCTGTAGCGTGTCCGGACGGTGGAGCCAGATTTGACAGCCCTTGTCGCTTTCCCCTTCAAAGAGCAGAAATCTTGTCTTCGTCTCCTGCAACGTTTCATTTTCTTCAACAGCTCGAGATCTTCTTCCAAATGGCTCTGGAATAGAAGAGTGGGGACAGTGCTTAAACTGGCATCTGTTCCACCTCTGCCAGCTCTGGGACAACCCAAAGGTTGTGGAGAACGCCAGCAAATGGGGTTCCTGTGAGGTGATGGACGTAGTTGTGAGTCATAGCTTTGGGGACCCCCACAGAACATTTCTGGGGGAATGGCCGTTCTCTCCTGGGAGATGATGGAGGGTAACTTAGGAGGACCCAGCACAGAGGTGGAAAGGGTCATCTTCCCCCCTGCCATCCTGGTGACTATAGGACCAGGTAGCCAGCCACTAGATAACTCTAGGACAGTAGGAATAGGAGAGAGGCAATAGGGACAGAGGACAAGAATTTCACCCAAAATCACAATGCCAGTAAGTGATAAAGTCAGGATTTGAACCCACGTCTCTCTGACTGCAATTCCCAATGTCCTGATGCTAGGAGACAGTGAATAGAGCATCTCAGTTAGATGACTATGCATTCTCTCATGTAACTTAACTCATCACTTGCACACACATTACATAATGTAGCCTGGTACAGACCAGCTAGGGGTGGAGTGGGGAGGATCATAAAGGGAGTGGTGAATTTTGTGTGATAGGGCTTGTCATTCAGGGAGAACTTTTCAGGGAAAGTGATGCTAATCTTGGCCTTGAAGCATGAAGGAAGGCTTGTATGTGTGTGTGGGTAGTGGGTGGGTGTGCAAGGGAGTAGGTCTTTCCAAGCTGAGGGAACAGCTGAGTAAGGGCTCAGAGGCATGGGACCGCGTGGGCGTCAGGAGGCAGGAGAGAGGCCTGGGCATCCAGAGGGTGTAGGGCCCTGGGATGCTGAAGGGTCTGGACTTTTTGACAGGCAGCTGCCAAAGGGTTTTTCAGCAGAAAAGGATAAAGGAACATCCATTTGGAGTCTTTCAAAGACTGTGTGGGGGTGCGATAGGGAGAGAAAGATTGCTTTTAAGATTTCACCTTTTTTTGTTTTTTCCGAAAGGCCTTCTAGCCTCTCTTTTGGGGGAGCCTCACCCTGCTCCTGAGCCACTTTAGGATGGGAGTGGTCAGTCGCCCAACTCTGCAAGGCAGCCCAGCAGCTATTTAGGCTGTTGTGTTGGCCAAACACACACACCTCTGCTCAGGGCCTGGGTGAAGCCTGAGGAGGTGCCAGTTTCCTCAGAGTTGTAGCACCCGAAGACGGCTGACATCTTTTCTGCCAAGATTAGGAATCAGGCCAATCGTCCTCCCTCCCCTACAGCTGAGGGGCGGACACAGGCTATACAAGCATTTTTTGTCTGTGAACTAAATTAGACCAAATTACTAAGGAGCCTGATCATTCTTTCTGAGTACCAAGTCATTCAGCTTCTCAAATGTGAGTCTAGGGCTCTTGGTTTCAGGGCATGGCAGGACCGTGAGATGATGAACCTACCAAGTACAAGGGGAAGTATTAATGAAACCAATTTTCCTACCCAAAAGTTGTTCATTGGAAAGGTTATTAATTCCCAGCAAAGGGCCATGCCTTTTCACCGTAATGACAGAATATAATGCATCATATTTTATTAAAAGGAAATGTGAGTGAGAATCTGAATAACTTCTTTGAGATAATAAAGAAGATTTCTTCTGCCCAGTTTGGCTTTCCCAAGCTTATGGACTGTCTCACCTAGCCCTCGGCCTTGCAAACGTGCTCCCAGGCTGTGCTCCCAGTTTCATGGTGTGCTCTGCCCTCCCGCTAAGTCAGAAGCTGGAGCGTCACCTTGAACTCCTGTACCTGCCTGCCAAACAGCCCAAAGCTGTGGGTTCCCACATACCCCGAGACCCCAGGACACTGGTTCATGCGCACACTGTTTCTTGCTTGGTTTATCACAACAACCTATGTGTGGTCTTGCCATCCTCCTTTGCACGGCTGCTCAAGAATATTTCTAGAACAGAAATGACTATTAGATCCTTGAGTGACTTTAAGCTTCCTGGTATTGCAGCCAAAGCCACCACCTAAATGATAGTCCCTCATTCTGCAACTCCTCCCCTCTCTCTATTCTCCTGCCACCCCTGACTGCCAAGAGTTCCCCCAAATGCCACTCACAACCCTGAATCTCGCAATCTCTCTTCTTCCCCCATCTCTGCTGCTCCCCATGACCTCTGGTCCATCCATGAAAGTGGATCTCAGATATCACCCCCCTCCAGGAAGCCTTCTCGTCTGCCAGTGGTCATTACTTTCTCTTGCTGCCCCCTCTCTGATCCTTGTGTCTTTGTTATGTGGCCTGGTGATTTGTTTGTTTAGGTGTGTGGTGTTTCCTTCACCAGGCTGTGGGCTCACAGAGGGTCAGTGCTGGTAGGTGCTCAGTAAACGCTCAGTGATCAGTGTGGAATCTGTGGGATCCAGGCCTGGGATCAAAGGCTGACACTTGATTTGTCGCTTATTTATGTATTGGTGCTAAATGTAACCAACTTTCTTTTATTTGGTGGCTGAATAGCTACACCTTCATCTCAGCATAGCTGACTGGAATGCTAAGAGGACTCCAGGAAAATAAATGGGGATGGAAATAGTACCTGTCTCAGCAAGTTGTTACAAGGATTGAATAAGATGGCATCTGTGAAGAGCTCAGAACAGTGCCTGGCACATAATTAGCAGCTATGGAGGGTTGTGTGGTTAAAATAAATACAGATTGGAGCATCCAGCATCTTGCACTTTTGATCTGTGAAAATGTATCCCAGTTGCCCTCACGGGACCAATTCTGTCTTATACGTGTTTTGTTCGGATTAAGCTGGGAGAATGGGAACTGATGATGGGCATGACATGGAAGAACATTTTCGACTTGAAGGAGTTCACAAAAATTCATGGTAGAAGGAAGTAAAGTCAGTAAAACAATGAAGACAGAAATGTTCATAGATTCGCACTCTGACATACACAGTGTGTGATCCTCTAAGGCTGCAGCAGATGGGCCACAGGTTTATTCTCAAGAACAAATAAAAAGCAGAAGCAGGAGCCGTAATAGGATTCGTGTGTCCAGTTGCTCACACTTCCCTGGCCATGAAGTCTAAGAGAGTTTCCTTACAGGTTACTGTAAAAAGAAGTCACCACGTGAGGCAGGGGCTGTTGTCTTGAACATCATCCCTACATAGTAGCAGGTTTCACGTGGTTGCCTCTGAGAGTGGTCTGCAGTCCTCATGAAAGCAGAAGCCACAACCTCAAACAGCACTTCAGTCACGGTGACTCTCCGAGAGGCTCTTCACTGTAATCTAGCAATTGTCCGGTGACTGAGGGAGGCAGGGGTCACTTCAGGTCACATTTGGAGTGGAAGGAATGGAGCTCTAGGGCCTGTGTGTCTGAGCCGCCACGACAGTCCGAATGTCCCCTCTCAGAGCACATGGAATACTGGATCATTCTCAGTCAAGCCATGGCTTCAAGGACTCAGCTGTCACCCAGACCTGTGCCTTTACTGAACTCTCTCCCAAGCTTTGCCCTGCACATAGGCAGCTCTTGACGGGGCATCTCTACTTGGGGAAGCTTTCGGCACTGCAAGCCCAGTGAGGACAAACAGGGTTGAGTTCCTTCCCTCCCAACCCATTCTTCTTCCTTCTTTCTACCTTTCCTATTGTGGTTTGTAATACCATCATTTGTCCATTCAATTTCTCAAGTTAGAAAACTTAGAGCTGTCCTAGAATGACCTTTCCATCCCCTTGGCAAACCACTAGGCTCATCAAATACTGGGGGCTCAGACTCAGGATTTCTTCTCTTCCCGTGCTGCTGGCCCAGTCTAAGATCTCATTTCTTTGTTTTTTTTGTTTTTTGGGTTTTTTTGGTTGCAGTATTTTGATAGCCCCTAAATATTTTATTTTAATTTGTTTATTTGTAGAATTAATACATGCTAATTGTATATATACAATCTGAAATATGCTGAAGTGAATAAAGAATCTCATTATTCAGAAAAAAACACAAGTAATATTTGGAATATTTCCTTTCAATCTTTTTAATGCTTATATTTGTTTCATGGATATTTATTTGGAATGTCTATAATTGAGACCATATTATATGAATGGTTTTGTATCCCTCTTCACCTGTCATGATAATTTCTTAGAGCATTACATTCTTCAAAAACATACTTTTGAAAAGTGGCACAGTCACTTACTTGTTCCATTATTGTTGGACATTTGGGTTGTTTCCAGGTTTCTTTTTTATTTTTTTTCTATTACAAACAATGCTCTGATGACCATTTTTATACATAAATCTTTACCTGAGTCTATGAATATTTTCTTCACGTAGAAGTAGAATCATTAGCTCCTTAGTTCTGGTCTTATCTCTCTTTTTATATGCATATATATCTAAATTGATTTTCAGCACCTTGTAAGCTAATATTTATTGAGTGCTTATCCTGTGCCAGACACTTTTATAACAGTCTTATTTGTATTAACTCTATTAACTGACTTACGCCTCACAACAACTCTGTGAGTGAGTTGTGGGAAAACCTAGGGATTCCATTGTGAGGGAGGAAATTTGTTGCACTTGTATTCAGTAGGAGCAGCTCCTTCTCCAGGCACGTCTTCTGAAATCACCATTTTCTCATGTCTTCAGAAGAGATAAAGACACAGCAATGATAAGAATCTGGGGATATGGAAAGAGACTTGGCTCGGGGTGGTAAAAACATGATAGAATATACAGATGATGGATTATAGAATTGTACACCTGAAACCTATACAGTTTTATTAACCAATGTCACACCAATAAATTCAATAAAAAAAATCTGGAGAATAGGCGGTGGTTTTGAGAGGGAGAATATTAACTAAGGTAAGTGGTCAAGTCCTTCGAGGGAGTCAGCCCCTGTCACCTGGAAAGTGAGGTGACAGGCGGGGGAGGCTCTGTGTTCCCTCCACATGACAGCAAGATCCAGAGGCAGCAAAGCTTCCTCAGATCAGTCAGAAGAAGCAGGTGCAGCTGTTACGTTTCTAATATTCAGTTCCTTGCAGCAATGCTTTCTCTCTTCTTAAGTCAGCCCTCAGGTTTGAGGGGTCCTAATAGTTCATACAAGAACAAATGATTTCATTTTCTTTGGGACAGGGACATCATTAGGTGGGTGACTGCAGGCAATGAATGAGCTGGCATAGGCGGGAACCAAAGACTCAGCAGCAGAGGCTCTAGTAGGAGTCAGGATCTGGCTGCTGCCTATGATGCCTGGGCTGGGACTTCCGCTTGGTTCGTTTGTCCAGCGTCTCCTGTGTACTGGCTGCTGCTGGGGACACACGTGCATAAGACAGCAGCCGCAGGTATTAACATGCCCCTCACCGAGTTGTGTGTGAAATATCCTCACATTCGTGATATGAATTGCTAATATGTGTGTGTGTGTGTGTGTGTGTGTGTGTGTGTGTGTGTGGTTTCCTTTTGTTAATCTGAACTGCTGAACATATCCCCCCGCCTGGAACTAGTGGGAGAGGTCCTCTGGAAGACTGTAATTTCATGATTACCCTAAAAGCCCTCCAAGCCACGCCCTCTGCTCAGGGTGAAACGAACCTGAGGTAAACACAGCCATGACTGCCCCCCACCCCCACCCCGACTGCTGTGGTCAGGCCCACAATTTGTACGTGAGCAGCACTGACTTCAGAATTTCTAGGATTACGGATTCTTTCTTCTTGGTACCACCACTTCCCGAGTACCTACCTACTCTGTGCAGGCTTTCTTCCACAAATGAAACTTGCCTTCAGCTAAATCGTGCCTGAAGCAAGTGTCAGATTTTCTTCCTTATTCTTTTAAAAAGGTAGGTGGTGCACAAAAGTGGAGTAATACCAGAAAATAAAATGTTAAGAAATATATTCGCATTCTCATCATCTTAATGGATTGGCTATTTTCCTGTGTTTCTTTTCTGTATCTAGAAGCAAATACATTTTTCATGTGACTGTGCAGATAGAACTATTTTTTGCTTTATTCATTTCACATGGTATCATAAAAATCTCTCCATATTCCTAGTGTTCATACTCATCATTTTTAAAGGCTGAGTAATATTCCATGGAGGGAATGTTTTGTAATTTATGATTCCATTTCCCTCTCTGGGCAAGCAGCATGTTTCTAAGTTTTCACCTTCGTAAAAGGAGCTGCAACGGGCTTCACACAGAGAGCTTTCCTTTCAGAGAATTATTTCCACTAGGATGAATGACCCAGCATGGAATTACTTGGTTAAATGGTGAGACTGTTTCGCTGACATGGGAGTTGGCAATTTAACCACTAAGTCCCTCACAAGGTGTCAGCCACAATTAATACTGACCCAGAGAACCTGTAAGACCCAACAGTTCTCATTACAGGGATGACGGGGTGCTGAGGAGCAGGCGGAGTTGGTCAGGAAGGTTCATGTGACTATTACTTACTTTTTGCTAGTAACTCAGAATTCCTTACTTTGTTTTCAGTCCTCATAACCTAGCAGTAGGTTATCCCAAAAGAAAACTGGGTCTCAGAGAGTGTAGATGTCTTGGCCAAGGTCATAAAAAGTAATTGAATGGAGCCTCAGGCCAAGAGCGGCCCCTTTGCAGTCCAGGAAGTTCAAGTCACCCACTGGGACAGACCCATAAACCTCCTTTCAGGCATTCGACACCCCAGAGGAGGCTTGTGGACCAGGAGGCCATTAAAATGGGTCTTTTCACAATTGCTCTCCCCTGATCTAGAGCAGCAGTTTTCAACGTGGGGGCTGCAAGAGTTTCTAAAACATGCAATATCTGACTATTTAGTCAGGGGCACTGATCTCTTCCCTTGGATTGTCAAAAAAAACATGACAGCAGCCAACTAAACAATAGCCATCTGGTGTGAATGCCCTGTCTTGAACCATAAATATATAGGTCATATAATAGGTCAGTAGCATCTTATTGGTTACATTGCATAATAAGCTTGTGTCTGATTGGTTAATGCTTGGTAGCAGAAATCCTTATATACAAATATAGGCACCTGATTTTTTAAAAAGTCACTTTGGAGAAAAAGGGGTAGGTAATTGCTATTTTTTTTTTTTTGTAAATCAATCAAAATTATGCCTATTTTTGTCACATTGGTGCCAAAAATTATAACATTTTTTGTGTGACAGAATTTTTGTAATTAGTTTATTGTACCATGAGATGAGAAAGTTGAAAATCACTGATCCAGAGCATGACTGTGTTGAATTGCATTTGATTGCATTTATGTGTTGACTTAAAGGAGAGCTCAGAGCCTGAAGTGAAGGCCTGTCACATGAGGCAAGCAGATGAGCACGTTATTGTTTGGGTCTGCTGTACCTGCTTGCAGAGACAAGGTGCCTTTAGGTACTCAGAACTATTTCACTCGTATTTAGCTATTGGTGGATTAGATGTAATTGTGTATTGGCAGCTCTCTATGAGCTCCGAGTTCCTTGTTAACTTATCCTGGTTGACCTTGAGCAAGTCATTTAACTTTCTAGGCCTCAGTTTCTTCAACTGGAAAATGAGGGATTTGGACCATCTGGCTCTGAGACCCCCATAGTGATACAGTGAGATGTCCTTGGCTCCTTGAGTCAGCTGGACCAGGGTTCTAGACCTGGCTTTTCTTCCAAACCAGCTAGGCCTTAGTTTCTTTTTTCTTAAATTATATTTTATTGATTATGTTATTACAGTTGTCCTAATTTTTTCCCTTTTGCCCCCCTCTACCCAGTACCCCCCAGTTCCTCAGGCAATCCCCACATCATTGTTCATGTTCATGGGTCATGTGTATAAATTCTTTAGCTACTCCATTTCCTACATTGTACTTTAGATCTCCATGGCTATTCTGTAACTGCCTATTAGTACTTAATCCCATCACCTCTTCACCCATTCCCCCACAATCCCCTTCTATCTGGCAACCATCAAAATGTATTCTGTGTCCATGATTCTGTCTCTGTTCTTCTATTTGCTTAGTTTATGTTTTTAGATTCAATTGTTGATGTGTATGTATTTACTGCTATTTTATTGTTCATAGTTTCAATCTTTTTCTTAAATAAGTCCCTTTAACATTTCATAGAGTACTGGTTTGGTGATGATGAACTCCCTTAGTTTTTTTTTTCTTGCCTGGGAAGCTCTTTATTTGCCCTTCAATTTTAAATGATAGCTTTGCTGGGTAGAGCAATCTTGGCTGTAGGTTTCTGTTTTTTATGACATTGAATATGTCTTACCAATCCCTTCTAGCCTGCATAGTTTCTTTTGAGAAATCAGATGACAGTCTTATGGGAACTCCCCTGTAGGTAACTAACTGCTTAATCCTTCATCTGACTGGATCTTTTTTATGCTGCTGAGGTCCTTGCTAAGTTCCTGGAGCATCCTTATAATCAGTGTTTTGCACTCTGCATCTGATAGATTGCTTATCTCCATTTTGTTTAGATTTTTTTTTCTGGAGTTTTGATCTGTTCTTTGATCTGGGCCATATTTCTTTGTCTCCTCACTTTGGCAGCCTCCCTGTGTTTGTTTCTATGCATTAGGTAAGCTGCTATGACTCCCTGTCTTGGCAGCATGGCCAAATGTGGTACGTGTCCTGTAGGGTCCAGTGGCATAGCTTCTCCTATTATAGTAGCTGGGTACTTGAAGTGTGCTCTTTGTGTGGGCTGAGTACACCCTCCTTTTGTAGTTGAGTTTTGTTTGCTGTTGGTAAGTCCTTGGGAGAGATTTAGCCAGGTCAGTCAGTTGAATGGATTGGCTGTTGACCATTAACCACAAACCCTTGACCTTCATGGAGGATCAGCTATGCAGAGGCAGGGTGATGTTGCTCTGATGTGGTCTGTAGCTGTCCACTGGGTGTGCAGGCTCTGGGGTTTTTAAGGTGGTGTAGGCCAAGGTCAGTCCCAACCTTTGATTTGCCTGGGGCCATCCTGACTGAACTGTAAAGCAATTTGAGATGGCTGTTACTTTTGTTGGTTTTAGAGATTCCCAGGTGAAGCCAAGCTATGAATCTAGGCTGGCTGCTGCTATGCCATGTTGAGGCCACTTAGCAAGAGGTACAGGGCTGTTGGCTCACTGAGGCTGGCTATTGCTTGTTTGAAAGGACTTAGGAAGTTGTGAAGCATGAGCCAAGACCAGCAATTCAGATGGAAAAGCCACTGTTAACAGCTATAAGTTAGGTGAGATGGAGCCTCAGAGGATTTCCATGTTTCTTTCTTTCTTCTGTCCCAAATCATTGATTTGATTCTTGACTTCATCCACTGCACTGTTGCTTCCCTGTAAATTTTTCTTTATTTCACTTAGTGTAAGCTTCATTTCTGCCTGAATCTTTTTTTATGCTATTGAAGTACCCAATGAGTTCCTTGAGTATCTTAATAACTAATGTTTTGAACTCTGCATCCGATAGATTGCTTATCTCCATTTTGTTTCATTCTTTTTCTGGAGTTTTGATCTGCTGTCTCATTTGGGCCATTTTTTT
Source organism: Anoura caudifer (assembly GCA_004027475.1). Taxonomy (NCBI): domain Eukaryota; kingdom Metazoa; phylum Chordata; class Mammalia; order Chiroptera; family Phyllostomidae; genus Anoura; species Anoura caudifer. The sequence continues at coordinate 196,327 of PVKU01000007.1, forward strand.
TATCTCCTCAATATGGCAGCTTCTCTTTGTTTGTTTCTATGTAGAACTGCTTTGACTCTGTCTTACTAATGTGCCCTATTGTAGAAAAATGCACTTGTAAGTTGGATGGGGTGGAGCCTTAGGTAATGGCCATGGTGGGGAAACCTGTGTGAACTAGGTTGATGGAGGCTCTGCTATGGTGTCACCATTCTGTAGCTCTGTGTGTGTGTGTGGGAGGTTTAGAAAGGGGACAATGCCACTGCTTGGCCTCTGGCATTTTGTCCATGAGGAAGCTGTCCCCTGGCACTTTCCCTGATGTCAGACACCTCAATGTCTCCCCATATGCCACTGATGCCATAGTGCCCTTCTAGCTGCTGCCCAGGTGTTGGAGCCCTGAGGGAGTGAGTCTGTGTAAGTCCTAAGTCCACTGTGGGCCCTTTATAAGGAGAATCCTGAGAATCCCATAGTTTCTTCTGCTACCCTAACCCCCACTGGATTTTACAGCCAGAAATTATGGGGACTTATCTTCCTGGCACTGGAATACTGGACTGGGTGGTCTGGTGTGGGGCTGGGATCCCTTGCCCTGAGGTATCCCTTCCAATATTAATCTACCAAACATTGGTATGGGACTGCTTATTCTGGATCTGTGCCTGCATGCCTCTCTGCTCTGCATATCTCAACATCTTTGCCCCTCCTACCCATCTGGATGAATGTGACTTCTTTAATTTCTTGGTTGTTGGACTTCCAAACAGGTTGATATTCTGATGATTCTGGGTGATAGCTGTTTTGTAGTTCAGTTGTAATTTTTGCTGTGGTTGTGTGAGGAGCTAAGCCATGTTGACCTACACCTCCATCTTGACTGGAAGTCCAGTAAGTGTTTCAATGGCTGAATAACAGTAGAGGCACCTACTTAGCCATAGGGTGGCTGGTGTGAAGGCAGCCAGATTACTGCATTGCTGAGTAGTGTCACCAGTTCCCCAGATAATCTTAGGGATTCCAAATCAAAGACTGGTCCTGATAGGAAGGAAGAACTATGGAATATGGGAGAAGATGAGCCCATGTGTGATCAATATGTTACCACAAGACATGCAGAGCTTGAGGTCATGGCTATAGTCTATTTTCCTGAGACACTTGGTACTGTCATCTCCTTTGAGACTCCCCAGGTCCTGGGGTCTACAGCACAGCTGTTTCCATTTTCTGTATGTTCATTTCCTGATGAAGAAATAAGAAGGGGTCCAGTGTCTGGCCTAAGGCCAATGGCTGGCTACAAAAATAAAACCAGGACCTGAATGCCATTTCTCTATCTCACTAGCCATACATCCAGGTTCTGAGGCTGTGGAACTTTTCTGGGCATGTGCTTTTACCATTTTACTCTACCTAAGATATTCTTTTGGACCCATGTTCTCCCTTCACTGTCTGAGTCTGGAGGCAGTGCTGTCTGCCCCTTTCAAACTGTGGACATGTACCTCAATAATTTCTGCGGCACTATGGAAAGCCATGGTGGAGACAGGATAGTTTATTGGAAAGGATGCTGGCTTTGGAACCAGTTGGCTCTGTATTTGATCTACCAGTTATTAATTAATAACTTTATCAGTTATTAGCTGTGTGACCTTGGGAAGCTCTCTTAACCTGGGAGCTTCAGTTCCCTTCTCTTAAATTGCTAATGTGAATATACATCTCCTAGGGTCATTGTGAGAACTGGATGAAACTCAGTGAAAAGTCTGCCATGGAGCTTGGCATTCAGCTCCTCACTTCTCTGTCCTTTAGCACTTACCTATTATCTCTTTCATTTCATATCTTGACCCAACGTAGTTTCTTCCAGATACTTTTTGGTACTTATCTACCAAGTTCTTTGCCAGCCTATTTAGGACCTTTCTGTGAATTCTGTGTACCTCCTTCAGGCAGTACATTTCATGTTTTGGCAAGAGCATTGTGCCTTTGTGCCAAGAAAAGAGGCCCTTCTTTGGAGTCAGGATTTCAGCCTTTCCTCTCCAATTTGTCCAGGTTCTTTCAGGCAGTAGAAGTCTATTGACTTCATGTGGCAGCTCTGGAGACTTCTAGGCTGGGTCTCTCCCATTACCAGGTGGGTGCTCCAGCCATGCATTCAAACTAGGCAGTTCCAGGAGTCAAACCAGGCTACAGGTCAATGGAGAAATAAATCTATGATTGCAAAACATACCCAGCCAAGGTTCTGCCCTTCAACCACTGCTGAATAAGTGCTTCCTTTCCAGGATCCTTTATGTTTTACCTAATCTTCTGAATTTGAGGACAATAATTCTCCCTTAGCCATGTGTTTAAGATCCCCAGAGCAGCTGATTCAGTAGGTCTGGTGAGGCCTGAGAATCTGCATTATCCCAAAATGGAAGATCATTCTGAGAATAACTTGCCTAGTTATTAAGAATATAAGCATTGGATATCCCTGATGAATATAGATACAAAAATTCTCAACAAAATATTAACAAATCAAATTCAATAATGCATTAAAAGGACCATACAGTATGATCAGTGAGATTTATACCTGGGATGCAAGAATGGTTCAATACACACACATCAGTTGGTACACCACATTAGTGGAAAGAAAATATCATGTATATAATCATCTCAATAGACACAGGAAAACATTTGACAAAATTCAACATCCTTTTATGATAAAAACTCTCAACAAATTGGGTATAGAAGGAACATACCACAACACAATAAAGGGGATGTAAGACAAACCCACAGCTAACATCATACTCAGTGGTGTTTTCCTCTATAAGATCAGAAATAAGACAAGGGTGCCCACTCTCTTCACTCCTTTGTAACATAGCATTGGAAGTCATAGCAAGAGCATTAGGTAAGAAAAAGAAGAAAGGCATCCAAGTTGGAAAGGAAAAAGTAAAATTGTTTCTGTTAGCTGATGACATAATCTTGTATATAGGAAATCCTAAAGACTCCACCAAAAAACTGTTAGATCTAACCAGTCAAGTTTCAGGATACAAAATCAACATATAAAAATCAGTTGTATTTATATACACCAAACAATAAACTATCTGAAAAAGAAATAAGGAGAAAAATTTCATTGCTTAATGCAATCCCTATCAAAATTCCAATAGCATTTTTCACAGAAATAGAAAAAAACAACCCTAAAATTTGTATAGAACCACAAAAGACCCTGGATAGCCAAAGCAAGCTTGAGCAAAAACAAAACTGGAGGCATCACACAATCTGATTTTAAACTATATTACAAAGGTATAGTAATCAGCTCTACCTCGACTGCTATGATTGGCCAGCTGACCTCCTGGCCTCACCCAGTAAACACCAGCCTCTTGGGCTGCCCCTGCCCCCCTTTGCTAGGTAGATAGAACAAAACAAAAACAGAGGAAGAGGCCAGAGACACACCGAGGCAGTGGCAGAGGCTCAGTAACATGGTCAAGTCAGTGGATCAGGGTCAAAAATGGATCCCAAAGGAAGACTCATTTGGTAATCTAATCAGTGCAAGTGAAATTAAGAAATGATGGATGTAGAAAACGAGCAGATACTGAATGTAAACCCTACAGATCCTGATAGCGTAAGTCACTCTTTTCTGGTAATGCATAAAATGTTGGGACTGGGGACATAAAGAATGAGATCAATAGAAATTGGATTTCAGCATCTTCCCTTAACAAAATGAGAATTAATGCCAAGGCAAAAATGTGACTACAGAAAATCCCATGCTGGGATTCTGGCAGTGGTGATTAAAGCAGTGATAATAGAAGCGAAGCCATTAGAAGTGGAATAACTGTACCAACCAGTCCAAAGGGAAGGCTTCTAGATAGGTGATCCAGATCCGGGGAAGGACAGGGACTAACCAAAGAAAGGTCGTGCAGGATGTGGAGGAGGTGGGTTGAAAGATCCTGACTTTGATGATGACCAGAAGACCTTGTTTATGAAACAGCAGCTTTAACTTTGGATGGAATCACAGTTGAGGAAACTTTAACACCAATCATACAGGAATATTTCAAGCATGGATATTCTAATGATGTTGCAGAAATGCTAAGAGGTTTAAATCTTGGTGAAATGAGGAGTACCAGTGTTGGCAGTGTCCTTGGCATTGGAGGGTAAGGCTAATCATAGAGAAATGATGTCTAAGCTTCTTCCTGACCTTTGTGGAACAGTAATGAGCACAACTGATATAGAAAAACCGCTCGATAAATTGTCATACGATCAACCTGACTTAGCATTGGATGACCCTAGAGCACCACAGCTGGTGGGCCAGTTGGCTGTTAAAGCTGTCGGAGAGGGCATTCTATGTGATGCCCATACTGATATGCGCAAAGGAACTGTAGATTGTGTGCAGGCTAGCGCTGCTCTGGACAAGGCTACTGTGCTCCTGAGTGTGTCTAAAGGTGGCAGGTGCACAGACAGCGCATGGGGCTCTGGGGTGGGCAGATCTATTAATCACTTCATTAAAGAGCTTGACATGCTGCTGCAAGAGTGTTTACTCTCTGGAGACATATCGGAAGCTGAATATTGCCTGGAAGGAACTGGAAGCACCTCATTTTCACCACGAGGTTGTATATAAAGCCATTTAATGGCTTTGGAGTCAACTAGAGAAAGTACATGTAAGATGATTTGGGATTTATTAAAATCCCTTTGGAAATCTTCTACAATTAATCTAGACCAAATGAAAAGAGGTTATAAGAAAATTTATAATGAAATTCTGGACATTAACCTGGATGTCCCATATTCATATTCTGTGCTTGAGTAATGTGTAGGCGAATGTTTTCAGGCTGGAATAATTTCCAAACAACTCAGAGATCTTTGTCCTTCAAGGGGCAGAAAACGTTTTGTAAGTGAAGAAGATGGAGGTCATCTTAAACCCGAGAGCCATGGAATATAAAAACCCTTGCAGTCTTAGATGTTACACAAGCATATACTTATCTGAATTATAAGTGTTGTTAGCACAGTCTTTTTTTAAGTGCTTGTTTTGGGTACAAGGCATTTCTGAAATTTTATAGATTTAAATGTAAGGGGAATTTTAAAGAAAATATATATATATATATTTTTTTTTTTAACGTGATGGAGAGACAGAAAAGTAACCACTTCTTACATGGAACATTCTCATAGGCTACCTGTTGGAAGTGGCATGTTTATGACATCATCACTCCGTGTTTTGCAGTGATGTCTCACTGGTGCTCCTTTCTCTCAAGGACAGGGTTTTTGTAGTAAAATCACTGGTTTATACAAAGCTTTATTTTGGGGGTAAAGTTAAGCTGCTAAAAACCCATGTTGGCTGCTGCTGTTGAAATTCTGTGCCTTGGGAGTAAAAAAAGAGTTATTTCTTTGTCTTAAAGAATTTTAAGAAAATGAGTTAGTCATGAGACTTGTCTTTCTAGGGAACCTACTGATTGGTCTTAAAGACTAGACAGTTAAATAAATAGTGGCTGGAATATTTATTTTTCTATGCAACTGGAAAAGTGAACTCAGTTCTATAAGAATGTATGATGAAATAAAATGTGAAGCAGTCCTAATTCTTTAAAAAAGTATAATGATATTGGCATGAAAACCGGTACATCTGACCAGCAGAGCTGGATTAAGAACCCAGCGGTAAACCCATGCATATTTGCTTTCCCAGAGCTTAGCCCTAGGCACCCTTGACTTCAGCTGTTGAATAGGTAGGGGCAAGCTTCTTCCCATGGGGTCCTCAGTCACCTGAAAGAGTAGAGTTGATTCCACAGGGAACCTCCCAAGTAGGCAGCTTCCTCTAGGACAGAGCTGCGCCTGGCAGATGGAAAAGTGCTTGGAGCCACGGGGAGCCAACGTGTGAGGAATTCTATAAAAGGGATCTGGCTTAGAGCTTGGAAGCTGGGCAGTGAGGTGCCCACTTGGCTGGCTTAGCTTTGGAGGGGGTAGAGGGGGAGAGAGAAAAGCGCAAGCTTCTCAGTCAGGAAGCTTCTGCCCAGGGCCTCACAGAGGCCTTTCAGAGACTGACGCCTCCCCAGCAGCCAGACCATCTGGGCTGGTGCTTATGGAGTGTTGGGAGCGAGGATATTTTAGATGTGTCAAAAGTGGCGAATGTTGAAAAGTGCCATTGGCATCTCTGGGAACTCACAGTTCACGCTGGCAGCTATGCTCGGGCTCTTTGGTAGAAATTGGGAAGTCTTTAAAACAGAAAGCTCCTGCTCACCCTCCCAGATCTGGGTGGCAAGGAGGTGGACTCTGTACATGACAAAGAACCAAGAGATCAATGAAGATGAGGCTGGGACTCCAACACCCGTGGTCTAGGCAGAGGAAAAGTGGCATTCAGAGAGGCCAGCGTGAAGGTGCAGGAGCATACCAAAACGGAAGTGGGCAGGCAGGGGCCTGAGGTTGGAGTGAGCAGAGCTCGCTGCCCACAGCACAGAGACTGCAATCCTGGACTGTTAAATGGTACCTGCCCGACCCGAGCAGGGGTGGCAGCCAGAGCTGGTTGGAGGCTGGAGGGGAGCCTGGGCATTGGCCCATAGCAAGGCTGGAACAAGGCTCCACTGTGTCTGGTTTTGAAAACACCCCCGGGAATGTGTTACTAGAATCTAACATCTACCCTGAAGATAATGCATCTTTAGAGGAGGGTGCCTCAGTATTCTGTTTTCCACACCACCCTGTTTAGTATGCAGTGGTGCTGGTTCTCTGCTTCTGCAGGGAGGTGGCTTGCCCAGGCTACTTAGAAACTGGGGGTGGAGGAGTAGAGGTGGTAGCCACTCTGAACTGTGATCTCCCAGAAAAAGGAGGGTGGAATCACCCCACTAGGGGCCGGTGTAGGCCTAGTAGGGCCAGTCTTTGGTGAGTCAAGGGGAGGGAGGAGAGTGGTGAGAAGAGATCCTGATTATGGACCACTGGACTTCCAGGGTTGGTGGTGTAGGACCAGGTGGACCAGCCCAGTCTGTCTTCTGCAGAAGGGTGAATGGGTGGAGGGTGTCAGGGATGGATGGGGAAGTTTGCATCAGCTCTACCCTCCCCAAAGTGCTACAACAACTCTCTCTTATGATTATTGTCCTTCTGCCACTTCCCTGCACAACTCCCATAGCCAGGAGAGAAAGAGGGAGGAGAGAGTTCACAGTCGTCTTTGTTATCATCACCATCATCACCATCACTATCATCATCATTAATTATTATTGGACTTCTTATATAACCTGTTTAACTTGTCAAGGGCTGAACTTGTCTTTCCAGTTCCTTCCTGCATCCAGATTTACTGACTGTCTCAGTCTGCTCCCACGTCTCTCTCCTTCTCATCACTTGCTCAACCCCCTGAGTCATCTCGCACTGCTCCCTCCTTTTTCTTCCCCTCCATATCAGCAACTGCAGATCACTGTAGCAGTAACCAAGCTTGACTGCTTACTTCCGGGCAGGATATGTTTGCTCTGCCCTCTATGTCCACGCCCTTCCCATCTTGCCAAACACTCTGCTCCAGTCAGAGACACTGGGAGGTCCCAGGCCATCCCTCTCTCTCCTGTCTCCACAATTTTGCTCTTGCAGTTCTCTCTGACACTTCTTTCCCCGCTTCCTACGCCTCAGCCCTCTACCTGGAAGCAATGAGAATGTGTGCTTCATGAGGCTGTAGGAAACTTCTGACAGCTGCTCGGACTGGGTGCTCTTCTATAAGCTCCCAGGCCCCTGTGTGCACCCTGAGGGAGGGGCTCTTTGTCTCTTTGCTGACTTTCAGACTAGGCTCTCTGCTAAACATGACTTTTGCATCCACATGGCCCTGGCCCCTAGCACAGGGCTGGCACATGTGTGGGTTACTTGGGGAACTGAATAGTAGGATCATTTTGTTTTCTTGGTCTTCCTAGGGAAAGGTTTGTCCCAGTGAGCTAATGTTGAGAGGCAGCAAAGTGTACAGTCAGGGATCTTGCACTTCCAATTTCCAGAGTCCTCTTCTGGTGGTCTTGAGCTGTTGGACCACTAACACAGCAATCCCTGCCTCTGTCTACTAGGAATGAGATAGGAAGAAAGTTCTGGACATTCTTTGGAATCATGGGTGGTCGTTTTGTCCTGCTGCAGTCCTCCAGAACTCAAACCGGTCTCTTTTTCTCCCTTCCCTTCCTCTTCTGTAACTCCTCATTTATTTCAGGACTTACAACTCAGGGTTTAGGAATTGCCTTTCAGAAGCTGTCTTCAATCCTGACCTGTTTGTTGAGATATTAATAGGGGTCATGGGGAAAACAGAATTTTGTAGTCAAATCAATTTGCGAAATGTTGCATTAAGGAACATTAACCAGGCTTCCTGGTGGCCAGAGATGTTAAAACGCTTACTACTTACTGTGTATTTACTGTCTAGCAGGGGCAATGGAAATGCAAGTTTCTCCAACTCAGTTACTTTGGAGTAGGCTTCCCCCTGCCATCTCCCAAATTCCTATTTTGTGACCAAGCATTTCCGGGACTAATACCCTATGGGACACACTTGGGGAAATCCCATTTGAGGGCAGTTTCCCACTGTGCCAGTGTTGTGTGGAGTTGAGCTCACCCACATCTTTGTATCTTGGTGCCCCGAAGGTTGGTGCTGGCTGCTCCAATGAAGGCAGAGCTCTACGTGTGGGAGTCAGGCCTGGGATCTTTGCGGGATCTTTTCAGATGTCTGTGACAGGTGGTGATGCGGAAAAGTGAGAACCAAGCAACATCCTGCTGTAATTATGTTGCGGTAGCCCATCACCTGGAGATGACCACTCTCTTGACATTTTTGTGTATGTATTTCCTTCCAGTCTTTTTTCCATGAAGATACATGTCATGTAAGAATTTACTTATGGGTTTTCTTAAAGTACAGAGGGTCTGTCATTTAAAATTTATGGAATGAAGTCCTGGCTGGTTAGCTCAGTTGGTTAGAATGTTGTCCCGATATGCCAAGGTTGTGGGTTCAATCCCTGGTCGGGGCACATCCAGAAAGCAACCGATGATGCATACGTAAGTGGAATAACAAATCTCCCTCTCTCTTGCTCCCCACCTCAAATCAATGAATAAGAATTTAAAAAGTTATGAAAAGTATACCGAAATATTTTTAACTGGCTGGGAAATGATTTTTTAATAGGCAAATTTAACAGTTTTCAAATTGTGCTGCTAGGATATGAAGCCCCAGAGCCCAGCAGAGGTACTTTGGGGGCCACCGTGAGGTCAGGGAGGGGATGCAGAAGTGAAGGCAGGTTCCTGGCTGCCCACACCCATTTCAATCCAAATGACATTTTCTGCTTGAGATTCTGTTTGGAGGAGGGCTTCCATGGCTGACATATGTTCAAAACCCACAAATCTAGACCAGTGGCTCACTGAACAGATTAAAACAAAACAAAACAAAACAAAAACTGTGGTGCAGCCAAGTTAAACAGTAGGCTAGTCAATTACACCTTCATGCAGAACCTGGTGCTGACCCACCATGGAATGGTCTTTTGACACGTTCTTGCATTTGCTTATTTCCTTCTGAGTCAGCCAATTTCCAAAGAGAAGAATAAAACATAGCAAGAAACAAATAGCAGCAAAGATATGGAGGCCAACCCACCGAGAAATGGGTGGGGGGAATGTAGGGAGCAACCCAGCCGCTCCTCATCTCATCTGTCTCACTGCAGTTCTGCTTGGCCTTGGAAAGTAAAGAAGCGTATGCAAGGAGCATGAGCTGCTTCTGCTAAGAATATCTCGTAAGATACAATAGCCTGGTCTCCAGTGAAACAAACTGTCTAATCACAACTGCCATGTCCTGTGAATATTCAGTCTATTGATGAAGCATTCTGCAAACAGAGGCAGCTCCTCGGCAAGTCTCCTGAGGGAATTCTGGAGGAAGTAAGAAGAGAGAGAACAATGGAGACATGCCTGTCGTGATTGCTGCAGAGGAGGGTCTGGTGTACCTACCACGTGCACCGCTCTGCGTCTGGTGCAGTGGTGGGGTGGGGCAGGGCGGAGGGGACACCAGAGGAGTTCAGAAGCACCTCTCTTAATCCTCCACTTTGCCTGGCTGGTTAGAAGGGTGGTCTCTTTAATTGTAACAATGCTAATACTTGTGCACTCCTGTGCCCCATGCTGTTCACTAACTTCTCATAAAATGCTCTGAGGTAGCCAGAGATGTCCTCAAACCCAAGCAGTTTGGTTCCAGAGTTAACATTCTTTTTTGAAAAAAGGCCACACAGCTAATTAATTTATATTAAGTACAATTCATGCACAGGAAGATGCACAAGTCCTGAAAGTATTGCTCCAAGAGTTTTAAGTTATATATGTTTACATCCAGTGTAGCCACCACTCCGAGCAAGACACAGGACATTTCCATTCCCGGAAGGTGTCTTCCTAACTGCCTCCCGGCAATGTCACAGGAGACGTAACCGCCATGCTCAGCTGCATCACCAGAGAGTGGCTTTGCCTGTTCTGGAACTTCGTGTAAGTGGACTCATGCAGCACATGTGCTTTTGTGCCTGGCTTCTCTCAGCTGCATATGAGGCTCATCCCTGTTGCTGCACATGCAGAGCCTGAATCTTAGTCATTATGCTATCCTGCCTCTCCCCAGGTTACCTGGCTCCATGCTACCTTCTGTAAATATCTCCTTGGGAAGTGGTTTGGGTTATGCTGAGTTGGTTGAGCCTGGAGGAGTGCAGTGAGAACACAAAAGGTTAAGTTCAGGAGATGGCCAAGAAGAGAACCTTTTCGATAGCTCCCAGGTGCTGTCTAGTTCTCAGTCCCTCACTCTGAGTCCCGCAGTCCCAGACCCTCACTCTGAGTCCCGCAGTCCCAGACTCGTTGGCATAAATGCAAGTTCCTCTTTTACATGTGTTTTGTGGAACAAACTTTGTCACTGCTACCTCCTCCAACATGGGGCAGCATTCTCAGCCATCATTTAGGGCAGTGGTTTTCAGATAGGGGGGCCATTTTACCCTGTCTTCCACTTCCCCGCTGGGGCTATTTGATAATATGGTAGCATTTAGAGACATTTTTGGTTGTCAAGACTGGGGGAGTGGGTGCTGCTGGCATCTAGTGGGTGGGGGCCAGGCATGCTGCTGAACATCCTACAATGGAAAGGACAGCCTGCACCCGCTCCTCCAAAGAATTATCCAACTGAAACCATCAATGGTGCCCCCATCAAGAAGCCTGGGTCAACCCAGGGTCAGCACAGAATCTGGAGGTTGTTCTTTTTCCTGATACAGGCAGAGAAGAAGCAGGGCAGAATGGCAAGAGCTCTTGACCTAGAGCTAGAAGATCCCTAGAAGCTCAAGGCTCCACCCTGTCACTGACTAGCCATCTGACCTCGTTCAAATACTTCCCCTCTGTGAGGTTCCCTTCCCTGTGAACTGTGAACTGTGAACTGTGCTGCCCGCTTCTCCTACCACAGGCTTGTTGTCAGGATCCAGTGAGAATGTCAGTGGAATCGCTTTGTCATGCTGTCAAGCTATCATTTCATTTGACCACGACAGCAGCTCAAACTCAGAGGGGTGTTTTTGTGTCTCATGTCAGTGCAGGAATATTTCCAGCAGGGTTTCTGTTTCCCCGTGTTCCATGCCGGGGTCACAGCCTCACGTTCTCACGTTAGTGAGGGAAAGGAGCTCATACACAAAGGGGGCTTCCCGAAACAGTGGGCAGGGCTTCAAACATCCCTGCTGTTCTCTAAGGCTGCACTTGTCAGCACAGGGGCCTGCAGTCCAGAAAATCTTGTTTAAGTTCTTGTGAGACCCTCAAAGGGATGCACTTCAAAAAAGCAAGCTATTTATAGTGCTGAATCCTGGGTTTGATTTTGTCACCTGAGAGGCCGAGGGCTATGGGTGCTCTGGGGTGGGGATATGAAATGTTATAATGAGGCTCCTCTGACAGAATACTGCTCAGCTTCTTGTGCTGGGCCCTGTGGTGTGGCGAGGGGTGCAACTCTCAGTGCACCGGAGGTAAGAAGCCTGGTGTTGTGCAAAGCTCATGCCACAATAAACGTTGGGTGTTTATTAAAATCAGGGAGACTTTGCGGTGAATAGTTCTATTCGAATCCGGTGTGGAAGAGAGACTTAGTGTGGTAATGAGAGCGTGGGATGTGGGTATTTTGGCATCATATTATAATTAACAATAACATAAGCCACACTGATTGGAATCTCCATACAGGGCTGAGGTGCATTTATTTCTTTCCAGCAAGACACCCCAAATTCTAGTATCCAAAGTGGATAGCAAAGGACTTCCGCTTTCAGTCAGGATGGAATAAGAGTATTTAGACTTATCTCCTTACCTTAAACAATCTGACAAAATACACAAAGCAACAGTTTTCAAACACTGGGCAGTCCACAGCGTAGGAGAGTGAACCTGAGCGGGGAAACAAATGGGGAGAGCTCTGCCTTTGCCCCAGTTTGCAGCCTGGAGCGTTTCCGGTCCCCAGGCCCCGCCGGGGGAGGGGGAGACCGAGTCCAGAGTTGAACTTCAAGGCAGCCTGAGCTTATAGGGAAGAGAGCCAGAGAGGAGAGGTCTCCAGAGATCGCAGAGGATCCCTTCAGGCCGTGGGGTGACAGTGACTAGCACAGGCACGCGAGGCCTCAGAGTGAGGCCGGGGAGAGGATGGCCAGAGATGAGCCCCATGTGAGTGCCTGGCAGGGAAGAGTTTGTGTTCCCTCCCACAGGGTGAAAAACCTTATGAACACAGGGGTTGGCTAGGATACTCAGAAGATTATCACCTCAGGAGTGGGGCACATTGGCTCTGGACTAAATGTTGCTCTGGGCCCACCAAGCAAAGTTTTAAAGCAAGCCTCAACAGGATCAAACTCTTCTCCAGTAATTTAACTGCATCCCAGAATAAAGCTAAAGAATATTTAAGGCAATACAAAAATATCCAACAACAACAAGATAAAATTCATACTATCTTATATCTAATTAAAAATTACCAGGCATGCAAAGAAGCAGGAATATATAACCTGCAATGAGAGGAAAAATCAATCAATTGAAACCAACCTAGAAATGATACAGAAAATTAATAACAGGAATATTAAAACAGTTGTTATAACTATATTCCATATGCTTACAAAGATAGAAGAAAATGTCAGTATGATGAGAGGAAACACGGAAGATACTGAAAAATCAAAACTGAACCTCTGGAGACTGAAGACACGATGTCTGACATGGACAATACATTGTGTGGGGTTAACAATAGCTTAGATATTGCAGAACAAAAGATGAGTAAACTCGAAGGCATAGCAATAGAAACCATTCAAAACAAAGCACACACAGAAAAAAGACTGAAAATAAATGAACAGAGCATCAGGGAGCTGTAGTACAATTTTCAGCAGCCTCATATTCTTATAATTGTGGATTCCAAAGGAGAACAAAGAGGGAGGAAACAGAAAAAAATGCTTAAAGAAATAATGGCAGAAAAATGCCTAAACTTGATGAGAACACAGAGGTCCGAGAAGCTCAATGAACCCCCAAGCATAAGGAATGTGGAAAAACGACACTAAGGTATGGCATAAGCAAATTGCTTGAAACCGGTGATAGGGAGAAAAATCTTAAAAGCAGCCAGAGTTGAAAACTACATTACATACAAAGGAACATAGATAAGAAAATTTAACAGACATCTCTGTGGAAACCGTGCAAGCAGAGGACAGTGAAGCAACATCTTTAAAGTTCACACAGAGGTACACAGTCAACCCCATTGCCTCGGGGTCAAATGTGCGTTGGTAGGTGTTGGGATACAATCTCACCTCCAAGGCCTGTCTTAGTGTGAGTAGGAAGCACAAAGCATCAACAGTAAAACCATGGAGATAGCACAAAGATCAGCGTTAGCTATGGGCTGGGGAAGGGATGGGTGAGTAGGCAGCAGAGCACAGAGAGATTCATGGGCAGTGAATCAACTCTGTATGATACTGTAATGGTGGCGATGTCATTATGCACCTGTCAGAGCCCACAGAATGCACAACGCCAACAGTGAGCCCTAGTACAAGGCATGGACTTTGTGTGCTAATGACGTGTCAGTACAGGGTCTTCAGTGGCAACAACTGACCCACTCTGGTGGGGGATGTGGACAGTGGGGGGGGGGGTCATGCACTCATGGGGCCAAGGAATGTATGGGTACTGTCCGTACTTCCTGCTCAATTTTGCTGCAACCTAAAAGTGCTCCAAAAACAAAGTTTATTAAGTTAAAAATAGGCAATGATCAGATGAAGATACAGCCTCATGCCCACACTTATGAGACAATATGAAGAGAAGGGAGAGAGTAATGGAAATTTCACACTGATGCTAACTAAGCCAGCTCTACCAGAGAGGTGCAAGTTCCAGAAACATTAAACATTATTTTTCCTAGGGATTGTGCTGTCTCCACTCTGCATTCTCAGCTCAGTCAGTGACACCCTCAAGCTACAAACTGCAGGCAGCTTTGCCTCCTCCATCTCTGTAACCCCATCCCCAGCTGGTTACAAAATCCCACTGATTTTGTCTCCAAAATACCCCTCAGTTTGCTTCCCCCAACCATTTGGTTCTAATTCAGGCCCTCAGTCTCCCACAAAATCCCCTCTGACATTGGGGATGTCATGTTATCCCCCGGGTCAGAGTTTGCCCCTTTGTAAAATAAGAGGATTGGCTAATGGCCTCCCAAGGTCCTTTTTGCTTCTAAAGTCTGGGCTTCAGTGACATTTTAGGAAATATAGGTGCAGACCTCCTGTATTTCTCACTAACGAAGCTTGATTCTGAGGCAGTTATATCCAGAGAGGAGCAGGTTATAAATTATACATGTGCCCTGCACATGGTATTTGCTGAATAAATAAATGCAAGAGTGTAAAGCAAAACAAAAACAAAAGCAAATGAACAAACCCAAATAGTTACATTCTGCAGGACAGGATTCAGTCTGTTGTCGGCTGAATAATGATCCCCCTGCACTGAGGTGCCTGCATGCCAGTCCCCAGAACCTGTGAATATGTTTGTTACCTTACGTGGCAAAAGGGACTTTGTATGTGTGATTAAATTAAGGATCTCGAGGTGGGGAGATTATCCTGCGTTCTGTAGGTGGTCCCAGTACGATCACACGGGTCCTTGTGACAGAGAGACAGTGGGGTTAGTGAGAGAGTAAGATGGGAAGCTGCTACGCTCCTGGCTCTGGAGGCGAAGGCAGGCGCTATGAACCGAGGAATGCAGGCAACTTCTAGAATCTGAACAAGGTAAGGAAATGAGTGATCTCTTCAGAGTCTTCAGAAGGAACAAAGCCCTGCTCATGCCTTGAATTTAGGACTTTGGACTTTCAGAACTGTAAGGTAATAATCCGTGTTGTCTTAAACCATTAATTTTGTAGTAATTTGTCACGGATGCAATAAGAAAGTAATACACAGTACTTGTTTCACATTCACTTCTCATATTGACTGGGAGAGACATCCAAGCTTTCTTGGGTCTCTGTTTCAATTTCAACCAAATAGGGTTAAAACTCTCCTAAATGACGTAACGGTAAAATGAAATAGTACATAATGTGAGGCGAAATAATAGGAAATACTGCTTCTAATACCAACTCTGCCACTGCAAGTATTACCTCTAATGTGTGAATGCCTTACAGACATTATTGCTTTCCAACCTCTAAACAATGATGAAGTAGAGATCATTCTTTACCTCTAATAGATGGAACTCTGAGGCTCAGAAAGATTCAGCAAGTTCCTCGGGGTCACACCAGTAGAAAGCAGAGGAGCTGGACTTCTGTCCCTGGTCTGTCTCACTACGAACAGGTGCTCTTGCTCATTTTGTGGTCATGGCAATTAAAAATTTTATGTAAATGAGGGCCATTATGATGATGATTATTACTGTACCACTCTACCATTATTCTCCCCTCATGCCCCTATCCTGTAACAACAACTAATTGCTCCACTCATCATATTCTAGCCTACCATCAGCTTGTCACAGAAGTGATTGAAATGCTACTAATTCAGCATTACGGCTTTCTGGCTGTGCAAAGTTGGCAAAAGATGAGGAGATGTTTGTTTATCTGACAGCAAACAACTCTGAGGTTTGGAAACGGAAATGCCTGTCCTACCGCACCCAAGAGACAGGCAGTCCTCGGTCACCGTGAGCTGAGACAGGATGGAGACGCCGCTGCTTCGCAGTCTCTCCAGACTTCTCAGCTGCATGTGTGTGAACTCAGGGGGCTTCTTGGAGGGGGCTGTGCCCTTTGAGCACTCACCCTTTTTTAAAAAATAAAATAAAATGAGGCACATGCTAATTACAGCTGGTTTCCAATCCCCCCTCCCTTTCTTCCATTTGCCTGCTTCCTCTGCTTTTTCGTCACCTCACCTTTGATTTCTCCCCATTGTTCTGAGGTCCGTTTGTTTTGAAGAGGTTGGCCTGGCTGATAGAAATTTGGGCCAAAGGAGCCGGCTCCACCCGAGCTGTGCTCCCAGGAGCCCAGAGGAGCAGTTTGCTTTGAAGGTTGTTGAGAATATTTGGATTAATCACATTCGTTCTAATATTTTCACTTGTTTCTGATCATCAAAGACCTCAGAGAGGTTTGAGCTGGTGCAGAGGTTTCTCTAGTTTGTCCTTGGGAGCAAGTGTGTGGAACAGGGTTGATCTAAAAATGTTCTGAGTGGAACTTCGGTGATGGGGCAGGCTGCAAGTGCACATCAAGGGAATGTCATCTTTCAAAACAGCCTCTCAGTGGAAAGGAGTATGGAATTTTAGAGAAATCGGAATATCCTAAGCTTCCACCAAGGGAACTCCTTGATTCCAGACTGTGTGGAGTGGAATTCAGGGCTGGTGGGCTGTGGACAATTGACTTCCTTAGTGGCAGGATGCTGCGGAAAGGTTGAGTGTCCTCTGGGATGAAACTAGTTGGAGACATTACTTTTTTCTCTTCTGGTTTTTTTCTTTTAGTGTATTTTTTCTTTTGGACCTTTTTTTTGGTTGGTGTTTTTGTTTTGCTTAGCTTAATGGAAGTGAAAGATTGGACTTTTGCACAAAAGGGGTCTGGCGCAGGTTGTTGGAATGAGCCTCACTCTTTCACGGCCTTGCTTACTTGCTCACATGGATCCTGAGCACCCTGAGGATGGGGGCCACAACTAACCTTTCACCCCTGCCCTTGTCTGTAGCCCATGTCTTGTAACTCACTCTAGGTCATGTGCATCTGCTCAGATTCCAACTCTGTTTTAAGAGTGTGGGACAGGTCTAAGGCTCCATCTGCCCTCTAAAGGACTCTTGGATCTCGAGAAGTCACCGTGTGGCCTTTTCCAGGCAGTCTGGCTGACTTGGCCTCCTCAGATCATTCACCTTTCTTCCTAACATCTCACCTGGGTCCAGGGTCCCATCCTCATTTTTTACATCCATCCCTACCTCTGACTTGGATGGCCCTCTCTGTCTTAAAAAGTAAAATAAGACAAACCAAAAAAACCTAAACTAAACTTTTGCTGAGTTTCAGGACAGCTGTCTTTGGGTCTTGAGTTTGGACCTACCTGGGACAGGTCCTCAGAAACTGGTTTACATCAGAGGACATAAATGAGGGCATCTATCTGTCTTACAGAGGCTTTTAGCATCGTCATCTCTGCAGACTTTGAGGTGTCTTGTAAAGGAGACCTAGTCCCAGGAATTGTCACCCAGTGACCTTGTGACCTTTGCCAGGAATGGTCACCCAGTGACCTTGTGACCTTTGCCAAACCATGTAACCTCCTCAGAGCCTCAACTTCCTCATCTAGAAAGTGAGTAATAGTGCCAAAGTGAGCAAGGTCCTTGCGTTCTACAGATGTGTCCAGCTGCCTTGCTGAGGCAGGGTTGAGATGGAAAACAGTGGGAAAAGCTACTACTTATTGAGTGCTACTTATGTGTCAAGCATTTTATTAATGTCAACTTTAATCGCTCTTTGATTCATTCATATATTCTTTTCTTTTTTTTTTTAAAGAGCTTACTCTGTGTTAGGCTAGCTGTTAGGAATAAAACAGGTAATAAGGCAGAAAAAGTTAGTGCTCACACTCTTATACTAATGCCTTTATATTAAATAAGAAGTTAGTAAAATCCTTAGCACAGTGCCTGGCATACGGAGGGTTCAGTTTTCTATTATTTTGTGAACTTGTAGATTAAAGAAGCTAATGTAAATTTTCTACAGTTGGGACAGTGAAAAGATTCAGGGAAATGTGTGAGAATGTCATCCTTCTCTATGAGAATGCTACTGGAAAGAGACAACCTCTCTTATGAAAACTGTTCCCTCCGCTGTGGAAAAGCCTGCCCAGACCACAGAGAAGGCGTGGCTGGGCCTGGGGAAGTGGCATGCACTAATGGTTCAATGGCAGGCTCCCGTTTTGCTCCCCAAATGTCTCTCGCAGCTTGGGTGGGTACCCACAAGCCGTGGGCACATCATTGGCCTGCTTAGCTGGTTGGTTATTAGTCTGGGTGGGAAAATTAAACGTGTCAGCCAGGCCTCTGGTTAGAAAGCTACAGATGGTTGTGAGTCGAAGAGAATGTGCCTATTCCCCGTGCCGAGTGCCTGTGCTGTTTCCCCAAGGCAGGCACCGGTTAGAAGACAAAGATTGCCCCAGCTGGTGTGGCTCTGTTGGTTGGGCGTCATCCAGCAAACCAAAAGGTCGCTGGTTGGATGGTGTGAGGGTCCAGTCCCCAGTTGGGGGCTCATATGGAAGGCAGTCGATCAATGTTTCTCTTCTCATCTGTTTCTCTCCTTCTCTCTCCCTCCCTTCCCCTGTCTTTAAAATAAGAAGAAAGACAAGACAGAGATGGAATAAAGTGCCCATTCAATTCCCTCACTGGGAGGATCGAATGGTAGGCATTGGCACCCCACTTTAACAGATGGAGGAGTCGGGGGCTCAGAGCCCTACTCAGTGCCCTGTGACCAGTCAGTGGAAGAACAAATATTTGAACCCAGGCCTGTCTGACTCCAGCAGAGTCCCAGAGGGGCAATCTTGGTGTCTAAATGCAAGGAGCCAATCAATAGAGCAGATCGTTTTGCTGTGGGAAATTAACTAGTTTATCCATTAATATACTGGTAACTTTGAGGTTAATTTGCTTCTAAAATTTTGTAAGTCTCCAGACCCAAACTGTCTATTTCTGCATAATGGATGGCTGCCAAGGACACCAAGATAAGGGCACAGGAGAACAAAATGCTCACATGAAGCGGTCAGAGAAGTGGGGTTTGCCTCACCTGAATTAGGTTTTCGTTTTTCTCCCCATGGTTGTTTACTACTGAATTTCCTTGTGGGTGGTGCTGCCAATGGGCATTTCCTTTACCAAAATATTAGACACCACATATTCATCAGGATAAGGTATACTATAAGGTATAATAACATTTTTTAAATTTTCAAATTCCCTTAATTATAATGTTTATTATGTGTCAGAGTAGCTACGTGTCAGATTTGCTTGCGGCCTCCTGACGTTGTCATGACTTCTAAGCAGGACTTTGTCAGCAGTGATGAATGTCCCCCTGGAGCACAGGAACTCCTCCCATCCTGAGGGCCTTTGCACCAGCGGCTTCCTCCACCTGGAAGGTTCTGTGATTCTGTGTAGGGCTGACTTCTTCCCGACTTCACCTCCTCAGGGAGCCTTTCTTGACCTCTCTACGTAAATTAGATTGCTCTGTTATTCCTATCACAGTGTCTTGATGAGTGTTTCATAACACGTCAGGACCTGTTGTGATTGGAGGTTTTGCTTACTTGTTTATTATGGTACTTCATTGAATCTAACATGCCATGGCTAGTATGAAACGTTGTGTTACGTACCACTAAAAAGGACAAAATAAAGCTACAAATTAAACTGTGACGTGATGCCTTGATGATAGTCCTGTGTCGTGCAGAAATTGGTCACAACATCCTTTCATTGCTTTGAGATTTCTTTCATCTATTTTAAGAGTTGGCAGTTTCTCCTACTGTTATTTGCTTTGCTTGGAATGTGATGGGCAATTTTTTCGCACATGCTACAGGAAAGCACAACTTCATACATTGTGATTATCTTTCCATAAACACTAGTTTGTTACTTTGTAAGAAATGATTGGATGGCAGTCATTTCTCCAATGATAAATATCACATTTATGCCTTACCATCATCCTATGCCTTTCTGCATACAAATTATAGATTAGTCTTTTGGAAAACACTTTAACTGGCTATTAAGCTTGACCCATGTAGTCCTAACAATGCTTATAACTCAGCTGAAGTGATGACTGTATGAGCACTTCTGAGCAACCTCACAGCACGGCCTCGCCCACAGCATTTATAAGATATATTCCAATTGAAAAGACATTTTAAATATGAAGACATGTGTGCCCGAGACTTAATGAAATAGAATATCTGTTTCCTCCACCGGGAAGCTGAGTCCTTGTCAGTTTTGTCTACCACCGCATGCCTAGCGCTTACACAATGTTGGCACACAGAAAGTACTCAATAAATATGTATCAGATGAATGTAGGAATTAATATAACTGCATACTTGCACATTTTTTGTTAACTGTGAAACTGACACCTTACAGAAATATAATAGTATATAAATAGTTTCTGCTATTTTTAAAAACTCCTTTGTTCTGAATTCATTTAATTAGTAGTACCAATTACAACAGGGGTATCAAACTCATTTTCACCAGGGGCCACATCAGCCTCGAGGTTGCCATCAAAGGGCCGAATGTACAGTTCCTTGCCCCTAGTTAAGGAGTAGTTACATTTATACAGTCCTAAAGTTATATTCCGCCCTTTGAAGGCAACCATGAGGCTGATGTGGCCCCCAGTGAAATGAGTTTGACACCCCTGAGTTACAAGGACTAAAATTTTGACTGGTGGATAAAATGGTAGATGCCCATTGATAGAATTCTAATCATTGTATTTTGAAGAAGTACTTTTGAATCCTTCATGTCAGTTTCCAAACACAGAGGGGCTATCACTGGTACTAGTCCCTGGAGTGACTATTCATGACCAAGCAGTGTAAGTGGGGGGCTACAGGAGACAGTCGTGTCCCTGTGAATGCTGTGGCAAAGCCCTTGGATGACTCGGAAGGTCCTGGCTGGTAAAGAACTGGCCAGCAATGGTGTGGCTGCCATGCTTTAGAATGGCATGAAAGACCTAGGGCTGAGCCCGTGATAATGGGAAATGAGTTTTCAGGGAGAATATGTACAGTTACTGGACACCTATTAGGCTAGCATGTGCTTATTTAATCCTCACACAAACCCTTGAATTAGATGGCATAGGCATCGCATCACTTTGAAAATGGGGAAACTGAGAATCAGAGACAGTCACTTGCCCATAGCTAGCAGGTGGCTTCTCCAGGATTTCAGTATGAATCTTCTTGATTTTACAGCCATTCATTTCCAACCACTCCACACTGACTCAGAAAACCTGGGATATATGGAACACTTAATGGCAGCTGATGGACATTGGGGAAGACATGGGCCAGCGCTGGAATTAGAATGGAAACTATGGCTCATCATCTGGAGAGAAGTTGGAGCATTAAATTCGATGGGATCTATTCTGTCTCAACCACTGGCAGTGGACAGCGTATTTCCCAGAGAGCACTGAGGAGAGTGTGTGATTTGGGTACCGCAACAACGAGAGGATTCGTGGCCCAACCATTTCTAGCACATCTTCTTTATTGTACTTCATTTGGCACATTTCTGTTCTTTGGTCCTTTTAGCAGTGGCCAAGAGTTCCTGCACAAAGTCTGCTCTGATGTAGGACTGGATATAAATGCACTGGATGTGGCCAATGAAAGAGCACCAGCTACACCTGCACCCAAAAGGGAGGTAGGTGAGGAGCAGGGAGGAAAGAAAGGCAAGTGCATGGAAGAATGGTGAGAAAATGTAGCAAGAGTGAAGGGCTATAAAACCCCACGGTTCTTCAGTCAAGGTCAGGACACACTGAATGGTTCTTCACATTCGGAGCTGGACAGGGTGCAAGAAGGAATGGGGAGAAACAGGCGTCTGAGAAGCCCGGACTAATAAGATCCTCGTGGGCAACAACTTCAGCCTTAAAGACTCTCCCTCAGGCCTCAGCACTGCATTTGGGGATGAACACAGCTTTATTTCAGAGCAAAGTAGATGCACCCAACTGTTCCCGTGTTAACAGATTTGTTAATAAAGGGGCTGGGGATGGGCCTACAAAAAAGGCAAAGAGCTAGGAAAGGCATTCACTATCTTATAAAGCTGAGTGCGGAGGCGCTCCCCACCCCCACAATGCACACTGAGGACTAGTGAATCTCTGAGACCTGTGTTCAGGTCATTGTCATTAAAGGAATGGGCTGGGCTAATTACTTCAGATATGATCAGCTTAATTTGATGATAGGGTAGTGGTGCCTGGTGGAACCTTCATTTTAAAGTTACTGGCAAATTGCCTTTCCTGCATTCTGGAGTTATAGAGGCTGACGTTTGTCCTCTTTCTCTCTATCTCAGGAGGGTCCACTTTAGTGAATTCTTTGCGTTATCCAAGTAAGGCATGCACATACCTTTTGGAGGGTGGTGGGGAGCCCTGATTCAAAGAAGTAATTCAACACAGGTATGTCCCATGATCTGCATGCAAGTGAACTATGATATTCCATTTATAAGTTTAGTAATGGGCTAAATCAAGTCACTTTGGCTTATATTGGTTCCATTTCTTCTTTTTGAAGAGAGAGAACAAGGAAAGACTTTTTTTGTTGTTGTTAGAAAGATACCCGATGAAAAGAAAGAAGCAATTCCAGAGAGCTTAGCCACTGTGAAAACCAATTTCATTTCTGAGCCTATCAGGGCAAGTAAACACGCTGGTGTTTGCCTGGTTGGCCCTGCCCACTTGTAGCCTCTTCCCTCGCCAGGGGTCGGGGTGGAGGGAGCCAGAGGGCTTGGGAGTCAGGAAACAGAGCCAGCTTTGAGCAGAACACAGTCTGAGCCTGTGTCTCCAGGGAGAACACCAGTATTTTACTTGGAGGGGCTTCTTATCAGACAGTATTGTCTGGAGAAAGAAAACATTACTGCCCACACGGATTTCTCAGAGGCTAGGGGTCTGGATTTCGAATTGTTGCAGAGCTGATGAAGGCACAAGGGATGAAGGGACAATGGGCACAGGTGCCTGGGCCCCCTTTGCTGTGCCCTCTTCTCAACCACTCCACTGCCAAAGGGCCCATCCCTGGAACAGCTGGCCAAGCATCTTCTGTGGGGGTGTGCCCTTCCAGTCATGGAGGGGAAATGAAGCCCATGTGCCCTTCTAAGAAGGCTGGGTGTGGCTTTTATCTGTGGGCTCCAGCATAGCTGTGGTTTTACAGATCTGTGAAGGCAGCAAAACAACACCCTGTCCCCAGCCAACAATGCCATGGGCAGTGCGGCCACCTTCTTCCAGGATGGTCTCTCCTCTCCCGAGCTGAAGAGAGCCGAGCTTAAGGCCCAGGTGCTGGGGCAGGAGTCCCACACAGGTGTTTGTGTGAGACCAGAGCAGGGCAGACAGCCGCTGTAAGGGGTCCAAGTGCAGCCTCGGTAGCATGCACCCCATGAGGACAGAGTCAAGGGAGGAAGACTATGGCCAAGGTGACTTCTGTTCCCTTTAAGGTCATCCCTCCAGGTTGGCTGGGTTAGGAGGCGTCTCCAAGCAGTTAGATTTCTGTGTTGGAGGCCCAGGAGGACCAACCGAGGAGGCAACAGCCATTTCCTGTGAGCCGGGAGCTCGAGGGGCTGCTCGGTGAGGGCTTACCTGGGGCCGGCTCGTGGCTCCAGCCCTGAGACCACAACCCATTGTCCCAGGAATGGAAGTGGAGAGTCAGCCATGGTGGTGATGGCTTTGGCCTTGGAATGTTGGTTTGGGTGAGAACTCAGGCTTTAGAGATGGACATTTAGCAACTTGAGCTTGTTCCAAAGAGAGTGACCTAAGGGTGGGGGGACTGGAAATCATGTCACCTAAGGCCAAGGTGAAGGGATATTTAGCCAAAGAAGGCCTGGTGCGGGGCTGGGTAGGGCACGAAGGAAACTTGGTACAGTGAAGGGAGGAACGTTCTGCTAGCAGCCAGTTAGATCATCTGAACAGGCTACCTTTGTGCTCGTGAAGTGCTTGTCTTCCTGCAGAGGGACCTTGACCCATAGGTCAATAGCAATAACTATTGAGCACCTACTATGTGCTGAGTCCTGTTCTAAATAGTATTTTGTATATTAAATTATTTAATCCTCACAACAACCCTGTGAAGCACATTGACCTTTTATTATTTCACCTTTTAAAGATGAGAAAACCGAGGCTCAGGGATGATGGAACTTGCCTGAGGCCCCACGACGACTAGTGAGTGGTGGGGCTGGGGCCACGTGCAGCAGAGGCTTCGGTCCGTGCAGGGGCCTGTGCGCCTGCTGCCCCACCCCGCCTCCAGCCTAGCACCGGTGAGTGAGCTCTTACAGTGGCCTCCCTGCCCCTTCAGCCCCTGCCATGGACTGTTGGCCTCTTCTAGTGCTGTCATGTGAGATTTCAGATGCCCCAGAAAAGTGGGGACCTCTGATGTCCGGGATCCAGGGATTTTTATTCTCCTTGCCCCACCAGTTACCCCAGCTGCTTTGTGACTCACGTTTTGGAGTTGATATGACAAGTTAGTTGACCATGTGAGTCCCATTCTTTCTCCAGCTGTGCTTGGTGACCCCAGTACCACATGAGAACTGGGAGCTGATTTCTTCGTCACCAGACGTGCAGCAGGCTTTATGAACTTGAGGACAGCTTGTGCAGTTCTCTAGCGTTGAGACCCTGGGACCACCGGGGTGTCTGGGCACTGCACAGGCCTTGGAGATCTGATGCTGTCAGTGTGTGGCGTTCTGGCAGAAAGAACGCTGGTGTTTGGTGGTCCTGGTAAAGATGCCTCAGCAGCGTCTCCAGGGGCCAGTTACCCAAAGGCCTGTTCTGCCCTACAGTCCTGTCACAAACTGACTGTCCTGACCTCCACTTCACGTTTCCAACCTCAGCCTTTGCCTTCCTCCTCCAGCCTCCAAATTGACAATAGGTCCCTCCATGACAGATTCTGACCAGGGTTTAAGGGACACACCTAGTTCTCTTATCTCAGGAAAAAGAATGAAACCCTTGTTCTACCACTTAACAGGCTGCGTGACTCTGGGTGAATCAGTTCCCTTTTCTGAGCCTCAGTTCCCTTGTTTTTGTCACAGGACTAGTAGTATTGTCCTGGTTCAGTTGTGAGGGCATCTGCAATAATTAATTGTCCATATCTCATAGAGTTGTTGTAAAGACATTAGTTAATGTTTTTGAGTGTCTATATAGGTGATTTATAATGTTTATAGACCATCTTCAGTGGTGCCTGGCATATAGGATGGAAGTGTTTGTTTAAAAGAAAAAAGGATAAGTGAAATGCTCAGTACCTCATGGGCTCATTAAATGCTTGTCCAAAGACTAGGAAAGCTCTATCTAGTGGCTGAGTGTTTCTGGGGTGGTGGTAACCATGGCTTATTCATTTTTATGCCCTCAAAGTCTAATATGCTGTTTGGCATGTGGGAACACCCCAAAAGTTGCTTATTGAGTGTGTAGTGGATGAATGAACATGCTCTACTCATTTTATACCTTCCCTTTAGTCTTAGTTTTAGAAAATTTACCTCTAATTTTGAAACATTATACCCTAGTGCCCACGCATTAGTGACTTGGAGCTACCTAGTTTGACATTTGTGAGCCCAAAGCAGGAGTGATGGCAGGCTTTGTTTTTGCAAAAGAGAGAGAAATTTATGTGGAACTGAACACAAAATTGACAATCCCTAGTGCAGAAACTGAGTAATCATGCACCACAAACATTTCTTTTGTTTAATGGAATATGTACTTAGCACCTACTATGTGCCAGGGACCGTTCAGTGTACACAGATGAGTAAGTCAGATGCCACCGCCCAGGTGCCTGCAGTCAGTCCGGTGGGCGGTGGGTCCCATGTGTAAAGTGCCGTGCAGGAGTGCAGGACAGGCGCAGACAGCGCTGTCAGACAGCGCCGTGGGCCGTTGGAGGAGGGCAGGGCTGGTGGGTTTCTGACTGGGAGGGGGACATCGGAGGACAGCCGCGAAAGAGAGAATGAGAAGATGTGGTATATCAGCCCCTTGTTGCCACGTTCTGGGGAGCTGTATTGTCACTAAGGTCCATGCAAGGCTCCAACTCTCTGGCCTGGGCCTTCAGTTGACTAGCCAGGCCTTAGGTCCAGCCTTGAGCATCTTCAGGTACAGCCTCTGTCTTGGCCCACACATCCCAAGGGTCCCATTAAATTCTAGCCTACGTGGGACTGTGGCTGAGCTGGGATTTTACTGACAACCCCCAACACCACGAGACGTAACAGGTGTCTGGTTTGTCTTTCCATCCATAGGGTCCCCTATCTAAATTTGGGCTACAGAAAATCCCTGAAGGGTGGAGAGCCAGATTCTCCAAGATTGTGCTGATGTCTGTACTCGGAAGCACAGTTTAAAAACCAGTTGAATTGATTAAAACTAAGAAAGAAATTTTGGGTTTATTCTAAAAAAAATCCGTGTAGGCTAATTTTCTTATGAGGAAAATGTCTTCTGCAGAGTTTTAAAAATGGTATTGTTAAAAACTGGTAAATATGGTCATGACAATTTAACACACCCTTCTTTCTTATGATTAGACCCAATCAGATGCCATATCCCAGTTCAACCAGCACAGATGAATGTTTCTATAAAAGCCAAAGCTGATTAACGTCCCTTCCTCCTCCTTCCTCAGCTCCTGTCACCAACTACGATTTCTTTGTTCACCAAAGCAGATGTCAAAAAAATTAAAAATGTTTTAAAATTCTTTGTCATGTGGGAGAAGATCTGTCATCACCAAAGAAATACTAAAGTGTAGACTTGAAAAAAAATTAAAAACTTAAGGCATAAAAAGTAGTAAGAGTGACTTCCAGGTAGTGATTACCCCGGGACAAGGTGGGTGCATCTGAACATACAGATGCTGAGCTGCCTCTAGTCTTTTCCAAAGTGAGTCTA
Organism: Anoura caudifer; assembly: GCA_004027475.1. Taxonomy (NCBI): domain Eukaryota; kingdom Metazoa; phylum Chordata; class Mammalia; order Chiroptera; family Phyllostomidae; genus Anoura; species Anoura caudifer. The sequence continues at coordinate 223,088 of PVKU01000007.1, forward strand.
GGTATTAAGGTGAGAAGACCAGTTAGGAAGCTACTGCATTGGCCAAGGGAGGCAGTAACAGCCCTGATGAGGTGCAGCTATAGATGTACAGGAGGGAGATCTGCAGGAGGCATTTTGAAGTAGAATCAATAGGGCCCAGAAGCTGGTAAGTGAGGGGTGAAGGATGGAAAAGGAGAGAAGGCCCTGAACAGCATATCTGATCAGGTTTCTCAATGTTGTTGTGGAAAGAACGTATTTCTCCTGAAATACGGACTGGCTGCAAGAAGGGTTAGGTTTGAGGGATAACTAATGGGACCAAGGCACCCAAAGTACCAGTGAATTCACTGGTGGGTCCTTAAATGGAGGCTTTCTGTGTGTTGACTTAGGGTCCAATCCTTGGCTTTGTCCTAGCAATTTTATCCTTGATTTGCATAATAGCATAAAGATTCATCAAATTTCTGATGTCAAGAATCTCTATGTGACAGAAGAAACAAAATCCAAAATTTCCCAAAAAGAGAGAGAGAAAGATAAACTGGAAGAAAAGATAAAATTTAACAGGGTTACACTTGGAATCTAAACCCAACTGCTTTGAAAAAGGACCATGAGCTGTGGCTTTGTAGCAGCCCATGTGGAAAGACTCATGGAGTTATCCGATTCTAATTTTCAAGAGAAGTAACTGCTGTACAGTCTCATCTTCCAGTCCTCATGCGATTGGTTGCTGCATGGTCGGAAGCATGTCTTTTGGAAAAGGGAGGTGATAGTCCTGTTCAATTCTATGCTGGTTAAGTGACAATGATATCACGGAGCCTCCAGAGCAAGTTCAGAGGAGAGCAAGCACGATGATGAAGGGACTAGAAATAGTCCCTCCTCCCAACACCATCAACCCCATGTTCTGCTGGTGCTCACACCTCACTCAGCCACAGTCAATGACACAGACAGCATCAGAGGAAACTTGCCACAATTTGCATGAGGGAGAACTGAGACCCCCAGCCCACGCTCTATCCACTCTTCTTTACCACCTGAGGGACTGTTGGGGTATCTAGGGATCGTCAAGTTTTGTTTGGATCTATAGCTGGCCCCTTGCCCTGTCTCTGAGGTCCAATCACCTTGTCTCAGCAGTACTCTCCTCTCCCTGCTCCAGCTGGATCATACTTCTGCATCTCTGGTATCGAATCAGACCTCCCTGATCCATGACCATGACATCCACCTCAGCTGAGAAGGGCTGCTGCTTAGAATACCTTAGCCAGGCACATCCTGTTTATCCCAGAACATAACTGACCTGGAACACGTGTTACTCATCCTTGCTCAGGCCAGGGCTGTGCGACTATGAAAGTCCAACCTGTCCAACAGGAAGATAGCTTTGGGCCCAGGGTGGCCAGGTGGCCAGGGTGGCTCATGGGCTGGGCAGCCAGATCTGGGGCCTCAATGAGAAGTGGAATCTTTCTGGAGAGACCAGAATCTCCTGGAGGGCTTATTAAGAAGGCTGCTGAGCCCACCCCTGCATGTCTGGTTCAGTAGGTCCCAGGAAGGACTGAAAATTTGCATTTCTATCAAGTTCTCAGGTGCTGCTGCTGCTGGCTGGAGAATCATACTTTGAGAACCACTTTGAGTCCATGCATTCTCAACAGGGGTGACATTGCCCCCAAGGGGCGGAAAACTGGTTCTTGAGGGGGAACAAAAATTCTTACTATTTTTATTATAAAACAGATATGCATGCAGTGTATAAAACAAGGGTGTGGCTGAGTAACAGGAGATGCAATTTGAGAACCATTGGAGTAGCCGATAGAGGACACCATTGGTTCTCTTTGGTTGGATGATAGAAGAATTATTAAAGCCCAGCTGAGGGAAACACAGCTCTTCCCTGTCCGGTACCCACTCATTCCTAGTTAATTGTAATCACAGGATCCATTCTTGTCAATTTCCCAGATCTAACTAAGCTCCTATTGTGTATAAGGCATGCAGGGCTCTGTGGAGGTAGATCACTGTGGGCAGGAAGAGCCAGGTTCTGTGGTGCTTGAATCACAGATACAGTTTAGGGTCCTCTGTAAGGAAAGGAATACACACTCATGAACACACAATTAGGTAGGTGGCTTTGGAAGGGGCTTGTACAGGTGAGGGGTCTTGAAACCTAAGCTCCATTGGCTCCATGGCAAGTCAGCACAGTGGGACCCAGGGCGTGGTTATGGCACCACAAGTGGTGGCAGAACGGAGGGCAGCCAGGCAGGGCTGAGCTGCTGCCCACTGGGGTGTGAAGGGGCAGGGTCTGCCCAGCACCTGTGATGGAGGCACTTCTGCAGTCGGGACATGGAGTGGAGAGAGTGTTGCCCTGACGAGGAGCCTGGGAAAAGCATCCTGTGGGAGGTGTTTGGGTTTGGGAAGAGGCACACCTAAGGAGAAGAAGGGGAGGACTCCTTGGACTGGGCACGAGGGAGATTTACAGAGCATGAGAAGGAGGAATGAGCGAGGACATTTCCATGTGATGGTTTCGAGGTATTTTCTGGGTGCTCACCCTACCGTGATGAGAACGCAGAGAAATGCTGTTCTCCTCTGGCTGGTCATAGAAACTTATTTGCCACAAAGGGCAGGAGCTGCATTTCCCAAGAAGGTGTCTGGGCTCAGAGACCCCTTCTCCTTGTCCAGGAGCTGCAGACTGACTTCCTCCTTCCCCATCAGTTCCTGAACCTTAGCGGCTGCTGACACATTGTCCCACTGCTGAGGGTGGTGGGCGGTGGGGGCAGAGGTGGGGGGGGACGGAGCATCACCTGCCAGGCCTGATAGGGGTGCCATTTGTCATTTGGGTGGTGGCCAATTTGGATTCACAGCCCACTGGCCAGCCATCCTTTGTGGCTCTGCTGCCTTGGAATGAGAGCTGTCTATTATGTCTTCCCTGTAATGACTGCAGTTTTCCCAATGGACACTCTGAAGGAACCAGTTATTTTTAAAGAGGGCAGTGCATTTGTACCTCACTGGTTCCATCACATCCATCAGTCAGGACTTCCTTTAATAGGGGGTAAGTTCTGTAGCAGGGCTCGGTTCTCTCCTTAATGCACTTGGCTAGTATTGGTTTAATTTATGCTGAAACATAATGAAGGTGTTCAGGGTTAGTCTTCTCCCAGGAAGGATATGCAAAAATTGATTTCAAACAGTCAATAGTCTTCTCTTTTATGAACAGTGGTCTTGATTTATTGCATTTGATTTTCTTTGTCCACCAGGAAAACCTGATTTCTTTTTCTGTAGTACTCTCCCTTTCCCCCTGCCTGCCTCCCCTGTTCCTTCCTCACTCTCTCATTCAGTGAGCTGTTACTCCATGCCAAGTACTTTGGTGGGCACTGGAACCAAGGATGCATACAACAAGGTGTTCAACTCTAGATGACTACAAGTAAATAAATAGGAGCCAGAGCCTCATCGGGAATGGGCGAGGCTCCCATAGCAAGGGTTTCTCAGCCTCAGAACTATTGACATTTGGGACCAGATAATTCTTTGCTGGGAGGGACTGTCTCGTGCACTGCAGGGTATTGAGCAGCTTCCCTGGCCTCCACTCACTTCCCCAGTCATGACAACCAAAAATGTCCCCAGACATTGTCAGATATTTCTGAGGGTGAAGGGGCAAACTCACCCCAGGCACACACCACAGAGAACCCTGCCCCAGACTGGACTCCTGACAGGGCAGAGCTCCTCCTTCAGCTCTGCCGCAGGGAACTGTGATCGGAAGCAGCTCACTTAATCTCTCAGGCTTTTCTTATTTGCAAAATGAGCGCTGGGATAAAACTCCTTCTAAATCCTGTGAGTCTATGAAAATTTGGATTTGTCTGTTCTAACATATTGGATCATGTGCTCTGGAAAGGTAGGGATAGAGTTTATGCTTCATCATATGCTTACAGTGCCTAGGACAGAAACCTATAATCAATCAGCAAGTATTTGCAGATGCTGAGTGTGTAAAAGAAATAGGGCCTGTGATAAAGAAGTCTACATTCTCAGTGGAGAAAGAAGTCTCAAGAGAGCTGCCCAGCTCCTAGACTGCCTCTGTTTGCACCCTGGTTCTGACTCATCTAGGCTGGGAGACTTTTGATAGGTTGCTTACATTCTCTGAGAGTCAGTTTCCTCATCTGTAAAAAGGACATGGTGACAGTTAGGACCTAAGGGCTGTTGTGAAGGTTCAATGAGGTAGAACAGTGCCTGGCGCGTAGTGAGAGCTCAGTAAGGGTTAGCTATGGTGGTGGTGAAGATGAGGCTGGATCAGCAGCACAAAGTCATGCTGGTGCCACGCCCAGCGTGTGACACACACAGGTGAGTCCTGCCAGTGTTCAGAAGGAGAAATCCCATAGGGAGAGAAACAGACCTATGAGGAATATCTCAGAAGGTTGCCTGTATTTTGCTTTCGGTGAGGGGAGGAAAGGAACAGGAGCCTTTGGAGAAGGCTCAGCAGTGCTCAGTGAATGACTGGAAGAACAACCAAGTCTCTGATAGGCAGACCTAGATTGCCCCCAGCAGTGTAGTGACCTGCCCGAGGCCACACCATAGCCAAGGGTCAGAGCCAGAATCAGCACTCTGGTTCCCTGACTCCCATCCAGGCTGTTGTTTTCTGATCAGCACTGTGGGGGTTCTAGAAAGAAGCACTTCCTAGTGAGAATGTTCTCAGTGTCCTAACTGTCCAGAGTTAAACCAGATCTTGTATTAAGAGACTTTAAGGCAGGGCAAGGGGCAGGGGAGGGGAGGGGAAGGATAGTTGGTTGGGTCTCAGGTAGGATTGAGGATGCCAGCACTGGGTGGTGTCCTATAAATTTCAGACAGTGCTGGATTGATGCTTACTTTCATATTGTCTATTAAATAGGAAAACTAGGGCTGCTAAGTAAATTGGATGAAGGAGGACATTTAAATAAGAAGAATAGATCATTTCTAAGCAACAGCCAGCAAGAACTTCAGGCTCCCTGTTTGCATTCAGGTGAAAGGCTAATTATAAATCAGCTCTAACACATCATTAAAGTGGTCCTGCCAAGCTGCATTTCGCAGCACTTCATTATCTGACTTTGGATGTTGGCAATCTGAAATGCACACTGGCACTGATTTATACATGTGGGTCGGGCCTGAACGCTCAGCAGAGCAGGACTCCCCAGAACTGCGTGCCACAGCTACTGCTAATAACAACCGAAATAATGCCGCCTTGCAGAGCACTTCATTGTGCTGCCATGGACACTGTTGATCCCCGGAAACTCTATTACCCTCATTTTATACAAGTGAAAACTGAGGTTGAATGAGGTTAACTAACATGTCCAGGGGCACGTGGTTATAATCCAGATACCTCCACTTGTGGACCTCATTATGCTCCGCACCCTCCTGGGGTAGCCAGACTTTGGACACCAAAGGTCCCCACCTCCTAGTATTTATACCCTGTGTGGTTCCTTCCCACATGGTACCAGGGTTGGTCCATGTGACCAATAACATACAGAAGTGATGGGATGCCACAGCTGGGGTTAGGTTGTACGAGACTGGGTCTTCTGTCTTGGATTCTCCCTCTCCCTTTCCCTGATCTCTCTCTTGTGGGGGAGATAGCTGCCATGTCTTGAGCAGGTGTGTGGAGAGGCCCCCATGACAGGGAACTGAAACTTTTGTCTAGCAGCCAGCAAGGACCCGAGCCTGCCAATCACCCTTGTAAGTGATCCTCGAGTCCCACTTGAGTCTTGAGGTGATGGCAGCCCCTGCTGACTTGCAACCTTAGAAAAGATCCTGAATTAGAACCACCCACCTAAGCTGCTTCCAAGCGTCTGACCCTAATTAACTTGAGACAGTAAATGTTTGTTGTTTTAAGATGCTAGATTTGGAGGGAATTTGTTCCATGGCAAGAGATTACCGATACACCCTCTGTACTGTGAAGTTAGAGGGCCTCCTCCAGAGCCCCTCCCCATCTCTCAAAACCTCTCCTGGGCGTTTTTCCAGGAAACAAAATTTCACTGGGTTAACAGTCACTGTCTTCACAGGCCTCTTATCAGGAAGATGCCCTGGGGGATGAAGTCACGACTTAAAGAGCATCTTTTTTATTTTTATAGTGAGCCATTTATATGTGGCTATATATTCTTTTAAAACTGAGAACCATAGCACCTAACGTGTGCATATTGGGCAAGACTCAAATATGGGTCCAATACATATGGAGTCTTTATTGCTAGTCTGTTTTCCTTAGTTTCCCACAGTGCTCCAGTTTTGTGACATAATTTTTGCAGAGTTAGAGTCGAGCAGCTCAAAATGACCCGCTGGATCGTACAACCCCAGATGCTCGTCCAAACAAGCGGATAGTAGACAGGCTGTGGGCAGCATCAGGGGAGGAGGTGGCCAGCAGAGAGGACCTCCTTGCTCCGTTATTCTTGTGAGTTTCCTAATCATGTGAAGTTTATTTTCCAAAACAACCTCTTATCAGGTTAGGGGGTGCTTTAGGTCTGAAGAGGATGTGGGATATCATGGGAAGGGAAGGGGGGATGGAAAGAATCCCTAGTATGAGGTTATTAAATCTGTTTTTTCTACGACAGCATGAAAGTTCTGAATCATTGGGAGAATGGAAAAGCTTGAGAAACGATAGGCACCCAAGGGGGAAAAAGAAACTCTGATGTGATATTGCAGATCGCTAATAGCCCCTCCCTCCTGCTTTCAGCTCGCCATCTGGAGTAAAAGGGCTCATAAAGTCCTACCCAAGCCTCTGACTGTGGATTTTGATCCTATCCAAAGGGTATTTGCATTTAAGAAGGGTAGGAAGCGTTCAACAAAGGAGCACACGCAGAGGGCTTTCAGGCCCCGAGTGGGGCCGAGGGACCTTTGTGGGGCAGAGCAAATTTCGGAGGCTCTGATGTTTGGTCTTTGGAACTTGCCCCCAGAACAACCCGCTTGCGGGGAGCTGAGCGGTGCAGGACTGAGGTCAGACGCCTGAGTGAGAACTGGGGCTCTTAGGGACTGTGTGAGGTCTTGAGCACATAATTTAGCCTCTCTGGATTGTCCTCATCTCTAAAATGGGACAGAGTGGAAGTTCCTACCTCACACATTTGTGGGCAGTTTAGAGTGAGATAATGCTTAGCACAGACTTGCTATATAGTAGGTATAAAGGTTAGCTAGGACAGCTAATTATATGTTTTATTATAGATATGTAATAGTAGCATTAACTCCAGTAGCATTAACTAATTGTAGTAATATTAGTATATTATAGCTATGTAATAAAATGTTTAGAAAGTCTCTCTGGTCATGAGCAGAGAGCACAGTTTAGGTTTCATGCACATGCCTGACCTTCCCTGCCACGCCCCCCGCCCTTCACAAACAGCAGAGCAGACAGACTGGAGGGTCTTGCAGAACTGATAGCGAAGTGGGCTCCAGGCCACGTGGGTGAGGGTGGCTGTGCTTCTGGGAGGAAGGGCTGGGGAGCCTCTCTCTGCTGCCAGAATCTGGGTGGTACCTCCGAACTTGGCAGGCGCAGTTTCTCCCTGGGGCTGGGAAGGCTGAACAATGGGCGCTCTGTTACTCACTGGGACCATGTCAAGGTATCCGACTCGGTCAGAAATGCAGTGATGGAGGGTGGGTTCCCAGCTCCATGTCACGTGTGAAAGTGCGGGCAGAGAGGCCACCTGGCTCAGATCTGGCTCGGATCTGTTGGCACCCCTGAGGGCCACCCTGGAATCACGTGGCAGGCAGTGTTTCTGGCCTGCTGAGCTCGCACGGGGATACAGTCCTGGACTGGCCCAGCCCTCTGTGATGAGTCTGTGCTCAGTCCCAGGATGAGGGGAAGGACAGTGCTCTGTGTCCCTGGTCAGGCAACGGCAGGCTCCCACTAAAGCTTGGATCTCTGATTCTTGACCCAGAAGTTGAGTCACATAGTGAATGACAGGGCAAAGGGGGCACAATTGTGGAGCTGTTACTGCCTAATGCCTGGCTATAGAACCATAGCCAGTGTTTAGCAGAGATATCACGTAGGAACCATTGGGAATTTGCTTGCTGATACATGGTGAGTGGAGGAAGGTAGAGAAGAATAGACTAAACTAACCCTGGTACCACTTATGTTCCAGGTAGTCTGCCAGGCACTTTGCATTAATGTTGTCTCCCGAACTTCACAGCCAAGGTAGCAGTATGATTACTCACACTTGACAGGCCAGGAAACAGGCTCAGAGTTGAGTGACTTGCCCAAGATGACGCAGCCGGTAGGAGGCAGAGTCAGAATTTAGAACCTGTGGCTGTCTGGCTCAAACCCCCATGCTCCCACCACGTATGGCAGTGCCATGCTGCACTAAGCCACTATTGTTCCTCCCCTGTGTTAGGAGGAAGGTTGCTGTCATCTCTTGAAATGCCAGCTGCTAAGCTTCCGGCTTTGGGGCTTTCTTAGGCTGTGCAGATTGGATGTCTGTCCTCTTGTTGCCATGATGTCAGGGGCAAAGGCCCGGTGGCCCTCCCTTCCAACAGGGCTCCCATTACTGGTTTTAAAGGGCACTTTTGTTCCTTCACCTTCAGATTTTAGGGGATAAATTTGAGAGTGACTTCAAGGCTGCAGCCTAGAAATGCAACCCCCTGTGAACTCTGTTCCTTCCCAGCTATCTCAACAGATCACTCTGTCCTTAGCAGGTGAGCTGCGGTCAGGCTTCCACCTGCGTGTAATTATAATCCTCTACGCTCCCCAGCTCTAGGCACTCAGAGTCCCAAAGTTGGTGCAAGTGCCTTTCCCCTCCCTAATGACTGGTTGGCAGCCATTCATTAGAGCCGGAAGCCACCAGGTACCACTTCTCCTGGCTGCCTTCCTCTCCCTGTTGCTTTGGAGGCAAATCAGGGGCTCCACCCACTCCTGGCCCTGGGTTCAGAGAGTTGGAGATTAGGATGACAGAAAATATTTCTTCCTTGTTCATTGTTGTGTTTTAATTTCTATTCATCTGGAGAGTGGCAGATTAGAGGCTGTGAAACTATTAGGGAAAAACAGCTTCTAAAAATACAAGTGTTGCTAGCGTGATGGGCCAGATTCGGAAGAAGGACATCTCGCATTTTCTCCAGAGGTGAGAAGATAGCAGAGTGATTATCCAGTGAGCGGTGCCGGCTCTCAGAGGAGCAGCAGTGCCAAGTAGTCACGATGCCTCTCCACCCACTCAGTTACAAAGGGGCATTTGAGAGCCCTGTAAACAATATTTCCAGATTAGCTGGAGGCGATATGCTGTTTCAGAAAATAAACGGCATCAACATTCTTTCTTTCCTGACAGAAACTCCAGTTGTCTTCATGGAGGTGACCCGGGCATTTGGAGGCACTGGGTTAGCCCAGTGGGCTGTGCTTGGTTGGGGCTAATGCATGGCTCCCACAGGCCTCGTGGCCCTGGCAGCTGTCCTGTGTGTTACCTGGCCTGCCACCTTCCTAGACCCACCCATGTGAGGTCCTGACCCCATCACTCAGGGGGCCATCCACCTATTTCCTAAACTCTCCGAAGCTCAACTTCCCATTTAAAAAATGTATGGGTCATAATCCCTATTTTGCATATTGGTTTGGGGTAAAAAAGGAAGTGTTACAAATGGCAAAGTCCCAATGAATATAATTTTTGTTCATAAAATAAGCAGGTAGGTCACAGCTGGCAAAGCTATTTACTAGGGTGCTTGAATGAATCACAAACAGTTGAATTTCAGGCCACAGGGAGGATATTTTGGGGCAGGTGACACTTTCTGGTGTCCTTCAAATTGTCTGAAGATGACCATCCCTTCAACATATCTGTAAGGTCAGATCTGTACTGTCACAGAGCAAAAGAAGGCCAAGGGGGACCACAGTTATTGTTTTTATAGTTTATAGTGCACTTTCAAATGCACACTCAGCTTTATCAAGCAGCCATCAAGGCCACATGCATTTTGCAAAAGACCAGAAGTCACGATTAAGGTCTTTTCTCAAGTGGTCCAACTAGGACTCCTAAATTGGGGAATTTATCTCTTGGTTGACAGAAGATACCAGGTGTGGCCCTCGTAGAGGGGGTCTCTAGGTATTGTCAAAAGGAATTATTAAGGGGAAGAGGCTTGCTCATCTGTACTCACTGGATAGTGAAAGGCCCCCCCCCAAAAAAAAAAATCCCAGGATTTCTTTCTTTTTTAAAAATCCTTATCTAAGGATATGTTTATTGATTTGAGAAAGATTGAGAGAGAGAGAGAGAGAGAAACATTGATGTGAGAAATGTTGATTGGGTGCCCCGCCCCCAACTCATATGCATCCTGACTGGGGTTTGAACCTGCAACCTTTTGGTGTACGGGACAATGCTCCAACCAACTGAGAAACCTGGTCAGGGCTTATGATTTCTTTAGTCCTGGAACTTCTCCCTCTTCGAAGACCTGGTCCCTTTGTGCTGAAGGCCCCAAGTCTGGGCTTCACTTTGACATATTTCAGAGGTTGGAATAGGTCAGAGAGGCAGCCCATGATGATTCCAGGAAGAAACCGGAAGGCAATGGAACTTGGAATATTTTCCTTCCAAGGATCCTAACCAAAAACGAGATATTCTTACAGGTTGCCAAGATGGGACAGATATGAAAGACACTGTTCCAATCACCTAGCACACTGCCCAGCACCTGATCAGGATTTGATAAATAGCTGTTGGATGCGTGACAGAGATAAAGGAACTGAGGCATAGGGGTGGCTACATGTAATTCAGTGGCCAATCCGACTGCGGGCACTGGTCTCCGAAAACCATCCAATTCCTGAGTTAGAAGGAGCCTTAGGGATCAAGTAGCCTGACTTCCTTAGTGCACCAATGAGGAAACTGAGGACCGGAGTTTCAGAACAACCTTCCCCAGGCCACAGGGCTACTTGGGGGCAGAGCTGGGTCTTCCTGGTCTCCCAGCCTCCCTGCCACCCCTCACACAATGCTCCTGGAAACAGGATTTCATGATGCATCAATGGCAGACACAAGAGTACCCTAAATCCCACAAATATCTCAGCTGAATTTCCTAAAAATAACTGTTATGATCAACTTAATGTGTTAGAGGGACTGGGGGAGTGGGGAGAGAAAATCCTGTTAAGTATGCTAATTGTGTGTGGATTTCAGTCCCTGCTCCTGTGAATGACCCCGTGTGTGGTGGAAATGCTATAATTAGCCAGTTTGGGCCACACTGTTCTGGATGAAGAACCATCAGGTAGGAAAAAACAGGACCGATAATTGAGAAATGAAAATGCAGTCAGTTTTAAATGACAAATCACCTGGAAGCTATTTATTAAGGGACTGTCTTTGCTTCAGGAACATGGTGGAATGCCTAGATTGACTATACCATATTTTCTTTTCACTTTTAAAAGTTTAAGTGCCAAATAACAGCAATACTATTACCTAAAAGCAATAGCTACTGCTTATCAAGCACTTCCTGTATTCCCAGGCACTCTCCAAAGTGTTGTACACACATTCTTTTCATTTTATCCTCACAGCAAGCAGGTGAGATGCAGCTATTATTACCCTCAGCCCCATTTACACAAGAGGGAAATCGAAGTTCTCCAGGTTAAGTCATTTATAGATTTAAGGTCACTTAACTGCTGGGACTCAAATGAAAGTGTGAAGTCAGAACACCCTTGAAATCTCTTCATCACTCACAAAGTATGGGGTTCATCGAACTTTCCCCAGTTGACCACCACGTGAAGGAATTTCCTTAAGTTCAGGGGCCAGGTTGTGTAACACGTGTCTCTGTACCTTAGCGTCACACCCAGAGCAGCAACATACTCCGAGGATGAGATGAAGGAGATGCAGGAGGGAAGTGCGATGCATCTCCCACTTCACCTCCACTGTGGACACGTGCTCACCAAGTGGCCTGGTGAGTGGAAACGTCCCCAGGTTTACTACCGATTGTTAGTTCCCTCTCTCGTGTTGCTCACTGGGGTTTGTTTTCCAAGCACCTATAGTTGAATTCTTTCAAGTTAGATGCATCTAAGAAGGGGTTCCACTAAATATACCCCAAGCTTCCAGCTGACAAATGAAAGAAATAAGCAAAAAAGCAAAACCAGTTCTTTGGCTTCCGTGGGCCTCGTTCCATCTTTCTCAGGCCACAGATTTTGCTTCTTGACTGCTGGGTGATAGGAGCCATCCTCTGCCACGCTCACTGTGAGCCTGTGCTCATGGTCATACCTTTTTCCCACAGTACTGACTGCACACAATTCCCAGATATCAAGGGCATGCGGGTGCACAAGGCACAAGACCTTATCTTGAGGAGTCACATCTACTTTAGAGGAAAGGACGGAGGAGAGATCCAATGAATGGATACAAGACAGTTTGGACATTTGTTGGGCTTGCAGTAAGTTGAGGCAATCCAGGTGCCTAAGTAGTCCTGGTTTACGCAGACTTGCCTGATTTAGCAAACAAAGCCATCTTGGCAGGACGGTGGAGAGGAAGGAGGGAAGCAGCTCAAGGGGTGGCTGAAAGGTGGGCAGGGACCATATCATTCAGTATACTTTCTACAGGCCAAGGGTTGTCATGTGGCTGGTTCTCCAGAAATAATAAGAATCTATTAAAAGGTGTGGGTAGAGGAATGACAGCATCAACTTTGCATCATCCAATGATGACTCTGGCTGCTGGCATGTGGAATGGACTGGAGTGGGCAAGAGTGGAAGCAGGGAGACCCATGGGGAGGCAGCAGCCAGAAGAGAGTGCACAATCCCTTGGATGGGGATGGGAGTGGATAAAATTGGAATAAAGGAGACAAGCTCCATCCCTCTGTCTGGCTCCTCCTCTCTGTCTCCCTTTCATGTGCTTGGGCAGGTCCTAGTCTTTGGGTCAGTCTCACCTGGAGCATCCCTGCCACATCTCCCTAGGCTGGGTGCATGGTAACCAGCTGTTTCAGTTTGCTGGGACTGAGGGGTTTCCTGGTGTGTGTGGCTTTGTGTGCTCATCAGTCCCCAGAACACATCTCACTCTTTCCCCACCAGGAACCTTGACTTGAAACCCACTTCCTCCCTGTTAGCGCAGTTAACTCCTGTTCATCAGTCAGGTTTTACTGGAAATGTCACTTCCTTACTGTGTTATGTAGAAGTCTCAGTGTACCCTATTTGCAGATGATTTTATTCAAGTATCTTTGAATGAGGGGGAGAAGGTGTTTTGAGAGGTAGGAACATGAGCTCAGGAGCCAGAATGCCTGGGTTCAGCACCTGGCAGCAACTCTTACTCACTGTGTGACTTTGGGCAAGTTACTTACCCACTCTGTGCCTCTAGTTTCCCCATCAGTACAAAGGGATAATAATAGCACCCATTTCAGTGAGTTATGAGGCTTAAGCCCTTGCTAGCACCATGCTTGGCCCATAGTAAGTGATACATACGCATTTGTTACATAAATAAAATGAATTGTCCCTGAGCATTTTGCTCATATCTTAGGAGTACCATCTATTAGGTTGCTTTTTGTCAAATGCGCTTGTCTCCTCTTCCCCTTGATTATAAATTCCTTTTGAGGGCAAGGACTATGACTTAGGCATCTCTCTGTATGTTGGTGCCCAGAAAGGTGCTCCATGAATTATCAACACACGAGAGTTGGAAGGAATAACATGAGATAAGGAAGAGTTGAAATGCTAAGGACGGAACCAGATCCTAGGGGCAGGCCTGCATGCTTAACTGCTCGTGCTGTTAGAACGACAAGCAGAAGGCAGGGTTGGATGGCTAATCCTCCGGGATTTCAGAGGTCTGCCCTCTCGGCTAGATGCAGCACCACTGTAGCTTCACCCGAAATTTCCATAGAAATTTTCTCAAACAGCTCTGTTTCCCAGGAAGAAAGCCATGGGGGATATAAATTTTAAAGCAGACAATAAAATTCAAGAAGTGAGCTGGAGTAGCTGGGAATGTCACTTAAAAATGCCCCGTTTAAGTATGGAAGGAATTAAGATAATTGATTAACAGATAAATATCCCAGAGAATAAATTAGCAAATACTCAGTTTTCCTGCTTTTATAGCAATTTTTGAAGAGCTATTAAATTATCAATACTATGTAGAAAAAAGAGGACTCATTTAAAAAAATCGATTGAGGACAACTTGCTAAGAGAAGGTTTTATTCAATGAGTGTGGTATTCTTGGAGGCGGCTAGCTGTGCTCTTTCATTCCCCAAATTTACTTAAAAAATAGGTGGCAAACCATCTTTCTGCTTTATACCTGTGGTTTATTTTTGGGAGTGGAGTATGAATGCTGAAGGGTGCTATGGCAGTGAGAGAAACACAGGAAGGGACAGCAGGGCCCCCTCCCACCTTACCCATGCTCTGGTGGTGCGTGTGTGTGGTGCTTCTGGGAAACCCCTGCCAGGTGCAAAATTCTCCTCTGTCTTCAGGACCATGGGAGTCTCTCTAAACTGCAGTGCTAGTGTGTCAACTGCTTACTTGTCAAATATCAGATCAGGTCCCCTGGAGTTGGAAGGAATGGTAGCCTGCTCTCCCCAACTACCACTTTGTGTTCTACCAAACTTGTTACCAGTGATCAGTTCTTAATCTTTAGTAACCTGGAGGTAGTGTTACAGCTGAACCTCTGGATTGGCAATTCATTTTAGTAATGATAAAATGAATTAAAGATAATTTAAAATATTTGCTCCCTTTTTGAAGGATTGAGTTGGTTAGCTTTGAAGCATTTAGTAAAAATGCTTGTTCTGTACCCCATCATTTTATAAGTCAGGCGATCAGAGTTTGGGTTGGAAATCACACTCACCTCCTAGGGACCCACCCAGCTACCATCCTATGGAGTGAAGGGCTTCCCTAACATGAGCTTCTGACATGAGATTACAAGGCTGGCCAGGGTCTGAGAAATCATCCACCCAATCTGTGCAAGACTCCAGTGAGAAGGGGATCACTCAAGGAGGCCCAGTTAGTGGTAGGGTCAGGTCTCACAGAGAGATTTCCTGATTTTTAATCCTGAACCCTTTCAAAAGTCCCCAAACCAGGGGGAAGGACTGGTTATTGACCATTAGCATAACACTCACCACAAAGTTTTCCATTTGCTATGGATGTTTACCACAGAATGTTGCCTCAGAAACACATGATGTACTTATCAGGGGGTTGGTTGGAGGGGACGTCCAGGAGTCTTGTGGTCTCCTGCTGCCTGCAGGAACCCTGCTCAGTGTGAACGGGCCCAGGCAGGGGAGGCAAGCAGGCCCAGAGCTCTGGTGCCACAGCTGGGCCACGCACCTGCTAAGTGACCCTCATGAAATTGCTTTTCATGAACTGTTTCTTACCCTGCAGCCTAAGAGATAAGGTATTACTTGCCCATTTTATACGCTACACAATGAAGCCCAGAGAGGGTAGGTAACTTATTGAGGACTCAGGTCTGCCTGACTCTAAAGCCTGAGGAAGTTCTTCCTACGACTCCACACAAGAGGACAAGCCTGTCCAAAGGCTGACTTGACTGTGTTGGGAAGAGTCAGATAGAGCATTGGCTGGAGAGGTGAGATGAGGTCAACAGAAGCTTTTCCCCAGTTCACTTTATAATGGTTATTTTTAAAGAGCATACCTGCAGTGCATAGACTACCTCTAGAAGGGGACAGAAGGAAGGACTCGTTAGTTGCCTCAGTGGCAGACATTGGGAGGCTGGGGGCTGCTCTGCGAGGGATGCTTTTTACCATACCATTTTGTATCTTTTATAAGCTTGTACATGTGACTGCATTATCTTGTTAAAAATAAATAAAATTCAAAAAAGGAAAAGAAGAGAAAGACAATTCTTTACTTGCTAAAGAATTTTGTCTGTATAAATGGGAATACAAAGTACAGGCATAAGTCTCCCCCTGCTTCCGACCCCAGGCCGTCCTGTCCCCTCCTCTGCTGTCAGCCATTGCCACTGTCCTAAAGACACTTTCTGCACATACAAGCACATGTGTGTACATGTTCTCTTTTGCTGTAAGTTAGACTAGGCCAGTTACATGGGTGGCATGTTGATTTTTCACTTAATATGTCTTGAAGAATATTGCACACCAGTGCATACAGATCTACCACTCATTTTTAAGTCTGTGTAGTGTTCTTCCATGTGGATATCCCATGATTTATTTATCCAGTTCCCTGTTACTAGACATTTAAATTATTTCCAGCCTTTGCTACTATAGACAACCCAACAATGAATATTCTTAATATATCTTTCTATACACGTGCAGGTCAATCTGTAAGATAAATATTTAGAAGTGCAATTGTTGGCTCGAAGGATATTGGTGTGTCATTAATTGTTAAGAAATACATGTAGAGTTTAAAATTTGAGAGATAGTGCCATGCTGTCTCCCTTTCACCCCGAGGTTCCTCACAAATGGGAAAGGTTTTTGCAAAGTGGAGCGAAAATTCCATGGAAGAGAAGCCTTTAGGGACAGAGTATGCTCAGCTGAGAGCTGTAAGGGTTGGTGCTGTGGCCTCTGAAGGGCAGGGGCAGGAACTCTGTGGTCATTTCTCCCTCTGCACGGGGCCTTGGCTTTCTCCACATCAGTCAATCTGTGGATATTTATGGAGCATTCATGGTGTGCCATGCACTTTCCCAGGAGGTATAGGAATCTCAGGAATCAAAGACTCTGGACCTGTGCCCAGAAAGCTTGTGGAAAGCTAAGAAATCCCTTATGAGATGAGAAGCAATAATACAAGATCATGAACTTGGGTTCTAACTGAGGCTATGGACAATGAAGGAGTTGTTATTGGGGAAGTCAGATCACTTTTAGCTTGTGTGGTCTTGGAAAGACTTTTTAAAGGAGGAAGAATTTGATGCTAGGAATGGGTAAGATTTTGCTGGGCCAAGAGGAAGAGGTGGGTGTTGAGGCAGGGGGATAGATTCTTAGTTTTTAAGCAACAATTTGTGCTGACTGAATGCCAGATACTGTGTGAGACATTTATTCATTAATTTGGTCAAGCAATATGTCCTGCATTCCTACTATGGACAGGCACTGTCCTAGGAGCCTTAGAACTTAGATTCTAGACACTTTCATATGTGTGTGCCTCATTTTAAAGATAAACAAACGGAGTCCCATGGAGGTTAAATAGCTTGCCTAAGGTCATCCAGCTAGTGAATGGCCAAGCTGGGAATTTAACATTGGTCTTCTGATCCTATTTGTGCTGCTTCCCCTTGCTAACTGCTGAAGAGCAAAGGTACGAAAGGAGAAACACAGAAGACACATTTGGGAGACAAAATATAGGTCATTTTGTGAAGGAAAAATTGGGCACCAGACCTGAGGCTTATTGCAGTTGTGCAAGCCACATACCCTTTTAACAAAATTCTGTAAAGAAGATGACATTTCTGTGGTCTGAAATTTCACGCCTCATGCAATTGGTATTTATTTTTTCCTGCAAATTACGATCTGCAATGGCTTTATTAAGGAAATCACATGGACCCAGCAGAAAATGAAGAATTCAATTGATTATTTTTATTGCTGTAGAAGTCCTTTGTAGGCGGGCTGGGCAGAGACCCAATTTCATTTGCTTGTAATATTGCAAATGCAGCTAATTGCCTATCTTTAGTGAAGGATAGAGACAAAGGGACAATCAAAGGTATTTATTAGAAATTCTGTTTGGAAAAATTAGCTTCACATTTCAGTGGCCTTGGTGTTGGTGCCGAACACCAACACTCTGTATGTTAATAAATGACAGTGACGACTTCACCTTTCCTGCTGTTGGTACAGTTGTTTCCAGCAATGTCTCTGAAGTACCATTGACTTGATTATTTGGGGGGGCTGATTTCCTTTTTCTGCAGAGGTTGAACTATCAGCAGATTGCCACTCAATTCAATTTAGTAGTTATGACAGTTGGAATAAGTACATTGCATCTTAATGTGTGTGTCTCATGCATAAATCACATTGTTTGCCAAGCAATAATGAGGAGAGAAGCTGCTAGGAGACTGAAAATCAGTTCTCAAAAGACACTGGGTCTTAAAGGTCAGAAAGGAGGAATTTGTGAAACATCTAAGAGTCCAATGGACCTTTGCTTCAACTCTGGGGCCTGAGCCCCTGAGAATGTGGGCCACATGGTTGGTGCTTAATGATTGTTTACTGACACGACATCTTTTTAATGTTTATAAAAGTTGCCTTAACTATCTAATCTGATGTGCATTTTCTCATTTATTTATTCATTCATTTACACCTAAGAGCTCAGTGCTGTTGGAAGTATGAAGAATCACTCATGCTCTTTGCCCACTGAATTATAATCCTGAAAAGATTACAAAACAAGCGCACAGTAATTCTAGTGCAAGGTGGGAAGTGGTTTGGGCATGAAAACAATGTCTTTGGGAGAGGAGACATGCCATGGACTTAGATCCAGACCCTGAGTTCCGCTCTGGACTCCTACTCTTACCAACTACGTAAACTTGGACAATTTACATAATCTCCCTGAGTCCTAGTTTTCTCCCCTGGGAGATGGGGTTAAATTGCAGTTACACCTGCATGAAGGGGTTGGTAGAGCAGTCAATGAGTGAGAGCTTGGAAAGTGCCTGGCACTCAGCTAGAGAAAATTAAGCTGTAATAATAATAATTATCATTATTGTTTCTTCTTGGAGTTTGGTTGTTACTTCTAGGTTGGAGTCAGAGCTGGTGGTAGTGGAAGTTACCAGAGACGGCTTTAGGATGGGCCAGGTTTGGGTACACTGAGATGTTGGGAGGAGAAGGGCCTTTGGGGGCATAAGCCGAAAGCTTGAACATGGGCAGGAAGGAATAGGGTGGGTACAGGGTGCATGTCCCTCTGATTGTAGTGACGGGAAGTGAGAAGAAACTGGAAAGGTAGGTGGATCAGATCATGGATGGACATGTGGATCCCTGCAGACTGCCATTTGGTTCAAATTGTCTTGAAGAATCAGGCCAGTCCTCACAGGTTGAGGGAAAGTGGCATGGTGAAAGTCCGTTGCATGAGGCCTGGATCCCTTAGAGATCAAGTATTTTCTCATAAAAAAGAATTCGATTACTAAATGTCCAGGCAATACATTACCTAAATTAAGGCTAGTGGAAAACCAAGGCATTTTCTAACATTCACATCATCCATTTTTAAAACTCTGTGGGAGCTTCCAACAGGGACAGCCAGGATGAATAGAGACATGTCTTCTATAGGCTTAAAGGCAGATGCATTAGCAGTGATATTTGAATCCTTCAATTTTCCTTTGAGTGGAGTTTTGTGTCCCTTAAGATGACATAGTGAATATTTTCCCCCAAGTTATTAGATTTCCAAAGCTCTTTGGCCCATAAAATGTTTGCAAGCCCTACCGCATCTCCTCTGTCTCAGCCCTTTCTAGTTTGGTCCCAGAGCCCCGCCAGCTGTGGATGAACCATGTGGTTCTCTCACCCCTGCTTCCTTCTTTAACTTCTTTATTCAGTGATGATGAGGCTTGTGGAGACTCAGAAGCACCTTACCCCACCCAAAGATATATCTTGGCAGAGAAAACGAAAGTGGATTTTTAAAAAAAAAAAAAAAGAAGTTAATGGATGGCTGAGACCTTTTCTCCCTGGAAGAAACTCTATAGACAACCTGGTGGCTTCATCATCCAACACCTGTGGGCTACAACTGACAGGAAAATATCTTTGAAAGGAAAATGTGAAGGAGCCTGGGTGTGGGGGTGAGACTCCCACTCAGTGTTTGGCAAACACTACCTGACTGGGAACCCAGCACAATGCCACTGTGGTGTAGGACTCATTGTTCTGAGACAACCCTGCCCTTGATTGGCGCGGATTGGTGTTGGGGTGCAGGAAGAACCTTGGATGTAGTGCAATTCAACAGAAATGGAGAGGCTACGGAGTTCAAGGCCCAGTGAATTTTATCTGAGCTAACTGCTAACAGAGAGCAGTTGGAGAACATTTTACAGATCCCCAAATGTGGGGGTAGACGTCATCCTTCTGATTCTGACCACAGCCCTGGGAGGAGGAGCCTCTCAGCCTTGTTCCATAGGTGAAAACACTGAGGCTCAGAGAGGCTAAATGGCTTGTCCAAGACGTCACAGAGCTAGCATCTGGCAGAACTGGGACTTGACAGCACCAAGGGCACCGTGCCACTGTCATTTGGTATGCAGCCAAAAGAATGAGGCCGAGGCCAGCTGAGGGACTGACCCCTGTGTCTTAGCTCTTGTGATCACTATAACTGTTTGGACCCCAGTTTACCAAGCTGTGTGAAGGAGGAGACTGACTCCAATTTACATTATGATGCTAGCCCAGAAGGAAGGCATCATTACTTGGCACACAGAGGAAATCAAGAGGAACCTGTCTACATCACTTCCTATGAATTGTGTCCCATGGAAGATGGTATGTAAAATGTGATATTAAACTAATTGGGACAGAAAAGAAAGCCTCCTAGTGCCACGTGTTTCTCCTGGGTATCTCATTAGGCTCAGTCCTGAAAGAACCTGGTTTGCTTCTTCCCCAGTGAGCTCTGGGGACCAGCTGGCTCTCTGCTGTACTGGAGACTTGGAGAACCTGGACACCAGAGCAAATGATCTTGGCTGGAAACCCAAGGCCATTATTTCTGTGCTGATCATTTAGCTCAGCTGAGACTCAATATCTTTACTTGTAAAATGGGGACAAATAAGTATACTCTCTTCCCAGGTTTGTTGTAAGGAGTGAGACAATGCCTGGAATGGGCTTGGCACGTTGCCTGGCATAAGAAGTGCCCCTAAGTGATCTGTCACTTTCATCACTAACGTTTGTTCCATGCTTACCCTGGGTCAGGCACTGTGCTAATCACTTCATATAGATTAACTCACTCAATCCTTTCAAATGACATAGTGCAGATAAAGAGTTTCACATAGTTCCTGGACCATGGAGCGTGCTCAGAGTGGTGCCTGTTGTTAAATAATGTCTTGCACAGTTAAACCCACCCAGGCCGGGGTCTTGTCCTGGGCTGTGCTTCCCTGGGGGCCAAATGTCAGGACTTAGCTCATGTGGTCATTCCACATCTCCCTTTGAGATCCATTCATTGCTCAAGGCCCGACACAGAAGCCACCTCCTCACAGTTCAGTTGTTTATTGGTGGAGACAGAAGTGCGAGCCTGTAGTTACAATGTAGTTTCAGGAGTGCTTCAATGGAGTGAGTGTGAAGTGCGGTCATGGTAATAAGAGGGGGACAATTACCTCTGTGTTGAGATCAAGAAGGTCAGGGAAGATGTGAGGGAGAAAAGATACTTGAGTTGGGTCTTAAAGGAAGGACAGGAGTTTGGTGGGCAGAGCGGGGGAAGGAGGGCATATTCAGGAAGCCACAGGCCACTGGAGGTGGTCAGCAAGCAGCAGGGGCAGATGGTGCGGGGCCTTGGTGGCCAGGCTAAGTTGCATTTTCTCTGAAGCTCCATCAGGAGCTCTTGATGGATGTTAAGCAGGAAGGAATCATGATTAACTTGTTCCCTTCAGAAGATCACTAGGATTGCAGGGTGAAGGATGGAAGGGAGAGGGTAATCGGCTAAAGGCCTAGAGCAGAAACGCAAGGAAGAGGCGGTTAAGGGTATGAAGAGAACTGCAGAAATGGGGCTGCAGGGGCAAGAGGTGGTGAGAGACAAGTGACTGGCCGATGTGGTGGGCAGGGGAGGGAGAGATCCACGGGAACTTCCAGGGCTCTGACGCGGGGAAGGTCTAAGAAGGGAAAGGTTGGGAAGGAGCCGATGGAGGTGGCCTTTGAGAAATCACTAGTTTGCTCAGCAAGGTCAGCTCAGTAGATGGAGATGGGCACCCCTCGGCTTTGGCCGCTGGGCTGAGGCTCTGCGTTTGTGAGGGTGGCCAGGGGACTCACTGGCCAGCTCTGGCTGTCCCAGTGTGGGAGCAACTTTATGTCCACAAAGGGATGACAACTGCATGCTTAGAGGAGAGTGGAAGGACCTGAAGGTGTTTATTGTGGGTGGAGGGGACCGAGAGGGACCAAGAAAGCTGTCACCCTCACAGTGGCCCTTCACATCTTCATGGCGGGGGCTATTGTCTTGTGTTCCCGAAGGCCAAACTCCGACATGTGAATAACAGTCGAAGGAGCTAGATCTGGGCTCAGTGTGTGGGAGACTTCGCTTTCTCTCCTACAAAATGGTGGCACATTATCCATGTCAAGGGTGGAGGCGGGTGGGATGAGAAATGCATGTAAAGCCCTCTTTATTGTTCTCTAATGGTCAAGATGCCCCTTCACTTAAGGTCCCATCTCCCCTGCCCCAAAGCCTGGAACTTTCAGCAGAGGAAGGACAGGCACTTCATGACTTATGTAGAAGGACTTTGGATCGGAGGGCTTGCATGTTGCCCTCCTACTCCAAGAGTACACCATTCCTGGGTGAGAAGGTGGCTCTGGGGTTGCTACAACCTGCTTTAGCTGACAATGAGTCATTAACAAAAAAGATGGAATCATATGATTCCACTTACACATGGAATCTAGAGAGCAAATTAATGAAGGAATGAATGAAATAGAAGCATACTCATGGATACAGAGGTTAGATGGGTGGCTGCCAGAGGGGAGGGCGGTTAGGGGACTGGGTGAAAAAGGTGAGGGGATGGGGAAGTACAGATTGGCAGTTACAAAATATTTGCGGGGATGTAAAGTACAGCATAGGGAATATAGTCAATAATATTGTAATAACTATGTGTCATGCTAGGTAAGTACTTGAAATATTGGGGGGAGTGCTTTGTAAAGTATATGACTGTATAACCACTAAGTTGTACACATGAAACTAGTATAAAATAATATTGAATGTCAATTGAAATGGAAAAAAATGTGCTTCAACTCAAGATAAAGAATGTACAACTGCTGTAGTCACCAGGAAAATGGGAGTGACTGGTCCTGCATAGTTTGGATGGGTAGGATGGTCAGGACACTTGATCTTATTGAAAGCAACTTGGTACATTGGAATGGGCAAGAGATTCATGGTTAGGGAACCCAGGATGGAATCCCGCCTTTGTCTCTTACCAGCTCTGTGACTTTGGATGAGTCACCTCACCTCTAAGACTCACGGCCCACTTTCTCCATGTTTAAAGGATTGCCAGAGATGACTTTCGCAAAGCCCCTCACTGTGCCCGGCACATAGTAAATACACAGGAAATTTTAGCTAAATCTATAGCTGAATGAGCTGCAATGGGAGAAAAATATTAACTGGAACAGTTTCTTCTCCTCCTACCTTTTGGCTGCTGTCCCCTGGAGTTCTGTCTGTGGGTTGTCATTTTGTCTGCTTGCCTTTCATCCTCCTAAAGTCTCGCTAGTTACACAGGAAGTGGGTGGGTAATGGGCTTCTCTGTTGTTCCATGGGCCTCCCAGTGAGTCTAACTGTTTTGCTTTCCTCACCATGGGGGGCCTCTCACACCCTCTAATGACTGTTTTCCTTTCAGAAATGGCATATTTTTAGACAAAAGCATTTCCCGTAGCTCATCTCCAACTCTGTGGCAGATCTCTGATTTCTCATCCGTTGCCCCTACCTCCTTCTCTGGTCACATAAAGCCCAGCCCAGCAGCCTGAGCACAGGAAATGCAGGAACCACGTGCTCCCAGCAGCCTTCTCTGCTCTGAGCTGACACCTACCGCTCAGGGGCCATGCGGGGCGAGGACATCCCTGGTTGAGACATTGGGTCCGAGTAGTTGGGACTGCAGTAAATATTTCCTCTGGCTGCTGTCCTCTCTCTCCCTGACTATCCAGCTTCCCTCTGCCAGCGTTGGAGGGTGGTGGTTTCAAAGTTACCAAAAACATGCACCTTTTCTGTTAAACCCAAACTGAAACGACTCCTTCCTCTCCTAAAATAATGTAGACACACTGGGTTTGAATCAAGGCCTCTCCATGGACTTGCTCCATGAGTGACTTAAATGGTCTAAGCTTCAGTTTATTTGTAAAATGAGGATAATATTAGTAAACCTCACAGGGCCGTTGGAAAGGTTATAGGAAATACAGTATGCCAGTAAAATGCTTAACAGCATACCTAGCACTCCTTTACTCTTATTATTTCTAATTTAAGTAATTATAATGATGCTATTATAATTGCATTTTAAATTTACAGCATTTATAATTTGTTACCTAATTTTTACTATGTGTGTGCTTTACTTCCCTCTCAGACCACCAGGCCCTGGAGGGAATGGGCCAGATCTTCTCCAAATCTGAATACAAAGGGCAGAGAGAGTTCTCAGTAAATGTCTGAGGGGTGAGGAGTGTGGCCCGACACCTGTACCACGCCCAAGAGCTTAATTACATTCGGCAAGTGTGAAAAGCGGACAGCTTGTGCAGGGATGCTGTGCAAGGCACAGGGTCCTGCTCCTGGCAAGCTTTATTGGGAAGGTGGCAAGAGTCGGAAGAGGGGAGCCCGGCGGGTATTCAGAAGAGGGAAAGGGCGTGAGGTCTGATGGGGAGGGAGCGTTACCGAAGAGGAGGACAGCTCTAACTGGGTGAGAGGGAGAGGCAGGTGAAGGACCTTCAGGCCCTCCCCTCTCTAAGTCTGTCTGCATAAGGAGGATTGGATAGCCATGCATTTCTGTTTGGTTTCATTCATTCAGTCAGTCAATTCATATTTTTGGAGCACTGACACTAGATGTTCTTTGAGACAAGTCTCCATGCACCGTTCAGCGCACTCCTAGATCACTCTGGCGTGTGTGTGGCGCTCAGACACGGGCCACAGCCCTCCTCTCTGCGGGGCCTGGTACCGTCCTGCAGTCCTCCCCACAGCAGTGGCCCCTGAGGGCCTGCAATTGTTACTTCAGCCGAAAGCCACTTACCATCTTTGTCTGAGATTCTTAGATCATTTGAGGCTCCCATAAATTTCAAAGGCGTATAATTTCCCCCACAAAGTGCTACCATGCCTCAGTTCTTTCTTTTTGGAAGCCCACTTCTCACCCATTGCTTGAAAGATTAGCGTGGTACCAGGTATTAGGAAGCTGAAAGGCAGGCAGGACAAAAGGACAAGGCTTCACCTTTATCCACTCATATTTGGAAGGTATTTGAAAAGATTCTAAGTTTCAGCTTTGGATGACAGGATTAAATAGAGTCTTTCTGTATTTTTGTTTTTAAAAATTCTGTATTAAGCAAGTATTAACTTTAGTAATAGAAAAATGTAGTTTATCAACATGTATTTTATTTTAAAAGTTTATAAAAGAAACTCAGACTTACCACTCTATTCCCTTTGTACCTTTTGAACAATTGACTATGTGAATATACTACCTAACAAAAATTAATTAAAAGTTGGTTTTTGTGTTTGTATATGTGAAAACACCCTCTTTTACGAACAAACTTCACATTTACAGAGTCTTTTAAAATTCAAGGACATATTTCGCGAAGATAATGGAAGGTCTTACAGCTTTGGGCAGGGTGATTAATTAAAAAACAGCCGCCCACAACAACACAGAGAAGGTAGAGTCTAGGTGGAGGTAAATTTACTCTGTAGCAAATGAAATTTAAACTTAAGTCTCACTTGCAAGGCAACTTTTGTACTTTCATACCTAATTCGATATTTATAATTTTGTATTCTTTTTCTTAAAGTGAGCCTCCCCTCCCCATCCCAAACTATATAGGGCTTCAGGCCCCTTAAAACCTGGGTCTGCCCACCTACCCCTTGGTTCTTCCCCAAGTTCTTCCCCTTGGTCTGCACAGTGTTCAGTGCCCACCAACAACTCTGTTCCCACAGGAGTTTACTGGGGACGGAGCACATGCTCTTTCCCCTGTCCTTTTCTCGCTTCTTCTCTGGGAGCCTTATTTGTTAGTAACTAGAATTCATGGGCCGTGATTTTACTGGTGACCAATAATCTGTGTGTGGTTGTGACCCTGGTAAGCTTAATATCCTTAATTCTGTAACATGCTCATAAAACTATTTTTCCTCATCCCTTCTAAGTTATTAGAAGAAAAATAAAAACTATAGTGAGTCAGCATTTAATATTTATCATACCTTATCGTTGCTTTTTTAAAAAATATATTTTATTGATTATGCTATTATAGTTGTCCCATTCCCCCCCTTAATTCTCCTCTACCACGCACACCCCCTCCCACCCACATTCCCTCACTTTAGTTCTGTCCATGTGTCATAAGTTCTTTAGCTTCTACATTTCCCACACTATTCTTGCCCTCCCATTTCTACCCACTGTCTATGCTACTTATTCTCTGTACCTTTTCCCCCTCTCTGCTCCTCCCACTCCCCTGTTGCTAACCCTCCATGTGATCTCCATTTCTGTGTTTCTGTTCTACTTGTTTGCTTAGTTTGCTTTTGTTTTAGCTGTGGTTGTTAATACCTTGAGTTTGCCATCTTTTTACTGTTCATATTTTTTATTTTCTTTTTTTAGATAAGTCCCTTTAACATTTCATATAATAAGGGCTTGGTGATGATGAACTCCTTTAACTTGACCCTATCTGAGAAGCACTTTATCTTCCCTTCCATTCTAAATGACAGCTTTGCTGGATAGAGCAATCTTGGATGTAGGTCCTTGCCTTTCAAGACTTCAAATACTTCTTTCCAGCCCCTTCTTGCCTGGAAGGTCTCTTTTGAGAAGTCAGTTGACAGTCTGATGGGAACTCCTTTGTAGGTAACTGTCTCCTTATCTCTTCCTGCTTCTAGAATTCTCTCCTTCACTTTGATCTTGGCTAATGTAATTATGATGTGCCTTGGTGTGTTCTTCCTTGGGTCCACCTTCTTTGGGACTCTCTGAGCTTCCTGGACTTCCTGGAAGTCTATTTCCTTTGCCAGATTGGGGAAGTTCTCCTTTATTATTTGTTCAAATAAGTTTTCCACTTGTTGCTCTTCCTCTTCCCCTTCTGGTACCTCTATAATCTGGATGTTGGAATGTTTAAAGATGTCCTGGAGGTTCCTAAGCCTCTCCTCATGTTTTTGAATTCTTGTTTCTTCCTTGTTTTCTGTTTGTTTCTTTCTTTCTTCCTCTGGTCCACTCCATTGATTTGAGTCCCAGTTTTCCTCCCATCACTATTGGTTCCCTGTGCATTTTCCTTCATTTTACTTATTGTAGCCTTCATCTTTTTCATGTAATTTGCGACCAAAATTAACCAATTCTGCGAGCATCCTGATCACCAGTGCTTTGAACGGTGCATGTGATAGGTTGGCTATCTCTTGGTCGCTTAGATGAATTGGGGCTCTGGGACTTTGATCTGTTCTCTTGTTTCAGCCATTTTTTGGTTTTTTTTTTTTTGGGGGGGGGGTCTGGTCATGGCTGTTACATAGTAAGGGGTGGAGCCTTAGTTGTTCCCCAGGGCAGGGCAGCCCAGTCTCTGGGTTGTGATGCTGTATGTGGGGGTGGGGTCTGAGAGGGAACAATGGTGCTTGCTCTGCTCTCTCTCGGATTCCAGTCCCTTCTGCCACTTTCCCCAAGCAAATTGGGCCTTTCTGATGCTGATTTCCATGTAGGTGGGCTTGTGTGTGCTCCAGGACCCTGTGGTTCTCTCCAACAAACTCTCCTGTGAGGTTGGGAGTCTCTCCTGGCTCCTCAGCCCCCACAAGTGTTTTCAATCAGTGTGTTTAGATTTTATTTCCTGGTGCTGGGGCCCTGGGTTGTGAAGTCTGTCTTGCTCCCCATTTTCTCCTGGATTATCTGCACGTGAATGTAGGACCACCTGGTCAGCCAGCTGCCTTGCTCGGCCTCACTGGGTCTGCCCATTGCCACCCCATGCCCAGGGTCTGCTAGCCACTGCCTGTGCACCCAGGTCTGCCAACCTCCACTTTTTCCTGCTGCAACTCCACCCCTTTTACCGGTCTGGATAAATGGTTGTCAGACTTCCGTACAGTTCAATTTCCTATCAGTTCTGGTTGTTTTCTTGTTTCTAAATCTTTGTTGTCTTTAATTTTGGTTGTGCAAGGAGGCACAGTGTATCCACCTACACCTCCATCTTGGCTGGAAGTCCTTCTATGTAATTGCTTTTTAAGATCAAGAAGCATAATCCCAGGGTGTGGACAGAGGCAGCAAAGCTGAGATGTATTGAGTACATACTCTGTATGAATGCTAGCAGGTAGAGGACTTGACCAACCAGAGAATCCAAGGTTCACAGGAAGGAAAGAAACCAATTTGTCGGAAGTGGGTTATAAAGCACACAAACCTTATTAAGGCAAAAATATTCCCAGCCTAGCAGAGTTCCATGGAGTCCATAGAAGACAGCTCTGCAGTTGCGTGCTTTTCCATCCAGGTTGTCTTTACAACTGAATGCCAGCTGGTTTAGGGTGGGCCTTTGCGTTGTTTTAAAAGCCTCCTAGATAATTCTAATCCACATCAAGGGGTGAGAACAAGTCCACGGTTCAGTAGTGCCAGCAGGTATGAATCACAAATCCCATGTGAGGATGACGTCACAGGGATGGAAGGATTAACTCATGTTGGGGATCACACCTGGATTTGAGGACCAGCCATCTCAGGAGTGAGATCAGGAGAGAAATGACTCCCACAGAGCAGTGGTTCTCAAACTGGAGCATACCTCCAAGCATCCTGCAGGGCTTGCTAAAACCTGCAGTGCTGGGCCCCATCCCCAGAGTTTCTGATTCACTGGGTCTGGGACCCCAAAACTGACAAGTCTGACAAATTCCCAGGTGATGCTGATGCTGCGGGTCTGGGAGCACACTTTGTTCCTGACATGGGTCTTGTCTCTGAGAAGTGCTGCTGGAAAAGTGGAAAGAGTTCGAGTCTAGGAGGCAGAGGACCTGGATTCAGGTCCTAGCTTTGCTGTGGCTCATGTGTGTGCTGTGTGGCATTAGGTGAGCCAGGCAACCTCCCTGAGCCCAGTGTCTCCATTCATAATCTGGGATAAAATGAGCTGCTCTGACTATCTGCAAAAGTTGAGTGGGATAATCAGTCACCTCTTACTGGGTACTTACCAGGTACCAAGTAATTTCCATGCATTATTTCAATTAACTTTCTCTACATTTCTATGAAGTAGGCCCTACTGTTCACATATTACAGGCTCACAGACTGAAGTTTAGCTTTAGTACTTCGCCAAGACAATTGTAAGAGAGGTGGTTCTGGTTAACCCCGGAATCCAAGATTCAATTCTGAGCTGTCATCCCTAGCCCTCAGTGGGAAACCTTGTGAACCCTGAGACTGGCCAAACAACCTTTAGCTGTGGTTTCCCTCAGAATCTGAGCAGGATTTGATGTATCAAATCATTTTACAACTGTGAGCAGACCCCAATTAATTCCAGCCTGGGCAGATAAGGAAGCTTCCAGGAGAAAACACAACAAAACACATTAGTCACTCAGTTACTCTGAGAACAGGCCACTCTTGATAATGATGCTCACATTAATTAGGAGGAAAAAGGAGCAGAGCCAAAGCCAGCCGAAGACCAAAGGGCTCTTTACCAGCCTGCCGAAAGCCCGGGAAACTTCCTCCCAGAAAACCTGGCAGCAGATCGCAAATGTTGCCGCTGGTTCATTAAGTTGAAGCTGGCATCTTGGGGAAAGGACAGATTTGAAGCAGGGAAGAGAAGTGCTCACGGTGAGGGGACCGGGAAAATCTACCAGTTGGGACCCTGCCTGGGCAAATCAGAATCTGTGAGCTCGGGAGTGACCCCAGAGAGCTTACAGAGATATGAGCCCACAATCAAAGGTTCTGCGCCTCAAACCAGAAGGTCCTGACAGATGAGTACATTTTAGATCCTGGGTATAAGATCTCATATTCAGGTGTGAGTGGGACACGTGATCACTGAAGGCATTTCAGCTCTTAGTTCCAATGACCCTCTGGACATTGGGCCCTCCTGCTTCATTGGCCTACCAGATTTCTTTTCCCAGGTAAGCAAGCATTTGGGTAGGAATACAGTGAATGAAAAAAAAAAAAAAAAAGAACCTATCAGAAAGAATTTGATGAAATTTCATGCCAAAGTTTATTGGGAAGAAAAGTTGTTACAACTATTATACACAAGTAGGAACAAATTTGTGTAACAAATTACTATATTAAAAAATAGGATTGTTGTCAGGAGTCAGATAAGGCGATGGATGTCTGAAAAGTGCTTTGAAAACTATAATTTGTCATTCATTAGAATGAAGGCATTCAAAAACATTGGAATAATGTTGTAAATGAAGAGATTTGGAAAGTAACTTAGTAATTGCAATATCTGCCATACAGCAGTCCCCCCCATCCCCCAGCCCCCGCCCATGGCTTTGGGAGAGAGGAGAAGGGAGAGAGGAAGAGAGAGAGAGAGACATCAATGCAATGTTTTTATGATCTGAAAAGAGAGGAAAGAAACTATATGAATTTTAGGAGGTAAAATACTCAGCTGATGATGATGATGGAATGGGGCCATGTAAATGAAAAACAGAAGATGACCTTCAGTGTGGACAAGGTCGTGATGTGTTTAGCAACAAGTAACCCAAACAACACATAAAGTGGTTGGCTCTCACATAATGGGTATAAGCTAGAGACGAATTTTGGTCTTTGCAGCCTATTTCTTACCTGTGGCATTAGTCTGGTCAAGACAGCTAACAAAGTATTTAAAATTACTCTAGACCCTTAGCACTTGAAGGAGCCATGGAAATAAATGTAGTCTATTGATCTCTATAATTTTATAGGTGAGAAAACTAGGCCCAGAGAGCTAAGAGGCTTATTCAAGGTCCTAACTAACTAAAGAATGCATTGTACACAAGATGGAAAACCTTAGTCTACCTTTCACGAAATCAAGGTATCTGACCAAGTCTGATGTAAAGAGGGTGGGGGACTTCTAGAACCTTCTTAAGTTGAATCCTCTTATTCCTCTGGTCCCTGGTGGGGTAAGATAGAAACTCCAAATGCCCAGAGAAGTGACAGGACTGCAATAATAAGGCTTTTCTTTACCCTTGTGCAAACCACTAATAGTAATAATATTCTTTTATTTGGACTTTAAAGATAAAGTAGTAGAAGGGTTCACCTGTTTTGATGTCTGGTAAAACCACTGAAAGTTCTAGAAAAACAAGAAGCCTGGGAGGGACTGACCCCAAGAAGGTTGAAGATGAATTAAAGAACTACATTTTACTCAAATTTGAGAGTACTCAAGGACTGGCTTTGGCTGCGGTACATAGCGACAAAGAACGGTGTTTCAGGTGCTTAACATTCAGATGCCTTTAAATCTTGCTCTAAGTAAAATGCTTTGTTTGTACTAGCTAAGTGTTTGCCACTATGTGCTCTTTCAGTGAAGCCCTGTGGAGTTCTAGTTGGGTGGGGAAGCTGGCTGGTATCTGCCTTGGCTCACCATGTGGATGGGGAGTTAGCTCTTCAGAGCCTTGTTCATTTGCTCAGGTGGCACCACCCACCCACAGGTGTCTCTAGTACTTACATTATTGGCATGACCAGCTTAACAAAACTAAGTCACAACCACGGCCCAGGTACTTAAAGACAGAAAGGGACATGTATATGAGGGATGAAAACTCAAGTAGTTGGCAAGTGTGTGTTTCTTTCATCATGATCTATTTTAATACAAAATAGTGCTTTTGGCATTTCCCCCCCCCAAATGAAAGCTTTGGATTTCAAAAGGGGTTATACGCCTTTCATCTGTGTTTTCGCTAGTGTTCTATTTTCTGATCCATTACTTTCATCTTTGAAACCTGTCACTGTGACTCTTGTATCAATGTAACTATCACCCAAAAAGCTTTTTACTCTTTGGCTCTGAAGTGTTTAATATCAGGCAATTGAAAGGATTTTATTTGTATTGACCCCATATCTGAGAGTCATGCAAGATGTGCTGTGAAATCTAATGTTCAAAGATAATCAGTACCTTTATTTAATTTTCCCCCATGTGACCTCAACAGTGAGGATTCCCAAGGGCATGATGGAAGACTGGATGAGCCGGGAAGTACCCAACACTGGTGCTGGCCGCTGAGGGAGAGGGCGGTGGGGGGAGCTGGGGAGAGGGGATGGGAGAACATGAATACAGGCTCACTCTCAAGGTAGAGCAGAGACCTGATGGGTTTCTCCCTCTTTCCCAGTGAGAGGAGGGGAGTGGCTGACCCAGGGAGAAATGGTAAAGGACTTTGGGATGAAGGTCAGCCCCCTGGGACATTGTAGTGTGTGTGTGTGTGTGTAATTGTAATAAGCAAAGAAGTAATGGCTGTGGGGTGGGTGAGGAGATGATGTTTCTGGGCCAGTTCAGATGTTTTCACTAGGTTAGAAACTACCAATTTTCCATATTCTTCTCCCTCCCCCCACATAGCACAGACTAGCACTGGGCCTCATCAGTTATTAAAAAATTATGTCATTGCTACAGCCCCTCACCTAATACCCAGATTTTTTGTTTTGGTTAAGAGGTGCCAGCCCTAGGCACTTGGCACTTCCCTTCTCTCCTTCCCTTGGTCCCCCAATCCCTAGTCTGAGATGACCCTGTGGGGGCGCTTGCTGTGGGCCCAGCGGGAACCACAGCCTGAGAGTCTGTCCCCTGTTCTTTGTCATCACGGGTAAAGCACCCTGCAGGCAGCAGGAGGAACCAGCTCTTTGCAGCTGTCCCAACAATCTGCTGTGAGGGGTGAGGAACTGGAGTGTGTCCCACTCTCCAAACTGTCTGCTCAAGGGTAGTGAGAGCACAGAGCTTTCTGTGACCCTGAGTCACACTGACACACTTCTTTGGACCTCAGAGTCTACACATATGTGATCACGCCACTAAAGAGGCAGGACAAGGTACTAGAGATGAGTGTTCAAAGGTGCCGAGCTCCTGTCCTGGGGGCACAGAGCCCACTGGAACTGGAACCCAGACAGCCGGCCCCACCAGTATCCTCGGCTCTGGGTGAGGGGCTGTTGGGACCCTGGAGGAAATGACACATGATTGCCTCCCACCCTAGTGGTCCACAGAAGTCAAGGACAGAGCGACCAGTTAGGGAGGCTCTTCGCAAGTGTGTCTCGTCTGTCCCTGGGAACTGGCCCCTGGCTTCCACTCTGTGTGACAGCCAGAGGCCTCCAGTGCTGCTCTTGTAGGGTCTCTGCTGGCAGGAAGAGTTGGAGTCAATTCTAGGATTCTCCTACATGGACTTGGAAAGGAAGGATGAGTCTGCAGCATGCTGGGAGCCACCTGGGAATATAGGAATGATTCAAGTATTTTTGCAAGTGCTAATGAGTACCAAGAATAACCCCGCTGACCTGTCTCAGCAGGCAGGGCCCAGTGGAGGAGCAGAGCTGGGCTGGGCCTTGGAACCGTTCCGCAGGCCTGCTCCCTCTGTCTGGGCCTGCAGAGGCCAGAGTTCAGCCAGTGGGTTCCCATCAGGACTGCCTGGGAGAAAGGATGCTCTGCAGCAGCCTCTGAGCCAGGGCTGTGCCCCTCTCACATCAGAGGAGGAAGCCAAGAGCTGCCATGCAGGTAAGAAAAGCAAATTGGTAATTACCCTGCTCCTTGGCACCTCACCTTTGAGGTGCTGGCTTCTGTTCAGCTGGCCCATTCCTGCCCTGCCAGAGTTCACTCCTCTCATGCTTAGAATTAATTTGTCTTAGTGGGAACAGAGCAGCGGATGGACATTTATTTCTTTGGCTTTGATCTAGGGCCCAATCAGGGAAGAAGTGTGTGTGTGGCAGGGAGTGTAAACCAATGAGATGGATTACAGACAAGGCAGAAAGTGGAACATTGGTACCAACTATTGAAGATGGAGACAAAAATCTGGCCAGGCAGCTCAGCTGGTTAGAGTGTCATCCCCATATGCCAAGGTTGCGGGTTTGATTTCCAGTCAGAGCACATGTAAGAATCAACCAATGTATGCATGGATAAGTGGACCAACAAGTTGATTTCTCTCTCTCTCCCTCTCTTCCTCTTTCTCTAAAATCAATAAATAAAAAAATATTTTAAAAGGACACAAAAATGTCTTCATGATAGATAGTATACATGCTCGTGTTTGGTGGGATGGGGTTGGTGACTGAAGGACCCTCTTGCCTGGACTTGGATTCTTTCATTCATTCCATTCATCAATCGTGTTAGTTAACACACAACATTTATCTAGTGCCCACTATGTGCTATGTCCTGTGCACAGGCCAGACTAAGGCTGGCTTCTTTCTGTCTTCACAGTGCTCACAATCCTACAGGGGAGGTGGAAATATAATCAGATGAAAATATAATAAATCCAGTGTGATACCTCCAAGAGACAGGTAAAGAGATGATGGGAGCAAAGAGAAGGGCGGGCCTAACTCTGGGGCCAGAGGGATGGCATTCGGCTGTGGCTTGGAGGAGGTGTGGATGTCAGATGGGTAGGAGGGGGAACAGGTGAGCACGACACATTTCAGGACTTCCAGGAGCAGGCATGGACCATGGGAAAACAGTGGCCAGTAGGTGGGGAGGGGTAGATAGAGCAGGGCATGAAAGTTTGAAGGAGAAGCTGGAATCTGGGGTTTGAAGGGAATTTGGACCAGGGAGAGGAAGAAACATCCTAAGAAGGTCAGTGTGAATGAAAGGCACCGAGACTGCCTGAGTTCAAATCCCAACTCTGCCATCTACCAGCTCTATGATCAGGGCAAGTTCCTTTGCTTCTCTAGGCTTCAGTTTGCTCAGCGCTGGGATTGATGACTATCGGGCAGTGGGCTGTTATGAGGACTGGTAGTCGGGCACTTGGTGGGATAACTGGCAGAGCCCTCTGGAAATGTTAGCTTTTATTGCTGCCATCATTCCAGTCCATCTTCGAATGCTCTGAGTTTTTCCTTTGAAGTGTTTCTTGCTCTTGCTTGGACCTCTCTTTTTCCACAGAGACCACCTCACCCCCTGCCCCTGAGCCCTCCCCTCTTCACCTCACATCTGGGGTTCTGCTGGCTTTGACACTGGATTTGCTGGCTGGCTTTCTTCCTCTGTGACCTGCTTGTGGACAGGCCCCAAACAGAGCCTCCTTAGCATCATGTTCCCACCACTTTCTTGCTCAAAAGCCTCGACACTCCCTGTTTCTGAGAAGCACCAACCTGGCCTGTTACAGTCTGGCCTTTCTCCCCTTACAGATGAGAAAACTGAGGGCCAAAGAGGCTAAGTGACCAGGCCATACTCTAAAGCTGTGTGGCACGGGGTCTCGGGTCTCCTGACTCTGGCTTCCCCTCTAACAGGCTGTCCTGTTTTCGCCAGTTTCCCATTCTGGGGCCCGATTATTTCCTGGCTGGGAGACATGGTAGAAGGGTGGAAATGGACCCGCACAGCTGTGCAGTCAGTCCCTTTGAGTCTGCCACCCAGCCCTGCCCCTGACTAGCTGAGTGACCTTGAACAAGAAAGGTAACTGTCCTGTTCCCACTCTCTAAAATGTTATAACAGCTCCTGCAGGAGGGGAGTGAGGATGCCACATGGGACTGTAACCTAAGTGGAGGGCTTGGTAGGGCGTCTGGTACACAGGACGGAGCTTGGGAATGTTGAAACCTCTCCTCTCTGGCCACGTGCTCCCCGGAGCCCACCAGGACTGCTTGCCATGCTGTCTCCCATTCAGCCCTTCCTCTCTTTTCCATTTTATACATCACCCCCTGTCACCATGACAGCTCAGCACCCCCTTCCCCATGGGCTATTCTCTACCTCCTGAATTCTCCAAAGCCCCTAGCTCACTGCTTCACATTCTGAGCTAGAACTCCAGGGAAGGGCCAAAACCTTATTTCAGATATATGCTTTGAATGTCCTTGAAGACAGAGCAGCCAGACACGCTCCAGGGGCTGAGGGGTTTGGAGTAGGCTCAAGTGGCACTCCTCGGGACCTGAAAGGACTCCCAGAGCAGACCCCACAGCACCGCCCTCAGGCCTCCACTAGCGGGTTTGGAAGCAGACAGGCCAGACCCGTGAAGCCTTGCATGAGAGCCCTCAGGAGGAGCCCCAAGAGTGATTCTCCCTTCCTAGGGAAAAAGGAGAGGTCAGTTCTTGTCAGGAGTAGGCCAGTAACACCCACATCTGACTATTGTTCTGATTTCAGAGGAACCCAGGGGCCATGCTCGGGTCACCTAAGGTCCTCATGCCCGGGAGGAAGCCCTGTACTTGCACAGGCCTGTGAGGCTGTGTGTTAACTCTGACCCTCCCTGAAGGGTAAGTGGAGCTGGCATCTGTTCCAGTCCAGGCGTCCTTGGGAAGCGGGCGTGGATTATCCAGTTCCTTCCTGTGGCAACTGTGGGCGGCGCACAGAGCCCAGGGCTGTTTTTTTGCCTCACTGCAGGCCACATCCAGTTTGGGGAAATGCTTATTTGTTTTCTCATAAACATAAAAATATGTGACTCAAGGGAATATGAAACACCTGTTTGCTGGTGAACTCCCATCTTGTGTATTTTCCCCATTTTTCAGTGTGCACAGGACGTCCTCCAGAAACCGCTTCTCTCCTGAAAACCTGGACCAAGGCTGGGACTACGTCATTTTAGCTCTTATTTGATTTATGTGTGCATGTATTCAATGTTAACTCTCTAAAAGGCATCCCCAAAGGAAAAACCACAATGAAGCAGTTCCCCAAAAGCTTTGCCACAGTGGTTTCATTCAAACTTGGCAAAGGACTAAAACACAGCCTCTCCCGCAAATATTTGCCCCTCCCTGAGCACGCTCCAAAGCAGGGTCTCTAAGGAGATACTTTCTGTGTCACTTCCTACTCACTGGGAAAGGTCAAAGGTTGGGCACTGGATTTTGACTAGACTTTCCAGGTGGTCTTTGGGTCCACCAGGCCATTGGCTTTCAGTGGCTAAGAGCTGTTTCGTCTAGCAGAACCAGAAAACACACATCTCACCTCGAATACATGAAGCCAGTGTCCCATCGCTCCCTGTATTGCTACCATGGTCAAAGGGAGATTTATAGCTTTCTCTACATCCTATGATTTTTTTCCTTTATTTTTCTAAGCACTCATTAGAAAGATGATAAAGCCATGGACATAAGGACCTCAGCAGACACAGCTATTGATGGCAGGCCTTTAGGCTGACCTAATGCACAACTTAAACCTTCTTCTAGACCAGAGACAGAGACGTAGTTGGCTAAGGGCTCTTTTCAGAAGGTGCCAGACCCTGTTCTATAGGGACACGGGGGTCAAGGACAAGGGACAGGAGTGGTGCTGAGACAGACACAGGTGGTAGTTGGTATATAATTCCCGGGGCATAAGGATGACTCAGATTCTACCAGGAAGATCTTGGGCACAGGAAATTGGTTTCTGAGCTTTTCCCCCGGGGAAAGGAAACCTGGAGTGTTATTTGGCTCTGGTGGAAAGTGGATCTACAAGCTGAAAGCATCCAAGGCAGAGGGTTTAGAGGTGGGAAACCTCAAATGAGACTTCTCCTTTGGAAGGTATCATCCTAGATGTTTTGACTTGAAAAAAAGGACAGGAATGAGGACAATCTCTGCTATAAATGATCACGATAACATGTATACCAATACAAAGAGCAATTCCCATTGTCCTTGCTGTTTGTCTCCACCCGCCTGGGTTAGGCTATACTTGCATGAGGTGGAGGGATGTGGTGGGGTGGGGGCTCAGCTGTTGGTGCAGCCATAGCACAGGCCCACCTTGCTTGTGGATGTTCATTTCCTGACTTCAAAGGCCAGTTTGTGAGCATCACATTTAGTAAGCTCTTCCTGATGACCCCATTTAAAATTTTATTTTTTCTTTGAAGAGGCATGGCACAAGATATATGCACACAATTTTTTCTCCAGAATTTCCCATCCCTGTAGGAATAAAAAACTGAAGTAGGTGCTTATTTTTTTTAAAGCTCTCCAGCTACTGTGGACAGCAAGGACTTTTGCCATTTAATTTTTGTTATTACCCAGGTCATAAAAATGTATTTCTTAGTACTATATCCACAGATGCTCCTGACCAGAAGAAGCATAAACTGATATGTCCCTGGTACTCCAGGAGCATGTAATTTAAGACTAACAACATGGCGTATACACGGAGAGATGTGCAGAAAATACCCAAAGAGCCAGCATCAGCGGCAGGATGTAGACATGGGCATTGGCCCCGGAGGGAGAGGAAAAGAGTCGTGTGGACCACAGAGGCTGCCAGTTATTTAGGTGCAAGATAAAAATCCTCATCTTATGTACAGTTTGGTCAAATTTACATGGAGAAAATGACCAAGCCAGTGGTTTTCACCCGGTTGATTACCAAATGGTACTACCTAGCTGGCTTGGCAACTAAAGATAATAACAATGAAGGTGACTGCTCACAAAATGGCAAGGCCTCCGCCATACAGAGACTTTAAGGAGAAGTAAGGAGAAGTCATGCAACGTGGCGGGGAGTGCCCTGAGGGCACTGTTCCAGATGTGTGGTTTGCAGAAGGGAAGAAAGCACTAGTCCTGCCGCTCTGCCCTGGAGAAGCAAGGGGCTTATAATAAGCTGGGTGACTTGCAGGCATTTCTGCTTTCCATGGGTAAACTTTAGTAAAGATGAGAATATGCCATGCCCTGATTCCTGGGGCTGCTCAGCCTGCCTCATTCGGCAACGCACCCCAGGGCTCATCTGACAGGACTCGGGTGCTGAGAACTGAGGGCCCGGGCCCTGGGGGTCGTCTTTGCTGGAGATGAGTTTCCACCTTGCTCTGTGCTCTTGGGTACGCCAGCTGACCTCCTTAGTGGCTATTTCCTTATTAGTAAAAGAAGTGAGTTGGACTAGATGGTCTCCAGGATCCTTTCCAATTTTCTGATTGTATGAATCAGGTGCACCTTTTAAAAAGCATACTTCCTCATTTGGGAAAATAGAAATGGTGAAGCCCTGAAAAGTCAGAGGATCTCTTGTTTTCCCCAATTTGTTCTGCCTTTGTGAGTGTGGAAGGGAAACATGTGCAAATTAGGGCATAGGGGAGAAAATAGAAGACATCTACCTGAGGCTAAGGGTGGGAGCAGATCTCCTGTGTGGATGGGGCTACTTGAGGCCCACGGGACTTGGCAGGGGGGGCATCAGTGGTGGTTACCCATGTGTTCCTGCAATCCTCCCAGGACAGGGGGTCACCCCCAGTCTCCACTGCACCTCTCCTCAGGGCCTCCCTCCAGAGCCCCTTAGCTGCGTCAGGCTAGATGTGCCCTGTCCCTGGCTATGGCTGCAGGCTTAGCCCAGTGCTCTAGGGCTGCCTGCTATGCCCTTCATGTGAGAAAACTTTATTTTTTCATGGTTATCAAAGTAATATACAACACTTCAGGAAAAGTATTAAGCATGAGAATAAAGTCAGCTATAATCCTATCACCCAGAGCTATTTTCATTTAAGTGCATTTTCTTCTAATGTACTTTTTAAAAAATCCTTAGCATGAAGGCACAAATTTTGCTGCCTGCTTTTCTTTTTGCTCAGCCTCATGGCATGTGTCCATGTCATTAGATGGATCTGGCCCCACTTCATCTCCCACTGCTTCCCAGTGCTGACCCCTGACCAAGGCAGGGCATTCCAACCTCCACGCATTTGCCCGTGCTCTTTACCTGCCTGAAGTGCAGCCACTTTCCTTTCACTTTTGGTCCTGTGGTTCCCTAGGGCCCTGTGTCCTCCATGCAGCCTTCCAGGGCATCTCGCAGGGCTCTCCTGATTGTCCCTCTATCCCCAGCGCCATGATCTGGACTGTGCCTCTGGTCCTTATGTGTGCTGCTCTGGACAGTTAGGTCTCTCTTTATGTAGTTGCCCCTCAGGCAGTGCTGTGATGAGAAATATTTAACAACTGGCCCCCTGGAAAAATGTATGCCTATATATACATGCATATACAAATATACATACATTTATACACATACATATAAAGTTATTAAATATTTTATTAATATCAAAAAAGTGTATTACACAATGAAAAAAATAAAATATCCAGTACTCTTTATTGTCAACCCTGTATAGCAATTGATCCTCACAGAATGCTATTGGTGATTTTGCTGAACTTTTATATCATTAGCCAACCCATCATCTCAAATAATGAATATATATAGTTCTGATATGAATGTTGGTTGATATTTTCATTTACATTAAAGAATAAGACAAAAATAATGATGGAGATATATATCAGAACTTCAATCATTTAACAATGACATGAGCTGCTTCTTTGCTGTATCCTATAATAGTTTTTGAATCCTGGAAAAATAATTCCTCAATTTTTTTTGTGCTATTTACAATCGGAACAATGACAGATGCAATACAGTTTTGAGTGCAATCTTCATTATTGACATTTTCTCCATGGCTTTCTTAAGTTTATACCAGGGCCTGGCAAATTACGGCCTGCCAAGTTTGGGCCACTACCTGTTTTTGTAA
This sequence comes from Anoura caudifer, assembly GCA_004027475.1. Lineage (NCBI taxonomy): Eukaryota > Metazoa > Chordata > Mammalia > Chiroptera > Phyllostomidae > Anoura > Anoura caudifer. The sequence goes on from PVKU01000007.1 coordinate 262,956, forward strand.
ATAAAGTTTTATTGGCACACAGCTGTGTCAATTGGTTTATCTATTGTCTGTAGCTGCTTTTGTGCTGCAATGGTAGACCTGAGTGCTTGCAGCAGGGACCATATGATGGACAAACAGAAAAAATATTTGCTATTTGACTCTTTATAGAAAAGTTTTGCTGATCTTTTCTCTACATAATCAACAAAACAATAAATCAACTCCTGATTAATTTTATTTATTCACGTAAAATAAATTTGTAATGCATACCAATTTCCATTTGTAAATATAATCGTCATGGATGTTATTAAGCTATCACGGTAATGTTACTAATGGGAATTGGTAAGAGATGCCCTTTAGTTCATCATTACATAGTATTTCCACCATAAATGTCAATAAATGACAATAATCTTAAAAAACAGATATAACAGTAAAATGTAGTAAAATAATTAGGAACAGAGTTTTGAAAATTTACTACTGTGTTTTTAACATGTTTTAATTGTAAGGTTTTATAAATTAATTTTTAAATATGGCTATACTTAACAATCAGCTTGTAAAATTCTTGAAAATTCAACAACTGGCTCTGTCAAGGATGAAGGCTTTGATCTGTGGCTGGGAAATGCGATCCCAGCCCATCTGGGTGGCTCCCACTGAACCCCAGCCCTGGGGGAAATTCTGCCCACGACAAGAGCACGCGAGTGTCTCATGCTGGTCATAAATCTTAAACTTAAAGAAAGAAGCCTCTTGTGTGTGGCAGGGGTGCTGAACCCATCTGTTGATTAGAAAATTGCCATGTACTTGGGCCACTATGGAGAATAACCATGAACCTCCACCCACCATGTGGGGAAATGAGTCATTCTGGGCAGCGCCATCTATGCAGCCCAGATGGTGCCCTGACCTTGTATGACCTGGGCTGGGTTCTATGCCGCTAGTGCACAGGGTCTGCCAGCTGTCAGTCCTGTCAGCTTATGCCCAGTTTTCTGCTTTGCAAGTACTAACTTATATCCCCACCTCCCACCCCCTAGAAGGGGCTAGCTGACTGAAACCAACTCAAGGTTTCTGGGGTCATGTGGCCTTGGCCTGGGAAGACAATGGTCAGAACCCAGGATCTGAACCAGTTGGTGTTTTCTCCAAGGAAACCCCACACCCTGAACCCTCCACAGTCATCTGCTCAGTAGCTTTGGAAACAAGGTGTTTTTCTGGCTAATTGCTCTAAGTTTGCCTAGAGCTGCTGTAGATAAGCATTGCTGATGCATTTGCATGAAACAGTAGGGAGAGAGCAGGTGCCCAGGAGCTGCAAGGCTGGGTTTCTATTCCACATTACCACTAGGCTGTGTGACCTTGGGCTTGTCACTTAACCCTTCTGAGCCTGTTTCCTTGTAGGTTAAATGCCTCACAGGATCATTGTGAAGTCAACTGAGATAATCTGTATGAAAACATGTGGCAAAAGAGGACAAGAGAACAGGACTGGCACGAGAACCTGGGCTGGAAATACCAGGTGCAAAGTAGCCCATATTCTCTAAAGATAGCTGTCAGCATATGGGGCCAGATACCCCCAACTCCTGGGCTCCCAAGAAGGCAGGTCCAGTCACCATCACCACCTTCCCCTGGGGCATGTCGGCAGCAGGTGGGAGTAAGTGGGAAAAGAATTTACTCTGCCCTTCCCATGTGACTCTCATCTGGAGGTCAAGTTGGGGGCATCTATCAGAATTGTTTACATAGACTGCCGGGTGAAGGTGCCTGCAGGAGGCAGCAGCTGTCTTGTTCTAGGCTGGATGCTTGCTGGGATGTTGAGACCCATGGCTCCAATCGGTGGTGGGGATATGGTGATGGAGTTTTGGGGAGAGTCTGACATGTGTCCATAGGAGTTTGTATGAATGTGAAGACAGGAGGCTCAGCCACGGGGGAGAAGGGACTGGGGGGCAGTATATCTGAGGGGTGGGATCCTCTGTCACTTCGGTTCCCTTCGGCCCTCAGAGGCTAAGGAAAGACTCTGGTGGTTTCTGAGGCTCTGTAAAGGAGGACAGAGTGGGAGAAACATGGACCTCTGGAGAAGCCAAAGGGGCTACAGTTGTCCTTCTCGGTGATAGATGGACTGGGGTCACACTGAGAGGCCCTCAGAAAGCCACAGACACAGGACCAGCACACAGCCAAGGCCACCAGCAGCAGACAGGCCCAGAGTGAGGCCAGGCAGCCAACAAGCAGTTAGGGTCTCTGTGTCCCCTACCTGTACACCACCACCAGCTCCCCCAGAGAGGGTAGGCCCTGCATGAGGGAAGCAATCCCAGAACCAGGCCTGCTCTCCCACCCCACCCCACAGTGCCCCTGTGGGCAGAGAAATGAAAGGAAAGGGTAGGACTCTTCCCCCCACACTGCAAATCCCATCTCCTCCTCGAATCTGCTTGTGAAGGAGGGGAAAAAAAAAAAAGAATGTGAAATCAGATGTAAGGCTGCAGCTTTAGGGTGAAATAAGGTAAAAAAGACTTTTAATACTAGAACTGACGAAAAATTAAGAAATCTGCCCGAGATGCCGTTAAAGGGTGGAAAAGTATGACTCGATAGTACCTGGTTGAAGGCAAGGATGAGAGAAATACAAAACCATTTCAAGTTTATATCTTACATTTAGACAGGTCAATAAACCTGTAATGTAAGTCTTAGTTTTTATGGCACATAGTCCGTTTGGACTAGGCGAACTGAATCCATTACATGCATAGAGCATTGGTTCTCCAACTTTAGCAGAATCAGAAGCACCCACAGGGCCTGTTAAACCAGACAATTGGCTCCACACCCAGTTTCTGATTCGGTGGGTCTGGGGCTCGATGGAGAATTGCATTTCCAGCGAGGTCCCAGGTGATGTCAGTGCCGCTGGTCTGGGCATACTGTCGGAGAGTCCCTGTGGCATAGATTAGAGCATAACTGGAGGGTGTCATTAACACAGCCTTGAAAATAGGCTTCTGAACTTCCTAGGAAGCCAATAAAAAATGCTGACTTTATTTATTTCATCCATCTATTTTTCCCTTAGGGAACAATGCTTGAAAGTTACATCAGTACTGTGTGTTAAGGAACTAGTGGAAGCTCCACTGTCCTACGAAGGGTGGAGTCTGTAAGGTCACCAGGATTTCACCTATGCTCTTGAGGTCAGTTCTGCCCAGGTAGATGAGCTGCTACAGCACACCTCTGAGCAGTGGTCCAGTGTGCAGTCAAGGCTGTGTGGGCAGGGACGGGGCAGCAGCCTGCTCAGCCCTGTGTGTGCAGGCTCACAGTTTCTGATGCAGGCTCAAGTTTGAAAACCACTGTGAAAACCACTGACCCAAGTGATTCAGCTCCTGCCTCAGTTTCCACACCCCACTCAGCAACACAAAAGCCAGAAGTGTTCAAGTGGGGCCCACTGGTGGCTCCTCAAGCAAGCTCCTCAGCGGGCTCCACTCTGCCCCAGATTATGTATTAGTGGCTTCAGCCTGTAAGATGGGAAATTTTGCTACTAAGGTGCTAAGTCTCTCTGTCTTGCCACATTGGCACCTGGACTGAGAAGACAGGCTCCTCTTGTTTCTGTCCCAGAGTCTCAGAGACATCGGGGTGCTCAAGGGGTGGGACCCGCGTGGGGCTGACAGCCCAAGACACAAACAGAATGAAGTGGAATAAAGAATTCTCGAAGGGAAGAAACAAATGCACTTAAAAACCCACTCCTCCCAGGAACCCCCATAGATTATAAAGGCGAATTTATCTTTTAAAGTAAACAGCAGTCAGTCCTGACTAGTGAGGAGACTTTCAAATAATGGCCAACATGTGTTGATATTGACAGTGACCCATAAATCTTAATTTCTTTGGGAGAAAATGTTGGGCAGCACTTTAATTCCAACGAATGAGAAGTAGTAAGATTTACATCTCCTGTGGATCTGAGTGAGCAGCCTTGGAAATACAGCCCAATGACGCGGAGTTAAGCACTAAGTGATGGCTTCCAACATGCTTCAGGGCACCCCATTCCCCTGATGGGGAGCATGACAGCTGAAACACGGAGCAGCTGAGTCCGGGGTGTGCAACCATCTAGGGAGGACAAAGGACCCTGCGGCTGCTACTGACACTCTGAGCCTCCCCCAGCCTGACTCACTGTGTCTGCCCCCATCAGAGCTGGCACTGCCCCTCCCGTGGGCTTGGGAGCCTGCCAAGCCCTCTCACGAGTGTTCTTTTGCTTCTCTCCTCAGCAGTTTTCTTATCATGCATGGCCAGTCTCAAGCTTGGTTTTTGTCCTCCAGGGAAGACAAGAGGCCTTTCTCTGACTGGTCAGTTTGTTGTGTCTGAGAGTGAGGATGATGGGCTCCTATTCCCTGTCTGACATTTAAAAAGGCATTTTAGTTCCCATTATTTATTTGCTACTTGCTGAACACTGCTAAGTGTTTTTACATACATTATTTCATTTAATCCTTACTATGTGACTTTGGATGAGTCACTTGATCTCTGTAAGCCTCAGTTTTCTCCTCTTTAAAATGGGGATGATAACAGCTCTCACCTCCTAGGGTTTCTGGGGGATGAAGCGGAATATTCTAGGGAAGCCCTGGCACTTAGGGAAGCTGCCCCTGTAGCCCTGACTGCCCCACCTAGGAGAAGTGAGGTGCTCACCACCACATTCCTGGGGCCTGAGCCAGGGCCATTCTTCTCAACACCTTTGGTCTACTTTGGATCTCCTCCCTGAGGGAGGGAGTACATGTAATTGCCTTTGCAGCGCTAGGTCTGTGTGCAGGGTCTGGGCAGAGTATGTGCCCAGTAAACGTGTGTGAAGTCAGGACAGAAAAAAAGGAAGACACAGCGTGAGCTCCAGAAACTCCTGGTCTTGGGCTAAGAAGCTGGGGCCAGAGGACCCCAAGAGGAAATCTAACCAAGATGCTTTCACTCTGGCATGAAGGGAAAACTGAGAGAGAGCTTAGAAGTTTTTGTCAGAGAGGAAAGGACTTAAAGAGCTCTGAATCCTGGTCCAAGTGAGGGTGATTTATCCAAAGTCACACAGCCATTTGGTAACAAAGTTCAGTCCATAATTCATGGCTACTGTTTGCTAGTGTGGGCAGCATTCGAGCCCCCACAGCAGAAAAATATGCCACCTGAAACAGGCAGAAGACCCTAGGGAACAAGCAGAAGACCCAGCCTGTGCAACCTGCAGGGTCCTAGTTCCTCTCTTTGGGGATTATTTAGAACCTCCTGCCTGGTACCGTTCCACTGCCCTCCCCCCATGCTGCTGTCCAGTCCAGACCCGTCCTCCTGCCATCAAGTCTGAGGACCTAATGAGACATGCATCAGGACCTGTTGGGAACTGCCCTGCCTGGTTTCAGGAGCTGTTACCGCTGCCCCCCCCCAACCCATGGCTAAGGCTGAGTGAGCGACCTTTGGACCATAAGCCACTGAGGAGACAAAGCTTATCTCCCTGGCAGGAGCACCGCTTCTGTTCCTTTTATTTCATCCATAACTGGCCCCCAATGCTTGACCGGTTAGCCAATGATGGGTAAGATTCCCCAAGGGGGGAACAACCTAAGACAGGCATGATCACGTGGAGGCTCCAAGGAAGGACTTGGGGGGGCTACACCAAAGGGGAGAAATGGACCCTTGCCCCTCAGTTATGACATAGCCTGAGTCCTCATTCTGTCTGCAAGAAGTCTCCTAATCTCTTGGCTGCCTTATTTCCCCTGACTTAAGCCTGAAACAGTGACAGAGGGTGGTGCAGCTCTATGCTGGAAAGGGCGGGTTGATCAGGCCTGAGAAAGAATATGTAAAATCCTGTGAAACCTGCTTTGCTAAGAATGCTCTCAATTAAATGAACAGGAAATGAGTTTGTTTCCCAAAGTTTTGTAGCCCTTTAGCTAACAGACCTTGACTCAGAATAGGCCCTCAGAGTTCTTTGTATGTTATCTATTGTTGGATCCTTACTGCCTGACAATGATTAATGAGCTTTACCTGTATTCCTGTGCAAAACAAACCCAATAAAAGCCCATTGAGGAAAAGGCTCTTGGCCCTTCTCCTTTGAGAGATCAGCCACCTTTCCTCCCCAAGCAGATCATGTCTTGGTAGACTTATTCTCATCCCTGTGGGCCCCCCCTACAAGGACCAGGTTTTCAAAAGGTGTGTATGGGCAGACTCAGGCCTTGGAGTCTGACTTCACTTCAGATCTCAGTGCAACCTTTTACTAGTTTAAATGATTAGGCTGTACATATATCAGTGTCCTCACAGTAAAATGAGATAAACATTATACACTTTACAGGTTATAGGTTGTTGTAGGAATTGAGCAGACTTAAGAAAATGCTAGACATAATAATTAGGCGTAGCCCACTGCATTTGAGGCGAAGAGCTGTGTCTCCTTTGTCTGCATATTTCTCCCCATGTTCCTGTTCCTCCAGTGCTAGCATGCTGCCTTATGTCTAGTAGTAGGTACTCATTACTAGTTCATTGCATAAATGAGGAGTTATTTTGGGTTCCTTAGGATTTTGCTTCTCAAAGTGTGGTTCCGAGGCCAGCTGCATTGGCATGAATGACCTGGACGCTTGTTAGAAATGCAAGATCTTGGAGCTTGTCCCGGGTGTACTGAAACAAAACATTTGTTTTACTATGCTCCCACAGATGATGCGTATGCACGTTGAAGTTTAAGAAGCTCTGCTTTATAAAGCATCGAAGTTTACAAAACTCCTATTAAGGTAGTGAGCATTGTGGGAAATTTATAGGCAAGAACATCACACAAGCATGAAATACATCTCCTTTTCCCACTCTCGCTGGTCTAGAAGTAGTTTCCTGGTTTCATGGAAACCCAAAGGACTCAGAGTCACTTCTGTAAGATCCATAATGGGAACTGAGCCGGATTCTGTGTGTGTGTGTGTGTGGGGGTGGTTTCCAGAGTAGACTGTGGCCCGGAGTGTACTTCTCCCTTGTGAATCCATAGCTATCTCACCGATATCGGATGCAGCCTTTAATCAGGAGCCCCACGTGCTGCCAGAGTCCCTGTGTTTGGAGATGGGGAAGGTGGGCAGGACCTGAGCTGGTTCTCTCATATGGCTGGGATGTTTTCCATTATCTCCAGCAGGGGTATGGACTTTGCCAAATGAAACAACTTAAATCTCACTTACTTAAAAAAAAAAGTGCATGTCACTTAGCCCTTCAGTGAAGAGGCATATCCTCAATGGCAATCTGCTATGTGCCTACCCCATGCCAGGCCTGTGTGGATCCTTGGTATACAGTGGTGACTAAGACTCACTCTTGACATGAGGTTCTCATAGTCTAGTGGGGACAAAGTGTGCTGATATTTAAAAACAGACAATTAAACAACAATGAGCCAAGGGGTATGGATAAGAGGTCCCCAAGTGTATGGGGCCGTGGCTCATATATACATGAAAGAGAGATGTGCTGAGATGCATATACAGCTGTGTGTCATACATTGACGTTCTTGTTAATGATGGACTGCTTATATGGCGATGGTCCCAAAAGATTCTAACAGAGCTGAAGAGCTCCTATTGCCTAGTGATGCTATAACTGTCGTAAGGTCACAGTGCAATGCATTGCTCATATGTTTGTGGTTTTGCTGATGTAAACAAACCTGCGCTGCCAGTCATATAAAAGTGTAACAATCAATTATGTGTAGTACATAATACTTAATAATGATAACAAATGACTGTTACCAGTTAATGTATTCAATATACCATACTTTTTCATTATTTTAGAATGTACCGTATCCAGTTATAAAAAAGTTTGCTATAAAATAGTATGCCATGTTCCACTAGCAGCAGCCTCATACGTCTTGTGTTTACTACATCTCTGGATGGCATCACTTTCTCTTGTGCTTGATTTACTCTCCTACTGTTTTGCTATGTAGGTTGTAGCCTGGGAGCAATACCTATACCATGCAGCCCACGTGGGGAGTAGGCTAGGCCGCCCAGGTCTGTGTAGGTGCACTCTGATGTTCCCACAATGACAAAGCCACCTAATGGTACATTTCTCAGAACTTCTCCTTGTTAAGTGGTGCATGATTGTATTCATATATTCATATATAATAGAGGCAGAGATGCAGAGAAATCAAATGGCTCTGCAATACACATACATATAAACATACATATAGAGAGAGATAAAGCCAATATACTAACATGTTAGCAATTATTAAGTCTATCTGGAGGGAATGTGATAATTCATTGTACCATTCTTTCAACTTTTTTCTGCACTTGAACACTTTTTAAATAAAGAGTGGGAAAATACCAGGAAAATTACAAGAATCAGGTGTTATAATGGAAGGAAGACTTAGTAAAAAGTAGATGCTTGCAAATGTCTGTTTCACGGCCAGCAATGCATAGTTGCAAAGTTTGTCTGTGTATGCGACCTCCATTCACACTCAGAACAACTTTGTGCAGGCCTCTTATCACCCCACTTCCTAGTGGGGGCCTGGAGACCTCAGTGAGTTGCCCAAGGCCCCGTGCTGGTAAGTGATGCAGCCAGGACGAAGGCCCAGGTTTTTAGACTCCAAGCCCAGTTCTCTTTTGTCACCCAGAGCCTCCCTCAGGAGTCTCTGGTGTAAGGAGTCCTTGGGCAAGAGGATGACTCCTTGTTTTGGGCTCCGCAAGGGGTGACAGGAGTGGAGGCAGGCCCCCAGGCAAAGATGGCAGCTGAATTTGGCCCTTCCTCCTCGGCTGAGGGTAGGATGAGATTAAGCAGTGGCCTGGTTAAAGATAGCCTGTGTGGGAAGATTGCCTCTCAAGGCCAGAGTGTGCTTTGCGCAGGCTCACACGGGGCACCTGCCTGGGAAGAGCATCATTCCTTCAGGCGCCCAGCCAGAGGGCGTTTTTTATCACTTACCGGCAGCATGAGCCAGATAAATGGCTCCTTCTTGGTCTCCTGCCCATTATTGCTTGTGCTGCCAGAAAGTCTTAATCACGCTGTTGAACGAGGCTGAGCCCCTCCACCACTAGTTGCCAGCTGGCTCCTGTGCCCCTTGGCTGGGCTGCGGCTTCCTGCGCCCCCATGCAAAAGCCTCTGTTTGGGCCTGGTTCAGGGCATGCAGACTTAACTACTCACTCCATTCTCATGTATATTGATAGTCCTCTTTTTCTAATTCTCAAGCCCTGGAGAAGTTGCTAAAGCTCAAATAGAACAATGATGTGTCTGTGGGGTCCACAGGTTCCCCAGTGCCTGGCCCAGTACCTGGGTCAGAGCAGGGTCTTGAAAGTCTTTGCTGGATGTGATGGGCAGAGTTTGCCATCCCTGCTCTCCCTCCTCGCTCTCCCTCCCCTGACACATCATGAGTTGAAGTGCTAACCCTCAGTACACCAGAGTCTGACCAACTTTGAGATAGTATTTATACAGAGATCGTTGGGGGTGGGCTGGAATCCCGTATGACTGGTGTCCTTATAAGAAGGGGAGGTTAGGACACAGACAGGCACAGAGGGATTATGATGTGAAGGGAAAGAGAAGACGGCCATTCACAAGCCAGGGAGAGAAGCCTCAGAAGCACTCAACCCTAACAACACCTTGATCTCAGACTTCTAACCCTCCAGAATTGTGAGAAAGTACATTTCTTTTGTCTGACCCACTCTGTGGTCCTTCGTTATGGTAGCTCTAGCAAGTAAATACACTGGATGAATGTGAAATATGTAATGTTTTATACCTAAGTGTGCACTTATCACATTATGTTGAGACTGTGCCACTCCCAATTTCCAGTCTACACACACACACACACAGCTGCAGGGGGCCCAGGACCCCATGGTTGAGTAGGTACTTGATGAATGGAAGTATGCTTTTTCACTTTTGTACCCTCAAGGACACATGCTTGTACTGACCATGGAGCCTGCTACACAGTAGGTGGTTAATAAATGCTCTCATTTGTTGCTGCTGCTCTTGTTATGCTTCGGTATAAAGCACAATATTGTTTTCAGTATTTTGGTTTCTCTTGGGATGAAGAAGTGGGAACATTTGTCACTGGAAAGTGTTTTGCAATCATCGAAAGGCCAGGCCTGGTCAACTGAGGATCCCAGGCTCTGCCCAGCTTCTGGTAATGCCCAGCTCATGTGAAAAGAATTTTCCTGATGCTGTTTTCAGGCCTGTCAAGGAGTGGTTCAGTGTGGATGCCTAATTAGTTATTGCATCTAGTGTTCTTCCTCCACTTACAGCTTGGGAACTTTTTTCATTTCAAGAATCGCTTTCTTTTCAGCGTGATGACATTTTACTTTCGAAAAATAAATTGTCACAATATCTTTGGGTGTAATGTTATTTGGGCTATGACTACCCCTGAGGGAGGTCACTCACTATACAGGATCAATAGATGTTGATACTCCTCCCCCACCCCCAGCAGGAGACTCGGGTTTGGAGCCAGGGTTGCCCTGGAGGCATGCCTCGCTTCTGTGGGAAGAGCCCTAAGCCTAGAAGTCAGGAAATCTGAGTTCAAGTTTTACCATTAACTACCTAATTTTGCTTTTTTTAGGGGTTATCAAGGTGCAGCCTTCAGACCTCCAGCAGTACTTGGGAACTTGTTAGAAATGCAAATTCCTGTGTCCACCCCAAGCCCACTGAATTAAAAACTCTGCAGGCTTGGCCCAGAAATTTTATTTTAATAAAATTTATTTATTTTACCAATAAGTAAGATTTAATAAAATTACCATATTTGAATAAGCTTCTGATGCACACTAAAGTTTGAAAATCTCTAATCTAGTCAAATTTTTTTGTTGTAACATTTTGACATAAATTTGTTTTTAATTTTTCAAATCATTAAAGCAAATATACTTTAAACATTAGTATATTCATATTATATATAAATATATGTTATATATAAATATTAATGTAATATATATTAAATATATTAGTACAGTTTATAAACTGTAACATTAGATAAAATTTGGAGGAGATAAAAATTCAGATAGAAACTCAACTGAAGCATCAACATTTTTGTACATTTTGTTCTAGTATTTTGTTCTCAAACACACATATTTTCAGAGTTGCAATCACAGGACCCACACACTTAGGCACACTGCTTTGATAGCTTCATAAGATCCATTTTAAATGACCCCACAACACTTCACCAGGCCCCTGAATGTGAACTTGTACATGTGGAGGTGAAAATGCCGTGCACAAGGCCAAGAGGCTCCCCCTTCAACGCATTTGATCTCCTGTTTGTTCTCCGCTCTCCACCATCCTCTCAAGCCCACTGTGGAAAAATGAAACTATGAGTGTTTCTGGAAGTAGTCATGAACTGAGAGGAAAGGAAGGTTAGCCAACAGTCCTGAGTTTTCCAGGGTCTTCCAGATCCCTGGGTTCCCCCAAACTAAAGTCTTCTAAAACCTTGAAGCAGCTGGGACGTCAGTGTGCTACCTTGTGGCTATATCTAAGAATTACACCTTCCCTTCAGAAGCACAGCTGGTGGGAACAACTGGAGTGTGAGCCCCAGCTACCCGCTGCCCACCTTAGCTTGGTAACCCTATTCTCTGCAGGACTGGCTGGGCTCCAACTCATTGCTCTGGTTTTCACACATGGACTGAAGTCTGGTTGTGACCCCAGCCTGCATGGCAGGGCCCAGATGTCCTGTCTGCCCCTAGTCAGCCCCTTTCCTTATTGGGAAATTCCCCAATCTCTGGCTGTGAGTGCCCCACTCTGAAATGGTTACCCTTCCTGGAACCAGCATATAGCCACCTTCCTGGAAATGAGAACTGATTGCTGTGCCCTCTAACTGTCTGACCCCATGGATATCAGGGACACCGTAGGCTGAGGTCAGGGGTGGTCATGTGCCCATGGAGAATGTAACTGAGACTGCTCAGTCCTGTCTTGTGAACTGCGCCTACAACCTGCAAGCCTTTGGCCCAGTTCCTCCTCTCCTCCCCTCTCCCTGCTGACTTGCCTGTGAGGACCCAGCATGCCTTGCAGCATGGTGGCAGCTGGGATGGAAAACAGGGCAGAGAGAAGGTGGTAAGTAGGGACTTGGTACTGGACAGTTGACTCTTGGCTGGGTCACTTGGTGATTCATGTGTTCTGGTCAGTTTACAGGCCCGATTCCTTCAACGACCAGCCCTCTCAGGTTCTCTCTGAAAAATGGACTATTCCCTGGCCCAAAATTAAAGAATATGGGCTGAAGTCCTGAGTCCCTTGTGAAGGGCAAGCAGGGTGGAAGACTGGCTGCTGTCCTCTCACTTCTGGCTTGCCCTCTCCAGGTACGACTCCCTCAGGAGGGCCCCTGACCCGCTCAGTAGTAGGGCCAGGAAGCAAGCAGAGGGCAGGTAGGATTTCACTGGAATGCTGAGGGCTGGCCTTCTGCTGATCCCAGTTTCGGGTACACTCCGAGGTGGAGGAGTTCTACTTCTGGGTGCCACCTCCAATGTCACTCCCGAGTGACTCCTGCAGATGTGGGGGCGTTCCCTCAGGAATTCGCAGGCCCTACTTGGGGAATAATTCTGTGCCTGGCTGTGCCTATGAGGGTGGGTGGAGGTGGCAGGTCTTAAGGGACAGTGCGAGGTCTCTTTTCCAGTGGCCCTCTAGGGACAACAGATCCAGGACAAACTTAGTTGCAGATAATCAGGGTCTTTTTTTTTTTTTTTTTTTTTTTTTTAAGATTTTATTTATTTTATCTTTAGAGGGGAAGGGAAGGAGAGAGGGAGAGAAATATCAATGTGTGGTTGCCTCTCATGTGTCTTCTGCTGGGAACTGGCCTGCAACCCAGGCATGTGCCCTGACTGGGAATCGAACCACAATCCTTTGGTTCACAGGCCCGCGCTCAATCCACTGAGCTACACCAGCCAGGGCGGGTCTTTTGTTTTTAATTTAAATTTTTATTTTACATTTAAAAACTTAACAAAAAACATGCTCCATGGCCTTAAAAGTCTTTATATATCTTTAAGTATATATATATAGTCTTTAAATGTACTTTGAATTCCTAGCAACATACAAGTATATAGTTTTTTAGTCATGATTCAATAGGTAGGTTATTTAGTCCTGTTTTTTCCCCATCTTATCACATATAAAATTTCCTCATACTTATTTATAAAGCTACAAGGCCCATTGTTATTTAACTGTAAAGGTCATAGGCCCCTCTGATAATTCACCAAAAGCTTTGACCTCACTCCAACTGCACACACACAGCCTTGGGCTCCATCCCAGAAGATGTCTAGACTCTCAAACCCATTCCCGTGCTGGGTCAAGATCACTAAGCATTAAACTTTGAGTGTCTACAGGCCAGCATGAAGCCTTTTATTTCTGAATCCCACCATTGCCATCCCCCCAAAAAGTTCTTGGAACTTTTACTGGTAGGTATTTGAAACAAAGCTTGTTTAAAGATGGACTTAGTAAATAGCTGGCCCCTCCATCCTTGATGGTTTATTGTTGAGCATTCGAATCGTTTCCAGTTTTGTTGCATTTGTGAACCAGCATTTCTGTCAGTACCTTCCTTTCCCCCTTTTCTTCTTCTTCCCTGAAGGCCTATCTTTGGAAGGCATTTGGGCTTGAAAAACATGTGCACTTTATTGACTCCGTGCCTTTGCTTATGCACAAAGAAAGACATGTTCTCTTTTGTCCAGATTCCATCCTACAAGACCCTGTGCAAATGTTGCTTCCTCCCCAAAGCCTTCCCCTCACCCACACTTGCAAGTAAACTCTTGGCATCTCTACCTGCTCCCTGTCTTACTTAGTTTGCTTGCTGTAACCAAGTACCATAGACTGGGTCACTTAGAGCCAACAGAAATTTATTTCTCACAGAAATGTAGTCTGGAAGGCTGAGATCAGGGTGCCAGCATGGTTGGGCTCTGGTGAGAACCCTCTTCCAGGTGTCCTCACATGGTGGAGAGAGAGCAAGCCCTCTGGGGGTCCCTTTTATAAGCGTGCTAATGCCATTCATGAGGGCTCCACCTCATGATCAAATTACTTGCCAAAGGCTCTGCCTCATGATACCATCATACTAAGGGTTAAGATTTCAACATGTACATTTTTTGGGGACACACACACTCAGTGCATCATACTTCTCTCTAGTGATACTCATCACATTCCCTATTCTAGCTGAGGAAATTATATATATATATGTGTGTGTGTGTGTGTGTGTGTGTGTGTGTGTGTGTGTCTTATCTCCTTTATTAGACTCAGTGGTGTACTTCATGTATTTGAAACCCGGAATGGATTGTTTTACTACCCCTCTGCTCTGTGAGACAAAATTACTTTCAGTAACACTCATGCAAAAATAAAAATCACTATTTTCTTGATTTGTTCTTTAGTTTTACAGCAATGAACAATTTAAAAAAGAAGAATAAATTTCAACTTTAAAGATACTCAAGTGTATTAAAAAGTACTTCCTATAAGAACCAAAACTTACTTACCAAACAAAATATTATACCTCACAGTTCACTATAAAATTTGTTTTACTCTTTTAAATGTTAAACACAGAAAACCTAAATGGTCACATAGGATAACAGAATTGAAGTTCGAGGTTCTGTTTCTTTGTCTTTACTATCATCGTGGTATCATTTTTTCACTTTGTTTAAACACAGAAACAGGCAGTAAGGGCCACAGAGTTGGAGACCTAAGATGACCTGAGTGATCTGGGAAGACTCTAAGCCATTGTGCATTTCCTCTCGCAGTGAGCACATGTCACCGAACCTGTGAGTGTCAGGGGTCAACTGATTACCTGGGAGTTCTTGAAATTAACTATGGAGGAGAACATCTTATTTATTAAAGGATAATAAGATGTAAGCATTTGAAGCTTACTTATAGATTAATGAAACTCAACAGAAATCACAGTAGTTGTTTACAGTGTTGACCAAAAATGTATTTTGGAGGTGAGGAGCTTTATTTCTATTCCTGACATTGGTTGGAATTGTGATAATGAAAGAAAGATAAACTTTTAGCTAGTTCTGTCATTGTATGACATCCTCTATGGGCGATGGTCCCCTTATTGCCGGCTTTCAGGGAAGTTGGCTCCCGCCTCCTGACCCCTGATTTGATGCTGGGCCCCTAAAGGACAGGGACTGGCTGTGCCATCCACTGATGTACAGCCTCTGCTGTGTGAATACAGCGGATGAATGTGGGCCTCGGCCCCATCAGATCTGCCAGGTTGTCCTCCCTTTTCCTATGCGAGGCCAATTTTCTTCATGTACTTCAAACAAAACAACATATCACAACATAGTGAATACAGAAACAGATCCATTAAGCTGTCTTCCATTAAGCAGACATTAAAGAAATTTCTTGGTAAAAATGTGTTGACTCACCTTTTCTCTGTTGTTCTTTGAAAAGTACAAGTTATTTCTCATACCACCATATTATACATGTTAATATGTGATGAATTTATTATTATTTTTAAAGGCATTAAAATTTTAAAAAATGTGGAAGATCCAAGATGGCGGACGAGTAAGTAGAAGCTGCACTAACCTCTTCCCAGGACCAATCTGGAATTACAACTAAATTGTAAACAAATCATCTTAAATAGCCAACTGAACACTGCTGGGAAGAAGCCTTATAACCACGGACAGACAGAAGAAACCACTTCACCACAACATGACTGGTAGGGAGTGTGGAGGAGACGCGAGAGGGCTGGCTGGGCTCCCGTGGGCAGAAGCTGAAGTGCTGGAGGGATACTTCAGTGGCTATGTGGGGGGGTCCCTCTGAGAAGTGTGGGGTCTCAACCCCAAGCTGGGCTCCCCAGCCTGTAGCACAGAGCCAGAAAGGAACCCAGATAACATCCATCTGTGAACGCAGCAGCAGCAGCGGTTCTGTTGGCCAGGGAGAGATGGCTGGAGAAGCAAAGAGCCTCTTAAAGGGCCAACGCGCAAAACATTTGCAGCCACTTACACTGGGTGCCAGCAAAGGGAAGGCAGAGTGGACTAGAGACACTTAAAGAGAGTCTGGGGTTGGTGGCTTTGGGGACAGAACTGAGGGGACAGCTGAGAGGATCCATGTGCTGAGTCATCCCCATACTAGAGGCCACCTCTCTTGGGCAGAGCACTCGTTTCTGAATGGCATCAGCCTGAGAGGAAGGATTAACCCCACCTGAAAGAATTACTCTGCCTCACTCTGTGGTGCTTAAGCCCGACTGCTGATTACAGAGTGATTAGACTAAGAGCTGATCAGTTTAGCAGCTGATTAGTTTAATGTTAGGTTAGGGGGTGGGGAGATTGAGCAAAAAAGAAAGAGCAGTCATGGACTTGGACTACAGTGTGGTGATTGCTCAGGGGAGGGGGTATAAGAAGACTAAATG
The DNA here is from genome assembly GCA_004027475.1 of Anoura caudifer. Taxonomy (NCBI): domain Eukaryota; kingdom Metazoa; phylum Chordata; class Mammalia; order Chiroptera; family Phyllostomidae; genus Anoura; species Anoura caudifer. Next base: position 279,106 of record PVKU01000007.1, read on the forward strand.
GTAATGGAAAAAGGTATAATAAAGATTTATTTTAAAAAAAGAATGGTATCACGATGTTCTCTCCTACCTGAGAAGCTCCACTGGGGCCCTGCAGGTTGTTGGCCTGTGATTCGTGAGAATTCATGGGCACAGAAGGGGTATCTGACAGTTGCAAAACTCCTGACAGAAATCTGGATGTGGGCACAGAAACACCTGACCCTGATCCTGGGTAGATCAGGGGAGGAGCTCTGAAAAGATTTCTCTGACAAAGTGCCAAGTGTCAGCAGCTAAATCTGCCATTTCTATTGTCTTCTCCAGTGGATAAAAGAATTTTCTCTCCAATTGTCCTTTTCTGCTTTCAACCACCATATGCTACAATTATGACAATCAGAGAGTGGCAAATATCTTTCCATTTTCTTCACTCACAGCAACAAGAAATCACCTACAAAAGTGGGAGCAGCTGAAAAGGTAAGGTACTGTAAGATGCTAAGGTGAATTCTCCTAGAATGCCCAGGGGACTGTGACAACAGACAATGAAGAGAAAAACACAGAGGGATGTTTATCTTTAGTAGTGTTTTCTGAAATTATCTTTGTGTCATTAACAGAGATAGCACTGGGACTGATAGGGGACTCAAGAGTTAAAGATTTTAGCTTCAGTTATAGTTGATAGGCTTAAGTGATTAATGCACGTGGAAAGCTGTTATTCCAGGAACTGGAATGCTGTCCTACCTGACTCCCTGAGGTTGACAAGCAATTCACCCTTCGTGCCCCAGGGGGTCTACAAGCAATGGAGATGGTATCTGAGCCATGGTGTCCCAGGGAGGGAACTTCACAACACAGGTAAGGCACTGCTGGTCAGCAGATGAAGAAGTACTAGGAAAATCACCTCGACTACAACTCTTACCTGATTAACCTTTTTCTAAACCCCTTACCTACCCATTCCTTCTCCCTATAAAAAGGTTGGCTTGAGGTGAGATGTTAAGATGGTTTTTGAGGGTACATACCCCACTGTCTTCTCAGATCACTGGCATTTGAATAAAGTACCCATAAAGATTTAAAGAAATAAAAATATAAAAGAATAAAATAAAATTAAAAAAATTCTGTTTTGGTCTCTCATGGTGAATATTGATAGCTGTATTCCATTAAAAACAAAACAAAACAAAAAACCACAACAACTCTCTGAAGTTCTAAGTAGTTTTTAAGGATGTAATGGTGTCCTGAGACCAGAAGGTTTGAAAGCCAGTGTGGTATGGCCCAGCCTTATATATGGCAGATGGTTGGACAAGAGTGATTCAATAAATGGGCTTCAGCTGCTTGTGGGATTTGGAAGCTATAGCTGGGATCGACACCTGTAGGCAGTGGACTGAATACCTGGAAGGTGGGGGCTGGGGAGATGTAAGAGCAGCCACTTCCATTTGAAGCAGCGTTGGCTCTGATGGTAACATCAGTGCTGGACCTGGACCTTGGGCAGTGACTTCTGGAGATGAGGGTCATGGTGGCTGTGTGTCCTGGGGAGTTTCAGGAGGCTCCCCATATCCTGTTCCCCATAGACAGGCAACTGTCCAAATCCTCCTGGGAGAGGAATTGAGCAGAAGGGTTTCTAGGGACGGCTGGCTGTCAAATCACTGGGTGTGAGCACAGTAGAGAGAGAAGCCTGGATCTGACGCTTTAACCTCTAGGGGTCTCTGCCTGCTCAGGCCCAATGCTATGGGACCAAGTTGCTTCACTGCTGGCTTACTTGACCATATGGTGGAAGTGGGATAGAATATGTGTGCAGCTCTGGCACATACTGGGGTACACAGTACATTATTGGGTCTATTAGTAATGTCATTAACAATAATAAAAAACAGAAGTAGGCTGGGAGGTGTGGGGTTATAGGAGCCTTGAAGGAGTTCTTTTTGGCCCATGGCTAGTGACAGTTGAAGTTTGGTGCAGACGAGGGTTTCTCAACCTCAGCATTTTGCCCCTAATAATTTATGGTTTGTGGGGGCTGTCCTGGGCATTGTAGGATGTTTAGCAGCATCCCTAGCCTCTAACCACTACATGACAATAGTGCTCTCTCTCTGGTTGTGGTAACCAAAAATGTCTTGGGACACTGCCCAATGTCCTCTAGGAGTGATTTTGCCCCCAGTTGAGACCACACTATAGATCCGCATCGACAAGGGACGCTTGCTCCCCTGAAGTACACAAGGAGATAGGCCTCATGCTCACAGATCTGGCTCACTCCTTTCAGAAAGAATTCTGCCAAGAGATTCTGCTCTCAAAGGAATGAGAGGCCTGTTGACCCTGATCTTTTTTCCTAAGGAATCCTCCTGCTAATTGTGGTAATTGTGTCTAATTCCCTCAGCTTTTGGACAAATCAGGTCCTGGGAAAGCAGCAGCTGACCAGCATGGGGTTTGTCGAGGGAAATCTGGACAGTACCCAGCAGCTGGCGGGTGGGGAGCGGGGTGGATGGTGGACACCTGCCCTTCGACCTCCACTTAGGCACTGATGGCTTCTAGTCCCGAAGTCACCTCTGAAAACCAGTCTGGGCCAATCAACAGCAGAATAGATAAACAGAGGGCAGTTTTTCACACAATGGAATTCTATAGCGACCAGAAAGAAATGAGTAACCAGCACACACAGCTGCAGAGATGTCACCAACATAAAGTTGGTGAAAGAAACCAGAAGCAAAAGAGCACATACTGTATGTTTACATTAACAAAAAGTTCCAAAAAAGGCAAAGTAATCTATGTTAAATCTCCAGGGGTGCACAGAAGAGGCTTCTGGAATGTGGATTCAGATGGCAACAATTTATTAAGCACTTTATGATATAGGTACTTTCCTATTTATGTTATATTTCAAACACACGAAGAAATAAACAAACACAACAACGTTGTGAACCAAAGTTAAGGACAGGCCCTTCAGCAAAATCCCTGTGAGCCCAGCGAATAAAAATCATCAGCAATTTTGCCTGTATGGCTCTAAATCATTATCATCACTTTTGGATATAGATTTGTAAATGAGGTGTGTATGCAAAATAATTAGCATAGTGCTTGGCACACAGCATGCTCAGTGGATGATAATAATTAAAAATAAATTACGAACTGACCTAGGATACAGAATAATAATTAAATACAGTACAAAGAACAGCCCTGTTTCTCAAAAGAGAAAAAAAGGGTTCTGGAATTTTCAGGTACATCCTGGTTAGTAAATTCCTGATTCTCAAAGTGTTTGGAGCTCCCTCCAAGCACAGTCTTTGAGGAAAGAAAAATAGAAACCTCTACTTTAGGATTACTAGCTCCTGATCAGTAAGCAGCACAAATACAAAGTCCCAAACGTCAGTCTTATTTGGCCACATTGTTCGGTTCACTTCACATCTATTATTTATTGATCCTATGCACTGTTTAGGAACCTGGAACCCATCTACCTGGATAAGCATTTGGATCTCTTTGGCCATCAATCTATTCTGTGAATTCACAGACCAAACAGGCATGACTGCTGGTGGATTCCTCACTCTGGATAAAACTATGGCAAAAACAATAAAGTCTAGAAGTTTGTGTAATGATATTTGTGCTTTAGACCTGACCAGAAGCAGGAATCTGCAAATTCCTTTCTCTTCGGAGAGAGCTAGCAATTAGACAACCTCAGCAAGATGGAGCATTTCATTGCAAGCTGTGCTTCCCAATTGCAAATTAGATGCCAAATTAACTCTCAGGCAGATTGGAAACTCTTTCAGATTATTCTCCACTGACGAAGTCTTAAGCATGACTATTTCTGAATCAGAGAAGCAAAGAGACTTCAATGCCAGCTGCAAGTGCTTTTAGAAGAACTCTACTCCCAAAGTGGTTTCTTAAAATTTCAGTTGTTACAAAATGCTACATGTCCCTGTGACCTGTGATGCCACCGAGTATGCTATGAAGCAAGCTCTGTCCCACACAGTCAAAAACACTTGGACTTTTTTGTGACACACATTAAAAAAATAAATCCATGCCCACCTCCAGAGAAAAGGCAGGCTCTTACCTAGTCCAAGGCTTTGTCCATGGGCACTTGATTGGATAAAGATGCTCAAAAGCAAGAAAATGGAGACACACAGGGGACTTTCCATTTCTCCTGTCTCACCTGGGGTCCAAGGTCTTCTTGCTAATTTCTGAAGCTAAAGAGACCAGATTGTCTATTGACAATTTGTAAAGAAAGGCTGTCCATTAATAATTAACCTTTAAACATGTTACCTACTGTTCAGATATTCCTTGCTACCCCCAACCCAAATCTAAGTATGTCTATTACAAATAAAAACATTGATTTACAAAAGTGTTTCTTATCCTGATACATGTTGAAAATAAAACATCTTTCCATGTAATCTTACCTTCTTAGGCCAAAGTCACAGTTCCAAATTAATCAATTTAAAGTTAATGTGTTGTGTTTGGAAACGCTGTCAAAGGTCAGGGTGGGTGGCTCCTACACTGTTGCCTAAGTTCCCCCGACAGGACTGCAGAGGGGTGGCAGGCCCATGGCAGTGGCGTTTTAAATTGCAGGTTAGGCCCGAAGAAAAAGCAAAGGGCTTTGCTGTGTGGAGAGCTCCCAGATGCTCTGTTTTCTGTTGAATTCAGCAAACTTGCTGGTGCCTGTGGTCAGAGGGGTGGAGCAATATTTCTAAAACTGAAGGGGCTGGAAAACCTCTAACCTCAGCGTAAGAAGGAGCAAAGATGCAGAACTGGATGCTTTTGCTGAGACCCTACGGAGAGGAAACCCCAGAGTAAACACATTTGTACTCCTCTGTGCTAATTCACGCTCCAGCTGTGAAGAGGACTGAGAAGTGAGGGCACTAGGCTAAACCAGGCGGGGGATGCCACTGTGTGCGACTTTTATAATAGTCCTTGGGTCTTTGGTTTGATTTTAACTTTATTCATTTATCCAGCATTCTTTTTTGCATACCTCCTATATGTCAGGCACTGTTCTAGGCACTTTGGATATACATGCAAACAAAACGGTCCAAGATTCCAGTCCTTGTGAAGCTTATGTACTCTTCAGGATGGAAGGAGTCAAATTATAGACAATATACATAATAAATAAGAGGTGTATGTAGATTGGTAGAATGCAATGAGAACTATGGAAAAAGAAGTATAGCAGAGTTAAGGGGGTGGGAGAAGGTAGTGATTTTAAACAGAATGGTCAGGGTGAGCCCTGTTTGGAAGTTGAAGTTTTAGCAAAGGTTTTAGTGAGTTGCCTCTGTGGACATCTTGGGGAAGAGAGTTCAGGCAGCTGGAATGGTCAGTGCATCCTGTACAAAGGCCCTGAGGTAGAAACATGCCTGGTATGTTCCAGGAACAGTAATGGGACCTGTGATTAGGGAAATGTCATTATAAGGACTCTGGCTTTTACACTGTGAAACATGGGAACCATTCTGTGCAGAAGCTTGACATGACTTGTATCATATTTTAAAGAGATCATTCTGGTTTGTAAAGTGAGAAACAGATTACTAGTGAGCAAGGGTGCATGTAGGGAGATCTGTTAGGAGGCTATTGCAGTGATCCAGCAAGAGGTGAGGGTGTTTTGGTTCAGTGCAGTAACAGTGGAATTGCGGAGTGGTGGGTGGGTACTGGGTATAGGCTGAAGGTAAATGCAATAGGATTTCCTGATTACTGGGATGTGGGATGTGGGAGAAAAAGAAAAGTGTAGGATGACTTCAAGAATTTTGGCTTGACCAATGGGACAATGGGATTGATACCAGCTGATAATGGGGAAGGCAGTGAGCGGAGCAGGTTTTGGGGAGAAGATTAGGAATTCAGTTCTAACCATGTGGGGTTTGATATGTTTCTTAGACATCCAAATGGAAATGTTGGTTAGGCAGTTCGATGACTTGGTGATCATTGCCCACCTGCAGCTGACAGACAGTGTGCTCTGAAGCCAGCAGCAGGTTGGGACAGATTGGCTCTAAGCCAAATCCTAACACTCTGCTGTCTTGTGGCTGCACCTCCTTCCATAGGGCTGTAGCTTGGGAACTGCCCACTAAGATGAACAATTTCTGAGCAGAGGTTTCTGCCCTGGCTCTCTGGCTGGCTCTGTCCTACCCTGCACAGTTAAGCAGGATCTGAAGGTTACATTTTACTTCTTATTTCCCAGAAACCTGGAACCTAAAATCAGCTGACTATGCACCTTGGCCTCCTCTCCCCTGGGCCCCTCTCAAGTCCTCTGGGTAGTGCCAGGACCCCTGCCTTCCCCTGTGGATTAATTTACAAAGACACAGTGCATCTGGGTGCCTCCAGCACCCTGGGTCTACCATCTAATAGTGTGCAAAATGCTATTTAACTTCAGTGAGGTCCATCTCCTCACCTGTAAAATGGGATAGTGTGAGCTGGAAACAGTATTTTGAGGTATCAGCTTGATATTATTTTTCTCTCATCTCCTCTTTGTTCTCCCTCCCACTTAAGAAGAGGAAATTAGAAGCCTATAAATCTTTTGTCTCCTTAAAACTTAGAAGCTAGGGCAAGTAAATTTAACCAACGAAGGCAAGCAAATGGCTAAACACCTTCCCATCACTAGAAAGAGAATCTCTTGGGCTTTGTGAGTGGGTGGCGGAGGGGGAGATTTGTTCCTGAGGGCAGAGGGGACAGTCCCATGCTTCTTAGGAACTCTGCTAGAGGGTGGTAAGAACCAGAGAGGAAATGACGGTGTGTGTGTTGGCAGGTGGGCAAAAGATGCCCCTGTGCCTTGCGTGGGGTGGAAGCAGCAGTGAGCCTCCAGTGCCAACAGGCCGTGTAGATGGGCAGGACAGGCCCCTCAGTGGCCACCTGTGGGGCCTGATGACAGAAGACCAGGTGCTCACTCCCTCCTGCCCCCCAGACCTGATTATTGTGTCTGATACAGAACTACGGCATAACGGGGGCAGGGGTGAGGAATCCAGGAGGGCCTGAAAAGGAGTTTGGACTTGTAGTTCAGATGGGTTAAAGAAAATAAAAACATTTCTCGCTCACAAGATTTTGGGAACTGAGATTTCACACCTCTATAAATACAGGTATGTCCTGAGAATTAAAGATTTATATGTGAAATGCCCAGCCAAGTGCTTGGTTCACAGAGTAGGGATTCAATGAATTATACTGACTTATTTTGGAGAAAATATGCTTAGTGGTCAGGAGTCCAGGCTTTGAAATCAGACAGATCTAGGTTCAATGCCTGGCCTATCACTTACTGACTGGGTGACTTAGGGCAAGACATTCATGTTCTGAACTTGACTTTTCTCCATCTGTATAATGGGACTAATAATAGCTACCTAATCAGGTTAAAGGAGGTAACTTAAAGAAGTAATGCCTTTAGCAATTCTGTCAAGGAGGAAATAATAAACGGCAGCTACAATAATTATTTTTATTGTTTTAAATCCACCTTGGGGATCAAGAGGGTGTCCAGGTGGTAGATAACAGCAGGACCACAGTGATCAAATTTAAGCGGAAAACGAAAAGGTTAGGAAAACAGAAGGATCTGGACCAATGGTTCCAAAATCTGATTGAGCATTGGAATCGGAGTCAGCTAAGAGCTCAGAAAAAGGAGGAACTATGGGCCTATCCCAAGAACAACTGAATCAAAACTTCCAGGGTTGGGGCCTGGAGAACCTTTATTTTAAGCAAGTTCTCTAGGTTGTTTTAGTCACCTGAAGTTTGAGAACCATTGCCTCAGAGTGGTGCTTGAGAGATCTATTGGGATATGAGAAGAAAATAATAGATTTTCTTTTGTCACTGGCTATAGGCTGAATGCTTGTGTCTCCTCCAAAATTTGTACATTGAATCCTAAGCCCCAAGGTGATGGTATTGGAAGTGAGGACTCTGGGAGATGATAAGGTCGTGAGAGCAGAACCCTCATGAATAGGATTAGTACTCTTATAAAAGGCACCTCACAAAGAATACTTGCCCTTTCCTCCACGTAGTTACAATGAGAACATCACCATTTATGAGGCCCTCATCAGGCACCAGAGCCTTGAAAAACAAATTTCTGTTGTTTATAAGCACACGGCTGCCCAAACAGACTAAGACATACCTTGGAAAATTTTGTTTGTGTATTTATAATGTTCATAATTTGTATATAATACAATGTAATATATTAGTACTATATAGTTTATAAGCAAATACATATCCATCTATTTTGGGAGGGGCACTCAGGATTTTTTTACACTGATAAGGGCACTCCATTAACAAGCCGTGAAGACTCTGCCATAGAGGAATAGAATGCCCCCAAGTCTTCGTGACTTGACTGCAACTTGGTTGACTCCACCAATACTTTGGAACAGTCAGTAGATCCATTAGTGAGATCTTTTGTCATTTCCACACTGAAGAAAGCCCAGTAGTTCACGGAGGACCCTTCATTTCTCCAGAGATGGAAAGGAGGCAGGCCTGAGTCCACGGAGGCTGGAGCCCCCAGCAGAGGTATCAGCATTGCCTATGGTAGCACAGCCCAGTGGTTTCTCTTGTCTTCACTGCTCAGTCTAAAATAATACTGGTATTATAGTTAGATTCTTAAAAATTGTCCAGTTTTTGTTCTCTTTTACTTTGAAGAGCTTCTTAAAGAAATAGAGATTTCAAGAGACTGGCATTTGATGACTTGAATGCAACCTTTTCTTTTAGTGTAATGGTGATAAGAAAGTTAATCAGGAGAAAAGAAGTCAATATTTTACAAAGGTAAAGAGAGCAAGTCCCAGGAAAGGAGAAGCCAGGGATCAAGGTGAAGTTCACTGGTGAGAGGAACAGGGTTTTATATTCAGAACCAGATTTGTTTGCTTTCATCCTCAGAAACTGGAGATTCCTGAGAACAGCAGCCTCGGGCTAGAGTTTTAAAAAAAGAGTAATCAAAACAATAATTTTTTGATTGGTACTATTATTTCCATAATTTTACAGCTGAGAATTTCAGAGACTAAAAACTGAGACAAAAACCATATTTTACTAGTAAAAGGCTGAGAAAGGGGAAATCAGGACCACCTGAGCCCAGGGTCAGTTTTCTGAACCACAAATCCTGAATCCCTATGTATCTGCTTTCCGGGACTGCACTGGGCTTTCTCTCCTGCGTTTCAATCCTCCTCCACTTGCAAGATCAAATTTACAAAGTTTTCAGAATCATTGTCATTAGAAAATAACTCTTCCCTCTTATTTCTCCTTGGGGCAAGGCTGCTATTAGGAAAATGACCAATTTTTTATAGAGTCACAAATCAATCTGCGTAGAGATATGACAAAACAAGTCAGGACATTTCCTTAGTTCAAATTAGCTTCAAACATGTCCTCACCTGAAAAGGGGTTGGCCTGGAGTTTAACCTTTCCCTTATCTATATTTTTAAAGACCTGTACACAAGTGAAAGGTTAAAACAAGGCTGCAGATATGTTTTAGACTGAAAGAATGAAGTGTTTCAAGCATTTCAAGTAGGTATTTCTTCATCCGAGATCATCACGCCTCATTGATAAACCTTTGCAGGTTGTCCTTTGTATTAGCTCTGTGTGAACTTGAGCTAATTGTATAACCGCTCCCTGCCTCAGTTTTCTCATCTGTAAAATGGAATTGGGAGGATTAAACATGATCACAAAGAAAGTGCACACAACTCTTGGTGCAATCAGAGCTCATTTGATTTTTGTAACAAGTGAGTTAGGAATTACTTTTACAGGTGAGAAAATTGAGGTTTGGAGAGTCCTTGTCCAAGGTCATATGTTTAATCAATGTAGATTGGGTATATTGGATATAAGGGCTATGAAGTCCCTCTAAGCTCTATTGCTCTCTTATTCCCCAAGTCTAAAGTAAAGAGCCAAGTATCTATGGAGTGAAGAGCTGAGATCTTGTTCTATACTCATTTTTATGGTTTCTGCTCTGTGCTGGCCCATTTCCATATCCCATCAGAATTTCAGCTCCTGGTTTGTGGAACAACTAAAAACACCAAACTGACAAACAGAAAATCCCCACAGAAATCAGAGCAATCTTTTTTTTTTTGGTGACTAGCTACTCTGGAACCAATAATGCATTTTATGATTTTAGTAGTCCCAGTAGAATGGAAGACTTTTTTCTCTGCATTATGTTTGGAAACAAAAGGAAGTAAAATTTTAAGTTGGTTTTAAACAGCCAAATAGACATTGAATATTGTTGGATCCTTAAAGTTTTTCAAGAGCTTTCTTCTCTATAAGAACGAGAGTGGGAATAGACTAGATTCTGTGTCTGCATCATTCAGCTGCTTGGGGTGTTGGTTAGGCTTGTTGAAAGGTGATCATTCTAGGGTCCTCAGAGAGATCAATCAATCCACAAACTAAATTGACTGATTGCAGTAAACCAAGGGCATAGTTTGGGCAGGTGGGCCATCAGCATCCTGGCTCTCTTGCTGGGTTCCAGTGTTTCTGACTATGGAATACCCAAGGGCACCAGCCTCATCCTGGCTATCAGGCAGGGCTGGAGCATTGCTGAGATTTACACGGCCCAAGCCTCTCTGTTAGCAGCTGGTATTCACACCATGTCACATAACGCATCTCACAAAAGCTTTCTGGGGTTAGCTAATAAAGTTCCTTGGCTGCAAGGGATCAGGAGCAGTTCCCAAAGATCTGCTTCAAGTACTGCTGATGACTCATCACTTTTCCACTGACAGGATATCTTGCTGACATGGTTACTCATTGATTCATAGGAAGGCCCAGAAGCCAGAGGTTAACAGTTCAGGGACATACTCCCAAAGATCCCAAGCTCTCCATATGATCTCATTGAAACAGGAACAATCCTGTTGAGGCAGGATGGAAAAAAGTTAGGAAAGCTCTCAACAAGAGAAATGAGGAAGTAGGAATGGATATCACAAGCCCATAAGCCTGTAGGTCCTCTTGCCAGGGCCCCCACCTCCACACATGATCAAAGGGAAACAGTTTATGGCAGGAAATTCCTGTGGAGGTTACAGAAGGCAACACCAAGAACTGTCTGAAACCAGATCAATCCAAGATAGAGGAAAACTGACTAAAAAATGACCCCAAAGCTCATTATACCATCATTATAATGAAAATTGACACTACAAGTGGAAGGGGGGGCAAGGAGGCCGAATGCCATGACACTTTTGGAATGACCTACTTTAGAAACAAGACCCCCTCCCAAACAGAAGACAGACACAGAATTTGACACCGCAATGTTCAGGAACAACCCACCATAGGGAACACATAAAATCCCAAGAACTGACTGATCCAGTGTGTAGCTAGCCTGCAAGTTCACCTGCATCCATGGACGTGTACTTTCACTTCTTTCACAGTGGCACCCTGGGAGACTTGCAGCCAGGGGAGCAGCAGGTGACAGCAGCCAGTCCCAGGCTTCCCCTCCCCCCGGTTCTGTTGCCAGGAACCCAAGTCTGGCCTTTTTCTTTTTCTACCTAAAAAAAACTTGCTTTCATACTCACTTTGACTTGCTCTTGAATTTTTTCCTGCATGAGTCAAGAGCCTGGAGGTCTCAGACTGTGCTGGGGCAGGGTCTGCCCTGGTTTGGAACCAATTTGGTAACACTGTGAGTCAGGTATTATTATTCCCTAAGTACAGAAAAGAAAACCGAGGCTTAGGGAAGTTACTGAGTTGCCCAACCCACATTCTACTAAGAAATGAAAAAAGGATTTGAATTAATGTTTATCTGACTCAAAGCCCATACAACACAAAGTAGTTGTGCCAAGGGAGGTAGGAATTGGCTGTGAGATCTTCGTGTGTCTAATGTTTAAACAATACCGTTGAGTTGTGTTCCTGCATTGCAGATAATGACATAGATCATGTGTTTATTATTATTATATCAAAACAGATATTCTGAAGCTCTTTCTCAGTTATTTTGTGGAGATAGCTTGAAACAGCCCATGACACACAGCAGAAGATACACATCGTGTAGATGTTATGGTAGGGTAGAATTTATATACAGGTTGATTTTCCCTGATCCACAGTGGAAAAAAAAGACCAGCCAAGACGAGGGGACTGGAACCTTTGCCCATCAAACTTTGTCATAAAGCAAACACAGTGTTTGACAGGAAATTGCCTGGCAAGACTATGCTGTGAAAGACCTAATTTACACGCTGTCCTCAGTCACCCAGTTTCTCTGGAAACCATTTGGGTTAGATCATGCCCAGGGTCCTCCAGAAAGCACCAGTGAGATGTTTTGATATGATTTGATAATTCTATTAAAAGATAATTATATTTAAAAAGGTAAAGTCATGACTCTCATTCAGATATAAAAATAAACACGTAGTATTTTATTTAACTCGTTAACAAAGAAGCTGGTAAGAGTGTTATAACCAGTTCCAGGAGAGGCCAAAAACTTCCACAAATTTATATGAGTAAGGGAATGTTAAAATGACTGTGCAAACGAGAACACAGATACGTTCTTCTATAGTGTGAAAGGGAAGTCAATCCAACCCCTACAGGACAGGACGGAATTTGCATTTTGCCTTGGTATGAATTACCTACAATGTACAGAGTTGTAAAATGCCTCAAGGGCAATGAACACTAGCGCCCGATAACCCGGGAGGCTGTGCTGTGTGTCAGACAATGCTAGTTTTCCACTGAGGCACAGAATTTCTCCTCTAATTCTTATTGTTAAGAAATGATAAAGGGAAGTACTTAGCTACAGATTCTAAAGATAATAGGGTAAGGTTCCCTCTGTCTCCTGAGTGGAATCTTTGATAGCAGAACTAGATTTCCAGGCTGGCTTCTCTCTTTTTAGCTGTATAGTGGGCAAATTATTTAAAATCTTTGTGCCTCAGTTTCCCCACTCTAAAACAGAGGTATTTACTTCATACGATTTGAGGGGAGAATAAATGAGGAAATACACAGACTGTGCTTAGCATATTACATGTCAGCTATTCTTATTTTCATTGATTACAGTCTTTTGTGCTTTTTATTTCTCCTTGCAGGTTCCTCCTCTCTTTCTCTGCCCACTTAGCTGACTATAATGAAGAGTAGGGGAACTATTTATAGTAATGGGGTTAGGGCAGGCTGCCCCAGAAATTGCTGCTTTGGCATGTGGATTATTTGAAACTAAAAGACAATCAAGGCCCAACAGGCTCAAGAAGAGTCTTTTACCTGCCCCTTAACTATCTGGACAAATTTAGATAGGGGGCCTAATGCCAGGAAGAGAGCTATCACTAGAGATAAATTTTTACACCAGAGATAAATTTTTACACCAAAAGGACTTATCTGCAAACATTTGTTTACCAAACATTTGCCCTTTCCATCTTCCTGTGCCTTGTTTTCCTCTCCTCTGAGGTCCCACGTTCTCACCTCCTCTTTACTCAGGATGGTGTATAAGCCTCAATTGACCAACCCGCTGGGGGCCTCTCAGTTGTTCTTTGTGGGGCTCCTGTTCATATGAAATTAAATTTGTTTTTCTCCCTTACTCTGTCATATGTCAATTTAATTATTAGGCCAGCTAAATAACCTAGAAAGGAAGAAGAGAAAAGTTTTCCTCTCCACAACTGTGTTTTTTTTAAAGGTATAGATGAGTCTAAGTTTCCTGTTCTTGATTTTGAAATTAACTGTATAAATTGTTATATATTCCTTTCTAGTTGAAAAACAAAGCACCCCTACCCCAAAATATTTCCTTCCTTCCTTCCTTCCTCCCTTCTTCCCTTCCTTCTTCCCTTTCCCATTACCTGTCTTGGACCATCTAACCCTCAGTTTAAATTTAAAATGTGGTTCCTTTTCTCAGGTCTTAGAAAACAGGCTCTACGTTGGGAAAGGACCTCAGAGGGGTTCCTTTCAGGGGGTGGCCTGGAGAGGTGACAGCTAGAGTCAGGACTGGGGACTTGGTGATGAGTTTATCTGCAGTAACACACTCCTCAGACCCCAGGATCCAGGTCCAAGAGCCAGAGAGTCCGTGTGCTCCTGGTGGGCAGAGTGTATGGAGCACCAGAGAAAACCCTGCCCAGGGTAACTGGTGCAAACGAGCTCTCAGGAAGTTTGCCTTTTCCCTTTCACCCTGGTGGAGGGGGATCTCTTCCACCTCAAAAAGGAATTCCTGCGTGGATCAGGGGCAGGACGCCTGCATGGAGTCAACCCCATCAGCCCCAGTTTCAGTTCTTGTGCCTTGAGAAACTGTCAGATTATCCAGGGGAACCCCACAGGCTTTCTCCCCCTTTCCTGAGCTGACCGAATGCATTCTGCAGGGCAGGGGCAAAAGTTTGCTCTGCTCATGCCAGCTTTATTTACTTGTAGGCAAAGTTCAGGGAGCGAAGGACAAAAATATTGCTGTGTCTAGGCTTCTTTTAAATAAATGTATAGCCGCTGGAGTGATGCCCTGGGGGGAGCCATTTTTTACTCCACAGTTCCGCTCCAATCACCTAATATGTCAGGCTATCAGAGGACTCTTGGGGGGCTCTTGGGAGAGCGAATCGTCCTTTTGATGCCTTAGGGAACAACAGTGATGAGATCTCAGTGGTCAGGCGTGTAATTGGGATCTTGAAGCTGGTACGAGAACATAGATCTCCAGAGGGCTCCCTGCCTCTGGAGACTCCTTCTGCTCTCATATCATCTCTGGAGCAAAACTGCTTGTCTTAGCTCTTGATAAAAAAATAACTTCCCTTGTCCATTTTTCTCAGTTAATGTATAAACAAGGAAGGAAGTGGTAGGCTGTTAATAGGTTTGGTGAGACTCAGTCTTGGCCAAACTTAGTGCCACGGAGAAAGACATGGATTTGAGGACAAAAGATGCGGTTTTGAGCCCAACTCTGCGTTGGGTGAACCTTAACCTCTAAACAATGGGGATTATGAAACCTGTGATACAGACCTCATGAGATCGTGAGACTGAAATATGGTCAATGTGCAAGCATCCTTGAGCAAAACAAGGACCCACGTGAAGGAGACACCCCAGACTGGGACTTTGGGTGGATGATGAATGTGGAACAGAGAGGGTGTGAGAGACTCAAGGGTCCCTAGCTATTCTGCTTCCTGACCTCAGAACAGGACTGGCCTGACTGTCACCACAGGAGCCTGGGTGGCTCCCAGCAGGCAGAGCTGTCCCAGAAGGCATGGAGGGAGTGCTGGGGTGCCCACTCTAGGTGGGTGACAGGTTTCATCGAAGAGGCCAATACGTGAGTGGACTACCTCACCAAAATAATTCCCTTAGACTTTGGAGGCTGGGGATGGGGGTGGCGAGGGCAGCTGAGATCTGGTGGTCTGCAGGTGAGCTGAGGGCTAGTGCAATTAGGGAATTCCTGGGAACCTCACAGAGACTCCCTAGCAGATAAAGCCTGGGATGTTTGGCTAGCGCAAGAGATTAATTTTATTTTGCAGCTCACTTTAGGTGTCTCTCCGACATTCTTTGCTGGCTCCTCTTGTCTTCATTGCTCCTTTGATTGAGTTCAGGGCCTTTGAATTGTTCTCAAGATCCACCTCACCCCCACCCTCACCTCTGACCCCAGGAGAGAGGAAAATCTCTCTTCTGGTCTGCTTTCTCCCTGGGACTTCTGAGGGGAGAGGTCTGGGTTCATAGGTGAGATCTTTCAAACAGTGCCTGTGGGTGGAAAGGAGCCAGTGCTGAAGGGCTGAGCCCTGGGCGTTCCAACGTTTAGAAGTCAAAGAGATAAGGAGGGACTGTTCTGCTTTTCTCAAATTATTTCTTAAGAATAAATTCTTCATGGTAACATTTCTGCCTAAAGGGTGGGAGCGACATGGGTGTAAATGAATGCATGAGTCAATATCTGGGCAGCTTCACCAGCATTGGATATTAGCATTCAGCTTTTTTTTGTTCTTTTAGAATATGTAGATTGTCTTCAGGCTGCTTCATTTACATGTCTTTGATTTTTAGAGAGAACTAACATTTTCCCACTCTGTTTGTCTATTAATTGTATTTCTCTTAGGGGAATAGTTCTGTCTTTTACCTATTTATCTTCTGGAATCTTGACATTTATTGTACAAATTCAAATTAGCTATTTATGATAGATCTTGCTTTTTTGTAATGTTTGATAGAAATATTTTCCCTCTTTTAAAATATCTTTAGTAGTGCAAATTTTTATGGTGTAATCACTTCAATTGTTTCAAAGCCAAAAGAAAGTTTAATTCTCTCAGAGAAGTGTAAACATCTTTTTTTTAAAAATTCTTTCCCAGTTCCTCCATAATTAGATTTTATATTTAAATTTTTAATCAACTAAAGCTTATTTTGGTGAATGTTTTATTTTTAATAACTTTTCTATTATAAAATCAATACTTGTTTATTATCAAAAATAAGAAAAGGAAGAGCAAAAGAAAAAAACCCACATTAATTAATATTACCTCAATACATTTAATTAAAATTAAGAAAAAACATGTTGAAGAATACCATAATTTTACCAGTCAGAGATAACTGCTGTTGAGATTTTGATGTGGATACCTCCAAATTATTTTTTTTCCATATATTTACGACTTAAAAAAAATCCTCACCTGAGGATATGTTCATTGATTTATAGAGAGAGACAAACATGGATCAGCTGCCTCCCACATGCGCCCCCACCGGGATGGAATCACAAATTTTGATGTACAGGATGACGCTCCAACCCACTAAGTCACCCGGTCAGTGCTATATATTTATTTCAAAAATACAATCGTGAACATACTATACAAACTCTTTAATAACCTGTCTTAACAATGTATTAAGGCATTACTCTTTTAAAATATTATTCAAAGTAGCTTTAGAGTATTATGTTTGCAGATGGACCACAATTGACTTCCTATTTTTTATTAACTTTAATATATCTAAGATATCACCATTATGAGCAGTGCTGCTATAAACACACTTAAGCATAAATCTTGATGCACATTTCTGACCATTTTCTTTGCTTAAAGTAGAATTGCTGAGGTAAAGGTTATACAAAAATAAATATATATATATTTGCCTTTTCACATATATTACCAAATTTAGTAAATTTCTATCATTTTAAGTTCCCATCAACCATGAATAGACATGCTATCCCCTTCCTCCCACTCTCCATGTTAACATTAGCTATTAACATTTTTGCAATTTTATCTTCCATTGATAAGCCAAAATGGTATATGTATACTTAAGTTTATTTTATTTTTACTAGTGAATTAAAGTTGAATTTACCACCATCCGTATTTAAAAATTATTTTCTTTTTTAAAATTACTTATTAATGAGGTTTTTATGCCTTATATACTAGTTTATATATTTTTGTATTTTTAAATATATTTTAAAGCTGAGGTGCTTATTTAAAAAACTTTTAATAGTTTCAGATACACAGTATAATGAATATTTATGTTTAGCCCCCACCTACTCAGATCCATCAAATCCTAAAATTTTGCCATATACGTTTCCTATTGTTGTTAAGAAATGGAATACCTGTATACCTGTGTACCGGTTTGCAATCCAATCTCACGTTTCCCTCTTCAGAGGCAACCCCAGCCTGAGTTTGGTGCCTGTCACTCTTATCTGTGTTTGCATCGTGCATGTGTGGCTATAAAACATACAGCATTATTTTGGATATTTACAATTGTTTTTTACTCTGCTTACCTGCAACTTGTTTTTTTCCACTCAGCCTTGTATTTTAAAGGTTCATCTCTATTGATGAGACTGTTACAAATGATCCCTTTGTGGGAATATATCACAATTTGTTCCTATTGATTATTTGTATGGTTTACTTTTTTGCTTGTTTGTTTTTTGGTATCACAAACAATGTTGCAATGCACTGGCATTGTCCACAAGTGAGAGCTTCTAGAGTTTACTTTTTTTAGAAGCGAAATTGCTGGGTTGTAATATATATGTCTTTTCAGTGTTCCTAGATGTTGACAATTTATTCTCTAAAATGGTTATGACAATGAGCATGTCCTCATCAAAATGTGAGTGTTTCTCTAGTTCTTCCACATCATCACTAATGCTTGATAGTGTCAGATTATTTCTCTTTCACCTGTTTAATGGATGCAAAATGGCATCACATTGTCTTAATTTTTATCTTTTTAATTACTGGTATGCCATTGGTTCATCAAATTTCCTCTGCTACAAATTGTTGGTTTCTGATGTTTTTTGCCCATCTTTCTATTATTTCATTAATGTTTTTCTTACTGATTTTAATTCTCTATGGTTCTATCTGTTGCAAATAGCCTTTCCCAGTTTGAATTTTGTCTGTGGTGTTTCCTGTTGAACAGAGCTTTACATTTTCATGCAGTCAGATTCATCAGTCTTTTCCATCAAGAACAGTCAGTCCTACAGAGAAGGCAAAATTTCACCTCTTAGGGCTTTTTTTTGGCTGGGACTGAGAACTAAACTGACATAAGACAGACTAATAGGAGAAAAGCATACAAATTGATATGTTTTATATGACACAGGAGACCTCTTAAGGAAATGAAGATCCAAAGAAATGCCAAAACTTACATGCTTTTATACTAGGTTGAACAAAGAGGAAATTGTGGAAAAGTAACTAAACTGTGTAGGGAGGGTAAAGGAAGATAAGAATTATTTTAACAAGTTCTGTTTGTATTGAATACTTTCGGTTTTTATTCTTCATTGAAGAATGTTTCTCCCCCCCTGCCCCTGCCCACACCACATTCCGCCCCAGTACTGGAAGGGCATCTTTTATATAGGAATTAATTTTTATCTTCTGTTTTTGGAAGAAAAGAGGAGATTAGAATACTTTCTTTGAATCTCCTGTTTTCAAGTGCTTTTTAGCTCAAAGTCATCCTTATGCTAAAGTGGCACATTTTGGGATATTCTGTCACCCTTAAATCCTTTGTGTCTTCATTTCTTTAATTTTCCTTTTAAGAATTACCCACTCTCATTGGCAGTTCTTTTTAAAAGGTGTTCTGTAATTGGTCGTAATCTTCCAGCTTTCTTAGAAGTTATCTTCATTGGTCACCACACACTCTTGTTCCGGCTGCATTCAAGCTCATTTGAAATGACTTTTCTGCCTGTTTATTGGGCCTGACTTAGATAAAGTAATTAATAAAAGTTAGCAAATAGATCGTGTGCATAAGACATTCTTGTTCTCAGGCCCTTAGTAGACACTGCTAGTTGACAACATTGATTTCTTTATTCATAACTCATATATTTATTCATTAATTTACCCAAAAACTATCTTTTGGAAAATCCACTGTGTGCCAGAGCCAGGCTGTAATGTTTTAAACCAGTTTTGTTGGAATTGGCATGTGTGCACCTTTGTCAGCCTGAGGGTGTTGTGTGCGTGTGTGTGGTGCTTTTCACAGATTTGTGGACGAGCATGATACTTATCTCTCAGGATGAACTGGGTGTCATGTCTTGTTTTTTCATTATTTGGAACTGATTACATGATATGAAAACATCTGTTTCTTGAATATGTAGAAATATTGCTCAGTAAATTTGTTTATATCATATTTGTTTTGGTAGATGAGGTATTTCTTTAATAACTTTCTCAGTTTCTTTCTTCTCCATCATACTGTTCATGTTTTCTACATCTTGTTTTGTCAGTTTTATAGTTTATATTTTGTATTGCCCATTTGGCTAAATATTTTGAATTGATTATCATAAATTGTGCATTATAATAATTTATACTTTAAAATCCTTTATATCAATTGTTAAATTACCACTCTGGTTTTTAATTTTGTTGATTTATACTATTTCATTTATTTATTATATTTCCACAGGGTTTAATATATCTTGTAATCTTCTCAGAAAATGAGCATTTAAGTTTATTTATGCCCACTGACTTTCTGTTTTCCGGTTTATTTATTTCTGTTCTTCATCTTTATTATTTTCCCCATGTTGGTTCTCTTCTTTTTATAAGATTTTAAATCAAGTGCTTAGTTTACTTATTTCATATTTCTAAAATTCATCTACATTTTTACCTTTAGGCCCTGATTGGTTCACACACTCCTCACTTTTAATAGGTGGTGTTTTCAATTTTATAATATTCCAAAGTAATTATCATGTTCTTTATTTCCTACTTAACTCTGTTGCTCAGGAGAATTTTTGTTGCTGTTGTTAGAAGTTGTCACCCATTTATTTGTTTCTGGTGGTTGTAAATGCTCATTTTTATATTATTCTAAAGTTACAAATATGTTAAAAGATCAGTATAAAGAACTCTTGTACAGCCTTTACCCAGAGTCACTGGTTGGTTACAGTTTGTGTGTTTCTAGTTTTCCCTGATTACTGTATCACTCATTTTCTCTCTGTATATGAATTTTTTCTGAGCTATTGAGAATAAGTTGCAGATGTACATAACTACCTACCTAAATACTTCAATGTATATTTCCTAAGATAATTTCTATTTTAAAAATCAGGAAATTTAACAGTTATGAAAATTGGAAGAGTTTATATTGATATGATTATCTAATTCTATAATTCATATTTAAATTGTCAGATATCTCAATATTGTGTTTTATATATACTATACTATATATTTATGTAAATATTTATATAATTTATATTTAACTTTATAATTAATTTAAATGTATATTTGTATTTATTTTGTTTTTTAAAAAGAGTTCATTTATTTATTTTTAGAGAGAGGGGAAGGGAAGGAGAAAGAGAAGAAGAAAAACATCAATGTGCAGTTGCCTCTCACGTGCCCCTCACTGGGGACCTGGCCCACAACCCAGGCATGTGCCCCAACTGGGAACTGAACCAGCAACCCTTTGGTTCACAGGCCCACGTTCAATCCACTGAGCCACACCAGCCAGGGCTGTATATTTATTTTTAATATGTATATATACTGTGTATCATACACACACACACACAGAAAGGAAGTGAAACTGAGAGTATTTTAGGATTTGCAATAACAATGATGACAGTGGCAACAACTAAAATGGTTACTTGTTTATAGCAACCGCCACCCATAGGGCACCCCATATATTAATATTTATATTTTTATATTATGTTCTAAAAAAGTTTATACTTATTTTCACATTTACTATTGTTTTACTCTATACTTATTATATACTCATAGTAGAAAAATAAGGCAAAGTAACAAAAATCACCAGATACCTTGGTGTATAGAGATAACCACTATTAGTATTTAGGTATATGTTTTCTAGACTTTTGCTTTCAATCAACAAAAATCAGAACTTTTTGTCTAGTTAAATAAAATATGAGTACATTATAGATATGGCTTCCTATTGCAGGATGTGTGGTTTTAGCCTTCTTTTAACTCTTACTATTATATTATTTTACATACTTTATAGTTGATATTTATAACAACTTTGCAAAGTAGAGCTACATTTTTAGGTGAAAAATCCAAGGTTCAGAGAGGTTCAATAAATTGCCTTGGTCACACAGCAGTAAGAGATGGAGCTACAATCTGAACCTGGGGCTGTCTCCAAGTGTGTAGATTAGATCACTGTTTGCCCAGGGTTCCTTTCAGTTTTTTTACTTATATCATTAACATTTAGTTTTATTGCACTGTGGTGAGAAAACATATTTATATAGTTTTCCTCTTGATTCACTTTTGATGCCTTATTTGAGAGTTAGTATATATGTACCAATGTCCTATACATTGAAAAAGATGGATGGTCTATGTGTTATTGAGCTGAATAATGTCTGCTGCTTCTAACTTATTAATTGTATTCATAGCCTCTGTTATTTTTCAAATTTGTATCTATTTCTGTCACATCTTCAATATCTTCTAGATCTATTTAATTTTTAAGATTGTCTAATTTTTGTCTTAGCCTAATAATGAATAACACTTCCTATTTCAAATGTTTTTTAAACTTATTTATTCTATTTCTCTTTGCATTTCTAACTTTGGCAATCCATATCCTCACTGTTGACTTCATATACTTCTTTTATTATAATCAAGAGCCTCTTTGCACCCTCCCTCAGCCTTTTTGGCTTTAAAATCTCTTTTATATGATATCAACTTTACCAACTTTATCGAGTTTTTTTCTTGTTGTTGTATGAGTTTCCACAATAAAAATTTTTTATTTTTAGCATTTTTTTGTTGTAGATACCTATTTTTAAGCAACAAACATATTGTTGGGCCTTATGTTTAAATGGACATGAGAATTTGTCTTTGGAAAAATGAGCAGTCTGAAAGCATGGACTCCGCTGGGGTGCACATAGTCAGTCTAGTGATGTGAGATGGCCCCTCAGCTCCTGACTAGACAGTCTGCAAGTTATGTCATTTCACTGAGGGGGGTATCTGTTTCCTCAGCTCTAAAATTCCGTTAGTAAGAGCACCGCCCTCATAGAGTTATTATGAAGAGTAAATGAGATGAAGAACACTGAAGAATAGAAGCATATTAAACTATTATTTGTAAAAAGGTAGTTGTCATTATTTAGTATTATAGAAATCATGCCTGGAAATATTCAAAACATTTCTTGGCAATAGTATATAAAGCCAGTTACTTAAACAATGACCTTTGCTTGAAATGGGGGTAATCAGCTCCACATTTTCTCTAACCATGTCTCAGATTTCTCCCTGAGATAACGGGAATAACTTACAATAAAATTGCGGAGAAGTTGTGGTCCACACCCCTCAGGTTTCAGTTCAGCTCCTCCGCCTCTACTTCCGGTCACATTGTGGAGTTTCACAGCTTGACTTAAATTCAGCCATGGCAGGAGTTACCGCCTTGCTTTCCATTTAGTTAATTAAGCCTTTAGGTTGTACAAATAAGTTGTTTGCTGTCATGATGGGTATTGAAGCTGCAGGCTTAGCTGGCTCAGCAGGCATGGGAAAACCTGAAACTAAGACAAACAAATCAAGCACTGATGAATTTTTCTACTTCCTGGATTGGGTAACTTGCTCATCCAATGAAAGCCATTGGTGAGCAACCAGGCGTGAGGACTGACTCTCAGCCCATGGTTCCCCCTCCAGTGGTCCTCCAGGCCCTGCCCGACTGGAACCTCTGCTCCAGTGAAGCTGCTGGGGAGTGAAACAGAATTCTCACTCACTTCTGCTCCTGAGGACCAAAGAGGGACAGAGAGGAAAGCTAAAGAGCCTGAGGTTTAAACTATAGCCCATTTTTAACTTTCTAAAATTGTCTTGGAATTTTAGAATCCAGATAACCTTAAATCGGACAATGCTATATCACCAAAGTGAAGAATAAATATTGTAATCAATGATATGTTATAATGGGATGAACTCCAGAATGACATGACTTATTTTCAGTTGATGCTTCAAATCTCTGATGGCTTCTCTTTGAGCAGTGAGAGAGAGATATGGGTCCCCACCTCATGCAATAGAGTGGTTTTCTTAAACTTCTCTGATAATAATCATCATTTTATCTGTTGTTAAACATATGCTTCTAAGTCCCTCCCTGGACATTCAGATACAGTGAGTTTGGAAGTCCTTAACATTAGAAACTCTTGGGGAAATATTGTAAGAGAATGGGGGAATAGTCCGTTTTTAGAATTAGACAACTCCAGGCTTAAATCCTTGTCCTTTCACTTATTACTTATGTAGTCTTGTGCAAATTATTTAACCTTTCCTAACTGAATCTAAAAAAGAGTGGAGATAAAAACCTTTACCTCAAAGTATTGTTGACAGGTTTAACAGGACTAAAGCCCTTTATGGCATCCAGTTTGCTGGGTGCTGCTAAATTATCTCTATCTGGATTAATTTGAGGATTGTCCATGAACTTATTTAGCACATAGCTATAATTTTTAAACATATCTTTACTATTTATTCAGCATGTATTTGTAAAGCTTCTATTGTGTGCAAGAAACTGGGATTTCAAGCATCTCCCCGGTGGTATGGTGTGACCACACACCCAATCCAGGCTTCTGAAGAGTCTGCCCAGGTGGACATCGCATAGCAGTCCCCTAATTATTTAGGTGGCTTGCTGAGGGAGGTTAGGAGTGCCGTGTTCTTATTCCTCCCTTGTGCCAGAAATCCCAGTTTTTTCAAATCTAATCATATAATATTTGTAAGTTTAAGTTGTGCAATATGATGTATATATATGTATATTTTGCAAAATGATTTCTACAATAAGGTTTGTTAACCCCTTCATTCCTTCACACATATAATTTTTTGTGTATTGTGATAACATTTAAGACCTACTGTGTTAAAAACCAAGTATACAACACAGTATTGCTGACTAGTTTCCACACTGTACATTAGGTATGCAAATTGTATAGATGGGGATTTGTACTCTTTGACCAACATCTGAACATTTGAAACACTTTGTGAGTTTGCATGTTGTCCCTTAACAGAGACTGTGCTGATCTTCTCCACATAGTTCCAATTTTAGTATATGTGCTGCTAAGGCAAGCACCATGTATAAATATACATTTTTTCTTCAACAGAAAATACACATTTACATTATTCCATTTAGATTCTCACGCAAAAATGTTTTAAGTGATTTGCATTATGTAGTTTTCCCTTCATGAAAAGAAAAGCATTTTTGCTCCCCCCACCCCATCCTCATAGCAAGAATGCAATGGATTTCTGAGGAATATATTTATACTTTCTATTTATCCTTGCTTCAAAAGGCTTTAAGGTAACTTTTTAAAAGATATAAACAGAAGATGGAGGCATAGGTAGATACATTTTGCTTCCTCAGATAACCAAAAGAAGGACAACAATAAATTTTAAAACAAATAAACAAAAAATAACCAGAACTGCCAGAAATTGAACTGTATGGAAGTTCAACAACCAAGGAGTTAAAGAAGCATTCATCCAGACTGGTAGGAAGTGTGGAGATGGGCAACCAGGGCAGAGAGGACACATGGCAAGGTGGTGGCTGGAGGACCAGGTGGACAAGGCAGTGTCTGGTGGACAGCGCTTGTGTGCAGATAAACTGGGAGGAACAACTAGGGAGCAAGACAGATGGTGCAACCCAGGGTTCTAGCCTGGGGAAATAAAGCCTCAAAACCTCTGGCTATAAAAATCTGTGGGGATTGCAGTGGTAGGAGAAACTGACAGCCTCACAGGAAAATTCACTGGAGAGACCCCCAGGGTCATAGAATGTACACAAGCCCACCCACCTGGAAATCAGCACCAGAAGGGCCCAATTTGCTTGTGGGTAGCAGGGAAAGTAATTGAAAGCTGGCAGAGAACCAAGCAAGCAGCATTGTTCCCTCTCAGACCCCGCCCCCACATACAGCGTCACAATGCAGCCAAGAGGGTTGCCCCACAGTCGCTAATACCTAAGCCTCCACGCCTTACAATGTAATGTTATAATGTGCACTGAATGTGGTTCAAATGAAAGAATAAATCAAAGCTCCAAAGATAGGAATAAACAATGAAGAGACAGCCAACCTATCAGATGCAGAGTTCAAAACACTGGTAATCAGGATGCTCACAGAAATGGTTGAGTATGGTTGCAAAATGGAGGAAAAAGTGAAGGCTATGCAAAGTGAAATAAAGAAAAATATACAGGGAACCAGCAGTGAAGGGAAGGAAACTGGGAATTAAATCAATGATTTGGAGCAGAAGGAAGAAATAAACATTTAACCAGAACAGTATGAAGAAAGAAGAATTTGAGAAAATGAGGAGAGGCTTAGGAACCTCCAGAACAACTTTAAATGTTCCAACATCCAAATCATAGGGGAGCCAGAAGGAGAAGAGGAAGCATAAGAAATTGAAAACTTATTTGACAATTAATGAAGGAAAACTTCCCCAATCTGGCAAAGGAAATACACTTCCAGGAAGTCCAGAAAACTCAGAGAGTCCCAAAGAATTTGGACCCAAGGAAGTACACACCAAAGCACGTCATAATTACATTTAGCTAAAATGAAAGATAAGGAGAGAATCTTAAAAGCAGCAAGAGGAAAGGAGACAGTTACCTACAGAGGAGTTCCCATAAGACTATTAGGTGATTCCTTAAAAGAGACCTTACAGGCAACAAGGGGCTGGAAAGAAGTATTCCAAGTCATGAAAGGCAAGGACCTACATCCCAGATTACTCTCCCCAGCACAGCTATCATTTAGAATGGAAGGGCAGACAATGTGCTTCCCAGATAAGGCCAAGTTAAAGGAGTTCATTTTCACCAAGCCCTTACTATAGGAAATGTTAAAGGGACTTATCTAAGTAAAAGAAGAAGATCAAAACTATGAATAGTAAAATGACAACAAATTCATAACTATCAACAACTGACTCTAAAAAAAAAAAAACCCAGACAAACAAACTAAGCAAACAAATAGAACAGGAACAGAAATGGAGATCACATGGAGGGTTATCAGAGGGGATGGAGGGGAGAATGGGGGGAAAGGTACAGGGAATAAGAAGCATAAATGATAGATACAAAATAGATGGGGGAGGTTAAGAATAGTACAGGAAATGGAGAAGCCAAAGAACTTGTATGTATGACCCATGGACATGAACTAAGCAGGGGGTGGGCAGTGCTGGTGGGAGGGGGGAGCAGGTTGGAGGGTGATAAAGGAGAGAAAAAAATGGGACAACTGTAATAGCATAATCAATAGCATATATCAAAATATAGTTAGAAAAATAACAACAGTTAATTTTTTTTCCCTAAAAACAAAAAACAAAAAGACACAAATGATGCAAGACATATTAAAAAGAAAATTTAGGTAGGGTGGGACAAAGAAGGTGAATTCATGAATGAGGTGAAACATCAGATACATGTTGTATTGTCCTTCTCACTCCCCAGTCATGGGCCGGTGTTTGGCTCTGAACTCTCAAGCCATCACTCCAAACCCTCTGCAGACAAAAGTTGAAGGTGATGACCCTCAAGCCAATTATTAGGGTGATAATCTCTATGAATTCTGACCCTTGTTTTTAACTTTTCCACTAACCCAAGACTTTAGGCCCTCATCAACATTAGGGTCATTAAGACTCTACAGAGGGAACATGAATTATCACAGAAAACTATGCACTCTCCAACATTCCAGCCAAACACAAAATGGATCAAGAAATAAGGAGGCCTCTTGCTGCAGAGGGGATGGTAGCTGGGTGGAAGACCTGGGCCAATGTTCAGCCAGTCCCCTGGTTCAGAAGCTGTAACCATGGCAACAATAATGATGGCAGCTCTACTCCAACCAGCAATAACACCCTTAAGAGGCACCAGTAAAAAGGTGAGCCTGTCATACTTCTGGGCTGGGCTGTTGGCAAGGGAATTTACGTAATTTTTATGCATAATCACTGGTGAAAATAAACAGCCTCTTTCATGTTAACCTTGAAAACCCATTTCTATAAAGGCAAGCATCCAGCTGCACAGCCTGGTTGAGGCCCGGTGTGTCTCTCATATAGGAAACCTGCAGCCTGCCACAGCTTTGCCTTTTATTATTTTTACTTTCTAGTAACAGTGCTGCATGGGACTTTGAACAAAATCCTGGAGGATAGTTGCTTTTGAAGCCACCACTCTTGTCTGCCTCATTCATTTCAAACAGAGGAACTTCTCAAAGAGATGAAGGCCTGTGTACAAACAACAATGCCCACTGCATTCTCTTGCCATCAGCTGTGATGTGGTAGCTTTTGATTCTGCACAAAAGCTGCCTTGTTTCAGAAACTGACTGATGGTTCTTCTGAATGAAGGAGGCAATAAGAATAAACAAACAGGGCCCTTGGTAAGGCAAGGTACTTCAAGAGAATGGGCTTGAAAGCACTTAAAATAAAATGTAAACACAAGCCTCAATGAAAGTAAAAAATTCTGAAAGGCCTCGATCTGTTTCTGGTTGATAATTTGTAGTTCCTAAGGAGCGCCTCAAGTTTGTGCAAACACATGTACACTCCTTACAGACGTCTGACTGGGGGTTTTTGGACTTTTGGGTGGAAGGAAAAAAGTTAGGTCCAAATAGATGCCATAAAGCAAGGGAATCCAGTTGAAATAAAAAACACGGGCAGTCTGAGTTGGGTTTGCGGAAGTGGAACAGAAAACAATGCGTTGAAAGAGATGATAATGAGGCATCTCTGTATAGGAGTGGACGTGTGATTTCTCTTCAGAAAGACAGACAAAGCCCTGCAAAGATTTACTGTAAACACCTTCCGCAGTGTTAGTACCTGCTCTGCGTAAGCTCTGGGAGGTGGGCTCCTCTTCCCCTGAACCCTTGTCCTTTCCTTTCACCTGATAGAAACAAACCTGTTAAAAATTGGCATGAGAAATCTAGTCATAATAAAGTTAAAAAAAAAACCCTTATGTATAGTTGGCATACAATGTCATATTAGTTTCAGTTGTAAAATAGGGTGGTTTCAGATATACTTTGCAATGGGGCCACCATGCTAAGTCTAGAAATCATCTGTCAACATGCAGACTTATCACAATACTGACTATATTCCCTTCAGCTTTATCATTGTCTCTACTGATTAAGTCACTTTCAACCGGGCTTTCTGTTGCTTGAAGCTGAATGTATGCTTACTGATACATTACTGGTCCTAAGGAGCACAGAAACATATGCTCCTGTATAGGAGTGAGTGCACAGGTTGAAGATCAGGCTTTTGGCTCAGGTAGGAAAGGGTCCAAAATGTTCCGGAGCCGTGAAGGACAAGTATTCCCTGAGATTCTTTCCCAAGTGCAGAAAAATATATGTGGTTGTGAATCTATGCTATGTACTAAGTACTAGTCATAATGACCTTGGACCTTTCATCCAACCTTGGGGAGCCTCAGTTTATTCATATTCAAAGTGGGGATAACAACACCTTTATGTCACTTGGTTTTATAAGGAGCAGATTTGGTTGTGTTTGTAAGTTAATTTGGACATTTTAAAGGGCAGCGCTGGTATCATGTCTGAGCCTAGTTTGGTGCCTGGCACATAGTAGGTATGCTCAATAAATATTTGTTGGGCCGCCATGCCATGCCTGCTGCCAACATGAGGGTTGTGGGCACTGCACCATGAGCTTGGGGGGGTGGGCTGCTCTCTGACTAATTGTTCCATGTGGCACCTACTTCAGATGTAACTTCAGGGATTTTATTAAATGCTTTTTTCTTGGCAGAGATGTCTTATGTACTACAGCCCAGATAGAGAATTCAGGTTTTGTTTTCCTTGTATTTTCCACTAAATATGCTGTGATGAGGTGTCTGTTTTGATCAAGGACACTGTCAATTATTCCTCCCATCTGACTTTCTCTATGATTTAAGGTGTGAAGACATCTGGTGGCTTTAACCTATCACTGTGGTGTGAGATGCTTTGGCTCCAATCAACAGAGTCGTGTCCAAGGCAAGCTGGCTCCCTGTGAAGTCCCAGGCTGCTGACTCAGGCATCCGCCAGGTGACAGGTGGCGCCTTTAAGTCATTGTAGAGCAAGAGGAGACAGTCACAATTGGTTATTTAAAACTTCCCTATGCCAGATCAATCAGGAAATGATTTGCTTCCTTCAAGCTTGCCCCCCTCCCGGCCCCCTGTAACATTACCTGCTCCCCCACCTCCACATCCATACTCAGACTTCGTGCGTCCACTGCTGGATCTCACTGGCTCTCGGCCTCTCCCTGCGGGACTCCGGGACTGCTGCTGGCTGCTGGTTCTCTGACACTGAGCTTTCTCTGGTTTTAGACTTGCTGTGCTCCATGCCACAATGGGTGTGAAACATGCAGAAACACCACTGAGGGCCGAAAGCTTGGCACCTGAAAAGTCTTGTTTCGGGTTTCTCCCTGAGAGGAATTATACTGGAGTAAGATGGGAAAGATGGTCCAGTGCTCGGGAGATAAAGGCATCAGGCTAGTGAGACCGGAGTCACTCCAGTCTGGATGACTTAATGAGTAGCAAGAATATAATATTTAAGTGCTAAGATGCAGCTGGTGTAACACTGAGGAACATGGCATGGGGAAGTGTGGGGTCAATGATGAGAAAGCGCACTCTCGATGCGGAGAGGGAGAACGTCTTGATACTAAGGAGGCAAAACCATGAGCTGGAAGTTGTGGGCTTGAGTATGAAGATGTAAAATCACTTGTAAAGGGGCCACCACTCCTCCCCTGGGGCAGTGGTGAGAGTTATGGGCATGGCCTTGAGGAGGACAGGCCTTTACAGAGGCGGGATGGTGACAGCTCTTAGCCTGGATCACAAGAGATCCCCTACCCCAGCCGATGGCTTAGAATTTGGTTGAAAAAAGTACTCAGCTTCTGAGGAGCTGGACTAAAGACCTAGATTGTCCCAATTTACAATCACAGGTCAGTTTGGAAGGAAAAATGAGCCAGTGAGGAAAGATGGTTTTGAAAATAGGTCAGCATCTCGGACATTCCTAGTGTTGGGAGGAAACCCAGGAGGTGCCTACCGTGTGGCCCCTCAGGTCCTGAGCCCTGCCAGGCGCGGGGGCTCCTGCCCCAGGAGGCAGCCTCTCTGCTGGACACGTGTGCTCCCTCGCCTCGTCCACCCTGCAGTGTGGTCTCATCCTCCAGGGCAGTTTCACCCACGTCTATCCTCAGACACGACAGCTCTCATTGAGGCCCTTTTTCAAGTGACAATGTCCAGTGTTTGCCTCTCTCTCTTTTTAAACATTTCTGGATCTCTTCCTTTGTGTCTGCTTAGCTACTCTCTTCTTGAATATAGACATATTCAAGTTTTCTAATTTAATTTTTAATTCAACTTTTTATTTTGAAATCATTGTAGATTCACATACAGTTGTGAGGAAGCTTTGTGCTCTCTCCCCAGTTTTCCTACTGTCTGCAGCCAGTAACCATTTGCCCAGTAAGTGAACTGACCCCACAAACGCAACATGGACTGTTGGATTTGGGCAGCCCTGGCGCGGGGTAGTGTGGGGTGATTGGGGGAAGAAGAGGGGCTGTGAACCGTGACAAAAAATGGCCCCTGCCCCCATGTAACTTACAATGCCTGACTCTGTGCATGGCCTGGCTACCTGCTCTTCTCTCTGGGCCTTACTCTCTGGGGTGCCCAGGTCCTATGTGTGTCAGCCCCAGGGGGACCAGCTGGAGCTTTTCTGTCACAAGCCTGCTCTAGAGGAGAGCCAGAGGGCACAAACCCTCCCCTGACACCCCCAACTCAGACATACATGCCACTTCCCAAAGGAAAGCCATTTGTGTAACTGTCAGTGTTGGACTAGAACTGTCAAAGTATTCAAATCCACCTCTAGTCACAGTTCTATTTTTCCTGCTTTGGTATAAAAATACCATTACTTTCTCACCAAAATTAAAAATAACAGCAAAAACACCTGAGAGCTAGGTGAGCTTGAACAGGTATCAGAAACGTCCCAGAGATGAAAATACGATATGTTAATATCAGGTACAACAAACAGCACAAGGGGGCACAGGCCCCACTTCCTGCCTCCCCACCCCCATGCTTTGCCCTCATCCCTGCTGCACAAAACTCAGCTGGGTTTCTCCCATGGCCACCGTGCCCACAATTGCCCCACACAAGCCCAGATGGCTGCCTTTATGATGGCTCCGTGATGCCTCATTACCCTTATTATGTACTAGTATGTGCATCCCATGTTAAGTTCACGGTATTGACTGTGCTAGGGTAATGGATTGGCTAGTGACTCTTTTTCTGAGCAGTTACTCGGGCTTGCCATCTGGCGAAGCTAATAACCAGATGGTGAACCTAAATAACCTCAGTCTGGTGGAGGTAGAAGGGACCCCAGTTGGCTATGTTCTTGCCATCTGCAGCCTCCTTCTTTTGGAGTGAGACGTCCGAGAATTAGTCATGCTATTTCTTAATTGAGTAGCTATTTGTTATCAGAAACACCCCCACTTCACATATGCAGAACTCTGCTCTCCAGCATCTTCACCACTTTAGAAAACACACAGGAACCAGGAGGCGAGCCAACAAAGACTGTGTGCAGCCGAGATGCAAGGAAGCCTGGGCCTCCTCATCAGAAGGCTTCTTTGAGCCTCACTCTGAAAATACTGACTCCTACTTTACACTCAGTGATTTCCACAGAGTTCATCTGCTCTCCACGGATTTGCTCTATTGGAAGCTGCAGATTAGAAGGGATGGGAGGGTGTGTAACATACAGACACTGATAGATAGGGAAGAATGCCTGAAGACATTGAAACCATTCAAAGCAGACCCTAGAACTAAAAGCACAACAAACTGGGTCGTTTAGTGAGGGGCACAGTGTGCTGCAGCCCTTGAATCCTATTCCCCAAGGGCACCACAGTGAAGTAATGGTCTGGAATAACAAACCCGTGTCATCAGCATTGTTCATTCTGATCAGTAGACACCATTTCAGGGGCAGGGACCTTTCTTATACATTATGGAGATGTCCTCTCTAAACGGTTAAAATAAAAAGGGTAAACATATTGGAAATTAAACACTTGACTCTTTGAGAGAAATCATGTATCCATGAGTAAAGTGGATTAAAATATTACATAAGGATTTTTAAAAGAACTTTATTTTCATTATCATAAGATATGACAGGTTCATTAAAGAAAATTGAGAAAAACATAGAAGCAAAAAAAAGAAAATTAGACATAGCTATAACTTCCACTTCTAATACACAATCAGTTAATATTTTGTTTACTCTCTTGTTCTGTCTTTACATATATTTGTGCATTTATATCTATTCACCTTTCTGTCATCTGCCTGTGCACCTATCTAATAACCCGTTGGAGCCAAGACATAAGGAATTAAATCACAAATCATGCTACTTTGTAACGTGCATTTACCCCTACTTAGTGCAAAGGTAAGAGGCTTTTTATGTTACTGAGTAAACCCCTTCCGCATCACGGTAATGGTGTGCTGTATTCCATGACAGGACAGCCATCCATGAGATTATGGTAATGTAGCCAGTATTTACAAAGGCATGTATTGCACAGCAATATCTGGAAAATAAAAAACTGATCATTATGAGCAATTAGGGCATGCAGACTTCCTTACTAATCACAACTAGATAAATTCACTGCTGGGGCAGCAGAACTGAAAGCTTCAATCCAGGTCTTTTTGTCTTCCTGTACCACTCTGGCTGCTTGCCTCTCTCATCAGGCATTCAGCAAGGTGCTTAACCTTTATATTGATACCTCAACTTGCTTATCTGTAAATCAGGGGTGATAATACCACCTACATTAGATGGCTTTTTTGAGACCCTGTATATGCCCTATATAACGTGAACAATCATTGTTTGCCTTCCTTTCAATTAGGTAGGATGGAAACGTGTACATTGGCTGTTACACAGGAAATCTGGGGGAATGAGGTATTTCTCTCCCCAGGCATGTTCCGAGGAGCTCTCTTTTTAAAATTATTGTGACCTTTAGTGCAAACAGCTCCCCAGATCTACCTTTTTCACCATAGTGTTGGTTCCTTGTGAACACTGTGGGGATGTTGGATGTGGCCAGCCTTTAACCTGGATGCCCAGGAAATCCTTGTAAATAAAAACTGTAGCAAAACCTATGAGAACAACTTCGTCTCAGGTTCCAGCGACAAGACTGTCTCCCTTGGCTCTCCGGAAGCTCAAAGTCTGTTCTGGCAAGCACAGGTTAGGACAGTGCCCAGTGTCTTGGGCAGCCTGTGACTGAGCACTTTAATCATATGCAAAGCTGAAAGACAGGAAGCAAGCAGATCCCCACAAGCAGGCTTTCTCCCTGCCTGTGCTTTCTGGCTGGGCTGTGGAGGGAGCTCAGGGGGCTGGTGGGCACTTCAGGCAGAGCAATCGTCAAAGCCCAGAGGGACAAAAGGCAGCAAGGTGTGTGGGTTCTACCAGCTGAGGCCTGAGGTGGCTGAGATGCCCGTGGGTGACAAGGTGGTGCCCTAGGCAGGGCCAGGTAACAGGTCACACAGGGACCGATATGGCATGCTGGGAGGTCCCCATAGATACACTGAGAGAGGGAGACTGTACTGGGACAGTTTGGGTTGCAGATAACAGCAAACACAGTACTTGCCTCAGCTTAAGCTGAAAGGGTGCTTAATTTAAGGATTCCCACTGTTTCACAGAACCCAAGGCCAGGCTGCAGCATCCCTGAGGAAGGGCTGGAACAGAAAGCAAAAAGCATCCAGATTCACTTTTTCCTCACTGACACCCACCTCTGATTTGAGCTTTCTCTGCTTTTATAATTCAGATGGGTGATCAGAAATGTCTGTCCCGCAGCACCTACAGTGACATGCTTTGAATTTAGCCATCTTAAGAGAGACCGACTCTTTTTTAAAGATTTTATTTATTTTTATTTTAAGTATATTTTATTGATTAATCTATTACAGTTGTCCCTATTTTTTCTCCCATTTATCCCCCCTGACCCCTCCTCCAACCATCCCCCCACCCCCGCACTGTAGCATTCCCCCGTCTCTTAGTTCATGCCTGTGGCTTGTACATATGTTCTTTCGTTTCTCTATTTCTTATACTATTCTAACCTCCCCCACCTATTTTATACCTACCAGTTATGTTCCTTGTTCCCTGTACCTTTCTCCACCCCCATTTTCCTCCCTCCCCCTCTCCACTGATAACCCTCCATGTGATCTCCATTTCTGTGATTCTGTTCCTGTTCTATTGTTTACTTAGTTTTTGTTTTCTAAGTTCAGTTGTTGATAGTTGTGAGTTTGTTGTCATTCTATTGTTCATAGTTTTTGATCTTCGTCTGTTTTTTAGATAAGTCCCTTTAACATTTCTCTTTCTCAGTTTCTGGGGAAGAGGCTCCAATTGGCCGTCTTGAGTCAGGTGTGTAGCACTGGTCCAGTCGCATATTACCATGGTTGGAGCAGAGACATATCGTTCAAACTGGCTGCTGGGGCCCTTGGTTATGGGTTAAGGATGGGCAGTGAAAGGCTTCTCTCTCTCTCTCTCTTAACATTGGTTAACAAAATTATATAGGTTTCAGGTGTGCAATTCTATATGCAAGGCTTCTTTATGAACCAGACAGACATTCCAAATAGACTCAGTGGAAGGACAGTGCAAACTTCCAGATCCCTTCTCACCTAAGGGCTATGACTGATTGGACTCTCATTTTAATATCTGTTCTCTCCCAGCAAGCACCAAGGGGAAAGTAAGAGCGGAATCTGTGAGTGTACGTTTGGGCTGAGAAGGTGGGGGCCATGCTCCCAGGCACAGGTGTGTGACCACTTTGGAAGCAATACTGAGCTGTGATGCCACAGTCCGTAAAGAGCAAAGAGACCAACCTGGCTACCATCATCTTGGAAGTGGAGAAAAATGAATGACAGCAAACTACCAGGCAAACAGTCCTTCCATCACACAGGAAGAGATGCTTCCCCAAAGGTTATGATTTTCAACAACAGATAAACAGCAAATTAATGGCAATCAAAATACAAGGAATCTTTCCCTACCCATGATCTGATCTCACTGTTTCCTTTTCTCACTCTTTCCTTTCAGCTTCTGTTCCAGAGCACACAGAAACTTACATTGCTTTAACAGTATAAACATTTCGTATTCCCGCATTATGTAATGAGTAGTTTCTACGCCGCCTTGTCAAACTCTTAACTATCTCTGTCAGTATGTCATCCTTCACATTAAGCTTTACTTAGCACATAATGAAGGTCTGATTTAAAATTTGAAGCTATGGAGCTGGGAGTCTTAGGAAATCATTGAGGCCAAAGAAAATGAATCTGGAGAGGAGAGTGAATTCCCTAAAGTCACATTGCTGGTGAGCTCCAGACCCGACACTAGATTTCATTAGTTTTTTCCAAATGTCGTATTTGTAGTTACTCACTAGCTATCAGGTAGCAGTGCATGGGTTTCATCTTGCTTCAAATCTCTTCTCACCACATTGCATGGCCTAATTAACGTTTGTTAGAGAGGAGCCATTTTTACTTTTCTTAACAGAGGGAAGAAGGCTTTTTCAACTCACTGTCAGGAAAATAGAGGTTCTGAAGCTGAAATAAGTAACAGCAGCTTTAAATCAGACTGGCTTCGTGACTGGTGGATAAGTTAGCCCGTGCAGACATTTATGTTTCCCAATTTTGGCTCTCTGTCTCAATGCCCTTTGCAAACTCCACAGGGGTTTTAAGCTTTAAGTCTGGTTATAAGTTTATGCAAGCTGTTAGTCACCTTTTTAGATGAAAAGCACCACAGGATTATGCTCGACAGTGCTCCGTGCTTCACTACGGATTCCTCTGGAGTAATTCATCTACGGTATGAATTTGAGGGAGGAGTGATTGCACAGACATATTTCAAAACACATTTGCATTTGAAAACAGGGGTTTATCAACTAAAGGAACTATTTTTGAAAGGGACACATGCTGGGAAGATTTAGAACAAGCAGAACAATGTAGACATGATAGCTATAAATTGCCCCAAAGCTTAAAATACTGGGGATTCTTGGTCACACAAAATCCTGGACATGGGTTGAATCATGAATATCTGGCGCTGTATCTTGGCAAACATATTCGAAAAGGAACTCTTGTCGCTGCTGTGTCTCCACCTATCATTCCAAACATTCTAGGCACGCGTCACACAACTGCAAGCACACGTTTGACTAGTTGCAAACCAGTAGAGAAGTCCAAGTTTGGACTCGGAGGAGGGGGTAGTTTCTGGGGCCAGATTTCTTGGGTAGGTATCTTGGGTCTATGATTTACTCAATATATGGACTTGACTGGGCCTCAGTTTGCTCCTCTGCAAAATGGGGAGAATATTCTTTAATGCACAGAATTTCTATGTGGAATTGGTTGTGTTAAATCATGTACAGCAACACTGCTCTCAAACTTGAATGTGCATACATATTTCCTGGGATCATGTTAAGATGGAGTAGGGACAGAGAGAGAGACAAATACTGGATGACCTGACATATATGTGCAATCTAAACAAGCCAAAGTCATAGAAGCACAGAGTAGATGGTAGGGGGTGGAGGAGACAGGAAGACCTTGGGCAAACAACACAAACTTCCAGTTCTCAGAGGAGTCAGTTCAGGAATCTAATGTACGGCATTGTGAGTATAGCTAATAATACTGTATCATAACTTGAAAGTTGCTAGGAGAATAAATCTGAAGTGTTTTCCTCATACCAACAACAATGGAATGGTAATTATGTGAGTGGAAAGATGTGTTAACTCATCTTGTGTCAATTATATCTCAATAAAGCTGGGGGGGTAAGTAGGTGCAGTGGGTCCAGGGTGTGCCTTGCGATTCTGGGTTTCTGACTGGCTGGGGGTGCTGCCTTCTGGTCTCCAGGCCACGCTGGGGGCGGCAAGGATGTGAAGGGCCCATTCCTGAGCCACGGTCGGCAGTGCTCGTTGTGGTTACCCTTCAGGTGGACTTCTCCTTTTTTCCCTACCTCATTACCAATCCTTTGGCATACCTCATCCTTCTAGTGTTATTTCTTTCCTTCTGTTCGTGAAAAGTCTTCCAGACCTCTTGCTCTAGCTGCTCCTGTCAGGTTCTTGACATTGACTGCACGTGCCCTCATGGTGGTGTGTGGGTGAAGGAGACAGCAGAGATGCTGAGATGGGCACACTCCGATTTGGAAAGAGCAGCTCCACCTTTCTTACTGTGCCCTGCTTACACCATGACAAACACTTGCCAATTAAAGGGAGTTTTTTCTGAGTTAAAAGGGCCTTTGGGGCAGTTAGTCAACTTAAGGCTCAGGACAGCGGTCAGAGCTTTTGGATGGTGTCCCCTCCCTTCCCCATTCCCCAGAGCCTTTGAGCAAGGGAAGCTCCCCGTCCTCATAGGCTGCAGGGAGCAGCTCCTCATCTGAGTGCTTGTTTCTCTCTCTGCTCCCTCTGACCTCCAGCGGGACTCGTTCTAGCCCCGACCTCTGTCCTTGTGCATCTGCAGTTGACAAGGTGCAGTTAGGCATCTTCAGGGCTTGGTGTTCCCCCTTATTGACTTGACCCCATCTCAGGCCTCACTGGCCTTCTGGATCTCCCGAATATCAGTCACATGCTCCATCTGTCACCTGACCTCTCACCATGGCCACCCAAGGTGGGGACTGTGCTCTCAACTCTGAGTCCTTTTCTATCCCTCACCAGGTAAAGGTGAGAACTTTGGACATCTCGCACATCATACGTGAGCAGAGATGTTCAAGGGCCCTGGGTCTGGACCCCTCTCTTCCTGAACACCCCACATTGTCATTTCTACCCTGCTGTGGTTGCCCCATGGTGGCACAGGTACAACATAATGTGGTCTCCTCTGGAGTTCCAAACTGAAGGTGGGGTGTCCCTTGCTCTGGGTTCAGCCTCTCCTTCTCAGGCTCATCCTTTTCAGGGTTCTCCACCTCCTCCCACTGAGGGCTTTCCTTTCCCTCCCACCTGTTGGGAATTGCTCTTTGTCTTCCTGTCTTCCTTCTGTCCCACTCCATGGACTCTTCATTGCAGATGCATCCATCCCACTACCCTCCCTCAGGCAGTACACCTGTGTCCTGACTTCCATGATGGAGAGGAAATGTGGGGAGGGAAAGTTTGCACTTGTTGAGAAGGGAAATTAGATTTAAATGATTGAAAAACATTATCCTTACTGCATATAATAGCTGTTGCATAAACAATAGGAATAAGAAATTGACCTCCTTTGCTTCTTTCCTTTTTCTTAGCAGATGTTACCAATCTGTATATTACAGCCTTGGAAACCTTTTTAACACAGTGTTCCAGGCAGCCAGGAACAATCAGCAAGAGCTGGCCTTGGAGATGGACACTTCTTTCTATCACTGGAATAAAATCAAGCTTGAGGAAGGTAGTGAAAATAAGCAAGCAGTAAATCTCACATACAAATAGACAATGCAAACTTTAAATCTGGGAACTATATCATTGGAAACCACTTTAAAATTTGAAATCATTGTTACTAAATTCATAGAAGATGATCATTTAGCCTCTCCTTGCATAACTCTAGTATCCAAGAGCTCACTGCCTGTTGACAGTGAATTGCATGTTGGGATTATTCTAAGTAGTGGAAAGACTTTCAGTGCATTGCACTGAGACCTGCTTCTTGCAACTGGCTCCTACGCATGTCATTGAATTACCATCCACACCACTGGCCCTGTAGCTATTTGAAGGCAGCCACCGTGGCCCAATCAAGGTCTCCTCTCTAGGTTCAGTCTACACAGTCCTTCCATGGGCACAGCCTCCAACCCCCTCACCAGCTTGGTGACTATCTTCTGGATCCCACCCCATTTGAGGAGACATCAAAAGCCAGGGAGGTAGTATCTTTGATGGTGAATGCCGACCCTCCCACCACTTAAAAAGAAATGGACACAGAAGTGTGTGTAAAGGTGCTAATTGCTGGGGATGTGTAAGGGTCCCTGCCCTCTGCAGCCTGATGCTGTGTCTCAGGAACTCCAGCTTGTCCTGCTGCCCAGCTCCTTTTCTCCACCTCCTCGTACCCGTATCTCCCTCAGGCCCCAACCTCTGGGGAAATCGTATCTCAGGTGGCTGCTCAAAGCAGGAGCACGCACATGCTTGCTTTAATGCTTGCTGGTCCAAACTACAGGCCTAATAAGGAAGCTGCAGGAGAAAATGTCCTCAGCTC
This sequence comes from Anoura caudifer, assembly GCA_004027475.1. NCBI lineage: Eukaryota > Metazoa > Chordata > Mammalia > Chiroptera > Phyllostomidae > Anoura > Anoura caudifer. Next base: position 318,160 of record PVKU01000007.1, read on the forward strand.
GAGCAGTGCCATTGAAATCACTGGTTTTTGAGAGATCTGTGAAAGTTTCTTTGTTGAAAGGAGTTGAGGAGTTCTGAAGGGGACTTTCCAGGGCCTCCTCAGTTTTGCCACCATCAGGTGATTTGAGGCTGCCTGTTAGGGTGAGAATCCAGCACCACTTTGTAGGCTGGGCTTAAGCAACCATCACTAGAAATGATGGTGGTAATAGCAACCAACATGATTGAGCATATTCTTTGTCCCTGGCCCTATTCTGCCTGCTTTACACTGATGAGCTGAGCTAATTCAACATTCACAAGTTCAGCCCCTTGACCAAGGTCGCAAAGCTACAAGGTGGTGAAGCCAGTCTGAGCCCACATGCTCTGGCTCCTGAGATCTTGCTAGAAACAGCACATGATACTGTGTATCAATGGTATTGTCCCTAGGAACATCCAACTCATATCAAAAGGCATAACTAAGCAAATTCACCAAATTATAAAGCAAAAATTTCCAAACTTTATGGTTAATGTCTCCATGTCCCAGTTTCTTCATCTGTAAAATGTGCTAATATAAATTAATGGTGTACTCTTTATATGAACATTAATGTTGCTAAAGATATGTTTTTTTCCTGCTGTTTTCCACTAAAACACATAATTTCAGTTGTTTTAGAAAAAAAAATCACATTGTTCACTCAAATTTGATACTAGGTTCTGTTCTACTGAGATCCCCATAATCTCAAGAGTTTCTTTTTTTTAAAAGATTTTATTTATTTTATTTTTAGAGAGAGGGGAAAGGAGAAAGAGAGGAAGAGAAACATCAGTGTGTGATTGCTTCTCACACATTAATGTGTGCCCCCTACTGGGGACCCGGCCTGCAACCCAGGCATGTGCCCTGCCTGGGAATAGAACCAGTGACCCTTTGGTTCCCAGGTTGGCACTAAATCCACTGAGCCATAGCAGCCAGGGCTCAAGGGTTTCTTTAGGGTTTTAGCCTGTGGGGTTCAGTTCTCTCAGACCCCATGCAAGTGCCGTGCTTGTGTGTCTTATCTCATTCTGGAATGTCTCCTGTTCCACCTGCCCACCCGAGGGCCTGCTTACTTTTGACCAAGGAAGTTACAAGTTTCTACCTAGGCCAGCTCCTCTGTGACTTCCATGACTGTTCCAGCCCACTTTGAGCTCTCCTGTGTGTTAATGTGAACACAAGCCAGTTGTCTTCCAATAACAAGCATTTTTGAGCATTTATCATGAGCCTATAATAATTGTAGATCAGGCCTGCTTAATCATACCACCATAAACATTTTGGGTGCTATGATGATAAATTTTATGTGTCAGTTTGACTGGGCCACAGAGTGCCCTGATATTTGGTCAAACATAATTCTGGGTCTTTTTTTAGAGTATTTTTGGAATAAATTAACATTTAAATTAGTGAATTTTGAGTAAAGCAGATTGCCCTCCCTAATGTGGGTGGGTCTCAACCAATCAGTCAAAGGCCTGAACAGCACAAAAGGCTTATCCTTCCCTGAGTAAGAGAGAATTCTCCTCCATGCTGGCCTCTGAACTGGGACACCCATCGGCTTTTCCTGGGTCTGCAGTAGCCTGCCAGCCTTCAGACTTGAACTGGGACATGGGCTCTGTGGAATTTGGACTTGCTGGCCTCCATAAGAGTGTGAGCCAATACTTTAGGCTAAATCTCTTTGTGTGTCATAATAATTATAAATATTATAAAATAAAATACAAATACATATACATGATATCATTATTGGCTTGTTTCTCTGGAGAATGTTGACTAACACAGGTGAGATAATTCTTTGTTGCAGGGGCTGTCCAGTGCATTGGATGTTTAGCAGCATCCTGGCCTCTATCTACTTGATGCCAGTAGCACCTGCCACCGTCCAACTGTAACAATAAAAATGTGCCCAAACACTGCAGTGTTGCCCTGGTTGAGGACCAGTGTCCTAGGCATGTGGGAGGACTCAAGAAAAGCTTCTGCTGGTGTTTTCTGCTGCTGAGGATCTCATAGTCTACTTAGGAGTCAGTATGAAGCCCGGGGAATTAATGGGGACGATTTAATACCTGCTATCTAATTTTTAGCTAAACTTGTAATTTTCTTTTTGAGGGAGGAGCAAAGAGAAATTGAAGCAAACTTTATCAGAAAAGGTGGGAGATTTATTTATGGGAAAAGGAGCAGTATGTGGGATATTAAGTAAGAAAAATTATAGTTTCTCTCCTGTTTGTCCCAGATAAGTATAATTCTTAACAAGTTATTACTTTTCAAGTATTGAAAGATTTGTTAATGAGAGAAAAATCACCCATATGGCTCAGCTCTACTGACTAACTAGTGAGCAACAAATCTTCTGTCCAATTCCACTTACAAATTTCACTTGAGTCCTGATGGTTTTGAGGAATTAAATGATTCTTCAAGTGAATCTATAATCTGCTGTGGCCCTGTACACATTTAATAACAGAATTCTGGGAGTGTAAGATTAAGAGACACAATTCTTCTGTCTTTCCCCCAAACAGTTTTATTGCTGAAATAACTCATTGAAATTGAACATTAGTAATTTATATTCTTTGCAGACACAACTTTTTGAGCCTCCTTTCTTTAGTTGTTCAATGTCGGTTGCAATGAAAGCCACCAGTTGTTGAGGAAAATTTTGTTCAATTTTCTAAGAAATTCACAGTCCTGAAAACATTTGAAAGCCTGCAGGGAATTGAGAGGTGACTGTGTCTACTGATTTCAGCAAGCTGTACATGGCTGAATATGGAATGCATGAAAGCTAATCGAAGACACAACGTGGCAATCAATAGCAGTACAGTGTGAGCTGGGCAGTGGGATTTAATGTTAGCTTAGCCTTCAGCAGGGGGCAAGACACAAGTCAGACCGGGCAGGGCAGAACCAGGGATGGAAGCCTTCCAGCTACAATTAGTGGCAGCATCGACCTGCACGGGGTGCTGGAGCTGACCTGGGGGCTGAGACACCGTTCAAAGCTGGGCTCCAGCACCTCTGCTCTCCTCATCCGCTGTCATGTGTTAAGTGGAGCTGATGTAAAAAGAGTTGATTTCTGCCTTATTACAATAAGTCACAGAATTTTGGATTTGAAGGGGGTTGGGGTGCATGTGATTCAACCCCTCCTTTTATAGGTGAGGAATTGCAGGTCAGGAGCAGTGATAGAATAATTATAATAATAGTGAAATTATATGGAATGTCAACTGTCTGCCAGACACTCTGCTGAGTGCTCTGTGACATCTCATTTTGTCTCTGTCAGGTCGACACTGTTACAGAAGAGGAAACTGAGGGTCGGAGAGGTTGAGCTCTTTGCCCCAAATCCTACTGCAGGTTCAGAGTTGATAGTATGCAAACTAAGACTCTTCCTCCAGCAGGCTAGTGCTTTCATTACTTTGCTACAGGCTTTGCTCATCTGTATAGTCTCTTTAAATCCTTTCCCGTTTCCCTTCAACTCCTTCCCTCTTTCCCTGGGCTCTTAGGCTGAACCAGACTCTGGGAAAGCAGCGTTTATTCGCCAGTGGCTGGTTGGGGTGTGGGGGTCCAGTTAGGAGAGATGATTATAGCACAAAAGGAAAGGGGCCCTGGATCCAGAAGCCTGGGACAGCTGCTGGTGACCACGAGGCCTGCCTGAGCAGGGCACAGGGCCTGGCAGACTGGGAGTGGCTGCCTCTGGGGCGGGCCTTGCGCTTGCGGCTTCTCCTCGGCCAACTGAGAGCCATGGACGTGGGAAGCTGAGATGGCTCTGAGCTGCCTAGGGAAGAATTTAGTTACTTTGGAATACACAGAGAACCTTTGTTGAATTTAAAAAAGGATGAAATGGCACAGAAGGGGGTCCCTTGTAGGGGCCTTTGGGGCTGCGTGGTGCAGCCTTGGGAGGTAGCTGGGGTCTGGCTTTGCCAGGGCCTAACTGTTGAGTTTTGTAATCGCTTCTTTAATTGCTCCTCTGCCCCAGAAGGCTGTGAATTATTGGCAAGAGAAATGGTGCCTTCTTCTTTTTACATGAAATGCCAAGCTTGCTGGCTGGCCTGTCATGTATTCAGTGGACATTTGTTGAATAACTGGGAGATCCTCAATCTTGTAGTGTGCAGAACTTGGGCTTTGTGAGGTGCAGTTAGAGCGTATCTGGAGCAGGGGTAGTGACTGGGGTGAAGCAGACCTGTGTGATGTATAAATACAGCAGTTGCATGTCCCAGATTTTCCAGAGCAGACCTGGTTTCAAATATTCTTTCCTTTCTTTTCTCTGTGAGTACATCTATATCTTCAGGCCATGTGCTCTGATATTTGGGTTTAGAAAATACAGACCGTAGAACAAGGATGCCAGTCTGTTTTCTCACAGTGGCGGGACTTCTGAGGCCTGGGTTCATCCCGGTATCCAGAGCCTGGAGGCCCTGAGGAAGCAATGTCAAGGTTGTGTGGTGAGCAAGATGCAGCAGTGGTGTTGGCTTATTTAATTACTATCTCTTCTGACCTATTTTTGATGTGTGGGTATTTCAGTTGGGGTTCTCCAGAGAAAGAGAACCAATAGGATACATTCCAGGAATTTTCTCATACATTGTGGGGGCTGGCAAGTCTGAAGCCTGTAGGGCAGGCTGTGAGGCTGGAAACTCTCAGGTAGGAATTAAGGTTGCAGTCCTGTGAGGGAATTTCTTCTTCCTCAGGGAAACCTCAGTTTTGCTCTTTAGGCCTTTCAGACGATTGGATGAGTGCCCCGCCCCGCCCACCCAACACACACATTATCGGGGCAGTCTTCTTTACTTAAAGACAACTGATTGTGGATGTTAACCACATCTACAAAATACCTTCACAGCAGCACCTAGATTAGTGCTTGATTAAATGACCAGCTGCCATAGATTAGCCAAGCTGACATAAAACTCACCGTCGTAGTGGAAGTATCTGAACTGACCACAGTTTGTTCCAAAGGGTAATGCAAAGGAGCAATTGTGGATTCGGATATATCCTGATAAATGTAGGAAGAGGATTGTCTGAAAGGGGCAGTCACCAACCTATTGACCTGCTTGTTAAGCCAGTGGGTTAAGTGAGCAAAAGTTGAATAGTGTTCCCATAAGGGGACCACTACTCTGTCCCCCAGAAGACAGAAGTGTTGAAATAACACCATGTTCTCTTCACCCTCCTCTTCCGCTTCCATGGGAAGGGGAACCTGATTTGATTGGTGAGAAAGGGGCAAATCTGCTATGGGCCTTGAGCATCTCTTGTTCTTCCTGTGTATGCCATGAATGCAGAGTCCAGCTGCCCTTCGTCCAGGCCACCACTCAGGGTTGCATCCGCAGTGAGGAACTTTGAGAAAAGTGGTGAATCACGCATGCTCAGACTTCCTCTCCTGTCACACACTCCTCCGCTCGTGCAGGTGTGTCTGGGCCCTGGGGGAGGCAGAGGGAACCGGGGTGAACACCATGCTGACACTCTGGCTGTGAATTGTTAACAAAGTTCTTCACCTCTGATCTAGGAGTCTCACATCTTCTTGCCAGCATTCACAAAAACTTAGAAGCTAGCTTGTTAGCTTACAAATAGGGTAAACCTCAGACCCTCCACAGTTTTTGACAGTAAGAGGCCTTGATTCCCTGCATGTTACACACACACACACACACACACACTCTTAGCCTCACTGCCTCCATGTAACGAGGGTCTGTCCTGGACACCAAGTTCTCCCTACTCCAGTGTCTCATCACAGGAGGAAATTGTGAGAACTGTTTTGGCTTTCCAGCTTTAGCACTAAGAAAGCTGATGTACTGATTCTTTGGCAGGCTATTCCCAAGTGGTTTAGAATCTGGAGGGGACAAGGGGGAACAGTTAGACTCTTCTTAAAACCGCAGCGTGCATGGTGTGCCGGGGTCTCTGCTAGGAGCTGGGGATGCTGTGCTGAAAAGGAAAGGGCCCTGTTCTGGTGGAGGGTGTAGTTCAGTGGGGGAGGGGCACACAGATACAAGACGAGAATGCGGGGCGCTGGGAGCTACACAAGAGGAAAGACCACCTTTCTTCCAACATTCTCCTTCTTTGTAATTAATTCTCAAAAGCCCTATTTTAATTACCTAAATTGGATTTAGGTTTTCTTAAGTTTGTAAGAGCAGCACATTTACAAATTATCTCTTGGGAAGGGTTATTTCTGCAGTGGTTAAGCTCATCATTATATGTTGATTTGTATTATTCATTCAGAGAGGATGACTTATGTCTATGATTTCAAAGTAACTTATGTTATGACCATCCCTTATATAGTAACTCAACAAAACTGCACAGAATATAGTATTAAAACAAGTTATAATGTGGATTTTTACATTATTTGAGGTATATAATCCAATATATTAGATCTTTAAGTATAATCCTAAATTCTGCTTTCATTACATTTTTCAGAAATATACTCAAAGTAGACTAGAAACCCAGGAATCCACAATTTCCCCCATCTGTCTCCCTACCCATGAGTGACTTGCTAGGCACTAGGAAAATAGGGGTAACTGAAAATAAACTTTTCAAATACTCTAGTCTCCTAAAAGGAGAAATGTATTTAATCATACACATAATGAAATTTTACAGAAGTTTTATTAGCACTTAACACCTAGTTATTCATGCAACAGAGCCAGTCTTGGAGAATGTGGCATTTCTTTCTGACTGTTTACATGGAGGAACAAGGTTCCGCCTCCCTACGTAGATGCAGATGGCCCAAAAATAACAGACATCCAAATATTATTTGTATCTCTGTCATGATCTCTTTACATTTCTGAAAGAGGATTTACAAAAAGACAACATATACAATTTAGAAATATTCTTAAGTTTCTTCCAATATAGCACCTACGGTAGCTACTTTGGGGGGTGTAAGATGAAGCCATGCCTTTGAAGATTTGCAATCAAGTAAGGATAGTAATTATCATCATGTGTTTATGAGTGTACTTGCCCGGCAAGAGCCTCTCTTTTCAATATAAAGACTCTTTCATTGCTTCTTACAATGCCTTTATCAACGGTATGCTGGCCACAGTGTTTCTGTATGAACCCACATCACCAGTCAAGATATCCCTAGTGGATGAAAGGCTAGAAGGGAATGTGATGAGGAAGTGGGGAAGGAGCTAACATTGATTGATACCTACCCTATAACGGACACTTAGTTACCTAACAAATTCACAGAAGACTCCAGGAAGTAGTTATTAATGCCCTCATACCTCCCTTTCCATTTTTTTTTTTCAGATCACAACATTAAAGCTCAAAAATGTTAAAACATTTCTCTCAATCCAGACAGAAAGTGGCAGAGCTGGGATTTTAATGCCTGTTTAACACGAAAGCCCAGGCTTTGTCTGCTACTTAATGACCTTCTAAAAGTGTGTGTGTGCTTTCTGAAGTACGCAAGCAAATAAACAAGCGGGCAAGAAGCAGCAAGTAGTCTGGGACTGAAAGTTTTTCTAATAAGCTGGATAACCATTGGCAGACATGTAGAGGGGGTTAGAGCATTGGTGGGGGGGGAGTTGGATAGAAGGATATTTAAACCCCTCTCCTCACTGGGACTCAACCTCTATGAAAACACAGGCAGAGTTTGCACATATTTTCCTTTTTGTGGGATCTTCTACCACACTCCTCTACCAGGACTGGAGATAGTCATCCGGGCAGAAAATGTGAAAGAAAAACCAGGCCCTTGGGCCCGATCACTACAGAGCTTATTACGACTCAGCAGTTCATCCCGCTGAAAATGTAACTCATGTTACGCGTATGTTTCCCATTTATTTTTTCCACAGAGGGAAGACCCTGCAAATCAATCATGTCAGATTTGGAGGAAAAGGAATCTTTTAGTTTTGCAGAAGTTCCTTCCCCAGAAGGACCAGACCATTTTCATTTCAGATCCTGTAATGGACTGAATGCTTTGTTGCCCTTCAATCATATGTCGAAGCCCTAACCCCCAATGCAATGGTGTTTGAAGGTGGGGCCTTTGGGAGGTAATTAGGCTTAAGTGAGGTTATGGGTGTGGGCCATCAACAGTGGGATAGTGCCCGTTGTTGTATAACAAGAGGAGGAGAGACAGAGCTCTCTCTCTCTCCGTCTATGTGAGCATGCAGCAAGAAGATGTCCGTCTGCAAGCCAGGTAGTGGGCCTTTGCCAAGAACTGAATCTGCTGGCACCTTGATCTTGGATTTCCCAGCCTCTAGAGAAATAATTGTCTGTTATTTAAGCCACCCAGTCTGTGATGTTTTGTTATGGCAGCCTGAGCTGACTAAGATAAACTGACCCCCTTGAGGCCATTATTAAACCCATTTTTAATAGGTGGGCTGGTGGATCTACTGGGGAAAAACCCGTTTGAGAGAGAGGTTGTGATAAGACCCTTTGAGTTTCACAGATTGAAAAGAAGAGTGATTCCTTGGGGAAAGAAGGCAAAAAGTGAAGTTTAGAGAGCCGCGAGAATCTTTGCGGGCTGGGCCAACCCCTCCTTGCACCATGGGTGTGCTGGGGGCAGAAATTGCTGAGCATTAAGAGCTGTGACCTGGGAACCTGTGCCACAGCCTCCTTCTGTGCAGTGTGGGCTCCTCCTCCAAGTTCCAAGGACTGTGTGCAACCGTCTCTCCAAATGGCAGCGAGAGACACTGGCGAGATGGACTGACCGGACACCAGAGCTCAGCGTGGGACTGTGGGCCCAGATGGCCCATTCTTTCTTTATGTATTTGTTTGTTTTTTTTTATACTCAATGTTATTTTGTATTGGTTTCAGGTGTACAGCACAGTGGTTGGACAATCATATACTTTACAAAGTGGTTCCCCTGATATTTCAAGTAACCACCTGTCACCACACATAGTTATTACAATATTATTGATTATATTCCCTATGCTGTACTTTACATCTCCGTGGCTATTTGGTAACTACCAATCTGTACTTCTCCATCCCTTCACCATTTTCACCCAGTCCCCCAACACCTCTCCCCTCTGGCGACCACCAGTCTATTCTCTGTGTCTGTGAGTCTGTTTCTGTTCTATTTGTTCATATTGTCCCATCCCTTCTTTGGCCTGTGTAAATCTCTAGTGTTTTTGCATTTTGTTTGCTTGGTTTTGGTTTGTTCTTTAAAACTATTCACAAGAAGGAGGAAACCCAGAAGGCAGGGCTGGAGCCAGTAAATTTGAGTAACATAGTCTCCGAGATTTGCAGCAGGAGATGGGGGAGCATCTGCTCCCGGGTTGGCCAGGGTCCCCTCTGTCTCCAGTGGAGGAGACAGGCTGAGACAGAGAGGAGTAACCACAGCCCGACTCTTTGCAGTCGCTGGGCACCCACAGTCTTTGCAGAAAAATCTGTATCTTTATTTCACTTAGTCTCCGAACTCTCAGACTTGGCATCTCAAGAACAAACTTGTGGAAATTGTGGAGGAAGTCTTGTTGCAGTCTGAAGGGTAGTTCTACTTGGAACATCAGTGTTCAGATGTTTGCAGTTTTGTGTGTTTGTCACTTACAGCTGAAGTAGCAGTGACAACAGCAGGGAAATATAGATCCAAAGGTTCGATATCTGCTCTTTCATGTTTGTTGCTACACAGGTTTACAAAAACAACAAACACACAACACTCCCCCATCATGCATGATGTGACTGAGTGATAGATCTTTGCGAGCAACTGGAGAAGTTCGAAGTGGGCTGAGACAGGCTGGGAAGAGACGGTGGCGAGTAAAGCCCCTGGCTCCAGATACCCTGGTTGTAAACGTCCTGAAGTCTGCTTTGTTGAGGACCCAAGAGCAAAGGCCAAGGGTAGGGCTGGGGGAGATCTGTCTTTTTTCCCTACAATTTATTAGTTACTCTTCCTTTGGGCCAGTCACTCAGTTTTATCTGTGTCTGACAAATGCTCACCAGCGCTGAGCACGTGTCCTGAGAAAGACCCTGGATCTTACGTCACCGTGCCTGCAGGTGCTGCCTTTGCTCTCCCAGAAGCCCCCTGTGTTTGGGCAGGCTTCGATTTCTCTCTTGGCTCCAAGAATCACTCTCAGGGACCTCATGAATCTGACCATCTGCTCTGGAAGTTCCTTTACTTAGGGAAGGATTTACTTTTACGTCTTTGCCAGCCAAGGGCTGGAGGGCTGCTTGGGAAGGAGGCCCAGAGCCCTGAAGGCTCTAAACACAGATGTTTCCTTTCTGTCCTGGCCTCCCCTTACCTTCACCATGTATCACAGCAGGTCTACTTCTGAAGCCCTGGCTTCCTCCCCTTCCTTTTGCCTGTAGGCTGCTCTCATTTCTCACTTGAGTGCCTGACAGCATCGTAACTCATCTCCCTACCTTCAGATTCTTACATTCCAATCCATTCTTCTCTGCACCCTCAGGGTAGTTGGTTATTCACTCCCACTACGGAATGCCCATCTCCTCTTTCCTTCCCAGAAAAGTATTCATCTTTTATCACCTCCTGTGAGAAGCCATCCCAGGCCCCTTTGGGGGAGATTGTTCCGTTTGGTCACCTCCTTCTTTGTGCTTCCATTGCCCAACAACTAAGCACCGAAGAGCTGGAGAGCTCCTCCCATGTGCCCGGTGCTGTCCAAGCACCTCTGTGCATTGTTCCACTTCATCCTCACAGAGCCTTGGAATATCTGCACTTGCCTCATCTTCATCTTCATGGAGGAAATGGAGCACAGTTACTTAAACCTGTGCAAGGTTAGTGGCTTGATGGAGAAGGAGGCAGAATTTGAACCCAAGCAGTCCAGCCCCAGCCTGTGTTCTTAATCACCACACCTCTCTGCGCCTGTGTATCTCTGTGAGAGCAGTTATCACATTTTATGTTTGTTTATTTACATCTCTCCCTTCCATTACACTGAACATCTTAAGGGCAGGAAAACTGTCTCATCCATCACTGAGACTAGAGAGACTCAGTAAATACTTGAGGGAGGGGGAAGGAAAAGGAGGATGTGTCGCCACGATTTTATGAATAAGGACATAGAAATAAGTCAGTAAATAGTTCAATTTTCCTAGGGGTCAAGACCAGGTCTATGTTACTAGAGCTTTATAGGAAGACTTTGTTCTATACAAAAAAATTGAATAACTTTGCTGTAAGCGAAAAGCCAATATTCTAAGAAAGTTGGGACCACAGTTAGATAAGCCCAGAAAAATTATTTTAAAAATGAAACAATGGATCACAATCATCATATACTTATTTTTCTCCACAATTTTTTAAACTCATTCAAATGTGGTCTCTGTAGGTATAATCTTGAATCCAGGTAAGAATATTTACAGACAAATGGCTGATTCTAGAGCAAGAATCCTCAAATGTTTGCTGACCCCTTTGAGAAGCTGGTGAAACCGGTGGATTCTTTCACTAGAGAAATGTGCATGCCTGTTCTGGAGAAATGACTAATATTTCCAGAGATTCCTATTGTCTGAGCACAGGAAACAGCTCAGGTGGGGCTGAGGCTCAGGCTTTGCAGGGAGATGGGTACAGGCATCCAGTACTACGCTTGTGACACTCCCCCCCACAAACCTTCTGTCCAATGCTGCTAATGCAGATGGTTTGTTTTGACTCCTGATTTCTGATGCCCCCTCCTATTTGACTGGCATGGAGGACAGCAGGCTCTTTTTGATTCTAAAATTGTATTAAGAAAATAGAAAGAGACAACCACCACAAAATTGTTGAACATTTTTTTTTTTCTTGCAGTGGGCTGGTTATGTGGGAAGAGGGTTGTTTATATAATTACATAGTCTTAACTGAATATTTACTCTGTTCAAGTCAAACTATTCAGCCAAGGCCCAGAGGGGCCCAGAGGGGGACGAGGCTGGGGCTGAGTGGGTGAGAAGAGCCCATGGTGAGGTGAGATCACAGAGAAAAGGGTGTGTGTATGTAGGGGGGCAGCTGTCTGTCCTGGGCCCTGGGGACCACTGTGAAGACTCTGGCTTCCATTCTGAGAGTTCTGAGCGGAGGGGTAACATGACCTGACTCTGTTTTAACAGGATCTCCCTGGCCACTGAGTTGAGAATAGATTAGAGGAGGCCAAGGAGTTGGAAAGGGGTATTTGCAATAATCTGACAGAGAGAGGACGATGGCTAGGGCAGGGTGTAGCAGGCGAGGCCTGAAGACATGGTTGGACTCTGAATGTCTTTTGAATGTAAAGGCATGAAGATTTTCCTTGGATTGCTCTGAGGGAAAGAGAAGAGTCAAGGATGACTCAGGTTTTTTTTGGCCTGTGCAACTGGAAAAATAAAATTGACATTTATTGGGCTGGGGAGGCTGTAGGGAGGTAGCAGCTCCACTTGGAGTGTGTGTGAGATGCCTAGTTAGACATCCAAGCTCAAAATGCAAAAGGCTAGTTTTCTTTATGCCATTAAAGTCAACTTTCAAATCTTTTTATATATACATCTAATGATTCTTTCTTTTTAATCCTCACCTGAGGATATGCTTACTGACTTTAGAGAGAGGGGGGAAGAGAGGAAGAGATAGAGAGGGAGAAAAACGTCCATGTGAGAGAGAAATATTGATTGGTTGCCTCATATGTGCCTGACTGCGGACAGACCCCACAACCAGGGCATGTGCCCTGACCGGGAATTGAACTCGTGACCTTTCAGTTTATGGGATGACGCTCCAACCAGTTGAGCCACACTGACCAGGGCTAATGATTCTTTAAAAAAGATACACACTTTCACTTGTTCATTGATTTTCAATTAATTTATGGGCACAGATTAAAATTAGTCCCATTTACAAACTTAGTTAATTACATTCTCTTAAACATCTTCAACTGCATTTTTAAGTTTAATATGTTCACTTTTGAATACCTCAATGCCTGGCACGGTATCCTTATAACATATTTAATAAGCAAAACTCTCTGAAGCATTTAGATTACTTTTGTTTCCAATAAATGTATAATTAGAGTAAATCAAGTTCCTTTAAACATGCCACAGCCCTTTATGAACTTAAAATTTTTTCATCTGTTTTAGCTAAAAGTAAAAATAAAAAGTGTCAGATTCTCTTAAACATGAGAAACACTTCATGTTTTTTTTTTTAAGTTGTTGAGGGAGATGACACTGCTTTCCATGCTTAAGTTAAAAGGATGTTATGAAGACAGCCCCAAAAAACAGAGTTTGGACAATATAAACAAGTTCTAAAAAGTTAAGGTGCTATTTCCATGCCAGGAAAAAGCTAACGTCTGTGGACACATTGAAACCTTGTCTTGAAAGTTGAGCAGGCATTCTCTTTTCCTTCCACAAATCAAAAGGGACTCTGAGCCCTGGCTGGTGTAGCTCAGTGGATTGAGCGTGAGCTGCAAACCGAAGGGTCACCGGTTCAATTACCAGTCAGGGCACATGCCTGGGTTGCAGGTCAGGTCCCCAGTGGGGGCCATGTGAGAGGCAACCACACACTGATGTTTCTCTCCCTCTCTTTCTCCTTCCCTTCCCCTCTCTTCAAAAATAAATTTAAAAAATCTTTTTAAAAAAGTGACTCTGAAAAAAAACAGATACTTTAAGTAAGGTGTCAATGACCAACAGAGATGCCCTGTGCACAGAGATGCCCTGTGCCTTCTCTTCCAGAGAGATAAGATTGATGTCATAACAAAGGGTCTTTTCTAACTGTGAAATTCACAAATTCTAGGGACAAGGTAGAGGGCCATGGCCTGCTAGGCATGGAGGCCGGCACAGACTACATTTGGTGCTTGCTGGGCAGTTGGATGAAATCACAGCAGGTAGGCAGCCACCTACCCTACCAACACTGTCCACATGTGAGGTGGGGAAAGAGGAAGCTCAGCTGCAGCATTTGATCCTTAGGCAGGGGAGCTGGGGCAACTTCCCAGGGAACCTGACAAGATCCTGGTAGGAGTGCCTTGAGAGCTTCTTGCAGATAGACTCACTACCTTTTCCTCTGCAGTTTGGGTCAGGTTGGTTCATCTCAAAGGGTCTGTTCACAGTATCTGCCTGGCAATGGTTTCCCCTGGGCCAACTCACCTGGCAGCCCCTGCTGCTGGAAGCAGTTGACACCCTCCTACTATGTATGATGTGGGCCCAGATTCATGAAAGAACTCACCACCCCAGACCTGCACCCTTAGCTTCTTCTCTGGCAGTTTATGGACATGGGCAGAGGGGTGGTGGACTCAGATCTGGCTTCTGGATGATGGTTGGCTGCTGAAGCCAGAGTGGACAGAGGGCCAGTGAGCCGTGGCTTTGGTGATGGCAATCCCTTAGCATGACTGAGATCCCCTACCTGAGGGTGACTGGCTTTTGATTTCAGCCTGCGGCTAGCTTGCTGGCCAAAGTGAGGAGTCCTGCCTCTGCCTTTCCCTCCCTTCCTTCTCCTTTGCTCCAGGGTCTGGGGGTGATTGCGCTGCCCCATGGGATGGAGTGAGAGCAGCAGGGCTGGGAGCCAGGAGGGAGGGGCCCCAGAGACTCGTGTGGGATTTGGCATAATTCATCTTGGTTCTATAACAAGGTCTTTCCAAACCCAGCAGTGCTTCACTGTCTCCTTTGAGTTCTTTAAAAATGCAGATTCTCTCCTTTTACTATTAAGACTGATTTTCAGTAGGTCCGGGGGCGTGGGCAGGCTCCAGGTGTCTGCATTTTAAATGCATCTCAGGTTCATGTTTAGGAATCTTGCTGTCTGGTCCCTTCTGCTTTTTCACATCAAGAGATACTGGTTTTTTTTTTTTTAAGGGAGCAAACCAGAACCAATCATGTTGTTGCTCTGAGGCCTGAGACAAGGAAATCTGAACCCATCAGTCTGTTAACCGCTGGAGGTGAATCCTGGGGGGGAACACTTTGTAATTTCAGATACTAAAAACGAATGGTATTATGGATTGACTGTTAACAGATGCCCCAAGATGGTTATGATTCCCCAGGGTGAAATCAGTAAACATTCTTCCAACTTAAGCTGCAGGAGACAGGCAATTTCACAAAGAGATGCTTTCTCCATTTTTATGAGACAACCATATGCAAAAGAGCTTGTGTCAGGCATTGTGTTTGTTGGACAGGTAGCCCGAGTCGGGGCTGTGACCTGTCTCAAAATGGTCCTTATGTTGAGACAGGGAAAGGTCAATGTCAAGGTCATTTACTTTCTTGAGGGCAGAGAGGAGAGAGACAGGGATGGCTCTTGGAGGTAGCTGTTGAGAACACTGAACACTCTGGGTGCACCTGATTCTAAATTAAACTGGATGGGAAGAGGTCTGTGTGGAATCAGTTACATTCAAAATCAAATGAGGATGAGTGAGTGGGTGGAAAGAGGCACTGTTGTGAGTTGAATTGTATTCCCCCAGGAAAAGATAAGTTGGATTCCTAACCCCAGTACCTCAGAATGTGACCTTATTGAGAAACAGAGTCTTTCTTTACAGAGGTAATCAAGTTATAATGACATCATTCAGGGGAGGGGGCCTTAATCCAGAATGACTGGGGTCCTTATAAAAAGGGAACAGTTAGACACAGGGAGAACACTATTTGGAGATGGAGGCAGAGATTGGGGTGATGCATCTACAATGCAAAGAGCATCAGATATTGCCAGCAAACCACCAGAAACTGGGGGTGATGTGTGGGACAGCACTCGGAAGGAGCTAACCCCACTGACACCTTGATCTTGGCCTTGTGATCTCCAGAACTGTGAGATGATAAATTTCCATTGCTTGAGCCATCCAGGTCGTGGTGCTTTTATGGCAGCCCTGGCAACTCATACAGGCACTGTACCCCTTGTTATGGATCTAAGCTCCATGAGGGCAGGGATTTTATCCTGTTCATATTTTCTTTTCAGTGACTGGTACAGAGTAGGTGCTCAACAAGTATTTGGCTAAATGAGTGGGTCCTTGGGAGGACTGAGGACTCACAGATAGCAATAGCCACCATTATAAGCACCTGCTAGGCAGACATAGCACTTGCTGCTTGTGAAGGTTGTCTCTAGTCCACAATGTAACCTATAAGGTAGGTCTTATTTTTCTCATGTTACAGATATGGGAATTGGGGCTGAGAGAGATTAAGGAAATTGTCCAAAGTAACACAGTAAAGAAGAGGTGGACTTGGGACTGTAGCTCAGGCCTGCCTGACTCCAAAGCCCTTGCTCTCATCACTAGCTAGGGCCTTAGCAGGGACCAGGCAGGCAGGCAGGGCCAGAGTCACCCAGAGAGCAGGCCCCAATCAGTGGTTCAGAGCCAGGACTCCAGACCCTAGAGAGGGGCGCTGCCAGAGCAGGCACTCTGGGCAGAAACCTCACTAAACCAGCTGGGGCATGGGGCTGGGGGGAGGTGTGACAGTGGGGGAGTGTGCAGGAGCCCTTCATCAGACATGTATGGGTGTGTGCATGCGTGCACGTGGCCTAGGGGTTGCCATGACATCGCCCAAAGCCTGTGTAGAGTTCTGGGTGGACCTGCCCTGAACTCTGAGAAATACGCATGGTAAGAGATTGTGTCTCAAGATGGCTGCTCCGTGGCTGGCAGGCCATCAGGAAAGTGGGCACATTTAAGCTTTCAAACCATCAGCCATTCCTTATGCAACTTTCTGTGTGAGGTTGACATGACACAGAGGTCAAGAGACAGATTTTTAGGGCTATATTAAGGACATGTTCCCTGATGTCCCCAGCAAGGCTACTCTGGAGAGAGGCTCTTTCCTTTTTCACCTCCAACCTGGGAGGGAGCAATTCTTCTTTTGGCCAAATCTGCAGGCTGTCCCACTTACGCTCTAATCCTCAGGAAAGAAGAACGAGTTCCTAGCATAGTGTCTGGCTCAGAGTTTCTTCAATAGATGTTTGTGGAATTAATGCAATGAGAGGCATGTTTCGGCTGGGCCTACCAGGACAGTTCATACCATGGACAGAGATCCTTGGTATGAGTGACCTTGCCTCATCATAGGGACAGAAGGTCAGGGGACATCTGTGGGTCAGTGGGCTTCCCGGTTGAGAGGATGGCCTTGTAAGAAAGGGGGGATCTTTGCCGGTTCTGTGATTGGAGACAGAGCATTCTCTCCTGGTTCGTTCAAACCTGCTCAGCCATCTTTTGCTAAGCCCCTAAGTGAGGAAGAGGTGAGCTCCTGGGGCTACTCAGATTCACCTCTTCCCCATATTGTAGTAGTTATTGTTATTGTTATTGTTGTTGATCTCAGAGCAGCATGAACCAGCTGTACTTCTAGGACATTCTCAGATACATGATCTCCCACAGAGGCTGTTTGAAATGCAGGTTCCTAGGTCTTTCCTCTACAAATCTTGATTCAGCAAATCTGGGGAAGGACCCAAGGAATCTGCTCGCAGGTGATTCTGGTGCAGCAGGTCAGAGGATTGCACCTGGAGAAACTGAGCCCTACATTCCCTCTGACATGGCAAAAGTAGGTGAGCTCTCGGGCATCTTTCAGTGGGAAAGGTCTAGTATTCTTTCCAATGGTGCAAAATATAAGCATGAGAAACTTGCATTTCTGATGTTAAAGGTTTTGCTGATGCTTCACTTTAACCTTGCACATCAGGAACTTGTGCATTTCGTTGGTGCAGCAGTTTACCTTGTTTCCAGGCAGGTGTGAGAATCACTGCCCACAAAGCAGGAAGGAAGATGATGAATTGGAAAGGACTGGGGCCCACCCACTGTCTAGCTCAGGGTGCCTCCCTGGGCTGACCAGTAGATCAAAGGGATGCTAATGGAGGGGAATATGCATACTTTCCTGACACTAGCTCCCCAGGTAGGTGCTTTCTTTTTTGTCATGAAATAACATGAAGAGAGGAAACCCATGGCTTTGTACTGCCTCCTGTGGTGGAACATTCCAGAGATGTGAAGTCTCTACTGTGCCCTCCCAGTCCTCCCACTGTGTGCTAATGACGTGAGATGAGAGAAGGTGCTGGTTCTTCCTGGAAAAGCAGTCGATACTGAAGGTGACTCAGGCGCCATGGGTCCTGTTACCCACAAAAGGCCTCTGTACCTTAGGATGTGACCATAGGCTAAAAGATGCTATCGAGAGCACCTGTTGATGCTTTGGAAAGCCCTAGGCTCTGGTTTCCTCCCACAGAGAAGCATCCAGGTGATGTAGACTCTCCGTGAGTAACAGAAGTCTCACCGGTTGCCCTGAGGCTGACATCCATGGAGCCAGCCTCACACTCGCTCTGGCTTAGCTAGTAGGCCTGACTCTGTCCTGCGAGGGTGCTCGGAGCAGCAGGCTGCCAGAGGCTTTGTGCAGAGTGTGTGTGTAGGGTGTGCATGCGGTATGTGAGTATAAGTGTGCGATGTGCAGTGTGTTGGGCAAGGGAAAGAATCCCAGCCCTAGGTCCTGGACCTAAGAGAGCCCCTAGAACCCCAGTGGTGACTCCTCTTTGCAGGGCAAATCCCTTATTTAACTACAATGTCGTTCAGAACTTGCCCTGCCACCCTCATTTCCAGCAGAATTTCCTACTACGTACCTTGCTGTAGCCTTGCCTCCATGTGTAGGATTTGGGGGCTGTGCCTAAAACTTAACCTGTGTGATTTCTCTTCTGTCGGATCCAGGAACTGTCATCTCATTCCTGTCCCCAGTAAAACAGAACTCAAGAGCCTTTGTACTTGCTGCTGCTGCCCAAGCAGCCTCCAGTCTTCATGGAGAACAGAAGGTAAGATGTGCCAGCACTGGAATTTCTAGCTGTGAGTGCACCTACCATCAGTTTCTGTAAATTACTGATACTGACACCAAGACCAAGATGGATACCAGTGTGAGTGTGGATAGTGAAATGAACACTGGTATGGACACCGATTCCAGTGAGGCCCCCTGCTCCATTGCTAGAGCAGAGAGGCCTCAAACATCGACAGCTCCCAAGCTGTGGGTTCCCCTGCAGCCACTCACTCAGCTTCTGTCAGCTGAAGCCGACATTCCAATGACATTCCTTGTCTTGGAAAGTGGAGCCAGCACACTTGCTTATCTTTCTCACTAAGTGACGTTGAGGAACCGAGGAGATACTGGATATGGACAAATAGGAAAGTGTCTCAGGAAATGGTAGCTCTTACGGTTATTGTTTTCCATAGAGCAAGGGCTCCTATTCAGGGGGCCTGTCCTTTGGGCTCACACTGACCCTCCCTACTTCTCCTGGGTGGGAGCGTGGGCAAGCGTCCACATGTTTCCCACGAGGTCAAGGACTCACAAAACAGGAACTGAGCTATAACTAGGGTGTCCTGGGAATTTCCTGAATCTTGTGTCAAGCACAGGCAGGTGTGGGGATCTCAGAGCAGAGGGTGGAAAGGATCCCTAGGGAACAGTGATGGGATGGAAGCCTGAGGGGAGCGCAGAGCTGGGGGTGACCCTGCGCAGCAGCTGGTGGAAGTCAGTGGGAGACATCAGGGGTGAGGAGCTGGGCTTTGCTCCTGAGGAGGCAGGTGCCTTGAGATGTCGCTGGGGGCAGCGAAGGGCCCTTGCACGTAGGTGGGGGAAGCCAGAGAGTGGACCGCAGAAGAAGCTGTTCCTGTGCGGCACCTTGTCAGCCTGGCACAGGGACTGTTTGCCCATGTGGGGGTGCCAGTGAGGATGGAAATTTGGGGGTGAGTGGACCAAGACGCCTTATCTTGCTCTTCAGGGCTGTTACGTGACTGGCTGGCAAGGGTGAGGGGAAACAGGTAATGGGGAGTGTGGTCTAGTCATTTCTCTCTTTCCTGAGCATCTCTGAATGAAGGGGTAACCTCTTTGGGTTGGCCTCTAGGTGTGCCTAACTAAACCCCTAGGGTAAGCTTCCCTTACTTTGCAGGTGGGCTCTTAAAGGAGTAGTATAAAAACAATTCTGCAGGTTTTTTTTTTTTTTAAATAGGCTTATAAAATAGAACTGCTTCTCTGAAAATCTCTGCTAGAATATCTTTTGAGCTTCATTTGTCCAGGAGCCTGGTTGAATTTCCCCGCATTGTGGTGGGATCTGCCGCCCAAGGGCCCCCTTCATTGGTGACGGAGGGCAAGGTAACTCCTGAGGGCTCAGAGGTCTGCAGGTCACGGGGTAGAGCCTGTGTCAGCTTGTAAACCCTGAAGAAACTTTCCCACCTAGCCTTCTAACTTTCAAAACCTCAGGAACACAAGAAATGGGTTCTTAGCTAGCCAAAGCCTACCTCTCCAGTGATGTAATAAAGCCAGAAAGAGGGCTCTTTTGTCACATGTCTCTAAGGCAGGCCTTTTAAAAATTAACAAAGAATAAATTGATGCACTATCCTCCTTCACTTTTCATCTCCCATAGACATCAAAATGTGTTCAGAGAGGAAGAACTACAAAAGCTTTTATTTAGAATTTTAAAAACATAATAGATACTGATACTTCAAAGACAATTCCCTGTTTTTAAATGCTTTCATGTCCCTTATCTTTTGTCCCTCAGGATCACTTTGGGCTGTGTGGTACAGTTGAGGAAAGAAAGGTGAGAGATTCCAATAGGTTGTCCAGGCCCGATGGCTGCTAAGTGGGGAAAGCAAAAGTCCAGTTCATAACTCACACCTCCAGGGCCATCCCACCACACTGCCTCCAGGTGATTCAAGTTGGGTTGTATGTCTGGGGTCCCTTCACCTTCTGAGCAATAGAAAAAGGATGCTCTGTTGGAAGCCAGCCTGGTGGGTCTCTTGTTCCCTCCCAGAGCCTCCTGGGGGTGAGGAGTCCATAGCTTAAACCACTGAGTAATATGATTAATCTTTGCCTTGAAGACACAGCGCAGGCTTCAAGCTCACTGTGCGGAGTGGGCTACTGTGAGGTAAAACTCTGTAGGAAAAGCGTGGAGGCTACATGCCGGGGACCTGGTACCCAGGAAACAGTGGTGGTGACCAACAGCAGATCACAGAAGCAAAGCTGTAAAAACTATAAACCTATACGTCATTGTGAAAAATCCTAAAACCACATTCCAAATCTTAGCCTGGGCAATGACACACCTTCAGTACTGATTCTATGAAGGATCCCTTTGCTCCCCTTGCTCTCTAGAGCATTTCTGAGGCCATCATATAACAACTTGTCTTCCTGGAAGCATTGTTTCACCACTTCCCCCCCTACACGCTGACTTACAATTTGCTGAAGATTAATTTCACACCTTTTCATGTCGTAGTTAATCAATTATTGTTCATCTTTCTCCTAAACCCTTTGCCCTTTGACAGCAGGATCTTGGTCCATGTTATCCACATCTTCTGAGGGCCTAAAAGAGTCACCTGTAAGCAGTAGGTGTAATAAATGTTTCCTTAATAGAATGGGCCACACAGATAATTGGCTGGAACCGTGATGCTGGCTTGGCCTGAGCTGGCGTGTGACGTTTTCACTGCAGTACAGTAGTCCCCCCTTGTCCATGGCTTCACCTTCCGTGGTTTCACTTAGGTCTCATAATATTAAAAGGAAAATTCCAGAAGTAAACAACTCATACGTTTTAAATTGCATGCGGTTTTGAGCAGAGTGATGAAATTTCTCACCATCCTGCTCCCTCCCGCCAGACACATGAGCCATCACGACCTTTGTCAAGCACGCCCACGCTGTATTCGGCTTCGCCCATTAGTCACTTAGTAACTGTCTGGGCTATCAGATCAACCGTTTCAGTCTCACTGTGCTCACGTTCAAGTCACCCTTTTTTCCTTCATAACAGCCTCAAATCGCAAGACTAGTGGTGCTGGCGATTTGAATGTGCCAAAGAAAAGTCAGAAAGTGCTTCCTTTAATTAAAAAGGTGAGTACAGTACAGTAAGATATTTCAAAAGAGAGAGGCCACATCCACATAACTTCTATTACAGCATATTGTTATAATTGTCCTATTTTATTATGGTTGTTAATCACTTACTGTTTCTAATTTATAACTTAAACTTTGTTTAGGTAGATACATATAGGAAAAACACAGAGTATATAGGGAGTTCACAACTATCTGAGGTTTCAGGCATCAGTTGGGGTCTTGGAATGTCCCCCACCATGGGTATCCCCCATGGGGGCTACTGTATTTCTTGTCAGATGTAAAACATGGGTTTGCAAATGACTCCTCAAAAACAAATAAGGATATATAACAAGATCCTTTAAATGCTTTTACTTTTAGCTCAGTTCCACTCTTGAGAGTGTGTTTAGAAAATAATCTGAAATACATACAGATATTTCTACATGGAAATCTCATCAGAGTATTATCTGGAATAGTGGGAAATGGAAATGATCCACATGTCTAACACTATTGAAGGGATTCCATCAAATGATGGCTTATCCAGTTGATAAACTATTAGGCAGCCATTTAAATGATGTTTATTAAGACTTTTACCAACCCGAAAAAATGCTTACAATGTAATATTATATGATGAAACAAGAATTCAAAACTATAGATGAAATCTGATGTAAGATTATCTCCATCATGAGAACTGGGCATGGAAAAATTACACGGGAAAATGAAAAATTTCAAATTGATGTCTCTAAGAGGAGTCATTTTCGGTAACAGTTACTGCCACAGACTGAATGTTTGTGTTGCTCTGCACCACCTCCTGCCCTCAGTTCAGGTGTTGGAACTTCATCCTCCATGTGATGGTGTTTGAAGAGGAGGCCTTAGGGAGGTGCTTAAGTCCTGTGGCCCTGATAAATGGGATTAGTGCCCTCATAAATGGGCCCCTGCAGAGAGATCCCTTGCCTCTTAGGCCATGTTAGGATACAGCAAAAGGCCAGCTATCTAGGAAGCAGGAAGCTGGGCTCCCCATTCATCACATCTGCTGGTGCCTTGTTCTTGAACCGCCCTGGCAGAGCTGGGAGAATACATTTCTGTTGTTTGTAAGCTACCCCGTCTGTGGTGTTTTGTTATAGCAGCCCAAGGGGACTAAGGCAGTAACTTTCTTCCTTATGTGTTTCTGTGTGTATGGATTTTTAAAACCAAAACTAAAATAACCCCTCAAAAATCAACACATAAACTGTTACCTCTCTAAGTGATGAAAGTGACATAAATCAAGCCAGACAACATATACCCCAAAATTTATTACCAATTATCATGAAAAAGACAGGAGAAACAAAAAGAAAAATGGGCAACAGTGTATGAATAGACAAGTCACACGGGAGGGAACCACCTGGCTAATAAACGCCTGCAGGCATTCTTACCCTCATTAGTTGAGGAAATGCCAATTAAAAGAACAAAGTGGTAACCAATTTTTACTTAATAATGGGCAAAACCTACAAGGAGTTCTTCAACTTTCCTTTATGATCCTTGGGAAGGTAGAATGATTGGCACGTGTGTGGGGGTGGGTGGGCTCCTCATCTGTGGGAGGTGTCACATGGGGAATCAGTCCTCCAGAATCAAAAGAACTTTACCTTATGAATTCTGTGAGTGAGAAACTGTGAATATTGTATGCAGCTTTCTTATGTTTTTGGATGTAACAATTTTTTTTTATTTTTTAAAGTTAATTTGTTTTTATTGTATTTTTTCCATTACCATTTACTGCCCTTATAAGCCCCTCCCCTGCAGTCACCACACTGTTGTCCATGTCCATGAGCCCTTTTTCCTTTTCACTCAATCCCTCCACCCCCATCCTCCCCCCAACCCCCGATAGCTGACATCCTGCTCTCTGTCTATGAGTCTCTCTCTCTACTTTGATTGTTAGTTTGGTTTGTTCATTAGATTCCACATATGGGTGAAATCATATAACATTTACTTTTAAAATGCGTAGTGCCTGTCTGGGTTCTCTGGGAAGCAGACTCTGAGACAGAGACCAGCAGGTGGGGTGTTTACTAGGAACTTCTCTGGGACAGGAGCAGGATTCGGCAGAGAGAGGTCCGGCTGTCATGGGGTCTCAAGGGAAGCTGCAGTGGTAACCCTGCAGGCAGTTCTGAAGATGGATGGCCCTTCAGAGCTGTCCCGAGTGGAGATAAGAGAGCCGGGAATTTACGCCTCTGTATCAACCAGGACTGTGACACCACAGCCTTGGGGAAGGGACTCTTCGTTCAGCTGGGGTAATTCCTGAGCATCTGCCCGGGGAGGGCTGTCCTCGGTGTCCTTCCCAGTGGCTGAGGGAAGAGGCCTTCAGTCCTGAAGAAGGATCTGCGGGGTGTAACACAGTGTCCACCACACAATTTTTACTCAAATGGTTCTTTATTAAAAAGAGAGTTTATTTCTTTAAAAGAAGTTTTAGGTCCACAGCAAAACTGAGGGGAGGGTATAGAGGTTTCCCACACTCCTCCAGCCCCTGCCGTGCCTAGCGCGCCCCATCAGCAAGGCCCCAATCAGAAGTGCATTTGTTGCAACTGGCAGACCTACGTGGCCACGTGGTAATCACGCACAGTCTACAGTTTACACAGGCTTCGCTCGTGGTACCCTGTGCTCTGTGGGTTTGGACAAAAGGATAGCGATCCTGGAATCCGATGCGATGAGGGTTGAGGTCAAGAGGTAACCTACTCTGTTATTTTCCCTGAATGCATATTCTTTAGAAACAGCAAAAGTCACAATAAAAAGGGATTGCTGGAGAAAATGTGGCAAGACTGACCTTTTCATATTTTTGCATTTGGGCAGGTAGGGTTCTAATTTTGGAAAGGAGCTTGGTCATATTTATTTTTAAAAGAACACATCCCCATTTTCAAGCAATGACTTTTTGGTATGTGTTTCTTTCCGAAATAAAAGACCCATTTGTAAGACCACATCTACAAAGATGTTTAATGCAGGAATGTGTGCAGTGGCCCAAATAAAAGTCAAACAAATAAATTGTCAGAAAGTAATTTGAATATCTGTTAAATTGGAAACAATGGGATAAAGGTATGCCCATTCATACCATAGACAGCTATTTAAAAGAATTAGATCGATATGCATGACCTGGAGGAATGCTCATCATGCGTGTTAAATGGAAAACATTACACGTAAAGTAGCATGTGTAGATAATCGTACTTTTAAGGAAAAAAAAAACCCCACCTTCCCCTCTGTGTTTAAGGAAGGATATATATCAACATTCGCTTTAGTTAGTACACTGAATATGAATCACTTTACTGATAACAAATTAATAAGAAAAAAGTTAAAAAAACCCAAAACACCTTGCTCTCTCCACCAAAACAAAGGGGTCCATCATGCCGGACTTTGGCCCTGGAGCGTGGGGAGGCCGGCAGCGCTGGCGGTGAGCTAGGAGCAGAGGCTGGGACGGGCACATGATGCCGCCAGAGCCTGGTGTCCTCCCTGCTGTGGCTTCGCTTTCTCCTCCCTGTGATGAGAACGTTCCCATGGGTTCCAAAAGCCCGAGTCATCAACATTAGGAAGGTAGCCCTGGCTGTAGTTATATTGTTTTTATACAGAATCAAACAGAAAATTTTTAGGGGAAGGAAACAATGCTTGGAGTGATATCCCCTTTGATGATCTCAGTTGTTTGTGCTTCAGCACCTGCCACTTTATCCTGAGTCATTAGCAATGTTGTTATCATTTGAAACCAACCCAAACAACCTCTTCTCACCTCATCCTGGTCCATCCTCTCGCTTGTGTTTTAGGGCCTCCAACAGACAGAAGACCTGGGCTTGGTTTAAAGAAAGATGACACAGCGCTTGTCCCTGATTCAGATGGGGCCTGCCTCTTGGCCAGCACTAACCGCCCCCAACCACTGTGCATATAGAATTCTCTGAAGCTGCACCTGGCGTTTCTTCAAGAACTTTGGCCTTCTTTGGGCCATGTTCACCAGCATAAGGTTTACCATAGAGTTTATGATATCATCACGGAGTTTGGTACAGAAGATAGTGGTCTTTCTTATTCTTTTCCTCAGGAGTATGTTGCATTATCACTGTTTTCTGCCACCAGCAGGGAGGGCCAGAGCCAGAGAGCCCCTCCATGCAGCGCATAGCAGAGACAGGGAGGGCGGGTGCCCACCGCACTCCTCTAGCTTCATCTCTGTGCTGAGGACATAGCTCAGGGAGTGGGCGAAGGGGGCAGTGAGAAGTAGGTATTCAGTAGGTTACAGTAGGAAACGTGAATTTAGGGAGTGTATGAGGCTTGGATGAGAACCTGAGCAAGGCCAGAGGCCACAGTGTAGAAATGTTAAGAATACAACCTTGGAGTAAGTGGAAACCCATGAACATGGAGGATCTTGGTTACACACACAATCAGGACAGGGCAGGCAGCACCCTCACTTGCATTGGGGTCTAACTTTGCGTGGTACCTCCGCAAGGGCAGCTCGGGCCGCTCCTGCTGCACTGCCGTAGTTCCCAGCAAACAGACAGCAGTAGCAGCCTTGCTAGCACATGTGGCTCCTTCCCTGCCTGCTGGCTCACCTTACGTGCTGCAGGAAGGCTCCCTCCTCACACAATGGCCCTGGGGTTGCTGTCTACCCTCCCCATTTCCCTGGGTTCCTGTTGCTGACTCTTTGCAGAGGACGCAGCTTCTGGATCCCTTCCTTTAAACCTCATTGTCAAGGGTCAGTCCACCTATGCTTGGCTTTAGCTCCTGAGACCCCAGACTCACCTGAGCATTCTAGTCCTTTAAATGCTTGAAGTTCTCCTTTCAGTATTTTCCTATATTAATAGATTGATTTACTCAAAAGCATTCAGGCCACCTAGTTTGTGACTAGTGCCAGAGGCTGAGGCTAACCGATGACAAAGAAACATCTCCCTTACAGGTGCTTACCACTTAGGAGGTCACAGTCTAAAAGGCAGGTTGGGGACACCTTCCCTGCTCCAGGGGTAGAGTATCTTGTGTCTCGTCCTGGTGGAAGCTCCACGACTGCTCCTGGCACGAGCCAGGCTCTCTGTCTGCGGCCACACCAAGCTGGACGGCACCTGTTCTCAGATGTGAGCTCTAGGAAGCCTCTGCACCCTCCCCGGATGGGCCCCAGACACGGCTGCCGTTTTTTCTGCTAGAGGCAGTCATGCTTCCAACAAATACAATTAAAAATTTCAGCCCTGCTTGGGCCTCACTCGGTCTTCCCTTTGTTCTCAGCAATAAGTCCTCACCTCATTTGTGAGGGATCCTCTCCTCCGCATTTTCTCAGGAAATGTGGAGGCTGGGGTCAGGGGCCACCACTTCTTTCCTGTGGAGAAGTTTCCCCTAGGATATGGTTCAGAAGGGTTGTATATACAAGAAAGAGAATATTCCCCCATCCATGCTCCAAATTATACCCGACTCAGATTCCTGGAACCAGGCAAGGTGCGTGCTCTCCGACACCTGAGGCAGTGCGCAGAAGAGGGATTCCCCTCATCTTGGCCATCACAGGCCCACTGGAGGGACTTGAAAGTGGAATTTGACCAGAGCCATTTACAGAAGAATAGGAGGAACAGTGAACGCTCCTTTCAATGAAGTGACACTAGGCTCCAGCCAAGTGTCCGCAGCCTTATTTTTGACATATTTGAAATATTTTTCTTCTTGCTTCATTTTGTATTCCAACCTCCTGACCTTATATAAATACTAAATACAAAAGCTTAGCTTTTGTTTGTTTGTTTGTTTTTGCTTGTGCTGATAGCTTTGCTCACTGTAGGTGTTGAATCTTCAATTACGAAAAGACTTTAGTGAAGTTACGCTCAAATCATTCTTGCTGTGCTCTGAGGTGAACATCCAGGAGGGAAAAACAGATTTAAAAATGCAGCCGTGGTACCCACACAGGAAGGACTGGAGACGCCGACACCCAAAGGAGATTGCTGAGTTCTGAGCTTCTGTGGACATCACATCGTCCTATTCCAACCGATTATCCTCTTATTCATGCACTCAATCACTTGGCAAACATATTTTGAACACCACTTATAGGCCACATATAGCAGATAAAACTCTTACTTGCCCTTTCACTTTAGCAGATAAAACTTTCAGGGACAGGAAACTGCTTACCAAAAACACTGTATTTTTACTATCATTATATTAAATTTTTTTAAAATATGCAGCACTTGACTAATTTTTATGTTGCTTATATAAAAATACTATGTGCCAAGAGATATTCTAAATATCTTACCCATATTAACTCATTTAAGCATTAAAATAGCCTTTTATGTATGTTCTATTATTATTTCCATTTTTTGGATGAGGCAACCGAGGCACTAAGAGAGTCAGAAACTTTCCCAAGGTCGCAGAGCAGAGCATGGCGTATTTGAGAGCTAAATGTACTCCGTCTGGCACCAGGGCCCGTTCAATTAAAAACGAAGCCTCCCTCACATCACTGAAGCATCTTCTGCAAGGGCAGTACTTCTGGGGGCTCCGCAGGGCCACAGTAGGGCGGGAGGGAGGGAAGGGCTGGGGCTGGAACTGAGAATCCACGAGATCCACATGGGTCACAGCTGCCCAAAGGAGATGCTCAGGGCTGCATCCCTGACTTGTGAGTGTTTCTCAAGTGCCAGAGTTTGGCTGTGGTTTCATGATGGGCCAATTACTCATTAAAGCACACTGTGTGTGTGGGTGTGTGTGCGCGTGTGTGTGTGAGAGAGAGAGAGACAGACAGACAGAGACAGAGAGAGACAGAGGGAGACAGAGATTTCATAGGGAAACTTCATGGGGCTAAAAACCCCAGGTTGCCCACTGCTTCTTAAATTTTACTGCGTGTGTGAATCACCTGGATTGGGGCCTGAGAACCTGCATCTCCAACCATCTCTCAGGCGATGTCAGTGTTAAATCTACCACTCTGAGAAGCAAGGGAATCAAAGTCTTCAAAGCCTTAAAGTAAAACAAGTTGCTTGAACACTTTCTTCCAATCAAATTTTACATGAAGAGTCAGTAAGTGTCACAGATAAAAGTGGAGCCACCTTGGCTGAAGTGAAGGGGCAGCCAGGAGCCTCACCCAGATGCTTTCTCTCCCAGCTTCGAAAGGGATGCTGAACTTAGCAATGAGGCATTGAGCTGGTTATTTAGCTTTTTGAAACTCACTTTCCTTAAACTGTAAAATGGGGATGATAATGTAAAGTTGAGTATTAAGTGAGCAAATGCATAGGCAAATACATATTTACCTCCTGCGAAGTCAGCATTAAATTATATTTTGAGTTTTTAGAACTTGGAGCATGATAGTGCTGTCTTATAGCAGTGAAGGAATGATCGGTGGTCTCTGCTGGGGTGAAAATTGGGAGAGGAAGTGGCCAAAAGCTACTTGGGGGATTTTTGGGGGCCGAAGAAATCTAGCAGCTCCAGCTAGAATCGGACATGTTATGCTTTATGGAAGGAAATAACCTCATTGTTTTTTGCACACTTGATTCTCTAGCTACAGAGATTTACTTAAAATAATTGTGGATATCTTAATTCCAGGACTATTTTTTTTTTCAAAACGAATATTTTCTATTTTCTAGCAAAAACAAAAAAAGTCTTGAATGTAAATCCCCTTGGGTGATGCTTTGACAAATTCCAGAACGGGGGTGGGGTGCACGGGGATCTAGAAACAGCGTAGAGGAACACTGAGAAAACCAGCCTCCGAGCTGCTCCGCACCCAAACATTATTTCTCAGACGGGGGAGTCCCAGACCTGCACCGTGCGATATGGCAGCCGTTTACCACACGTGCCTATTGAGTGCTTAAAATGTAAGTTGTCTGAACAAGTGGGGAAAAAAGTTTAAACTAGCTCATCCATAATTTTTACATATGATTATGTGTTGATATGATAACATTTTGGATGTATTAAGTTAAATAAAACGTATAATTAAAACTAATTTTCCTTTTTCCTTTTCCATGGTGGTCCCTGGAAAGTTTGGACTTACGTACGGGGCTCACATCAAGTTTCCGTTGTACAGCACTAGTTCAGACACTGACGTCTGCCTTCAGCGTTCCCAGCGACCTTCCAGAACCACTTAGATACTTTTGAATATGCATTGGCAGCTCTGATCAGTTCTGAGCTTGGAATTCAGCTGGGGAACAGAGCAGCTGCATGCTCACCTTAGACAAGGACCCACGGAAGCAGATTGGAAACTACGAAGATAAAAGGTTGTTGCCAGAACTCAGGCCAAAACCTCACCTCAGCTAATCCCAGTAAAATTCTAGAATTTTCCTCTATGTTTTTGTTTTAATGGACTATTAATGAGGCCAAAAGTTCAACATGAATAGCTGAGAAAAAACGTTTTTTCTTTTTCTTTTGATTTTTCAAGTCCAGACAAAGAAATAATAAAGCAATAATGTAGTCCTTCTGTAAAGAAGTAAAACAAAACTATTTAGATTAGAAATTGTCAGTGTGGATCCTCTGGGGCAGATGCAAAGATGAGCTTGAACATATAAAAAATTTATTGGGAGAAACGTCTATGAAGGAAAAAAGGGAGGGGCAGGAGAGGGCAGGGAGGGCCTTCAGACCACACTGCAGGTCTGACACTCATGAAAAGAGAGATGCAGAGAAGAATTGGGTAGAAAAGGCCAACAGAGCCCTGAGATAACCTGTTGGAGGCAGCTCGTGTCAAGCAGCATCAGCCAGCACCTCGCCCCACCACTGTGCTCAGCCACTGCCCTGAGGCACCTGGGGAGAGTGCGGCCTTGACAGCAACAGGGTGGGGGGCCACAGGGCACTAACTGAGGCTGTCAGACCACTCTGTTCCTCTGGCAAGCTCTCTTGCAGGAGAGCTGAGTGGCGCACTGCCATGTTGCCACAGATATTGATCTTCGATATTGTGCTGATTTAAAGTTCTATTTACAAGTCCAGGTGTTCTTGTACTTTTTCCATACCATGTGTTTCAGTGAAAGAAATCCTGACAATTTCCTTTAGATACAGGGCACTTGTGCATACTGATGACCTTGGTCTGGACCAAGGTCAGGACATCAGATTCTATTAGACTTGGCTCTGCCATGCTCTGAAACTCCACGTCTCACAGCCTCACTTCCTTATCTGTAGCGTTGTTGTGAATTATAATATTTACCTTGCGGGTTTGCTGTGATGATCAAAAAGGATAACATATGGGGAAGCTCTCCACAAAGTAAGATCATTTGATCACTTTGTTCATACTGGAAACCAGGTGAAGAATGGTAAAGACTTCTCATAGGTAAACAGAGCTTGACTCCTCGCACAACTACATCAAAATTACAGCTAAATTACAGAACAACCATCACTGAGAACCATCAGGAACTGAGTTGAATGGGAGTCTGACAAAGTCTAAATAAACCACATCCATCCAGACTGGTAGGAGGGGTAGGGGAGTGGAATGGGCTGGCACCACATCCATGTGTGGTGGATAAAAATTCAGGAGGGTTATCTCAGGAGCAAGGAGTCCCAGACTCACACCAGGACCCCTGGCCCAGGGTTCCAGTGCCAGGAAGATAACTCCTCATAACTTCTAGCTGCAAAATCAAGTAGGGATTGAGTCAGTGCAGTTCCTCTTAAAAAACCCACACGCAGACTTACTCAGACTCACTCCCTCTGAACTCCAGCACTGGGGTAGCAGCTTGAAAGACAGCAATGGCATATAGGGGGAACCGAAGTGTCTGGCACCAAAACGAGAGCTGGAGGAGCAGCTTTTGCCCAGAGGGGTGGGCAGAAGACATTGTCCCTTTTCTGAATTCTCTACCCCCAGAGCCACAGAGCAGGCAGGCTGGTGCCATATCTGAGATTCCATCATCCTGGCTGACACTGTTTGTCCCACCCTGGAGATCCCTGGAGGCTCCATCCCACCTAATTTACAGCTATCAACAGTGGCTTTTCCATATAAATGGTTGGTCTTGGTTCATGCATCACAACTTCCTAAATCCTTTCAAACAAGTAACAGCTAGACTCAGTGAGCCTGAAGCACCCATAACTCTTGATAGTGACCCCAGGCTTGGCACTAGCAGTAGCCAGCCTAGATTCATAGCTTGGCTTTGCCTAGGAATCTCCAGCCCAGCACAAGTAGCAGCCATCTCAGGTTGCTTTATAGCTCAGGAAGGGAGGCTCTGAGCAGGTGAGGGCTGACCTTGGCCTATACCACACAGGAAACCCCAGGCCCTGCACACTCAGTAGACAGCTATGGACCATGTCAGAGCACCACCAACCTGCCCCTGCACAGGTGATCTGCCACTGAGGGTGGAGGTTGGTGGTCAGTGGTCACAGCCAGTACTTGCAACTGACTGGCCTAGGTAAATCCCTACCATTGACCTGTCAACATCAACCAAGTCTTAACTACAAAAGGAGGGTATACTGAGTCCACACAGGTGGCACACCTCAAGTACCCAGCTCGTGTGATAGGAGAGGCTGTGCCACTGGACCCTATAGGACACCTACTACAGTAGGCCACACTGCCAAGACAGGGAGTCATAGCAACTTACCAAATACATATAAACAAACACAGGGAGGCTGCCAAAATAAGGAGACAAGGAAACATGGTCCAAAAGAAAGAACAGATCAAAATTCCAAAAGAGCTAAATGAAATGGACATAGCAATCTATCAGATACAGAGTTCAAAACACTGGTTATAAGAATGCTCAAGGAACTGGTTATACTGAGCTCAGGGATGCTCAAAGCATAAAAAAGATCCAGTCAGAAATGAAGGATACACTAATTGAAATAAAGAACAATTTACAGGGAAACAACACTAAAGTGGATGAAGCTGAGAATCAAATCAATGATTTAGAACATAAGGAAGCAAAAAACAACCAATCAGGACAACAGGAAGAAAAAAGAATAGAAAAAAACAAGGGTAGTGTAGACAGATTGTGGGACAATTTCACGCGGCCCAACATTAGCATCATAGGGGTGCCAGAAGAGTAAAGAAAGAGCAAGAAATGGGAAATCTATTTGAAAAAATAATGAAAGAAAAATTCCCTAATTTGGTGAAAGAAATAGACATGCAAGTCCAGGAAGCACAGAGAATCCCAAACAACAAGGACACAAAGAGGCCCACTCCAAGACACATCATAATTAAAATGCCAAAGGTTAAAGATAAAGAGAGAATAAAGAGATAAATTAAAGATAAAGAGAAGTACAGGGGAGTTCCCATAAGACTGTCTGCTGATTTCTCAAAAGAAACTTTGTAGGCTAGAGGGGACTGGCAAGAAACATTGAAAATCGTGAAAAGCAGGGACCTACAGCCAACATCGCTCTACCCAGCAAAGCTATCATTTAGAATGGAAGGGCAGATAAAGGGCTTCCCAGACAAGAAAAAAACTAAAAGAGTTCATTATCACCAAACACATGAAATGTTAAAGGGGCTTACTTAAGAAAAAGAAGATCAAAGCTATGAACAATAAAATAGCAATAAATACATATCTATCAACAATTGAATCTAAAAAACAAACTAAGAAAACAAGAAGAACAGAGACAGAATCATGGTTATGGAGAGCATTTGATGGTTACCAGATGGGATGGGGGTGTAGGGGAATGGGCAAAGAGGTGAGGGGACTAAGAAGTACAAATAGGTAGTTATGGAATAGCTGGGTGTAAAGTACATATAGGAAATGGACTAGCCAAAGAACTTATACACATGAGCCATGGACATGGACAATGGTATGGTGATTGTCTCAGAAAGTTGGGGGTGATGGGCAGAGAGGGGTAAAGGGGGGAAGTTGGAACAACCGTAATAGCATAATCAATAAAATTAAATTAAAACATAAAAGGCATACCGATTAGAAAGGGAAAAAGAGTCTTCAAATGAAGATAATGTCATGTTGTATTTTTTCAACTACTGACAAATTTGGATTGAAAATATTTTCATCCAGGTACTAGACTTATCAGGTGATCACTTGGTAAGTTATAGAAATGTCTAATCACTATGGCATGTACTTGAAACTAATATAATATTGTATGTCAACTCTAATTGAAAAATATATTTTCATCTATGAAACATCCATTGAAATTCATTCCAGTTGATCCCAGTTGCACACCGATCAGGGATTTCTTGCAATTCTTTCATCTTGGAACACTTCACCCAGATATTCCCCAGGAGGGACCAGCACCTCTTTTCTCATCTCTGCCCCAAGGTCACCTCTCAGGCCTTCTGTCCTGCACTTCTCCAAAATACCAGCTTCATCCCCTTTTGTTCCTTACATTGCTCTGTTTTCATTTATAGTGCATGCTAGGCCATGACATTATGTTATAAAGTTTAACTGTTGGTTAATTGTTGTCTTCTCCAGTAGAACATCAGCTTCATAGGGTTGGAAACTTTGTTTCATTCACTATTATATCTCCTGGAGTACTGCCTGGCAAACAGTAAGTGATTTTTTTTGACTGGGTGAAATTCACATGTGGTTTCCAAAGAAATGAAATGGCAAATGAGGAATTTAAAAGAACAAAAATAGTTTTGGTGAATACTGTGGCCTACTTAACAGTGAGGGGCAGAGGAAGAGGCTAACTGCAGGACACAGGTGCCCCTCCATCTCACCTTGGACAAGCTGGCCTCCTCCTCAGTCACACCTGTCTTCAGAATTGCTAGCAAGAAGCATGTGGACAGGATTGGTGCTTATCTTGTTTTCTTACTTAATTTGTCTAGGGGAGGTGGGCAAGCTCTTGTTTTAACCAGAACAACTCATGGAAATTACATGGGAAAAGAAAGCTGAGTAAGAGCCCTGCCTAGCCCACCAAAGGGCCATCTCAGTCTTTGGAGGATCAGGATGGTTATGGCTGCATGCACCCCTGTATTCCTCACAGCATTACTTATAGCAAGCAAGATATGGCAGCAACAGAAGTGTCTGTCAATAGATGAATAGATAAGGAAGATGTGCTACATATTTAATGGAATGAAGTCTTGCCATCTGTGACAAAGGGATGGACCCTGGGGGGAATTATGCTTGGTGAAATAAATCAGACAGAGAAAGATAAATACCATATGATCTCACTTATATTTGGAATCTAAAACACAAAATAATTGAAAGAGTAAACCAGAAACATACTCATAGACACAGAGAACATTTTGATGGTTACCAGATGGGAGGGGGTTGAGGGCTGGGTGAAAAAGGGGAAGAGATTAATATGTACAAATTGCTAGTCATGGGGATGTAAAGTACAGCACAGGGAATATAGTCAATAATATTGTAATAACTATGTAGTAGTTAGATGGGTAGTAGACTTATCGGAGTGATCACTTCGTGAGTTACAAATATCTAATCATTATGTTTCACATCTGTAAAACTAACATAATATTGTATATTGACTATAATGTAAAAAATAAATTATTATATGAAAATGAATGGTTATGTCTGTCTTGGCTTGTCCCTAAAGTTCTGAGGAAAGACACAGATATAGTCTAGAGAAGGGAAAACACTTGCTCTGTATTAGCCCAGGGGAGTGTTGCTTGGGTCCGTTCAGTAGCAGATGGACTATGAGGTAGGGAGGAAGAATTGTCCAGCTTGAGAAGCGTTCATGCTGAGGGTGGTATTCATGTCGGGTGCTGTGGAGGGGGTTCCTGGACTGAGGGTACCAGGGACAGACTAGAGGAACTCTGTGGTCCCTTTTCATTTACTGATTCCACGAGTTTGAATCTCCCCTGAGCTAACAAACTGTTTATCCTTAAGGTCAATAGAAAAAGAGAAATGGGATCATTTAGCAGCCAGATAGAATGCAATAAACTCTTAGGAAGGCAACTAGCTCTTGGCTAAGCCAAGAAAGAGTCTGTGGATCACCCTCATTTTGCCCCATACTTTGTGGTAACATTTGCAGCTTGAAAGACTCTTATTAGCTCTAGGTCTATATTTTTAACTACCAATCTACCCTTTATACTTGGACTTTGCAGGCATCTCAAACTCAGTATGTCCAAAATGGCATTTCACCCTCTTCCCCCTCCCCCTCCTCGCAGCCCCTGGCAGCTGCCCCTCCACTTTCCCTGCGGTGCCATCTGTGTTTGATCCGACAGCTCCCAGGCCACCGTGTGCCCACGCATGCGGGCCGCAGTGATCTTCATGCTTCCACCTGGTACTCTTGGCACTTTGGTGCCTGGAGAGCTTGGTGCCATTTGCACAGGTGAGTGTTTCACGATACAATCTGCCCTCCAGAGTTTGTATACATGTCAGACATTATCAGTCTTAGCACTTGCCTGTAGCCAACCAGTAAATCCCCCTCTAGAAGTGGTGCTGTTTTTATTTTCCACATGCATGTGGAGTCTGTAACACCACCCCTCTGATGGCGATTCAGCTTCAGTAAGCGTCTGTTATGACAGCCTGTCTCTTTTCTTCCTGCTCGCTCATTCCCAGGCCTTTGCTCCCAGGTCAGCCCTGACTAGAACACGCCACAGCGAGGGAGTTACGATGTACAGGAACGCCGACTGACAAAGAAGACCAAGGCAATGATTCTTACTAGATGGATGTATGTTAAAGGCAAGTTAACACTCCCCTCCCTTAATTAAAAGCCAACTAGTAATAAGTGTATATCACATGTGGTATACACACTTGTGGTAGAGAAGGAGTTAATAGCCTTAGTCTTTAAAGAGTTTCTACTCTTTGAACAACCAATGTAGGAAAGTGGGTAGGGACCATGAACAGGCATTTCAGAGATAAAGAAAGAGAAATAGCTTACAAACCTATGGGAAAACGTTAAGGTGCCAGTAATCACAGAAATGCAAATCCTGACAATAAAATACAGTTTTCTCCCTGCTGCCAGGTTAAGGCCATGTCACCTCTCAGGGCTGGTGAGCGTGTGGGAGAAAACACACTTCTCTGCACTGATCAGAAAAGCAACGTGGTGATAGGTATTTAAGAGCTGAAATATGCATACTCTTCACCCAGTAATTTCTCTTCCTGGAATCTCCTAGAGGGATAATCAGAAATGTAGACAAAGATGTATGGGCACATATGTTAATCACAGTGTTATTTATTATTGCCAAAGCAACCCCAATTATGGTACACCTAAACAACGTGATTCCAGGCAGTTGCTTTAAAATGACACGAAGACATTTTGATGGTATGGGAAAATGTTCTTTTATATAAATTTTAAAAAATAAAAATTAGTATGAAATCAAATACATATGCTTTACAAGAAAAAAAGGCCATAAGATAGTCAAAGAAGTGTTAATATAGTGTCTTTGGCTGATGTGACTTTGGGTAGTGGTTATTATCTTCTTTAAGGTAAAATTTACATACACTGAAGTGCACCAATCTTGACCGTACAACTTTGACAATGAATAATACCCACACACCTCACACTGCATTGCAATATAGAACATCACTGTCTCTAGAAAGTTCCCCTGATGACCCTTTTCAGTTACTACCTTTCCTGCAAGAGGCAACCTCTATTTTTATTCTTTTCACCTTAGATATGTTTTGTCTGTTCTAGAACCTCCTATAAATGGGCTCATAGAGTAAACTCTTCTGTGTCTGGCTTCTTTTGTTCAGCATTATGTCTGTGACTTTTATATTTAAGTTGATTTTCTGGTTGGCATGTTGTACCCACCCTATTCCAAGTGTTAAAAAAAAATCACTTAATAAAAGCTCCTCCCTTTGAGGAGCTTCTATGCAGCCTCCTTCCTGACACCTCGAAGTGTCACTGCAGGGGAGTGGCTCTGGGAGGCGCCCTGGAGACCCTGTACCTAGTCACACAGGCAACGCAGTTGAGGCTTGAACCATGGCTGATCCGACTCTTGGCAGAACACCTTGTGATTCTCCCAGAACAGGAGAACATGGGACAGTTTGAGGAGCTGCCCCGGGGGCACGTCTTGCCTGTTGCCCTATTTATAAGAAGGCTGCCTTGAGACAGCTCCTCATCGCCTCCCAGGTTCTGAGGAGGCGTGGAGCTTTCCACCTGGGCTCTGAGGGTGTGGCTGCAGGAGGCTGACCCCTCAGCAACAGGCATCCCCGCACTGGTGTTTCAGGCATCTGGCCCCCTTCTGATCTGGTGTCACCCTGCCGGTGGCCACAGGTTGCTGGTGCCTTTGACTACTCCTCCTTTCATGGTCTCTGTACATAAGAAACTGTCTGAATTTTAAATGGGTTAGTGGTTTCTTTACTAGCTGAATCCCCAGTGAGGCCTTGCCTTGCCTTGGGCTTGACAGTTTCGTGCACGCATCTTTGTTAGTCTTCTAGGGATGCTGTAGTGAAGTACCACAAACCAGGGGGCTTAGACAACAGGTATTTACTGCCTCACAGTCCTGGAGGCTAGAAGTCCAAAAGCAGGGTGTCGGCAAGGTTGGTTCTTTCTAGAGGCAGTGGGGAGGAATGTAGCCCAGGTGGGCCTCTCTCCTTGGCTCGTCAATAGCTGTCTTCTGCCTGTGTCTCCTCACATGGCGTTCTTCCTATGTGTCTGTGATCAGACCCTTTTATTAACCCTTCTTTTAAAGACACCAGTCATGTTGGATTAGGGCCCACCCTAATGACCTCATCTTAACTAGTTACCTCTGCTTCAGCCCTATCTCCTAAAAAAGGTCATGTTATGAGTGCCCTGGGTTAGACTTCAACTCATGAATTTGGAGGTGGAGGGGATACAGTTCAACCCATAACAATGTCCTTGACCCCAGCTCAGCTGACTGTCGGCTCTGGGCCAGGAGCGCCTGCATTAGTGCTTGGCAAATACATCTTAGGTAACAAAGAGAAGAAAGTGAACTAAATAAGGAGCGTGAGGGAGGACCGGGGCAGCATCATCCTGGAGGCATTCGCTCTGTCTTGCCAGTGACCCCAAACTGGCAGGCCCAAGAACACGAAGGCTGTAAACCAGACTGCCACTTACTAGTTTGCAGCACAGACATTCCTCTCGGGGACAGGAAGACTCCTTCCTCCCAGTCATGGTGCTCGTGGCCGTTTCTGGGGCTCGGGTCCTCAGAAGCCATCATTGTCACCTGGCTTCAGGTGAGAGCCTGTGGTGAGAGCAAGGGAAGCCCCTGAGAGACAGTCCCCCAAAGCCCTGGTGTTACAGGTGAGGGAACTGAGGCCAAGGGGCTGAGCTAGTCAGTCCTGGTGATAGGGTGACAAAACTGGGACAAGAACCCGGATGTCCTGACTTCCTCCTGAGTGCTTTTTTTCCCTAGGAAGGTTTTTACTCAGCAGTTCATCTTCCCTCAGGCTCACTGTCCTCAGTGTAACATAGCAGATGCCTATGTGTCTGGGCTGCAGAGGGTGCTGCCTGGGAGCTGTGGATGACCATGGCCTCGGAGGCAAGGGCAGTCTCAAGGAGCTGGTCAGAGCTGGTCCCAAACACCTTGTTCTTCTGCAGACCCTCCTTGCCCCAGACCTGGCAGGATTCCCTAGCTCTGTCCATGCTCAGGCACAGAATTTACTTGTGGCCCTTGCACACCTAGTGCCAGGTTCTAATCAGAAACTGGGACTGGCTACTTCCCACTCAGTACTGTCCCCTGTGCTCTGTTCAAGACTTTGAAAGTCAATGTATATGTCTATAAATAGAGTGCAAGCTCCTTTGAGAACCTTGTCCTTCCGGTTTGTATTCCGATTCCTTGTCTCCAGTTCCTGGGTTGTACAGATGCTCGATAAAGAGATAAACACACCAACTGAGTTTATGGAAGGCGCTCCTACCTGCAGTGGTGTTTGCGTGGGAATGAGAGGAGTCAGAATTGGCAAATCCATTTCTCTCTCATCTGCCAAAGCCTGTCCTTAGGTTTACTTCCAGAATGCCTTTCTCTCCTCCCCTTCCCTGCCTTCCCTTCAGCTCCCAGACAGTGGGCCTTGAAAGCGGGCTTTTTCTTTTTTTTAATGGAAGAGTGTTCAGTTACTCCACTTACACTCCCAAAAGGTTGTTGGGTTTTTTTCCCCCAAAGCCTCTGTTTAGGAATTTCAGGAGTTTCCTTTTAAATTTTATTTTAAATCACCACTCCAAGCCGCCCCATAAAAAGAAGCAGAAGGAGAGGAGGTGAAGACATGAAACCCAACCAAATCTTCAATGTGAAGGACTAAGCCCAGTTTTCCTTACTGGAATGCT
Organism: Anoura caudifer; assembly: GCA_004027475.1. Taxonomy (NCBI): domain Eukaryota; kingdom Metazoa; phylum Chordata; class Mammalia; order Chiroptera; family Phyllostomidae; genus Anoura; species Anoura caudifer. The sequence goes on from PVKU01000007.1 coordinate 357,601, forward strand.
AAGGTAAACATGATAAAAAATGATGTCATTTGAAAGAGTTCATCAGTGCATCTGAAAATCCCCAAGGGAAATTTCGGGGAATCTGAGGCGGCTGGGAAATGCATGATTTATCTAGTAAAGAGACCCACCATTTTCTTGTTTAAGGCCAAAATTCTTTAATCTCCAAGCCATACCCTAGTCTGGCACTTTTCAAGACACAGCAGATATTAATAGGCCACTGTCTTGGGCTTCAGCAATTCATAAGGAGCCTCCAACCCTTGATGTGAACCTTTAAGGATTCTTCATGAGTGATTCAGGACTGCATCCAGTGTGTGTCTCTATTGTACTCTCTCTTCTTTTATAGACTCCGAGGACAGAGTTGAAATAAACAGTAGGGATCATCTGGATCCATTCATCTGTAATATCATTTCAGATACTGCCTCCTCATGAGGTCTTTCCAAACTCAGCAGCTGAACTAATTATTCTGAGATCCAAGCTCCCATGCACCTTTCATGGGGCATCGATTACAGCTTTTCCCAGAGTGCATTATAATTATTTGTTTGTGTGTCTCCTGGGTTGTAGGAGCCAACACTGCATCTTACTCAGCCAGGCATTCTGCCCTAGATCCCCGCAGAGTTCCTCAAAAACAGTAGCTCCTTAACCAATGTTTGTTAAATGAAGAAGGGACTTTCTACAGACAATAAAGCTGGGGATCCACAGAGAGCTGAGGCGCCTTAGATAAGATAAAGATCTTTGTCACTACTTAAATTCTTCTGCCAGTTAATTATGAGAGAGATTGAACTAATAGTGAAGCATGGTGCATTCATTTTCTGTATTTACTGTCTCCGAGCAGATGCTTACAGAGGTCAGACGCTTCCAGTTTGTCCTTGCATTTTGCCTGTCCCTTTTAATGTGGTTTACTCTGGTTAATGACAGAAAGCTGCACACCCCTGCTCTTTGCCCCCAAAAGGACAGGAGTTTCTTGCTCAAATGTAAGACTTGTTTGGCCTGCTCTTTTTGTTATAGGAAAATGTAGTTTGCTGGGAAGCATGAGATCATTTCTTTTCTTATTTTCTTTATTTCAGTACAGAGGTTATTTATTTATTTTTACACTTATCATGCCATGAATTCATAGAGAATGGGTTTCAGCATCTCAGGCTTCTTTCCATTGGTCCCCAACAGTGTGCTTCTCTGGGTGGAATAGGTTGATGCCTCAGCTGAATTCAGGTACCTTTCTCTTTGGCTTCCTTCTTTTTCTGATCATTTTCCTTCACACGTTTCAGGAAGCTATCAGTTTGTACACTAATTCCCTTGGCAAGAATCTTGCCCTTGTTTGTTCACAGCAATGCCCGCCGCATGCTGGGTGCCATTTGTAGACTCTTCCTGTTCTGCCATGGTAACACCTGCGGGGCCTTCCTCTTTGAGCAATGCCCATTCCCTCGGTGTCTACATCACCGTTCTGGTGGCTTTTCATGTATGTGGCCAGAGGAACAGCCTCATGTTCTCTACAAGGCCTAGAGACCATACAGAGGTTACTTCTCCTCTTTCCCTTTGTGTTAGTCATTTGGCAAATTACTGAAAAGTAATGGTTCTGGCTGAAAAGCAGAAGGTATAAGATATTTCTTAAGTATTTTTTTCTTTCTTAGTATCTCCTACTCTCTGGACAACTCAAGGAGTCCATCTGATTATGGACATTGTAGATTTTGGAACAAAACATATTTTGACCTCAAGTCCTTAGTTGTTTCTGCAAAAACTGAACCAAGGTCCCAAATTGCTGTTGGTCTTTCCAGTTAGTGTCAGTGTGGTGGACAGCCATGGCCAGAGGTTTTCAGTTTTGTATAACATATATCCACAAAGCTATTTGCCCCACATTTTCTTTCTGACTTTGCCCCATATGCAAAGATATTGTGAAAAGGGGAATGAGCATTGAAATGGCCGGGGATGACAAGCCTCACTTTTTTGCACAACCACGCCAAAATTACAACTAAAATATAGAACAACCATCACTCAACCTTCAGAAATTGAGTTAAATGGAAGTCTGACAACTACAGAATTAAAGAAATCATATTCACCTAGACTGGAAACCACAGGGCCAGCACACCCAGTGGACAGCTACAGACCACGTCAGAGCACCACCACCCTGCCCCTGCACAGCTGATCCATAGAGGGCAGAGGTTGGTAGTAAGTGATCACAGCCAATCATTGCAGCTGACTGGCCTGCGTAAATCCCTCCCATTGATCTGCCAATGGCAACCAAGGCTCAACTACAAGAGGAGGGTGTGCTCAGCCCACATGAAGGGTGTACCTTGAGTACTCATCTTGGGTGATAGGGGAGGCTGGGCCACTGGACTCTACAGGACTACATCAGGCCACATTACCCAGAGTCAAAGCAGCTCTACCTAATATATAGAAACAAACACAGGGAGTCTGCCAAATTAAGGAGACAAAGAAAAATGGCCCAAACAAGGGAACAGATCAAAACTCCAGAAAAAGAGCTAAATGAAATGGACATAGCAATCTATTAGATACAGTGTTCAAACCACTGGTTATAAGGATGCTCAAGGAGCTAAGGGAGGACCTCAGCAGCATTAAAAAGATCCAGCAGAAAAGAAGCATACACTAATTGAAATAAAGAACAATTTACAGTAAAAAACAGTAGAATGGATAAAGCCAAGAATCAAATTGATAATTTGGAACATAAGGAAACAAAAAACAACCAATAAGAATAACAAGAAGGAAAAAAGAATCCAAACAAAACGAGGATAGTATAAGCAGCCTCTGTGATGGCTTCAAGTGCTCCAACAGTCACATCAGAGGGGTGCCAGAAGGAGAAGAGAAAGAGCAAAAAATTGGAAATCTATTTCAAAAAACAATGAAAGCAAACTTCCATAATTTGGTGAAGGAAATAGACATGCAAGCCCAGGAAGCAGAGAGAGTCCCAAACAACATGGGTGCAAAGAGGCCCACTCCAAGACACATCATAATTAAAATTCTAAGGGTTAAAGATAAAGTGAGAATTTTCAAAGCAACAAGAGAAAAGCAGTTACTTATCTACAAAGGAGTTCCCATAAGACTGTCAGCTGAGTTCTCAAAAGAAACTTTGTGGGCTAGAAAGGGTTGGCAACAAATATTCAAAGCCATGCAAAGCAAGGACCTACAGCCAAGATTTCTCTACCTAGCAAAGCCATCATTTAGAATCAAAAGGCAGATAAAGAGCTTCCCAGGCAAGAAAAAAAACTAAAAGAGTTTATTATCACCAAACACTTATTATATGAAAATGTTAAAGGAATGTATTTAAGAAAAAGAAGATCAAAACTATGAACAATAATATGGCAAAAATACATATCTATCAACAGTTGAATCTAAAAAACAAACTAAGAAAACAAGAAGAACAGAGACAGAATCGAGGATACAGAGAGTGTTTCAATGATTGCCAGATGGGAGGGGTGTGTAGGGGAATGAGTGAAGAGGTGAGGGGACTAAGAAGTACAAATAGGTAGTTACAGAATAGCCATGGGGGTGTAAAGTACATATAGGAAATGGAGTAGCCAAAGAACTTATACTCATGACCCATGCACATGAACAATGGTGTGTGGATTGTCTGGAGGGAGTGGGGGCTGCTTGGGTGGAGGGGAGCAAAATGTGAAAAATTGGGACAACTATAATAGCATAATCAATAAAATATAATAATAAAAACAAATAAACTGCCAGGATGATGTCCAAGCTTTTTAACAACATTTCTAGCACCAGAGGGCCAGTCAGAGACTCCAGCTCTGGGGTGGGAGGGATCAGGGAGCCAGGTCAAGGGAGGGGCATGATGTGGGAGGGTAGGGGCGTGAGTTGGCAGCTGGATACCAATTGATATCAAGCTAGTTCAAAATTATACAGCTGGAATGACCACATGATGTGTCCCAGTGGAATATCTGCTGCGAGAGTTAAGAAAGAACTGGATCAATTAACATCTCCACCATCTACTCTCTGACAGTGGTTCCCAAACTCTCCATATAATGGAATCCCTAAGGATCTTTTGAAAATACTGAAGTCCAGGCTTCAGTCTCTGTGATGGGACCCAGTGTCTTTGAAGCTTCTCGGGTGATTCCAAAGTGCACAAAAGTTGACAACCCTGCTCTGTGACATTAAGTTATTTTGTCCTTTGGCCATTGGCTTCTTTTTTGGTAAAAAATGGACAACAATACCCAATTCATCAGCTTGTGGGAAAATCGAATGAATCCAGGCAGTGCTTGACATGTAAGAGGTGCTTGCTAATTATTTTCCCTCTCTTTTCCTTCTGGAGTTTTTATTTTCTTTTGCCACTTGTTCTGAAATGTCTCCATTTGGATAAACACTGAGCCACTTTTTGAAATGGAAATATCCCTGGGAGGGTGTGGGGCCATTAGTCATCTACAAATGAGTGTGGGTTATTTAAGATGATGCCTCTTCAAAACTAGCGGATGGGAGGTGAACTAAGGAGGCAGGGATTTTAATTGCAGGAATTCGATGAGCCTGAGAGCCATGAGAGTCCCCTGTGTTGATGACGTCACTGTAATGTAGCAGCTGCTTTAGCTTCTTGTTGGGAACATAATGTGAAAGGCGTGGCTGCCTCCTCTTTTCCAAAGCCCAGCTGAGAAAACCACTTATGAAGGGTGGTCTGAAGGATGTGCCCTCCATCCATTCCTCTGGGTTAGACCTCCTCCATTTGCCCCCAGAAACCCTAACAAGTCTGTGACTGGGGCCCATGGTGTGGAAACTGAAATCCTAGGCAGCATTTTATATGATTGTGTGCAGTATCCATTGCCTCCCAGGGAGATATTGCATAGCTTTCTTCAGGTTCTTGAAGGGAATCTCAACATCCCACCTACCCCCAAATTTAAGAATTGTTGCTTTCCTATCTTCCCGGAGGAAGCAGCCCCCCTGAGCTTGCGCTCACTAAATGGACCTCTCTGGAATAGTTCTGCTGAATTGCTCTTTTCCATGATACGTAAACATATTGGAGAACAACTGGAGGAATGAACCTTGAAGCACTTCACTTGTAATAAGACTACTGCTGATTGTGGATTACATTTCACTGCGGGCAGTCCTGAATGGACTACGAGAGAAACTTCATCCAAGACTCTGGCGAGTTGTTTTAATTCTATAGACACTTTCTTCTTCTCCTTTTTTAAAAATGCTCATGCAAGGATATGTTTATTGATTTTAGAGAGGGAGGGAGAGAGAGAAACATTGATGTCAGAGAGAAAAATTGAGTGGTTGCCTCCCATATGCACCCCTACCAGTATTGAACCCAGGACCTACGTATGAAACAAACTTGGTGCACAGGATGAGGTCCAACCAGCTGAGCCACCTGGCCAGGGCACGGACACTTTCTTCTTATCTTTGGTTTCTGGAAAGCTTGGTTTAGTTGCTTTGGATTTAGGCAAATATATCTAAAAAAGTCTCAGGTGTAGGAGATCTTTTGAATTTCAAGCCAAATTACGAACTACAAATCATATATTTTAGAAACCATTATTTTTTCATTATGTTCATATGAACTCATAACGAGTCTTTAAATTAGATTATTTTTATGGTCTATAAATCTTTAGTATTATCACATTTCTTCTGGTATGATTTTACTCTCACCAAAGCCCTAGGTGTTAATTGGTATCATTTCTATTTTAAAGCTAAAGGATTTGAAAAGACTTGGCTAGGGTCACACAGTTGGTGCAACCCACAGTGTTTGATAACTGATTCCCAGCTCAGTGTTCCTTGCAGCACACCATGTAATCATTTATGGGTAAAAAGGAACGACATACAAGGAAGGTAAAAATAAATAAAAGCACATCCTGTACTCACAGACAGGGAGAATTAACATTGTTGAAAAGTCCATCCCACTCAAAGCAATCTACAGATGCCACACAACTTCTGTCAAAATACCAATGGTGTTTTTCACAGACCTAGAACAAACAATCTAAAATTTTGTCTGAAAACACAAAATACCCTGAATAATGACAACAATCTTTTAAAAATAAAGAAGAAGAAGAAATTTGCAGGAATCATGCTACCTGATATCAAACAATACTCAAGGCCACAGTAATCAAAACAACATGGTACTGTCATAAAAACAAGCAATTAGATCAATGCAACAGCATAGAGAGCCCAGAAATAAGCCCATAACTGTATGGTCAATTAATCTATGACAAAGGAAGCAAAAACATACAATGGGGTAAAGACAGTATATTCAATAAATGGTGTTGAGAAAATTGGACAAATACATGCAAAAAAATGAAACTACACCACCTTCTGACAAGAGTAAACTCAAAATGGATTAAAGATTTAAATGTAAGACTTGAAACCATAAAGCTCTTTGAAGAAAACATAGGCAGTAAAATCTCTGACATTTATCTTAGCAATATTTTTTCTGACATATCTCCTTGATCAAAGGCAACAAAAGAAGAAATGAACAAATGGGACTACATCAAACTAAAAAGTTTTTTTAATGACATCTGATTAGGGGTTAATATCCAAACTTTATAAAGAACTCAGATGACTCAGCAACAACAACAACAACAACACACACACACACACACACACAACCAAATTAAAATAGGCAGAGGACCTGAATAAACACTTCTGCAAAGAAGACCTACAGATGGCCAATAGACATATGAGAAGATGCTCAACATCACTAATTATCAGAGAAATGCAAATTAAAACCACAATGGGATATCACCTCACACCTGTCAGAAAAGTGATCATCAATAAATCAGTAAACAACGAGTGTTGGCAAGCACATGGAGAAAAGGTGCACCATTGGTGGGAATGCAGATTGGTGCAGCCACTATGGAAAATAGTGTGGATGTTCCTCAAAAAATTAAAAATGGCATTGCCCTATGACACAGAGATTCCACTTCTGGGTATATATCTGAAAAAACCCAAAACTCTAATTGAAAAGAGTATATGCACCTCTATGTTCATTGCAGCATTATTTACAACAGTCCAGATATGGAAGCAGCCCAGGTATCCATCAACAGACTAGTGGATGAAAAAAGTGATGGTGCATGTATACAATGGAATGTTACTTTACCTTGAAAAATGAAATTTTACCATTTGCGAAAGCATGAATGGACCTAGAGGGTATTAGGCTAAGCAGAACAGGGCAGATGGAGAAAGATAAACACTACATGATTTCACTTATATGTGGAATCTAAAGAACAAAATAAACTAACAAAATAAAAACAGACTCATACAGAGAAGAGACTGATTGGTGCTTGGGGGGGTGGGGGGGTTAGGGCCTGGGTGAAAAAGGTGAAAGGATTTAGTACTAATCGGTAGTTACAAACAGTCATGGGGACGTGAAGCATAGCACAGGGAATGTAGTCAATGATATTCTAATAACTATGTGTGGTGCCAGGTGGACACTTGAAATATTCTTGGGGGGGAACACTTTATAAAGCATGTGACTGTCTAACCACTATGTTGTACACCTGAAACTAATATAAAATAATGTTGCATGCAAAAAAAAAAAAAAGACGTAAAAACCCAATTACTTAAAAAAAATCTTCAAATAGCCTTGGCATTTATTTTTTTAAATGAAGATTTATTTTGCATGGTATACCATATTTTTGCACCATGTGTATCTAAATGAACTTTGGCATTTATGAATTCTGTTAGAACCTTGTGATACTTTTGATGAACTGTCAATTAGCCTACAAGGTGAAAGGCCCCAATCATAGCCAGACGGTTTCAATTTCTTTTGGGGATTTAAGATTTTTTGAATCAAACTCCTTTTTTTCTTTCTTTTTAATTTTGAAAATCGAAGTTGTGACTAATACCACAGACCACTGGGAGTCTTTCATGTGCTACTATAACAGTCTAGATAATTAATCTTGAGAGAAGCCCATTTCCTTTTGTGGAAATGAGAAAGTGTCTATCTTCAGGGTCTGAAATGAAAGCAAACCAAGAAAGAGCAAGAAAGTTCACACTGAAAGCAAGAATCATTGGATTTTAGAATTGCAAGATACTAATAAATTAGTGGAAAATATTGCAAGCTGGAAGGGACTTTCAGGATTATCTAGTCCAGGGGATGCCAAACCCCAGGGCTTCGGACTGGCACTGGTCCATGGCCTGTTAGGAACAGCAGGAGGTGAGCGGCAGGTGAGCAAGCAAAGCTTCCCTTGTATTAGTGCCTGAGCTCCGCTTCCTGTCCTGCCCCTGACTTCTCCACCCTTGCCTGGGAAAAATTGTCTTCCATGAAACTGATCCAAGGTGCCAGAGAGGTTGGGGACCACTGTATCTAGTCCACCCTGCTGATCTCACAGAGCACGCAGCTGAGGTCGTGAGTGGGAAGCTGGTTTCTCCAAGGTTGCACAGCCGGAAACAGAACCAGGCTTAGCACAAAAAGGTTCTCATTTCATAGATACTTATATAACTCCTGTTTGGCAACAAACCGGTAGAAAAAAGATACAATGAGAAAAGCAACCGTGAATTCACATACTTGTGTCTCATGAGGCATTCTTACCGCTGAGACTGGACTCTGCTGGTCTGGAAGTTTAACTTCAGAGGAGAGAAAGAAACTTCTACTGAGGGACATGATAACAATTCTACAGAACTAGCCTTGGCTGGTGGGGCTCAGTGGATTGAGCACTGGCCTGTGACCCAAAGTGACACGGGTTTAATCCCCAGTCAGGGCACATGCCTGGGTTGCAGGTCCCCAGTAGGGAGTGTGTGAAAGGCAACCATGCATTCATGTTCCTCTCCCTCTCTTTCTCCCTCCCTTCCCCTCTGTCTAAAAAATAAATAAATAAAGTCTTAAAAAAAGACTTCATTATAAAAAATTTCTAGAGAACTAGGACTGCCTCTGGCTATTTGATAAATGCTGGGGCTACAGAGCTTGACATTGATTATCTAGGGAAGGTGCAACTGTCAAGAAGTTGCAGGGGACTCGAGAAGTCAGCAGAAAGCTGTGACGGGCAGGCACACCAACTGCCCAGCCTTTTCTCCATCTCTTTCTTGCTTGTCTTATTTGGAGGAAGGTAATCTGCCATGACCCAGGGAAAGAATTATGTTTGGTTTAAGCCAGTAATGACATTCCTTTCTCTCTGCCAGATATTTGATTTCACAGCCTCCATTGTAGCCTGAAGTGATCATTTGACAAAGTTCTGGCCAAGACGGAAGGGGAAGCCTGCTGGAAGCTCCCAGCAAAGCTTGGCTGATGAAAGGTCCAGGTGTAGCCACTGTCAGTCACTCTCTAGTTTTCCTGCCTTGAACGTGGCCAGGAGCCCATGGTGGCATCTCGCGATCATGAGGCAAAGGGTGGGAGTAAAATGGAGATGTGACCAGGTATTCTAGCTAAATCAACACCAGAGATTGCTTTCTACTTCTCGCCATGTGAGAGAAATGAATCCCTACTTATTTAAACCACCGTTAGTTGGATTTTCCATTATTTGCAGCCACGAGGTTTCCTAATAGCAAAAGTCAGAGTCACCCCATTGGGCAAGAAACAAAGGGAAGCTGTAAGAGAGGAGGAAGAGAGCTACAAATGTTAGGTACAGCCTTAGGACCGGTTTTAGGATTCAGGGCATGATCCTGACCTTTTTTCAGGTTTATTTCCCTCTTTCTGCTCAAGTATCTGAAAATGGAGTAATTATATTCTATCCCGCCACCCCTCACTTTTTAAAACAAGATGGCTGTCATTATTTTAGCTATTGCTAGATTAAGAATGTTCTGTTTCCCTTCCATCACATCAGGTGTGTTGGTGGTGGTTTCAGTCACTATTTGCACCTGGTTTGCAGAGTGATGAGAACCCCTAGAAAGGGTCGCAGAAGAAACACAGGAGGAGCAAGTCTCAGCAAGAGGTCATGGGCTTGATGCTGGGAAACACGCAGTGGCCACTGCGCACAGGGTAATGTCTTTGGCCGTCTCCTTGCTGCGAGCAGGTGCGTTGTGAGCAGCTGTGCATGCTCTGGTGCCTGGACGATTAGCACACGGTGGGCTGGAGCTGTGCAGAAAGGACGAGCTGCAGGTGTGTAGTCGTCGGCCTGCAGTGTGTCACGTTCTCGTTGAGCTTCACGTCCTTGGCCCGCAGCCCTCTGCCCTGAGACGGAGTCCTTGGCTGATCTTTGCACAGGAAGAACCCCTGCCTGAGCTACCGGGAGATCACCTGACTCCAGAACAGCAGTCCCCATGTGGCCTTAACGTGGGCTGGTATGAAAAAAATGGTCTGAATCAATACAATTTTCCCAAAAATTTTGAGCTGAATGTACAGAAAGATTGTGTGTTGGGAGTAGAAGAGACTGTGAGGTGGTGGCTGAGTCACAGTAACATCTGGGGAGTGGCAGGTCCAGAACTCCTGCCTCTGTTGGTTCTGTTTCTCTGCAGAACCCTGAGCGATACACCATGAGAGTCGGCTGCCTTCACCACTCCTGTGCTGCTACCAAAGATCCCTTCGGTCAAAATCAGAGGACTTTGTTTCAGAAAATCAAAAGACCGAAGGACAGTGAACTCAACAGGATCTGGTACCTTTGTGAAACGGTGGTGCATGGTGGTGGGAGACATGGCCATTGGGTCTGCAGCAAATGCTTGATGCACATGTGGATTCTCGGTCTCTCAGAACAGCTGCAGGCTCCAGGATCCGGAAGCACAGGTTGACCTACCCTAGGTTAGGCCTAGGCTTTCAGTAGATACACACCAGAAGAGCAGGAAATGGGAAGAGCAGGGAAGCAGTCCTGATCTTTCAGGCTTATTTAGAAAAACTTGCTTGACCTTGTACTGACTTGTTAAGTGAATGCATAACACAACCAGTGGCAGAGCAGGCAGAAAACTCTGTTGTTTAATATGCAGGGTCTCCAGAGATACTCCTGTTCTCAGTTCTCTTCGTGTACCCTCGCTGCCCACGGGAGCTGCTTCCACCGTTGGAGACATGCCCAATGCCCTTCCTGTCTGAACGTCAAACTCTGCCCTTCACTGTGCTCTGCCTGGATCCGTAATTGACTGAGCGCCTAGATCAGTCTCTTGTTGCACATGATTCATTCTCTGACTTTTATGCATGCACAGAACACGGGAAGAAATGATCACTGATGGCAGGCTGATGGAATGGGGACAGGGCAGGGCACGGGATGCTACCCTGGGTGGGGATCCAGCATCAGGTACAGAGCCTTTTGGTAAAGGGGTACAGGCTGATGCTGGGGTGGTGGGAACAGGAGCCGTCAGAAAGGGAGGGCACAGGAAGATGAATTTTACCATTTTATGTCCCCCTTTGTGCTTTCAAGAGACCAGACTACAGTTTTATGTTCAATACAATAACCACATTGATTGCGATTGGCATTTGACTTTTCCCCCCTCATAGCTCTCATTAATCCTTTTTAAAAATATTGCTTTATTAATGACTTTAAGAAACGAATGCTTTGAGAATTTTGCTGTTTTATAGGGGAAATAGGAGAGGCTGAACAGTGGAAAGAGTCCAGGTTTTGAAGTGAGATTCATTTGTATTTGAATTCAGACTCTGCTACCGGCTGTGCAACACTGGACAAGTTACCTACCTTCTCTGCACTTCTGCTTCTTTATCTATAATATTGTGATAATAATAGTACCTACCCTGCAGGAACTTGATTAGAATTCATGGAGAATACTTCCCACGATATCTGAAAAGTCTGCCACAGCACTTTGTAAAATGTAAAATAGCAGAGGAGTAGTGAGCCCTTAGGATGTTCCCGGTAATGCACTAGGCACATTAGCTTATTTGATACAACACCAGGTCCTCTTGGCCTTCATTCCCTCACCACTCTCCCCGAAGCCCCTGCCCAGAGGCCTAAGAGACCTATGGAGTTTAGAACCACTGCTGTGAGGGAAGCAGAATAAAGGCCTAACCTCTCTCCATAGGAGCTGGTGACCTGCCTGAAGCCTTACCAGAGCTTTACAGAGGCAGCCACAGAAGCCTGGGGTGTCTAGGAGACAGGGCCAGGCTTAGTTGAGGATTTACAGACAAGACAGTGGCTGTGGGGAAGCCAGGTCACCTCTCAAGGGAGCCCCACCGGAAATAGATGAGGCTGAGTCATGAATCAGGGCCCGTGGTTGGTCAGAGGTCCTCAGAAAATTCAGTGTATTCTTCTAGCACCTTTCTAAGTACATGTGGAGTGACTTCTGCTCCATCTTCTAAGGATTGAGGGTACTGTGAGTGAATAGAGCAGAACCATGAAGCCCTGTGAAGCACATGGCAGAAAGTGCTGAGGATGACACCCCTGCTCTGTCCTGGGGGCGGGGGGCTGGGGAGGAGGTCATGACAGTCAGGAGACTCACACCAGGAGTGCTGAATGGAAGGACTAAGTTGATGATGCAAACCAGGGGCCAAAATCAGCCAGGGAGAGAGAGCTTGTTGCCGTGTTGGTCCAGAGAAGTCAGGTGTTTGGTTGCCAAGGAATATGTGTGGGAATTTTGTGTGCAGGCCCAACAAAGTCAAATTCCTTAAAAGCAGCTTCTTTCTGTCCAGATGGCTTCAGCAGCGTTGACAGAAGGGTGGGGTGTGTGAGTGGAGGTGGGTGGCATTCTCAGTCTGAGCCTCCCCTTCTTTTTTTAGGACTTTGTCCCTTAGTGCCTCTCCCCTAATTAAACTGTACTTTTTGCCTTTCTTAAGCACTTAACTAGGAAAGAGAGATGATGGGCTTTCAGCTGGGGTCCTCTGTGTTAGGGCCCATTCAGCATCGTTTCAGGGGCAGCATCTTGTGATAACTCTCACTCTCAAATATCCATACATATGGAGTGATGCATGTGTGAAATCCATAAATAACACTCATGCCTAAATGAAGCCGGAGCTGCCCTCCTCCCAGTTTTGACCTGCTGATACACTGTGCAGGTCCAAAAGAGAGTTGGCTTATTCAATGGCCACTCAGAAACCTGAGAATCTTAAATGTTAGCACTAAATCGGACTCTCGTTTTACACAGAAAGAACCCGAGGCTCCGTTGTAGGGAGGTGAATTGCCTGAGGACATGCAGATTGCCTAGTGAGATGACAACTTTTCTCTTGCCCAATGCCCAGTTTTCTGGGAAGCTGAGACCTGGTAACGTGTTCTAACATGTGAACAAAGGAAGGGAGAAAGCTATGCAGTGTGGCAGCCCTGGGTAACCCACAGAGGTGCAGTTTTCGCTGAGAGGGCTCACTAGAACTGCCTGGGGAGCTTTGACAGACAAAGATGTTGGGGACCCGCCCCAGACCAACTAAATTAGAATCTCTTCTTGGGAGGTGCCCAGTGTATTTTGAAAGCCCTCCCTGAGTGCTTCTGATGGGTTTCTCAGGTTAAGACTAAAGAGTAATAATCTCTCTCGAACAGTCCCTGATGGGACTCTTTTTCTCAGGCAGTTTGTTATTCACTGATGTGATGATCTTCTAACCAAGACAGAGAGATAAAGAGACTAAGAGTGTATGCTCTGGAGCCCAGCTGCCTCCAACTTCCACCACATTTTTTGGGTAAATTACTTAACCATTTTGATCTTCAGTTTCCTTATCTGTAAAATGGAATTAATAATGATACCTACTTCAGACAGCTTTTGTAGAAATTGAGGTAATACATACAATATGCTCAGTGTTTGCCCTAATGAACGTAAGCTATTTTTATAGTGGTAATTTGACATGTTACTTTCAACTGCAAGTTAGGATTGTCATTTCTGGGAGTCTCCGGGACAGTTAGACAGGCATGCTACTTACTTTTCTCCAACAGAAGTCCATTGGTTATCCTCTTTGGAAATTCTTTTTAGCTAGAAGAGGAAGGCACATTCATGCAAATTGGTTCAGGTTCACAGGTGCAGAGTGATCCGGAAATTAGCCTTTGCTAAAAATAAACCAGCTTGCTCATTTCTCTTTCCAGCAATAGAGTGGATTAGATAACCAGAACAATTTTCCCATCCAAAACAACTGAAATATTAGATGAAGTATATTTTGAAATCTATAAAAATGCACCTCTGAGCTAAGAAGGAATAAGAAATCTCAGCTCCCGAACAAGCTAAAATCAAGAACTCTGGGAGGTAAAAATATAACAATGCTTGCTTTTACCCTGGCCATTCCTGCCAAATGCTGGAGCCTGGGGCTACTTCCTTGGAGATTGTATAGGAATGGCAGACCGAAGTTGAAGTCCAGGGCTTAACTACGGTGGAGGTCCCTCAAAAAAGATCCTTAAATAAAGCTGAGATCTCAAAAAATACATGTTTTATGGTAAAGAGAAGCAAGAAAACTTGTTTTGTCAACTCTGACACTTTGGCTTTGCAAGCAGTTGAGTCTGTATGTTTGCAGTTCAAACTCATGCCACATGTGCGGCCCTAAATATCTAAGCATGAAAATTTTCAGTGTTCTCAGTTTGGTACTAAGTGCTCACAGCTGAATAAATGCAAATATATTCTGGAAGAATCCTGCTGCAACCCAGCTCATGTCCAAGGAAAATGAACAGCTTTTAGTCAAAAATAACAAAACACACAAGAAAACAAAGCATTATGCTTGAGAGAACCAGCAGAAAAACAAATAAATCAACTCATAGTATATACAGATCCATAAGAGCCCCAGATACTAAATTTATTGAACACCAGAAGTAAAATATTTTTAAAATCCTCACCCAAAAATATGCTCATTGATTTGAGAGAGAGAAAGAGGGTGGGGTGGGGGAAGAGAGAGAGAGAGAAAGAAAGATAGAGAGATTGTTGTGAGAGAGAAACATCTATTGGTTGCCTATCATATGTGTCCTAACCAGGAATTGAAAATACAACCTTTTGGTGTAAGGGAAGATGCTCCAACCAGCCAAGCCACAGTGCAAAATATTTTAAAGATATAAGAGGGAATTGTGAAAATTTGAATAACGAGCAAGTAGACTTGAAAAGTACCAACCAAACATAACTTCAAAAAGTGAAAATTATAATAATTAAAATTAAAACCTTACCCTGGCCAGTGTGGTTCCATTGGTTGGAGCATTGTCTTGCATGCTGACAGATCACCAGTTCAATTTCTGGTGAAAGCAAATACCTAGGCTGTGGGTTCGATTCCAGATCAGGGTGTGCATATAGGAGGCAACCTATGGATGTTTCACACTGATGTTTCTCTCTCTCCTTCCCTTCTCTCTAAAAGTCAGTGAACATGTCCTCTAATAAGAATTAAAAACAAACGAACAAAAACCTTAATGAGTGGAGTAATCAGAAAATTGGACACAGAAAAAATAATAAAGGTGGATGCAATGCATGATCATGGATCTAAATTTGAGAAGTTACAGAATATGAAAAAAGAGCGAGGGCAAAGTGAAAAGTTTCAGTCATATGGGGAGGCAATTCTATTCTAACAGATAATGGTTGAGAATTTTTCAGAACTGTCTGTGACTAATCTTCAGTAAATCCAAAGTAGGATGAATAAAAGGAAACATACCAGATTAGATTACATTAATTATAGAATAAAGAAAAAAAAGAGGATCTTAAAAGGAGTCAGAGAAGAAAAATAGATCTTATTAAAAAATGCCAATGTTACTGCTGACTTCTCATCCATAATAACAGAAGCAGAGGACAATGGAATATTTTTAATGTGCTGAGAGAAAATAATTGGTAACAAAATTTTATATCCAGCCACATGATTTTTAAAAAATGAGAGCAAAGTAAAGATATTTCAAATAAGAGAAATAAATAAAACAGATAATTTAGAACTAGATGGTCCCCACTAAATAAAATTCTATATGATATACTTCAGGACAGAGAAAAATGGTCCAACAGGGAAGATCTGAGATATAAAAGAAATGGTGAGCCAATGTGTTACAAATGTGTGGATAAATCTGAAAAAACCTTAACTGAAATCTAAATAAATTTTAATGTGATCATAATGTCAAATTTTCAGAGAAAAAATCATATTTGCCGTAAAATACAAGAAAAAAAGCATTGGATTAGGTGAGGTGTATAACTGGAATTGAAAATAAAATTAAGAACCTTGAATTTTTCAGGAGGAGTTTAAAGATATTAATTTTAAGATCATTAAAAATGCATCTTAAATTTTTTAGGGCCACCACAAACAGAAAAGATATGGAGAATATAACTTCCCAACAAATAGAATCCAGTGGGGGTGTGGGAAATAATAAAATACAAACAACAACAAACCTCACTTAATTTACAATCAGGTGCAGGAGAACAGAAAAAGTGAGACAAATATAAAACACACAGTAGGATGGAAGAAATAAATTGAAACATAGTATAAATATAACAGAACTAAACTCCCCAGGTAATAGACAAAAATCAATATCCTGAATAAAGAACTATAATGTAGCATGTGCAATTTACAAGATACATACTTCAAACATAACATTGTGGAAATATTGAAAGTAAGGGATGACAAAAGACACAAAAGGCAAATACTAACCAAAAGAAAGCTGGAGAATATATTAATATCAGAAAAAAGACTTTAAGGCAAACAGCTTTATGAATGATAAAGAGATCACCCAAATATATAACAATTCTCAACTTAAAATATCATATATATGTTCTCAAAATATACGAGAAACAACAGCATTACAAGGGAAGACAGACACGTGCCCTGGGCCCCTGAGATTGTAACACAGTTCGCTCAGTGATTCATAAGTTAGCAGATGAAAATCAGCATGACTATACAAGATTCAAAGAACACATTAATAAACTTGATAAAATGTGCCATGCAGTTGGAGATTATTGCTTCTTTTTAAGCACAAATGGAATTTTCTATGAATACATTTCAAATGTAATTAAGTTAGAAATCAATAACCAAAAGCAGAAAGAAAAAACCTGATAGATTGGAAGATGAAAAACACACTTTAAACAACTCATAGATCAAAGAAGATATAATGAAAATTAAAAAAAATACATAGAAATGAATATGACAAAAACACTATATTTTTAAAATTCTGAAATGCAGCTAAAGTGAACTAGGAAGAGAAGAGATATTCATTAGTCTGAAAACCTACAAGAAGCATCATTATTACAGTCAAAAACTTAATTCAAGGAATAAGATAGAGATGCCAATATATTGGAGGCTATAGCTAGGAGGGTACAACAAGAGAAAGAAGTGAAGGTATATGAATTAGGAAGAAAGAAACAAAACCGTCATTAATTGCAGATGTAGAAATTCAAAGATAATCTCTATATGGATTATTAGAGTTAATAAGAGTTTAGCAAGATGCCTGCATATAAAATTAATATAAAAATCAGTTGTATTTCCACACACCAGAGGCAATTAGTTTTAAAAATGTAATTTTACAATATACCATTGACTTTAGCAATAAAAAATTATAAAGTGCTTGGTAATATAGTTATAAAAGATGTAAATCTTTGTAGATAAAGCTCTAAAACTTAAAGACTTTAAATTTGTCATAAAATCATGTAAACATACACCATATTTACCACATTTTTGAATGGGAAGCTAATAGTATAGATATGTATATTCCTGTCTTTTACTAAATTTAGTGAAACCTCAGTAGAAGGCTTTTTTTTTTGGTAGAATATGACAAGCAGATTCTTAAACTGATACATAAACTCCAAAGGCCAAGGACAGTCAAAACAATCTAGAAGAAGCAGCAGAAGGTGTTAGGTAGGACTGTCCCTGCTACAGATCAAAACCTCTTCTGTGTGAATCACTGCAAATTCAACTATGTGTATGTAAGGAACTTTTGTTTTAAATCGTAAGTTACCTTTTAGAGAATGAACAGATGATACAAATGGAGAGAGAGATTTGCAATACATAACCATAAAGGACTTCCAGAATATAGAACAATTTTTATGAAGCAAAAATGACAAAACAAATGACTCAGTAGAATATAGGGGCAAAAACATAAACAGACATTTTACAGAAGAGGAATACACACTTTACTCATAATCATATGAAAAGATGCCAAAACCATTATTAACCAAGGAATTGCAAATTAACTTAAAAAAAAAAAAACTGGCAAAAACAACAACAAATTCGATAATTTGTAGTTCTGGTAGGAGTGCATGAGGAACGCTTACTGCTAGTGGAAACAGAACTGGTAACACACTTCGAAGAGCAGGGTAGCATTACTCCTACTGTCTGGTCGGCCTGAACATCCACCCGCTCTGAGACCTGCAATTCCACTCCCGCAGGAAGAAGCGCTCTGACACATGTGCAGGGAGACACAGGAAAGAACACTCACAGTTGCCATGTTCCTAGTCCCTCCAAACTAGGAACAACCCCAATGCCTATCCGCAGTAGAGTGAATGTATAAACTGTGGTCTATTCAATTCAGTATATGGAAAAATATAATATAGCAGTGAAAATGAATGAACTATACATAGCTGCCCTCAATAACGTGAAGAAATCTTAAAAACATAAAATTGAGCACAAGAAGCAAGTCACAGATGACCTCATAACAGTATGACTGCATTGATATAAATGTCAAAAACAAAATTAATCCACATATTTTTACAGGCACCCTCATGGGTGATAAAAAAAAACGGCAAGAGAGAACCATTCACACAAAAATCAGCTAGTAAGGTTAGCTCTGCGGGAAGGTGGAGGAGCCGTCTGGACGAGGCACACGGGAAAGCTAAGGTAAGAATCCCTTTCTGTTCCTGAATGGTGATTGCACCGGTGTCCACCACACCCTTCTGTGTGTACGAAACAGTTCACAATTAAAGCAAAACAAAACAAACCCTTGGGCAAATAAAACAGAACTGTCAGCTGGACAAAAATTGTGGGGAAATCTAATGGAGAACCCCAGGCTGAAGAGCCAGTATTGAGTCTCCAAACAGGCAGTGCCAGCTCCCTGGGTAGACTCGCCCTCTGCGATGAGCCAACCGACACACCGCACATCGTGGCTCCAGCCTGATCCTCCTCACCAAGGAGAGGAAACAAAGGGGACTGTTCTCTCCCGGCCTCCCGCTGTGCTAATGAGATTGCAAGTCTGGGTCAACTACTCTGTCCAAGGTCGCGCAGCTACCGAAGGTTCCCAGTCTACAGTTCATTTCTCCTATTACTATGCAGCGTTTTATTTTATCCTTCCCAGGAGGGCGTCAAAGAGAGAATATTAAAAGGCTACAGTAATTAGCCTCACATTGTAACACCCTTGACTCCAGGCTAGCTCCTTGAGATAAGGGAAGTTTAATTCTGCCCTTTTCAGGCAGCTCTGAGATTCTGGCTGGAAAGCAGAAGAGGATTTCCCGAAGATGCTGAAGGGTGTCTGGGGTCCAGTTAGGTCACTGTTGTTCCCAGTGGTCTTGGAGCAGTAACTGTGTGTCTCAAGAAGGGCAAAGCATTAGGTCTTACCTGTGCAGGGGGTAGGTTGTGTGGGTGAATGGAGAAGAATGGACATATTTCAGGGATGGTAAAATTGTTCATTCTTTCCTGAAAATTTTGCCTGTTTCTTGATGTCTGACTCTGATCTGCAGAGCAGAGCTACAGGTGAGCTGCAGAGGAGCAGGTGAGAGCTGCAGGTGGGCAGCTGTGCATCTGTGGGCTCCTTTCACTGCCCTGAGACTCTATCATCCTGTCTCTGCAGCTATTTTAGGGAAACCATCTTGTGACTCTTTCTAAAAAAATAGTTCCTTTCTGTTCAAACATGTGTAAATGAGTGAGAGGTATAACATGTAACCCCACCGGGGTCTCGGCCCTGCTGGGGATTACCAGGTTGCTTCACGGTAAGGCTTCTGGACCACCAATTATTTGTTGCCTGCAGGGGTTAAAGGGGGTGGGGACTGGTTTTCCTTAACTGCCATTCAGGTGATCCACATCCAACCAGAGACTATTTTTGCTCTCCTTTGGTTGATTATCAAGATCCTCAGTTGAGAACTTGATAGTAATTCAAAGATCCGGAAGGTAGAATGAGAAAGTTGTATGGTACCTACACTCTATCTCCACAAAACCTTGCAGAGGTTTGCACGGGCCCTCTTGGATCCTCGATCTCTGCCCCTCGGCTAAGAGCTGCCCCTCTGGCCACTGGATGTGCCCTCATTGCAGACACAGCCCTGGCAGACTGGACCTCCGGCGACATCGCCTCAAGAAGCCTGTTGCCCTTTGCCTGTTTCTTATTCCAGCGCTTTCCTTCCTGTTATTAGCCAGGGAGTGTTATCACAGCCTGAATAATAAACTACCTGATTTTAGAGGAGTGCCAGGCCTTTGTAGAGGACCTATGCCTGTTTAACCTCAAAAGACAATGGAAACCATACCCTTAAAAATGGTTAAGGGAGTAAATTTTATGTGATGTGTATTTTTACACAATAAAAATAATTGAAAACAATGGAAAGGGAACTGTTGACACATTGAAATAATAAAAGAAACCATTTTTGGTAAATGAAAATCATATGACTTGAAAATGCTTAAACATTCCCCTGGAATGTTTCGTGTGTATGTTTGAAAAGACTTCATTCGGGCCTCAGGGAGGCACTGCAGCGTCGAGGTGAAGATTTGGGACCCCAGAGTTTTGGGGCCAGCAGACCTGCCTTCATCCAGATCCTGACTCTGCCACCACAGGCCCCTTCCCCTCTTTCCTCTGTCAGGTGGGGCTGGAGTCCTTAACTCACAGGGCTCCTCTGAGGATTAAAGGGGATAGACATGTGGAGTATGTCTGGCATTAGTAAGCACATGTTTAAGATTTGCCTGTTGATGTCCATAGTTATAGAAGTTGCTGGGTTTGGGTTGGCTATTCCCTGACCTCACAAGGCATCCTGTGGATTGCCGACTGTGGTAGGTGAATCTATTACAATGTGTCACAGGCAGTTTTATGTGCCACTCTGGCTAGGCTGCTGTCCCTCATTATTCAACCAATCACTAATCTAGATGTGGGTGTGAAGGTATTCTCGAGATGTGATTAAAGTCCATAATCAGTTTATGTTATTTTTTATTTTTATTTCTAGTTCTTTTCTTCTTTTTTAAATTATATTTTCTTGATTATGCTATTATAGTTGTCCCAATTATTTCCCACTTTGCCCACTTCCACCCAGCATCCCCCACTCCCTCGGTAATCCTCATACCATTGTTCATGCCCATGGTCATGCATGTAGGTTCTTTGGCTACTCCATTTCCTATACTGTACTCTACATCCCCATGGCTGTTCTGTAACTACCTTTGTGTTCTTCCTAATCTCCTCACCTCTTCACCCATTCCCCTGTACCTCCCTCTCATCTAGCAACCATCAAAATGCTCTCTGTATCCATGATTCTCTCTCTGTTCCTCTTGTTTTCTAGATCCAATTGTTGATAGATATGTATTTTTGCCATTTTATTGTTCATAGCTTGGATCTTCTCCTTTTTCTTAAATAAGTCCCTTTAACATTTCATATAATCAGTGTTTTTTGATGATGAGCTCCTTAATTTTTTCTTATCTGGGAAGCTCTTTATCCAACCATCAGTTCTAAATGATGGCTTTGTTATGTAGAGCTATCTTGGATGTAGGTCACTGCTTTTCAAGACTTTGAATATTTCTTGCCAGTTCCTTCTAGCCTGCAAAATTTCTTTTGAGAAATCAACTGACAGTCTTATGGGAACACCTTTGTAGGTAAGTAGCTGCTTTTCTTTTATTGCTTTTAAGATTCCATCTTCATCTTTAACACTTAGCATTTTAATTATGATGTGTCTTGGAGTGGGCCTCTTTGCACCCATGTTGTTTGGGACTCTCTGTGCTTCCTGGACTAGCATGTCTATTTCCTTCACCAAATTAGGGAAGTTTTCTTTCATTATATTTTGAAATAGATTTCCCATTTCTTCTCTTTCTCTTCTTCTTCTGACACCCCTATGATGCAAAAGCTGTCCCGAAGGCTGCTTATACTATACTAATTATTTTTGGATTCTTTTTTCTTCTTGTTATTCTTATTGGTTATTTTTTGCATCCTTATGTTCCAAATCATCAATTTGATTCTTGGCCTCATCCACTCTACTGTTGTCTCACTGTAAATTGTTATTTATTTCAATTAGTGTATGCTTCATTTCTAACTAGATCTTTTTTATGGTGCTGAGGTGCTCATTAAGTTCCTAGAGCATCCTTATAACCAGTGTTTTGAACTCTGTATCTGACAGATTGCTTATCTCCATTTTGTTTGCTTCTTTTTCTGGAGTTTTGATCTGTTCTTTCATTTGGGCCATTTTTCTTCATATCCTCATTTTGGCAGCCTCCCTGTGTTTGTTTCTCTGTATTAGGTAGAGCTGCTATGACTTTGTCTTGGTAGCATGGCCTAATGTGGTAGGTATCCTATAGGGTACAATGTCATAGCCTCCCTCATCACCCAAGCTGAGTACTCAAGGTGTGCCCTTCGTATGGGCTGAGTATACCCCCTTCTTGTAGTTGAGCCTTGATTACTGTTGGCAGATCAATGGGAGGGATTTATCCAGGCCAGTCAGCTGCAAGGACTGGCTGTGACCACTGACCACTAACCTCTGCCCTCCATGGAGGTTCAGCTGTGCAAGGGCAGGGTGGTGGTGCTCTGACATGGTCTGTAGTTGTCCAATGGGTGTGCAGGCCCTGGGGTTTCTTGGGTGTGCAGGCCAAGATCAGCCCCCACCTGTGTTTTGCCCAGCGCCACCCTGCCTGAGCTATAAAGCGACCTGAGATGGCTGCTACTTGTGCTGGGCTTGGAGATTCCAAAGCAAAGCCAAGCTGTGAATCTAGGCTGGCTGCTGCTAGTGCCATGCCTGGGGCCACTTAGCAAGGGACATGGGGGCAGGGAGCACAGTGAGGCTGGCTGTTGCTTGTTTGAGAGGATTTAGGAAGTTGTTAAGCATAAGCCAAGACCAGTCATTCATATGGAAAAGCAGCTTGGGTAGGCCCATAAGTTGGGTGGCACAAGGTGGGGCAAACAGTGTTATCCAGGTTGAGGGAGTCTCAGATATGGCACCAGCCTTCCAGCTCTGTGGCTCTGTCGGGGAGAGTTCAGGAAAAGGACAATGGCTTTTGCTCGCCTTTGTCCCTGGGAGAAAGCTCTCCTCCAGCTCTTGCCTTGATGCCAGACACTTCAGCTTCTCCCTGTATACTATTGGTGCCTTTCAATTTGCTACCTGGGTGCTGGAGCTCAGAGAGAATGAGTCTAAATAAACCCATGTCTGGGTTCTTGAAGAGGAAGAGCTTGGGATGCAAGAAGTTTCTTCCACTGACTCAATCCCCCCTTTTTTTTCAGCCGGAAGTTATGAGGATGGATGGATGTGATTCCTCTAATGCCATAGTTGTCAGACTTACATTCAACTCTATCTCTGACAGTTCTGAGTGATGGTTGTTCTATATTTTAGTTATAATTTTGATTTGTTTGTATATGATCAGTTTACTTTAGATAATAAATTTGTCCTAGAAAATCTGGCTGGGTGGGATTTAATCTGTTGAAAAACCCTAGAGCAGAGCTGATGCTTCTCTGATGTGGAAGAGATTCTGCCCTTCCCAGTGGCCTTCCCTTCCCTGTGGCCTGCCATGTGGATTTCAGATGCGCCCTGTTGTGGATTGAATTGTGACCCCTTCCCTCAAAGATGTTGGAGTCCTCACTCTCAGAACCTGTTAATGTGACTTTTTTAGAAATGGAATCTTTGAAGGTAATTAAGTGAAAATGAGGGATGATGGTGGACCATAATCCAATATGACCATGTCCTTGTAGAGGGTGAAATTTGCACATAGAAAAACATGCATAGAGTGAAGACGATGTGTAGAGTCAGGGAAAAGACAGTCAGCTATGGGAGAAGGAACGCCATAGATGTATCTGTCTTCACATTCTACTGTGACTCTTCTCTGTGACTCAACCCTGAGTGAAGCATAGTACTGGAAGAGGAACCACTTCTGGATGGACTGGGGATTGATTCTCAAGCAGAAAGATGGTATTAGGGGGAAAACTGTAGAAACCCAAATTAAGCCTGGAGTTTAATTAATGGTAATGTACCAATGTTGGTTTCTTAGTTTTGCCAGGTGTACCAAGGTTACAGAGGGTGTTAACAATGGGGAGAGCAGTGTGATGGTCTGTGGGAACTATGGGTACTATCTTTGCAAATTTTCTGTAAATTAAACATTATTCTGAAATAAAATAATTTGAAGATGCAGTCTGAATCTAACACTCACCAGCTGTAAGACCTCAGGGAAGTTATTTTATCTTTTAGTGCCTCAGTCTCATCTTTTATAAAACAGGGGTTAATAGTACAACCTGCCCCCAGTGTTGTTGTAAGGATTAACTGAGATAATACACACAAAATGCTTTCAACGGTGCCTGGCACAAGGTAATTCCTTAATAAGTGCTGGCTCTAATTATAATATTTTTGTTTTCTTTTACACACAACTTGTTCTCCACGGCTACTTGCTCAGTGTCTGGTAATCCACCCTCCAGATGGGGGTTGTACTAAGTAGGGTATAGCTAGTGTTGTACAAGACTCCTCATTGGAGGCTAAGTAGAAAGAGTAGAACTTGTCATTACATGCTGTATTTATTTTATACTTTTACACTTTTAATTTTTGCATGTGTGTTATAATGCACATCATAGTCCATTATATCAGAATATGATTTATAGAGACGTATATAAGGGTGTACACCACCTTTTTCACAGATAGAGTTAAATCATCAAAAAGACCTGGGATCAGGGCTGTGCTCTGAGGCAGGGCACGCTCTTGCATCTGTGTGACCTTCTTTGGGCTCAAAGACACAGACAATTAGGCAAACTAATTTTGCATGAAGCCCTAATGCCTAAACTATTTATATCTGTATGGAAATATAATTTTAGTCCCTAAAGCTGAAAATGTTGAGGTTGATTCAATGTATACTTACTCCCTGCTGTTCCTTCATCCTGGATTATTTCAATTTGTTTTGTTACTGGACAAAACCTCTCCGCTTACATTTGTGCATCTAAATTTTGCCTCTGGCTTCCTCCGGACCTTATTTATTCTTCACAATAGCCTCTTCAAGTTATTTCAGGAATAATGAGTCTAAAGGTTCTCGGATCTAGATGGTGATACTTGCAGCAAGATAAGCTGATGTCCTTTGAGGAACGACATAACTGACATTTATTTTAAGTTTTGTATGTATTCATTTATTCATAATCATTCATTCACAATTGCTCACTCAAATACTGATTTAGTTAAAAAAAAAAAAAAGCCCAAGGTGTTACAGACAGTCAGACTTAGATTTAAACACTGCTGGTTTTCACATCCGAGGTTCAAATGCCGCCATGAACCAGTGGTGTGTTCTTGGTCAATTTCTTGTTTTGAAATCTTTTATATCCATTTCCTATTTGAAAGATAAAGTGTTTACTTTGTGCAGTTTTGTGAAGGATAACGATATTTATGTGAAGCACTTGGCAGAGCGTCTGAGGCATGATAGGTGCTTAACAAATAGATGGTTTTCCTATTATATTTGCTCTTTCTTTGCTATTGTGCCAACTAGCAGCATAAACCTATTAGAGGATAGATCCAGGGAAACAAAGATGGCTAAGGTATGGTCCCTGCCTGTAAGGAAAACAGACACCACACACACACCCCTCAACACATTATTGACCTAGCTGCACTTTGTAAAAAATAAAATAGCAAAAGTACACTTGCAAAGAAAAGCAAAATTCTCCTGGTCTACCTTTCCTAAGCCCTAGTTCCATTCTCCTAAGGCAACCTGTATTGGCTGTTTCTCTTTTTCATTCTTCTGTGGTTTATTCCATAATGCAAAATAATAAATTTGTATCACTCTCTTATGATTTCATCAGCTCTAGGACATTGCATTGACTCCTGGTATGATAATAACAGGATGAGGATCTGGGTCAATTGGCCCTGTCCTTCCCCTACACCTTCTTTTCCTGGTGTTTGATAGTAATAGTGTTTCCTAAAAATTCCTCAATTGCTGACATTTTTAACTTTAAATATTAAGCTTAAACCTCCATTTCTTATTCTATCACATTCTGTCAGCATTTTTACCCCTCCCCCCATAGTTATCACTGTCTTTCACCTCCTCCTCCCTGTGAGGTGCAGCCCAATTCTCTAAAATGCATTTTGATTTGAAGAAATTTCCCAAATTTATCAAATTTAGGATTTGGGCATTTCATGTTGGTGTGATTGTCTGGGGTTCCTCCTCAGCAATTTCATTTTTATGGAGGCTGTAAGCCAGCCTTTGAATTGCTTTAACCCGCTTTGGTCAGCTACACCTTTGCTTTTATGTTGTCAACGTCCATAAGATTTGCATTCAGTTCTATCACTGCAGTCATGGCTTCCCTGCTTTCTCTATTGCCGAGTTAAAAAGTTATAACCCCCATAAAAGCATTTGTGTTGTTGTAATCAGTTAAGGATTGCCCACTACAAGGAGGGACAATATTGCTTGGACTACATGTCCCTCTCTGAGGGTCCAAAATCAGCAGCTATGGGCTACCTAAAGGGACAGTGAGGCACAATACTTTCAAGGCCACATGCTTTTTATTTTCTTTCATTCTATCATTTGTTTGAAATTATGTCACAGTTTACTTTGCTCTGTATTTGGATTACTACTTTCTCCTGTAGCCTAGGCCTTCCTGACATTTCTCACTATTATCTTTCTTCCTCTCTCCCTTCCTTCTTTCTTTCCTTTCTGCCACAAAAGAATGCATATTCATTACAGCCTCAGGTTTAGTGCGCCTTTCAGACATAGCAGGTCTTTCTATGTTGACAACATACAACCAGGCTCTGGGTTTATCCTGGTCTTACATGCTCTTCCCCAGGTTTGGACCTGCTGCTTTCACTGGCACAGCTGTTCTTCTGAGATTTTTCTATACAATCTTGCTAGGTTGGATCCACTGTTT
Source organism: Anoura caudifer (assembly GCA_004027475.1). Classification (NCBI taxonomy): domain Eukaryota; kingdom Metazoa; phylum Chordata; class Mammalia; order Chiroptera; family Phyllostomidae; genus Anoura; species Anoura caudifer. Next base: position 384,255 of record PVKU01000007.1, read on the forward strand.
CCTGCATCCCACATCTCTTTCTGGGTTGTTCTAATTCATTTTTGCCAAAGTACATCCATAAGGAACTTCTTAAGTAAGTCAGAATATTGAGGCGTTGTTTGTCTGAAAATGTCCTTATTTGGATCAATCACATTTGATTGATAGCTTGGATGGGTATACAATTTTATCTTCAAGTCATTTTTTTCCTCTGAAATTCAGTATTGCTTGTGAGAAGTCAGCTTGTTTCTTATCTTTTGTAGGTAGGTACTCTGCCCCCAACCCTGTACCATGGAGGCTTTTTATTTTCCTTATTCTTGATATCATGTGTTTAGTTGTGAATCTTTCAGAAATTTTATTGTGCTGGGCAAAGTCATTCTCTGATGACATAACTTTCATTTTGGAAATTTTTTTTTCCATTATTTTAATAAGTTCTTTCTCTCCATTTTCTTCATTTTTCTGTAATACCTATTAATTGGAGCATGACCTCCTAGATTGATGGATACATTATTTCTACATCTCATCTTTTCTGTCATATTTATTATTTAGTTGTGTTTAAGTTTCTAGTATAAAAGCCTTAATTATACTTTATCTTTAGCCCTGCTATTAAATTTTTAAACTACATTTTTTGCAATTTCGAGCCTTCTTGCTTTTTGACTCTTCCTAAAGAATAATGTAACTATATATATGAACAATAACATAAGACAAAACCCTGAGTTTATATAAATATTAGTTATGTTATTGTAACTAATATATATTGTACATAAAACACACATGTAAAATATATATATTTTGGGGGGTGAAAAGGAAAGGAACTATTTATTTAAAAGTTATAAAGACTTAATGACTTAATGTCTTCGTTAAAATTCCAAAGTCTCTTAAAACACCCACAAACACACAGTTTTTCCTTCCCCTCTTTGCCCAGTCCAGGATACCATATCTCAGGAAGAGAAATAGAAGTCTGTGGCTCAGGTAGCCCCTGGTTCTTCCCAGTAATCCCTGCTTGGCTGGCAGGCCTCCCGCAGTTCCCAGCACCATCAGCTGTGTTGCCGCTGTGATCTCCAGTTCCTAATCCAAACCCACGTGGCACCTTCTCATGGCCCTCCAGTGAGAGTCCTTTCACCCCTTTCCTTCCCTGCAAGGTCTCTTCTGCATTCTTCCAAACTGCTAAGAGAGAGCTCTGCATCGCTGCTACATCTTGCTTTCCAGTTTCCTAAGAAGTGTGGCAAAAGGAGCACCCAAAGCCACATGGTTCTCCCAATGTTTTTGTATTTCCCATTAGATACTAAATGGTTTTGTCTTATTGTCAATGTTCTTGCTTGCTTGTGGTTTGATACTTTTTATTTCTCAAATTATCTCTATTTCCTCAAATCAAATTTTCTTTTAGTTTTATGTTAGTTTTTCATTTTTTCCCATGCTGTTGGTTTTCTTACAGGTATTGCTGTTGATTCTTTTAGCTTTCTGATGTGCTTCCAGTGCAGTTCCTTTCTGCTCAAATAAATGAGTCAGCCTAGTTCTGGGCAAGAAAGAACTGTGATTATTTGTTATGAGGTGATTATGATGAGGAGGAAGACCTGAATGGTTTGAAAGTAACCACAAGACTGCTCTCAAAGTTATTCTTAATGCTAGCAGGTGAAACTTTACATGGCCAGACTAGATAGAAGAAAAACTAGCATAGATTACTCATAGATGTTTTAAAATACATATATTTATTATTTTCAATTTTTATGAAGAACTTTACCTGAGCCAAGAAAATGTTTCAGGTTAAGCCCATTGGAGATTGAACAGGTAAGAATATAAGGTCTGTCCAGAAGGTATCCAGCCATGTAATATGAAAATAGAGATATTTATTGAAGAAGATACAAGAAACATTGTACATAGGACAATGACACTTCAGTCCCCTTCAAAGTAGGCACTTGGGACCTCACACAGTTCTCCCAGTCGCCATCACCTGCCCCATCTATTTTCCTGAATCTCATCAATGGTCTGAAATCTCTTCCCTTTCAAAGGTGATTTCAGTTTTGGGGAAAGACAGAAGTCGCAGGTCACCAAATCTGGGCTGTAGAGGGGCTGAGTTACCTAGGTGATTTGATGTTTTTCCAAAAAACTCTGCAAGAGACAAGATGCATGAGTGGGTACATTGCCGTGATGAAGCTGCCAATCACCAGTTGCCCATAGCTGCAGCCTTTGAATCATCCAAATAGTTTCTGTGGAGGAATGTCCAAACCTAATGCAAAATTTGATGCAGTTTCATTGCTCTACTCACTCAGTCATTTTAAATGCGATGGCCACACAGTACACATGCTCACTCAACAACATTTACTGCCCTCACTGACTAGTACAGTGAAGTCATCATTGTTCACACATGCGCATTCCAGTCCACTCTCCTTGGCTGCTAAGTTACATCGATGTCATGCAAAGCAGTCTCATTATATTAACAATGGCTGGACTTTTTCCAGACAGACCTCATATATTCTATTTAAATGGTGCCTCTAACATGCTTGTTCATTCTTTAGTGTTTCTTGTGGGAAAAACTTGAGTTCCATAGTCTTACAACATTTGCATTCATTACTGAATAGGCACACTTCTTTAATATGGAGATAAAAAATTCACTACATCTAATCAAATTAGATGTAGCAAAAATAAAAGTTGTCATGAACCTTGTATTCCCAATGAGAAAGCATGAGATGGTCCATTTTTATACTCGCACACAAGATATAGACGGCTTAATATTCAGTGGAGACATATCAACTGACAATAACATGCTTATTAGATCATTGTTAGATTCAAAAGCAAAATAACATTATATAAATCTGTTTTACTTCAAAACCAGCAGAAAGATGCACTGAAGCAGATTTCATTTGGGAATTGCTTTACCAATGTTAATACTTCACTTAATTTCTTCAGGAAAAAATAATAATTTGGACTGAGAACACCTGCAAGTCTCTGGAACATTTACCCCAGTACCTGCCTCTAGGCTTATTGTAAGTTCAGATGGGCTCTCAGATTGGGACATGTCTTTGTTGTGAGCAAACAGTGTCTGTGTATCTGGATCAGTGTGACGGGGAAGCGCAGGAGCTCTCTGAACAAACACTCAGCAGTTCTTGAGGTCAGGGATGAACAGGGACTCCCCGCCCAGTGCCTGCAGGATGTCAATAGATTTCCCTCTACGTTGGAGGAAGAGACTAAAGCTTGGAGGTAGTGAGTCCATAGCTGAAGGATTAAGGATTCACTTTTATTTCAATTGACTCAGATGGCCAAGTTAAGTGACATGCCCAAAGTCCCACAGCAGTAGGGACTTAAAAGTCTACACCACAGCACATGTGGAGACAGTGGGTGTGGCCATGGGTCTGGGCAATTGAGGGAAGGGAAGGGTAGTGTTAATAGGGCAATAGGACCCTAAAGAGTTTTGAGGGAGATCTAGAGAGCCATCCATTTTTTCATTTTTCCCACGTCTGGACTCTGACTCATTTGTCAGAGTTGCAGACGCTTTCCTAGTGAATGATTAGATGAGGTGTATCGATGTTTTTCCCAAAGCACGTTAACTCTCCAACCATTAACATGGCCTTTTATCTTCTCTCTTGTCACCCAACCTTCTCTACTTTGAAGCCAGTTGTGAAAGAGATAAAGTCCTAACAATTACATCTGAACCTTAGGTCTTTCCCAGAATGTGTCAGAGTGGATCTATTTGAAAGACACCACATTTCGGCCCTCTCTATATCTAGTCCATCTTCACCAGCCTCTTGCCCCTCAGCCACCTCTCACCCCATCACTTCCCTGCTAAAATCCTTCATGGCTCTCTGTTGACTCCAGGACAAGGTCTGGGTTCTTGCCCTGTCTGCCCTTCCAGGTGTAACTCTTGTGCCTTTTGCAGACAGTCAAAAGGGAATCTTCTCAGCACTCCACAGTTTTCCTGCTTTGGGGACTAGCCATTTCTACATATCTAAATTCTCCCCATTTCCAAGCCCAGATCAAAAGTCAGCACCTCCACCCAGCCTCTCTGGTCTGACAGCTGGGGCTCTCCCTAACAATATGAAGGCTCATGGAGAGCCAGGAACTCTCTGAGAGCTTTACACGGGGACCTCATTTCATCCTCACAACCTGGGAGGCAGGAGCTAGTCTCAGGTGACAAAACTGAGGCTGGAAAAGGCTAACTTGCTTAAAGATTTCAAGCTATGAGTGCAGAAAGCAGGATAGAAACCCAAGTGTGCCTGAGCTCAACGCTGGCCTTCCACCATTCCGGGATGCTCCCGGCCCTTAGCTATTTATGTAAGTGGGGTCTTTCCCACCGTAAAAGGCTCTAATGTCCTCATGAGCGGGAGAATGTCCAATTTGTTTTCCTAGATGATTCCAGTATGGACTAGGTGCTGAATAAAAGTGTAAGAAAATGGCAGGGGCTGGGAGTTCTCCTTTATGGAGGGACAGCAGCCCTTATGCCTGGAGCTCCCCTGTGGCCTACTGGGTGGTGGGATTTGCTTGCTTCTCAGGTGCCTATGCATCCTGTCCCTCACCACTCCATCCTGCTCATTCCCCTTGCCCCCCCTACTTCCTCAGTCTTCCAAGCTGCTCCAGATGCAGAAGGTGGGTGCTCAGGGAGACCCTATGGTCCTCCTCCCACCTCTCCACCTCTACCCAAACTGCTTTGAACTCCTTCCCACCTTTCCTGGGTTCTTGCTCTGGGCTCTTCTGGGCTGGGATGTCTATCTTCCCCTGTTGTGGCACTGTGACTTTGCCATATCCTAACTAGAAATAAAGCCCAGTCTTGGTGCCTTAGCTGACCAAGTACAACCAGCTCTTTTGATTGTGGCTTCTTAGATGCCTCCAGCACTCACAATGGGTCCAGTGCCCAGGCTGTAGTATGTGGGCTGCCAGGTAATTGATCCATCCCTTCACTGACGCATATTTATCAAGGTCTTATTATCTGCCGGGTCCTGATGAGGCTGCAATGAACAGAGAGTAATCGTCCCTGTCTGCACGGGCCTCTCTGGTTGAGCATAATGTATTATAATTGGTTTGTGGGTGTCATCCTGCATCCTCACCTGGACTGCTAATTCCTTGCCAGCAGGAACCTTATTCTCTGGCTCTTTAGTGGCCTCTACACAGCTTAATGTAGTGCCGAGTACAACATAGAAATAGCAACAATGGATAATATATAGTGAGTGATAAAATATTTACAGTTTAAGAAGCATGTGTCACATATACAATCCCATTTTTAAATTGAATCATTAGTCCCATGGGGTAGACAGGGCAAAACTGAAAAATGTTGCTCCTGAGTTGTTTGATCATCTTGCACTTCCTAAAATCCACATTCAGTGAATATTGTTCAGCATTTATGAAATGAGGATAGAGGAACTGCCTTTTCGGTTTTTCTGTTCAGTACAAGGGATTCATATACACTAAATCTTACATAACACTAGAAATGCATGTGTTTAAAAAGAATAACATGAAAGGGCAAAGGATAAAAAAATAAAACAAAACAAAAGCCCTGCTTCCCATTCTTCCTCACCTCCTGTTCTACTTTCCAGAGACAATCAATTTTAACTTTCTGTTTTTGTTTCCTTTGTATGTGAGAAAAATATAAATAATTGTGAGCAAAGGGCAGATGGTAGTAGCTTGCAAATATGGCCACAAATTCCTCCTGTCCCCTTTGCTCTGTGACCTTGCAGCTGCTTCCACCAAGAGGCAGAATTGACTGCCTCACCCCTTGAATCTGGATTGGCCCTGGGACTTCCTTGGACCTGTAGCACAGGCAGAAGCGTCATTTTGCAAACTCTGAGAGGAGGCCTTGGTAGGTCTTATAGCTTCTGCCTTTGACTTTTTGGAATGCTGTCCTGAGACTGTCACTTAAGGAAGCTGGCCCAGCATGCAGAAGAGTGAGAGACCACGTGGAGAACTGAAGTAGCCCCGTTGACAGCCAGGGATACCAAGGTTCAGCCCAGCCATCTCTCCAGGGGAATGCAGCCCATGGGTGAGCCCAAGGAAAATCAACTGAGGAACTGCCCAGCAAACCCACGGTATTATGACAAATAGTTGTTGTTTTAAGAAACTTAGTTTATCTAGTTTCAGCATTGTCCATTAATTTCCTGCTATGACAAATAAGGGGTTAGTTCATTACTTCACCCCCTTCTGCTACACACTCCCATCTTGTAATTTTATAACTAGTTATGGTTTCTCTTTTCATCAGCTTTGCAGCCTCAAAATACTTACACCTAAATAACTTGTTCCATGAATAATATCTATTGACTCCTTCACTTTTTAAGATAAAAAACGTTATTGCTCCCTCCCTTCTTCCTGCCTGGATCATCCCCTTCCACTTCCCAGTTTCTTTAGTCTCTACCTAAAAAAAACAAAAACAAAAAAGCCCCCAAAAACCAAAGAAGCAACTTTTCATTGAAGTATAATTATACCCCACAAAGTACAGAAATTGTAAAGTTTAATAAGTTTTCACCAAGTGAACACACCTCTATAACCACCACCTCTATCTAGAAGTAGAATTAACTTTATCACCACCCAGAAGTCCCCTTGTTCTCCCTCTCACTTACCACCTTCTACCAAATGCACCCATTATCCTGACTTCTAACACTATAGATAACTTAAACTTGCTCTTCAACTTTATATAAATATAACTATTTAGTAGGTCCTCTATTGTATCTGGATTTCTTTGCTCAACATTATGTTAGTGAGATTTATCCTTGTTGGTGATACACTAATATTTAATTTCTTCTTGTTTCCCTATAGTATTTTATTGTATGAAAATATCACACTTTATTTATCCAGTCTAATGTTGATGAACACTTAACAGTCTTTCCAATATTTTGACATTGGAATAGCACTGCAATAAGCAATATTACACATTTTTTTGGATGAACTAAAGCATACACTTTTATTGTGTATATACCTAGATGTAGAATCACTAGGTCATAGGATACATAGATGTTCAGCTGCTCAAGGTAGTGCCAAACAGCTTTCCCACGTAGTTGTACAAAGCTACACTGCTGCCAGCAATGTAGGAGAGTTACTCTTGCCCCTCACCTTTGTCATCACTTTATATCACCTGGTTTTTCAGTCCCAAACATCCTGATGGTGGGTAGAGGTGTGCTATTGTGTTTTTTATTTGCATTTCCCTGATGGCTTGAAATTTTTACGCTCTTATAGTGCCATCATTTAAAATATCTCATATTCTATTTGTGTAGGACATATAAAAAGATCAGTGTTTTATGTATGTTGACTTTGGACCTAAAGGCCTTGCTAAATTTACTTAATATTTCTGAAATTACCTTTTACCTTTGATGTTTTAAGATTTTTATATACATGACCATATCATCTATGAACACAACAGTATGATTTCTTTTTTCCCAATCCTTATGATTTCTTTTCTTGCCTTATTGCATTGGCTAGAACCAGCACAATGATAAATGAAAGTAAAATAGAGGGCATCCTTGTTTCATTTCCCATCTCTAGGGAAACGCTTTCATGATTTCACCATGAAGTAACATGTTTGCCGTAGATTTTTATATGGCTATTCATTATCAGATTAAGGAAGTTTACCTCTATTCCTAATTTGCTAAGTGTGATTCTCATATGCTTTCTTATACCTATTAAGATGACCTTATGTTCTACCCCCCTTTTTTGTTGTTACTATAGTGAATTATATGAACTGATTCACAAATATCAAACCACCCTTGAATTGCTAGAATAATTCCTACTTGTTTGTGATGTATGATCCTTTTATGTATCATAGGATTTGATTTGTTAATACTTTGTTTATAATTTATGTCTGTACATTCATGAAGGAGATTGGCTTGTGGGAATCCTGAGAGCCTAAATTTGGTTAATATCATCCAGAGGGACTGGACATTTGTCTCCTCCAGGACCTAGATTTACAACCAAGAATACTTACAGATGCCTTTAAGGGTCTTAGCTAATGAATGAATCACAGATTTAGCTCACATACTTTGCCACAGGCCAAAAGGTTCATCTTCAGATAGCAGAGCTGTTATCAACATTTTCCTCTGGGACAATCTTGGTGTTTACATCATTATAGTCTCTTCAGTTTTGTTCACAATAGGCAAATTTACATATTTACAATAATTAAGCAAAGGAATAAAGTCACCCAAACTAGAAATTGTTAGCCTATCCACAATTTGACTACGCTTTGTGTTTGAGTCAAATAACAGATTTTAAAAAAATCACTCTGTTGAACACAGTGTCTCATGAAAGACCATATGGCACACACAGACACACATACCCTTCAACTTTTCTCTTTCCTCAGTTTATCCATATAACCTATGAATATGTATTGCACTATTCTCTAAAGCTTGTATATTCTTCTTAATATAAATATTTAAAACAGCATTCCAAACACAAGTAAACACTCTGGTTATATGAATCCAAGCAGCAAACAAAACAAGGTATTGAAGTATTGAGGAGAAGCTTAGAATTATAAATTTCAAAGAGACATGTGGACATGAGCCGTCCAAGAAACACAGGAGTCCGCACTGCATTCCATCAGAGACAGCACCGTGAAAAAACACAAAGAAGGGAGAGGCGGGTGCATCGCAGTTACCATCTGTGCTACCTGGGACGGGACCGGGGAGCCTTTGCTGGGGTTGGAGCTGGTGGCTCCAGGGCTCGGAGCACCGGGTTGGCACCCTGTGTCTGGCCCCATCTGAAGCAGCTGCCTTTACAGTTTCTTTATGAAAAGAGGACACAACCAAAGTAGGGTTTCTGTTTTAAGTCACAGCAAAAGACAGAAAAAAAATGAGTCTTTTCAACAAAGAAAAACGGACACCACTTCTGGAGCCACGGCATTTCAGCCCAAACATGTTGTCCTTCCTTCGAACTCTTCTCCACGACCCAGAAGCTACGATGTTTCACCACAGCAAGCAAACATATGTTTTGTCTATGATTACTATCACATTTGCTTATTAGAAAACTGAAGTGTTAGTAGCATTATGTTATTTCTTTACTTTTATTATTGTATTTCAGTAATTTTTATGAGACCTTACAGGTCTGCAATGTTTTCCCCAATCCTAGCTTTACTATATGTCCTGGTTCTTTTTATTACACAACATTTCATAGCTTGATGGTTTTAGAACATGTACGCTGCATGAAGGATGAACCTGCCTTGTACTGTGACTGCGCCCTCCTTTGTGTGTGGATCACTTATCTTTCCTCTTTGATTCCTCCCCTCTCTTTTTCTCTCCCTCACCTCCTCCTCTATTTGTCTTTTTTGACTTTTAGAGATTTCTCTTTATTGTGATCTCAGTATTGCATTTAAAGTCATATTTGTTGTAATTTCTGCTAGACTCAGTGATTAGCAGCAGAACCCTTCAGAATATTCGACTCACCCAGAAGTGAAAGTCTTCATCCCCTTTTCATCTTGCAAAATGTGTCAAGATCTCTTATCCATCCCTAGTCCCTTCCGATTCTCTTTATTGTTCGTTGACTCTGTCCTTTTGTATTCCTTTAGTTTCACATTAATGTGGTCTCTGGAGAAAGAGGAGATCAGTGTGTGTTTGTGTACTATTCTGAACCACAAACCAGAATAGTTCTTTCATACTCCAGACTTAAATATCCTCTGCTTTGTTGTTCAATGATTTTGATGCACACCAAAAAGACAGATTAAAAATAAATATAAATGTCAACCTGAGTTCTAAGGAAAACAAAATAGCCTTTTAGTTAATAAGTTTCAAAATAATGAAAAAAATGTTGAACACTTTCAGAAAGCAATTTCAAAGGTTTTCAAGGCTTTTCTCAAAAGTAATCTAGCTTATTGTTTGTAGAGGTCAACATCTACATATTTATGATTTAAGGTAGCTTGTTTAAATAAATGATATTATAAGGTAACACTTTACCTTGGAATGATCTTTGGATTTTTGTAATATTAATAACTCTTATTCACAGAGGCTATGGGTTACTCACATAGACATCATTAAAAAGCCTTCTTAAAAATAAGTTTAAAGGTTTCTCTTTTCTGATTTTAATGTTTAACTGACTTAATGTCTAACAAGCCACTGTTTTGAGCAGTATACTTTTCAGTTGGTAATAATACCTATGCATTCATTTGACAGGAACATTCAGAAATACACTTTTAGAACTGTCTGCAAAAGTAAGATTTTCCACTAGCAGTATTTGTATATTTCAATACTGTAGAAAAATAGTGGTTAAGGGAATCTCTAGGATTAAGAAACAACTTTCTTTCTGCACATGCACTTCAGCAATGGATAGTTGTCATTGTCTCAGCTGCCCAGTATCCAGACCCCTTCGTTACAGTGGCCCAAGTTACGTTCAGAGCAGTAAGACTGTTAAATACGTGCAGAGATGTTACAGCTCAGGGGTGTGCACTTCCTTTCAGAATCTAAAGGCTCTGTTCCTCATAGTCTGCAAATCCAAACCCTGGAAGCAGACAAGAAAGCCTAAAGCTGATGCTTAGCTAACGAGTTTCTCTCTTGTTTTAAAATCAGGGTCCCAGTGATAAGAAAGAGAGAATGGATATTGGGTAAGCAATCCACCAATATCTGCTGTCACCTACTCCCAGAATTTAACAAATGTACTTTTTTTTTTGCAAATTTGCTTCAGATCTTTTTCTTTAAGACACAAAACACTACAGGCCCATCTCCATTTCTTTTTTTCCTACCTTCCACCCCAGAGGTAACCATTATCCTTAAGTTGGTGCGTGTAACTCCCAGATAGATTTTTATAATTTTACCACACATAGAGGTTTGGTTTCAGATAACATTGGGCTAGGAATTCAAACCCTTCCTTGTGCTAAATACATCTAAATGCTATCTAAACTATATATATGTATATAAAATTTTATATAGTTATATATAATTTGATATATAATTCTTTCCTAAACTATGTTTTAAAATCTAATAAAAGTGTTATAGAAATGACAAGGTCATAAAGAACCATCAGGCCTGAACTGGAGGAAAGGGGGACCAGGGAGGTGGGTTGAACACTGGCTGCCCTCGGCTCCCAGGCAGCCCTCATAGCAGTGCTCTGGGTCAGGTTAAACTTACCCCACGTGTGTGGTCTTTGGGGACCAGCTTGGTACGGAACAGGGTTTCCTGTTAGATTCCCAGTTTCAGGGTGAGCCCTGGGCCATGACTTCTTTTTTTCTCACTTAATGAGGCTACCAAGTTGAAGTCTAAGTTTGCCAAGATGAACAAAAGCCCTCAGGACAAAAGCTCTTTCAAGGCTCAGGTGTCCTACTTGCGCAGATGGACTGTCGGTGAAGGCAAGGACAAATTGACATGGGAAGCTGTTAATATTCTCAATTTCTCAGGCATGTTTTCCCTAACCTCATCATTTCCTTCCTTCTATGTTTTTTGAATTTACTCTTTTCTTTGTCTAATTTCTGAGCTCATTGATTTTTCTTTATTAATATAATTACTTAAAGTAGTGATTTTCAACCTTTTTCATCTCATGGCACATATAAACTAATTACAAAAATTCTGCAGCACACCAAAAATACATATTTTTGCTGATCTGACAAAAATAGATATAATTTTGATTTCTTCACACCAGCAGCTATTGTTGTGTTGGCCATTGTAATTTTTTTTTATCCCACAATCCAAGGGAAAAGTGGTTGGTGCCCCTGACTAAATAGTCAGGTATTGCATAAAAATCCTTGTGGCTCACTGGTTGAAAATTGCTGATTTAAAGTAATACATTTCCTCTCTATTAGTACTGCTTTATCTATACCCCAAAAGCTTTGATATAGTCTTTTGTTGTGATTTCTTTGTAAAACATTTCCAGTTTCTTTTACCTACGAATTATGTATAAATGTACATATATATTATAAATGTATGCACATTCATAAAAGTTAATAATCATGAAAGGATAGCTACATAAATGTTGATAGAATGAATATATTTGTATAAACACTACCCAAATGAGGAAATAAAACAGATCCTATCATCTTTGTCTTTTAATCAAATTGTTTAGTCCCTTTATATTGAAGGTAATTTCTTCTAAATTGCCAAGTTTCTCTTAAGCATATTTATAATCTTTTCTTTTAAGTTGTTTTATTATTAGAAGTTATTGTAGTTCTAAGTCCCATAAGTATTATGTTTGATGACACTTTTTCATGAAGGATTACTTCTTTGTGAGTTTTAAGATTTTGGATTGTGAATTCATATTCAGTCTACTTTTTTCTGTGGGAATGCCGCACGGGCTCGGCTGAGGACATATTCCTTCACCACGTTTTTGTGTTTACTCCTGCGAGGTAATGCAAAGGTGAACTCTCAATAAGGCACGGGGTGGGAGGGTGGGGGGGTGTTGAGTTCTCAGTTATATTCACCTGGGTCTAATCAGGAGACAGAAACCACACAACAGTTTAAATTGGGTAGTTTAAGGAAGTGATTAAGCTGTGATAAGAGAGTAACTAAAAAGACAATGCTAAAAGGAAGGAGAAACTTGGGGTGGGGGCCTTCCCCAAGGCTGAGTGAGATTCAAAAGTCATTGGCGAAGAGATGATTCAGCTCACCAGAAGAAGCTCTCAAGTCAGCTTCCTTAGCTTACTGGGCTGCCCAGACTTGAGCGGATCCACAGTTTTTGGACAGGCAGAAGACAACACCCTGGGGTGCAGTCACGCCAAGGCTGTCATGTGGGTGTACACAGAACTGGGATGCCTTTGCGGGCATAAAGTCTGGAGCATACGGTATCTGTGTCAGGAGGGCCATTGGAAAGGTGGTCACCAGCCCTGGGCTGGGCCTTGAGGTCACTGAGGGACTGGGAAGAACTGGATGTCCCTATACACCCATACTGCTGACCAAACACGCAACGGGAGCAAGAAAAAGCCAAACCCAGCACACAGGAACCGGGAACAGAAGCCCCTCTTCTACTGCAGTGTCACTCTAGCGCCCTCTGCTGACAAAGCATTGTATCACACGTACTGTAAAGGAGAAAGCGTTGTGTCCAATCCGTTGTCACAGACCAGGTACTCAGAGGTGAATTTGTAACTGAGAAGCAATGCTCATCCATTGATAAATGCCCCATTGGGATTGACCGTTTTCCTTACCCAGAATGTAAGTGAAAACACACTTCCTTGATCTGTGTGCCTGTGGGCACATTATTGTTAGTCTACCTTTCTCTGAAGGTACGGCCTTTTGAGATTCCTGACTTCATGCAGGGGTCCCCTTCCTACTCCCTACCTCGGGTGCGCTCAAGGACTCCTTTCCTGTTCCCACATGGCATTCAAACCCAGACTCCTTGGAAACTGGCACCAGTATTACCTCACCCAGTTGAGTCACTGCTCATTGCTTACCAGTTTTTTTAATGTTCTCTCTTGGTTGTAATCACTTGGAATTTCCCTTTCCGACTGAGAACTCACTGGTGCACTAAGACAAAGAGGCATACGTGACACCAGCATTTCTAAGTGGGCTTTGGGGTTTCATTCTACATTACTCTGGTAGTTTAACAAGGCCTGTTCTTATTAGCTCCTTAGTTTTCTTTTACAACTTTCTGGATCTGGTAACTTCTTGAGAGTGGCGCTAGAAGGTTTTGAACATGAATAACCCTCACCACCAATCAATCACATGAGTCTGTCGTAGAGCATCAGCAGGCCCTGGCTGCGAATTTCAGGTGGTTAATGAACTAGAATGCCTCAGGCTGGTAGAAGGGCGGGTGCAGTGGCTGTCTCATGTGATTTTCGCGTGTGCAGCTTGAAAACACTCCAGAGATAGAGTCATGCTAGCAAGAGACATTTTCATTTCCACCTGAGCACTCTGCATATTTTGGTGGGTGCGCAATCAATTTTCACTTCATTAGTTATGTAAGACATCACTTACCTCGTCCTTAATAACTAGCACCACGTTCCTGATTCATTTCAGCAGTGTATGAACACAACGGATAGGATGCACTATAACTTGGTCTAATTTTGGAGGTGGGTGTATTACTTCACCAGAAAAACAAATGCTCTGTATATTTAAAGAGATCCTCCTCTGAGATCCTGACACATTTTCTGCACACATCTAGACTACAATTGTACTTTTATGTAAAAATTGTAATTTTTGTTTACTTGTGATGTTTCCTCCATATTAAGACATCTTTGAGGGTGGGATTTTGTTATGTGCTCCAAGGTCTGTAGCACAACTTCAGAAAGGAGGTGATAATTAAATATTTGTTGAATAAACACATTTTTTTTCCTGGAATCATATAGTTAGGAGTAACTTAGCGTAATTTATTTGGAGAACAATTACATTCAAGTAGTTTAGCAGGAGCAAAAGGCACATGAGGGAATTGTAGCTGTGTCGGCAAGCAGAATCAGATCTTGGAATCAGGTCTTGTAAAACACACAAGGATTTGGGAATCTTCCTAAGGACACAGGGAAACATTCAGTAGTTTCTGTCTGAAGGGAGATATAACCAGACATGCATGTTGAAAGTATCACTCTGTTGGTCTTACACAGACCATGTCATTATATGAATGGCTCTCATTAAACATTGGTGGAATGAGAATGATGAAAGACTGAATTGGGGAGGTGCCCCATGGCTTTCTGCAAGCGAGCTTTCATTTGGCTTTATTATCTGAGACAGACTGCTTGCTGGGAAGGTGTTATGGGCTGAATTGCATCTCTTCCCCGCCCCCCTCCAAAGTTCACACATTGAAAACCTAATGCTCAGAACCCCAGAATGTGACTGTATTTAGAGATAAGGCCTTTAAAGATGCAATTAAGTTAAAATAAGGACATTTGGGTGGACCCTAATCCAATCTGACTCACGTCCTTACACAAAAAGGAGATTAGGACACAAGGAAAGACCTCAGGTGTACACAGGCACGCACACCTGGACAGCAGTGTGAGGAGGCAGCAAGAAGACGGCCATCTGCAAGCCAAGGAGAGAGGCCTCAGAGGAAACCAACTCTAGTGACATGTTGATCGTAACATTCCAGCATCCAGAAATGTGAGAAAATAAATCGTTATCATTTAAGCTGCCCAGTCTGCGGTATTTGTTATGGCAGCCCAAGCAGACTAATAAAGACTCGACAGGCTGGTCCAGGGCAGTTGTCCCACCCTACTTTTGTGTATAGTAAGGTTGTCGTAGGAGCGGTGGTGAAGGGTTTGTTCCATCTGCTGATTGG
This sequence comes from Anoura caudifer, assembly GCA_004027475.1. Taxonomy (NCBI): domain Eukaryota; kingdom Metazoa; phylum Chordata; class Mammalia; order Chiroptera; family Phyllostomidae; genus Anoura; species Anoura caudifer. The sequence continues at coordinate 399,318 of PVKU01000007.1, forward strand.
AGAATTGAAAAGAATTGGTAAAATGCATTAGGAAGAATTTATATTAAGCATAAAAACATTTCCTCAAGTGGACAAGATGAAGCATTATAATGTCTGCCCAAAGGTTTATATTTAAGGAAAGGATGGAGCAGATTTCAGTAGATCGTGCCTGAGAGTAGAGGAAACCATTAAGTGGCATCGTGAGATCAGCATCGTGAGACCAGGAAGTGGCCTTCCTGGTCTTCATTAATTACTTAAGTTGTTTATTCAACATTTATTAACCATGCAATTGTGCCAAGCACTATATTCTGCATTGGGGCAAATAACTAGGCCCTACCCTTTAGTTTAATTAGAGTAACCCAATTAATTAACTAATTAAGATTAATTAGACACTGACCTTTACCATCTGCTAGGTAACAGTCCAGTGAAGATACAGACATGAAAACAGATCATTTAAAAACCACATAATCAGGGCTGTCCTAGAGATATTATCTGGGTGCTGTGGGAACAGGGTGCACCTGGAGAACAGGGAAAGGCTTCACACAGGAGGTCACATTTAGCAGGCCCTGAAGTGTGTATAGGAGCTGATTAGCTTGATTAAGGTACTAGTGGAGGGAAAGGCATTTTAAGACAGGGGAACAGCCCCTGTGTCAAGGCTTGGAAGCGTGAGGCCATGGTGTGTTTGGGGATTGGTGAGGACTGCAGTAGGACAGGATGTGTGAAGGAGAGAGCGCAGACCTGTGGGAGGCGAGAATGTAGAGTAGGCTGCCACCAGATGGTGGGGGGCCTGGCAGTCCATGTTCATGGCCTTGACGTGGAGTTTTGTAGGCAACAGGAATGTAGTGGGCAGTACAAGACGGCTGTGGCCACCGTGGACAGAGTCAGCCCTTTGCTGGATCACGTCTGCCGCCCTGTTAGCAACTGCTAATATGACCGCAGCACACCTGGTCTGGCTTCCTGGGTGCGTTCCCTGCTGCCCTGCCTCTCGGCTTCTGAGTCTGTCTTTTCAGCTTTTCTATCAGTCCAGGGCTACCCAGTATCCTGCCAATGGTTCCACTCAAAGGAGTCAGGTCTAGTTTTGGTCTTGAGAATAAGAACATCATTAGAATAAAAAATTAAAGTATTTTGTTAAAATATCTATATATTTTAAACTAACTTTAAAATTATAAGATAAAAAAGATGTGTGTCATGGTGATTTGATATACATATACATTGCGAAAGGATCCTCCCATCTAGTTAATAAGCATATCCATCACCTTGCATATTTATCATTCTTAGTGAGAATATTTAAGTTCTACCCTCTTAGCAAATTTCAATTATACAACACAGTGTTATTAACTATAGTCAATATGTTTTACATTAGATCCTCTCATATATTAATACCCGAGTAATTCAATAATGAAAAGAATCTTTAAGTATCATTGGGAAATTAATCATTTCAGCTTAGATTATATGTAACAATAATAAAAAGTGAAATGGTATTCTTGCCACCAAAGGGCTTGTAATTCCTAAAAAATTCACAAAGACACACCCTATTATCCATCTGCCTCTCCTTAGTCTGGCCACTCACATCACCCAAGACTGATTCACTGAGATCTCCGGCTCGATGTGCCCTCCCTCCCTCCGGTTCCTGCCTGGGAACTCTCCTATTCTTCACAGCCTACTGACGGACGTGGCTGTCCGCTCTTCGGGAGCAATCCTGCTGCATGGTTTCATCCATTAGCCTCCTTCGGACAGCATGCCATCCCTCACCTGCAGGCAGGCATCTCATTCCGGGCCACCTGTCTTTCTGTCTCTCCTGACGTAGTTAGAGCCCAAAGCCCATTCCCTCAATACTTTTGCTGGTGAATTTCAATTTCCTTGCCTCCTCCCCCTGTGCCTTATGCAGACCACTCAGCTTCAATTGCTGGAAAATGCAACCTTGCTTCTCTGCACCTACCTCTCAGTGGCTGAATGGGGCTGGAAAGAAAAACGATGGCTCTCCCATGGATCCTTGACCCTATTACATGATCTCCAGCCTCAGCCATGAATTCACCATGGTCAGGACAAACCTCTCCTTTCCTGGACAGCTCCCTCCCCTTCACAATCCCCATCCATGCTCCTGGTCGATCAAAGACACCTCCCCTTGCCCTTTATTGTCAGCAGAGCCTTCACCCCCCAGTTCAGCAAGAGCTAATGCTTACCGAGCATCTACCCTCCACCAGGCCTGGGCTAGGCTCTGGGCAGACCGTGACAGGAAAACAAAGCCCTGGCTCATGAGGTTGATATTCTAGTAGAATACCATTGGCTGTGATAATGTAAAGAAAAATTAAGTAGGGTATGGGATGGAGGAGAATTATGGGTGCTCTTTTACTGAGGGGGAGTCAGAGAGAAGACTATTTATACAAGGAACAAGTTACGTGTTAATCTAAGGGAAGGAAAAGTAAACAAGCAGGTGTTTGTGAAAAGCAGGGAGGGGCAGGTGCTGGAGCAGAATGAGAGGGAGAGTGATGAGAGACCAGATCAAGCAGGTGGACAGGGAGGGAGAACATGGGTCTGCCTGGCCATTGTGAAGATTCCGCTTTTTCTCTAAGTGACATGGGAGCCGTTGGGGGGCTGGGGCACTGGAGGGATAAGATCGAGTGTCCCTTCTAAAAGGGTCATCTGGTTGCTGGTGGGGAAGTGACAGAGGTTAAGAGTAGAATCAAGACTTTCAAAGAAGCCAGGATTGTGGTGTCCTTTTGGAGAGGGGTGAATATTTTTTTGGTTGCACCAAAGAGAGTTGCAGTGGCTTAAGGTGGAAGCACAAGGGATGGGTGGAGAGCAATGAGGGCAGGTTAAGGAGAGATGGGCACAGGTGGATATCAGGAAGCCTACAGAAATCCATTAGGGTAGACAGTTCCTGCTCGATTTGCTTCCCAGAGTTGAATTCTTTCTGTGGTGGGGGAGGAGAACCCTTGACTGTGTGAGTGTAGTTGAAATGTGAGGCTCAGGCTCCCTTTAAAGAAGCTCCTAGCAGCTGGATAATGGACTGGGGTCATAGGCTCAGCTCACTGGGTGCCCACACCCAGAACTCTCAACAAAGTGACACACAGAAGACATTTCAACAGCTGAGGAATTCTTGGTGATGCTGCAGCCAGGTGAGAACCCTACTGGTGGTGATGGCCCCGCAGGCAGTCTCTGAAAAAGAGCGATAACCTAAGGGTATGTTTGTGGGGCGGGGAGAGGCAGGGGTCTTGGGCTTGGCTTTTTTCCTCGAGTTTTGCCCTGCACAGGCCTGGTTTCCTGGCCTTGGAGTCTGCTGCTTGCAACCAAGACCTCTGCAGATGCAATGGCAGAAGACTTTTTTCACCCAAGACTTTTACAAAGTAGTATTTTCTGAAGAAAGTTTGTTCTAATTTGAGCAACACTCATTCTAGGGTGAGAGGAGGTCACAGAACCCGTTCATTGGCAGTCATATTTAGAGAGGAGGGGGGGCAGAGAGCAAACACGGGCAGGGGCAAAGGTGAGACAAAAGTGCTTTGTGAGGTCAATGTGAATGGCTCAGAGTAAACTCAACGCTTTTGTGATGTTCCTCTTTTAAAATTGTTTTAACGCTTCTTTTGAAGAGAGCCGCTAACTAAATTTTGATTCTGTTCCTGGGAATACTTTGTTGGGTGTTCTGATTATGTAGAAACTATTTCCTATGGACTAGGGGAAGTTCAGCATGCTCTTAGTGTGCGTGCGTGTGCGCACGTGCGTGTGTGTGTTTCAATTGAAAAGGCCTCCTAAATTGAAGAAGCCTAATTTTATTATCAATTAGACACTTCAGATCCAAATTATCAACCAGTGTGCATTAAACAGTAGCCTGAGAGTTAGGAGTGTTAGCTGAGAAAACTTTCTCTTTGTTCAAGTAAGGAATGTGAAGGGAATAATCTCAAAACTTCCTGCAGCCCAACAATTTTGATTCTACCTTAAACTATTAAAAACTTAAGACATTTTGAACATGGAGAAAAGTCAACGGAATTAACAGATGTTAAATGTATCTGTCATGTAAATTTAACACATCTTAACATTTTGCAATATTTGCTTCAGATTTTTTCTTTTAGTTTTAATTACCATGTAATAAAATACAATAAAATTGCCTGTTTTTCTTCTTCTGGTGTACAGTCCTATGATTGTTTTCACTTTTTAAAAAAGATTTTATTTTTATTTATTTTTAGAGAAAGGGGAAGGGAGTGAGAAAGACAGAGACAAACATTGATGTGTGGGAGAAACATTGGTCGGTTGCCTCTCTTTCTCCCCACAACCCAGGCATGTGCCCTGACCGGGAATTGAACCGGCCACCTTTCAGTTTGCAGGTCGGTGCTCAATGCACTGAGCCACATAAGCTAGGGCTGTTTTTTTTCACTTTTTTATTGTGGTAAAATATACATAGCAAACTTTATCGGTGAATCATTTTTAAGCGTACAGTTCATTCACGTTGCTCTGCAACCATCACCACCATCTGTCTCCACCACTTTTTTCATCTTCCCCAACTGAAATTCCCATTTTTATCTCCTCTTAGCCCCTGGCAACTACCATTTTACTATCTTTGTGAATTTCAGTCCCGTGAATTTGAATGCATCGTAGGCTGACATTACTGTCAGCACAACCAGGACACAGAAGGCTCTGATCACTTGGCCCCTGGCAACTGCTCAGTTGTTCTCCTCGCTGCAGTTTTGTCTTTTTGCCAATGTCATGAATGAAATCACAAACCATGTGACTCTTAGCACTGGCTTCTTACACACCGTGTGATACTTTTGAGGTTCATCCAAGTTTGTTCCTCTTTTTTATTCCCTCTACTTCCCTCTCCAAAGGTCGCCACAGTCCTTAAGTCAGTGTGTTTGATTTTTGTGGCTATTTTTATAGTGATAGTGTGTATGTATTTAGCCAGAAACAATAAGATTTTTTGTTTCCTGTAGTTTAAAATTTAAATAAATGATAACATAACATACCATGCCATGTGGCAAGTTGCTTTTATAACTCACCATTGTGATTTTGAGAATTATGCATCTTGGTGCCACGTTGATGCTGGGTCATTAAACTTCACTGTTATACAATATTCTGTTATACGACTATATCGTGTATACATGGATTTGTCCATCTACCTATGAAGGGACATTTTTCCCCTGTCTGTCTCTCTGTGTGCCCCAGCCTGACCAGCAGTGTTAGGCCCCGCCCCCAGAGCGGACCTCTCAGATGGTTAGGAATGCCCACTTGATCATAAGGGGTAAGTCCCAGGTCTCTCCTCCAGCTGGCGGCTTGCTTGGTGTGCCTGGCCAGAGTGTGTGTTTATATCTTCCTACTCCTACCTAAGCCCCAAGTTTCAGTGAGATCTCAATCTTGGATGTGTTTTAAAATCTCCAATTGAGGCTTTTAGAAGAGAGAGGGAGAGAGAGAATTTATACGTTAAATCAGGATTTCTGGGCAATGCTATTTTTTTAAAAAGAAGTTCCCAGGTGATTTTAAGATAAAGCCAGGGTAAATAATCCCTAATTTAAAAACCAAAACCAAAACCAAAAAACCAAAAAACAAACAAACAAAAAAACCCCACAAAAAAGCAAGCCCCTTTTCCAGTTCCTTTCAACAGTTGGGGTAGGCCTCCAGTCCCCAGGCCCCAGTCCCAGCACTGAGCAGCACTCTGCACACCCCATCCCATCCGCGTTCCCACCTCTTAGCACCTGTGTCCTTGCCCCTCTGCCAGTCTCCAGAACCTGGCCCCGGTTGGCTCTGGCCTCAGTCCTGCTCCCTGACGGGTTTTCTCTTTTGTTTCTCGTGCACAGGGACGGTTACCTAGTTTCTGAGCCTCGCTATGGTTCACACATTTCCTCGATTTGTATTTTATCTAACATGTCGGAGCAACGATGTTGCCTCCTAGAAACGGTTCCTATCTCAGACGTTTGATAGCACACTTTACCTCCTGAGGGCTGCTGTTGTGACTTCAAAGGGACATGCGCTGCCTCGTAGAGCTTTGGTGTTTTACTTTTTTTTAAAGCAAGGATTATTGTCTTTTCTCATTTCAAAAGTAAATCATGCTTGTGGTAAAACGTTCAAATGCTGTGAAAATATATTCCTTAGGAAGTGAAAGTCTGCCCTAATCATTCCCCTGCAGATTATTGCAATGGATTTTGAGTGTATTTTCCCATATTTTTATATATGCATACTATTTATTTTTTATTTTTACATTTATTTTTCAATTATAGTTGACATAGAATGTTATGTTAGTTTCAGGTCTGCAGCATAGTCATTAGACATATATATGCCTTATGAAATGATCACCTTGATAAGTCTAGCACCCACCTGGCACCATGCATAGTTATTACAGTGTTATTGACTGTATTCCCTATGCTGTACTTTACATCCCTGTGACTGTTTTTATAACTGGCAATTTGTACTTCTTAATTTAAAAAAAAATGGAATTATGTTAGTGAATGAACAGTAGGGCCAATTAATTTCTATATTTAATGTATCATGGAAAATTGTTTGTACTTTTGGATACCTACTTCATTATTTTTAATGGACACATGCTTATTCTTTGTCTGGTTGCACTAGCGATGGCCATTTGGGATGTTTCCATATTGGCTGTGAAAGACAGTGCCGAAATAAACATTCTCATATGACCACCTTGGTGCACTTGTGGGGCGTTATAGACTGCCTTGCCTCCTTGGAACCCCATCTCCTACCGCAGTCCTGAGTAAGTACATTCCTGCCAGGAAGGAAGAACAGCTAGGGAGTGAAGAGGAGGTTGGTGGCTGCACCCCCTGTAGGAAGGCAGTGGACACTTGACCCTCCCTTAAGAGGCTCAGCCCTATTAGAATCAATTTCCTGTGTCTCTGAAGTCTTGATGCACAGAGACACAGCCCCTTTGCTCCACCTTTTCCCTAACCTTCCCCGGTTGCTGAAGACCAGCCTCTAGAAGGTTAACTTGGAAAGGTTTATTTAGTGCTGTGTTTTTCAAACGGTGGGGCTGTGACCTATTAGTTGATTATGAAATCAAATTTGATGGTCACAAATGAGCAGTAAAGGAACAAAGAGAGCAATATAAGTATCAGTGTGCATCACATAAAGTAAGTGTAAATATTGTTTTTGAAAATTTATTTCAGGGATGCCTGTGTGCATGCATGTGTGTGTTGGGTAGTAATAGTAAATTATGTTGGGTTCCCTGGAAGCAGGGCTCAAGGGAAGGATTTGGTGTGTGATCTCTTTAGGGAGTGCTCTCAGAAAAAAGGGGAGTGAGGGGAGCTGGGTGGGCCAGGGACTAGAGGACCCGATGAAGGGTGTGCTCTCAAGCTTGATCCCATGGGAGCTTGGAAGCCTGAATGGTACCAGAGTTGGTGCTGTCTGAGACAAGGGACTAGCTTCTTGCCCACTGCCCTGCCCCAGCCCACCCCCTACACCTCTCTTTGGCTGCAGGTTGCTCTGAGGAAGAGGGGTGCATAACCTTTTGGACAGGCAACGCCTGCTCAGCCAAGGGCGGTCTCTGGAAGGAGACAGCTGTGATCTGCAGCAGCCAACACTCAGCAGCTGGGGGGTGGGTGCCCAGCCTGCAGGGCATTACCAGCAGGGTCCATTACAGGAAGTGATATGGAATGCGCTTAGTATGGGTCACAGTAAAAAAATATTTGAGAAACACTGGTTTAGAAGAATTTAGTCCAGCCACCTGCGGGAAAGAAAATGAGGCCTTTATCATTACTTTCCTTATTGCATTAGACAAAGGCAAATTCCTACATACAATAGGAATTTTATCCCTATTAGAAAAAAAAGTCACCACAAAATAAATGAAGAGGACTTTCTAAGGCTTTGAACTCAGGCCTTAAGGCCCATTTAAGGAGCCATCTAAGGAAGCTTAGAGCTAGAACAGTGTTTCCTGGTGTGGGGCATACCACTCTGGGGGTGCGTGGGGGTGGGCTGTGTTTCCTGGCTTGGGAAATACCACCCTGGAAGGGTGAGGAGTGGGCAGGCTGTTAGGGTGATGGGGGTACTCAAATGTTGGACAAATTTTAGTTTCAGGTAATAGCTAATAAGCTTAGTAATCAATGTATGGAATAAGCTATTGCTTCAGGACCTGAAAGTATAACCCACCTTGGCACAGGTGAAAGAATGCTGCAGCTTTTATCTGGTTAACTTTTTCCTGAATTCCAAATCCCTTACTTGCACTTTTCTTCTCCTTATAAAAGGGTCTGTTTAAAATGGTATTTAAGACAGTCTGTTAGGGTAGAAACCCACCATTTTCTCAGATCTCCGGCCTTTTGAATAAAAGGCCCATAAAGATTCAATCCCTGGCTCTGCTCACTGGGTCTGGTGGGTGACAGGAGGCACGAACACCAGCTTTTCCGGTTTCAAGGGAAGACTTGAAACCTTGCATAAGCATGACCCATGTTAGTGCAGCATTAATTAATTTAAGCTCAGTTAAATATTTTAAAACTTTTTATGACCACGGATATAATATGGAACAAAATATAAAATTCATATTAGCTTTAAGAAATGAATAAAATTATAAAGAGATTTCATTTTAAATGACCACTTTGGACAGTGTTCCCAAACTCCCAGAGGTTCTCGTTCATTTGTCTCTGAAATTAGACCCTGAAGGAGAAAATTATGAAAAGCAGCAGCTGGAGTAATTATTCTTCACACTTCAGGAGGGTCCAGTTACCATAACATGGAAAGCTGGGCCCTAAGTCCTCCAGGATCTAAGCCTTTTGCTGGGAGCTGACAATCACCTAACCGATAGTCTTAGCCACCAAATCATGAACTACTGGAACCATTCAGCCAGGCAGCAGGTTGTCAGTGAGCACCAAGCCAGTACCAGCATTGGGGTAACATGGTGAGCAAGGCAGACCACCCTGCCCTGATGGGCCATGCTGTATCAGGGGATTCAGACAAAATGAAATAAATGTCCAGGGGACATTAGAGCTGCTCCCAGACCTTTCTGGCTTTCTGTTTTTCAAGTACACACTAGGAGTGCAGTGGTAGGTGTCCCTGTGGGTGAGTGGGGGCCCAGCTCTGGCCAATGAGTAACAAGTGGAAGTGATGCTCATCCCCTTCAGCACAGGGTCAGTGAAGGACTGCACCTGGCAGCTGCTCCATCAACCTGGTCCCTGACTGAGTCTCCCAGCTGACATGGCAGACATGTGCAGTGAGAGAAAGCAGTAAGTCCTTGTTGTTTTATACTTGTGAGATTTGGGGAGGGAGGAGTTACTAATGTAGCATAATCTAGACTATCCTGATTGATAGAAAACCATAACATAAGATATTGAATATTACAATAAATTCTGTAAATAAAACAAACAAGTTGCTAATAGGACATGGCAGAGAGTGGTCTAAATGGTTGAGGAATGCTTCTGAGAAGATAGGAAATTTAAGCTGAGATCCACTAGATTAAGGTAATGCATATTTCCATAATTGTGTTGCTTTATTGCTGAGGAGAGCAAAGCAGATTGGAAGTATAGGTCCAGGACAGGCAAGAAAGTGAGAGGTAGACCTGCCCAAGCTCCCACAGTTAACTGGTGGCAGGGTTGTTGCGATAACCTCAGGCCTTCCGCAGTAGGGCCAAGACTAAATCGAGGCGAGTGAGCTGTCTAAGGTATACAGTGAAGGAGCCCGTTCTTTTAGCCTGCTGTTGGGGAGGAAGAGTATCTCCTCTACCCTTCTAGGTTCTCCTTGCTGGTCTAAGAACTAAATTGGCATGAGACAGATTAACAAGGGAAAATCAAATTTAATTGCATACATACAGGGCTCCCTAAGCAAATGAGACCCACAGTCAGGCAATTGAGGTTTATATGCTATCCTGAGCTAAGGAGAAGGCAGGGAGGGCCTGAGGCTCCGAAGGGAGGAAGATAGTTCCCAGGAAGATGAGAAGAACAGAGAGGAATGTGAACAAACAGACCTTGCTAAGCTTCCCCTAGTCCACCACACCTCACTCATCATCTTTATAGTTCTCTCTGGTGATAGCTCCCTTCCTGGAATAGGCCCCTGTCTAAATTCTTTTAGGTGGTTAAGGGGGAGGTAAAAGAAAAACTTCCTGAATCTTTTGTTTCTTAAAACTAACCAGCTTAAAATAATCCTCATGCCAAAGAGACACATTTGTGGGTGGCACACTTTGCCTCCCTACACTACCCTATACTTGCTGCCCTGAGAGTGAGTACTTCCCTAAAGGCTGTGCCCCAAGGAGTTTACTCTTAAGGAGGTACTCCATCTCAGGGTCATACAAGTGCAGGGTTGACACCTGGAAGTGAGTGCCTCCTTAAATGCTGCACCGTAAGCACCTCACTTGCCTTACCCTTGTCCCAACTCTCCTCTACACCACTGTTCTCAGTAACAATAACACACAAGCAGTAGAATCCTGGTGACTGTGGCTGTGTCCCTGGCTTTCTGGGTATGTCTATTGATCCAATCTGAAATAGCACTATACTCATTGGGACCATGTGACAGAGAACACAGAACTTCAGGATGGGAAAGTGCATAGTTTCCAGGTTGGCCCAAACTGGTTTCTTTTCAGAGTTTTTGTAGGGTAACCAAACAAGGAGACCAGGCTGTGAGATTTTGGGATTTTTAGAAGGGGCTGCATGCTGCTTGTGGCCATCTTCCCCTTCAGCACAGAAAAAGCCTTTCTTCCACTCTGAAAAGGATAGTTTCAACTGCAGAGAAGGAATTTAATGAAATGCATTGTCAGTAAGGTGTCAATGACCAGTAGCATCCTCTTGTCTTGGAAGCAGGTTTGGGAATAAAGAATAAAGGAAGGAAGCTAATAGCTAACAGCTACTGCATATGGGTCCAGGCCACTCATCGGCACTATGAGGTGGGTTTGATTAACCCCACTGTACAGAGGAAAGAACTGCCTCTCAGAGTCTAAAGCACTTGCCCATTTGACCACAAGTCTGTCTAACTATTACTCATTGTAGGACAAGGGGTAAGAGAAAGAATAAAATGTGGTGGCCAGAAGTGCTAACCTGGAGGACAGGGTGGATAACAGAAAAGAGACAAAGGTAGTCTTAACTCAGGCCATCCCTGATTTTGTGTCAATTTCACAAACCCACCACCTCCTAGATTATTGTTCTTAGGCATTTTCTAAATGGATTGTTGAACAAGTGGTTGTGTATGCAATAAAACCCAACATTGGAACAGACCTTCAGGGGCATGCAGTGTCTTCATTTACACACACACACACCCATATACATACACACACATATCCAGTCTTACCAAAGTATAATTTACAACCATTAAATCCACTGGTTTTAAGAGTAGAGTTGATGGTTTTTAGTAAGTTTATACAACCTTGAAGCTATTAGCAATTTCATCACCCCAAAACTTGCTTGTTGTATCTATTTGTGGTCATTACCCTGCTCTGGGTCATCTCTGTGTACTTTCTGTATCTGAAGTTGTTTCAGATAAATGGAATCATACACAATGTAGCCTTTTGTGTTTGATTTTCTCGCATAGCAATGTTTTTGAGACTCAGCCATGTTATTGCTTATGTCAGTATTATTTTTTATATTGCTGAATTCTTATTCCACTGTATGGATCTACAAAATTTCATTTATCCATTCACTAGATGATTGACGTTTGGATTGTTTCCAGTTGGGGGATATTGTGAATGCTGCTCTGAACATTTGCATACAAGTCTTTGTGTTGACATATGTTTTCATTTCTCTTGGGTATATACCTACAGTGAATTACCAGGCTGTGTGTATATGTATACTTAGCTTTTTAAGAAACTGCCAAACTTTTTTCCAAAGTGGCTGTTCGTATACTCCCACCAGCAGTGAATAAATGTTCCAATTTCTCCATGTCCTTGCAGACACTTGGTATTGTCATACTTTTTGTTTATAGCCATTTTAGTGGATATGTGGTGATATCTTATAGTGGTTTTAATTTATATTCTCCAATGGTGAATATCTTCTCAAGTGTTTATCAGCCATTCAGGTATCTTCTTTTGTAAAATATTTATTAAAATATTGAATAAATCTCATCTCATCATTGAATTTTAGGAGCTCTTTATATATTTCAGATACAACCCTTTATCAGTTATATGTTACAAATATATTCTCTCAGTCTTTGGCTTCTATTTTAATTTTTTAATAGTGTCTTTTAAAAATAAACATTTTTTTTTACTTTGAAGAAGTCCAATTTATCGGTTTTTTTCTTTCATGGATCATACTTTTGGTGTCTTATTTAAGAAATCTTTGGAGTGGTGGGATAAATGCAGATGACTGTACTTGAACAACAATAAAATAATTTAAAAAAGAAATCTTTGTCTAGTTCAAGGTCATGAGGATTTTTACCTATGTTTTCTGGAAGTGTTATAACTTTAACTCTTGCATTCACTTCTATGTTACATTTTGAATTGATTTTGTATTGCCACATCTCTTGAACCTTCCTCTTGACATATGAGGAAGCCGATACAAAGGGGTTTAGTTCAGGTTCTGAAACAAACTAGTGAGAGAGCTAAGATACGTTGTCTTTGTTTCTTCCAGACAAAGTGTTTGCTCTGATGGAGCTTATTCGAGTCCATATCTTCCAGTTTTGAGGCTGCATGATTGTTGCCTTTAACTTCACTTATTAAAAAGTCCTCCTGAATGTCTGAGCTAGGTTTTTTTCTTTTTTAAATCAGCCCAAGCCCTGGCTGGTGTGGCTCAGTGGACTGAGTGCTGACCTGCGAACCAAAGGGTCACAAGTTTGATTCCCAGTCAGGGCATATGCCTGGGTTGCGGGCCAGGTCCCCAGCAGGGGGCATGCAAGAGGAACCACACATTGATATTTCTCTCCCTCCCTTTCTCCCTCCCTTCCCCTCTTTCTAAAGATAAACAAATAAAATCTTTTTTAAAAGTTTAAAAAGAAATAAATCAGCTCAAAGTCCACTATCTCTGTTCCTTGACTCAGCATTAGCACAACTGTTTAACATCATTGTTTACACACTTGGAGCCAGCTGAGCCCTTCCCATCCACATTTCTTCTGGCTGAATAGCGTCAGCTTCTTTTCCTCCCCAGAGCTATGTCTGTCCCTCTCAGCCTGTGCATTACTTCCTGACACTAATGTCCTGTACTTGACACTTGGTATTGAACATTACAGCTTTGAAAGCAAGGGCAGTCTGGGAACATGTAGTTGGGTGGATTTCCCAGAGGATGCTGGAGGGAAAACAGCTGCTGACTTCCATTCCAATCTGCCAAGCAAGACATCTGGACTTGTTAGACCTTTCAATTTCCTGGGATCTCCTGGGGAGAGGGAAGGCCAGGGCAGAGGGACCTGTGAGGAAAGGATGGGCCAAAGGAACCAAAGAATTATACTTGTCATTCAAACACTTACAGAGTTGACTGTTTTATCTTGCAGTTTTGGCCCAACTATGACATGACATCTGTTCTTTGCACCTAGTCCTGTGGGATTGCATCAGCGGTTACCTGCCTCTTGATGAAGCAAATTCTGAAATTCTACTCAAGTGGTAGTTTGACAACAGGGAGCTGGGAGCAAGCTAGATGTCCATCTCTATGAGAATAGAAAAGGAGTATCTGGTGGAGTCACACTATAGAATGCTCTGCAACAGATGAACACATCACACCAGGTGTGTGTTCATGAGAATGTGGAAAGACCTTACATGTACAGAGTTGAGTACAAAAAAAGAAAGAAACAGAGTAAGAACTAGAGAAACACATAATACCCTCAAAACAGCAATCCATATTTTACAAGTATACATACTTGTATCAGGCCTTATACCAACCACATAAAAGTAGATGTCTAGTGTGGGGAGGGAAATTGGATCAGGGAGGGGATGTGTATTCATTTCCTGTGGCTGATGTAACAAATTAACACAACCTGGGGAGCTTAGAGCAACACAAATGTATTATCTCACAATCCTGGAGGCCAGAAGTCCAAAATTGGTATCAGTGTGCTGAAATCAACAATTTGACTGTTTTAAAGTAGAAGATCTTAAAGTAATTGAGTAGTGTCTCTTCAAAAGATGTGCTTGAGTCCTAACCCTCAGTACCTGTGAATGTGAACTTATTTGGAATTGGGTCTTTTCAGATGTAATTAAGTTACGAATCTCAAGATGAGATTCCTTCATTTAGTGTGGTCCCAGTCACTGGTCTCCTTGTAAGAGATGGAAGAGGATGATCCGAGACACATAAACATAGAGGAAAAGGCCACGTAAGGATGGGAGCGGAGATTGGAAGACAGCCGCAGCCAAGGAGTGCCAGCAGCTGCCAGGAGCTGGGGGAGACACGCAACACATTCCCCGCTCCAGGCCTCCAGGGCAGCCGGCCTGCTGGTGCCTTGACTTCTGGCCTCCACAGCTGTGAGAGAATAAATTTGTTTAAGTCGCCCACTTGTGGTAAACTTTTGTGGCAGCCCTAGGAAACAAATACAGTAATCTTACCTTCTGAGCAATAAACACACAGGTCTATTAAACTTCATTTTGCCCAGAGAGGCTATCTGTTCCCTGTTAGAGCTGCCCTTATGACATTCGGAATGGCCTGAGGCCATGTCTATAAAGGCAAAATCAGATGGAAATTGGAGATACTCCTTGGGTTTACATAGGAAAGAAAACTTAACAATTATTGAGCCAGACTCTGTGATAAGTGTTTTAGAGTCAGTATTTTACATAATCCCCACAATATCTCTAGGAGGGCAGCATGATGATAGTCTCTCTATAGGCCTGGAAAATGCAGCAGAGAGAGGTTAAGCAACAGAGAAAAGATCCTAACCCATCTTTCAAACCCTAAGTATTTATGCCTCAAGACCTTTATGGGAAGCTAAAACTTATCAAATCTATAATTGTTCAAATTTTTCCTTGCCATTGTCAATGTAGAAAAAGCGATAAAGCTCAAGGATTCTATTAGCCAACTCATTTATATATTATATATATACATACACACACACACACACAGGGTTGGGCAAAAGTGAGTTTACAGTTGTGAGTACACGGAACACAGAGTTTACTCTTGTATTATTATTTATTAATCATTGTATTATTTTGTGTAAGAACAATGTAAACTTCCTTTTGCCCTGTCCTGGCAAATCTGGCAGTGCCCTGTACATGTAATTGAGATGCAATTGATATGTAGCATATTATTTTTAGGTGTACAACATAAGGATTCCATACATGTATACACTGTAAAGCGAACATTACAGTAAGTCTAGTTAACATCCATCAATTCACATGGTTACACATTTTTTTTCTTGTGATGGACTTTTTAAGATCTACTCTCTTAGCAACTTTCAAAGATGCAACGCAGTATTATTAACTACAGTCACCATGTTCTGTATTACATCCCTAGGACTAACTTCGTAATTGGAATTTTGTACCTTTTGACTACCTTCACCCATTTTGCCCACCTTCTCTTGTCCCCACCCCAACTTCTGGCAACAGCCCATCTGTTCTCTGTGTCTACGAATTGCGTGTGCTGTGCGTTTGTTTTGATTCCACATATAAGCAATGGTAGAGCCAACTCTTAAAGTTAAAAAAATGGTGAATTGACTAGAACCAGACTATTCCTTCATATTCATGTCATACCCAAAAGCTTTCTCCTAAGAGAAGCTACTAAAGAGTCAAGTCATTAAAAAAGGATGTTAGAAGCTGCTTCATAGATCCCACCAATACTCATTTGATTAAGAAAATATTATCTTTCCCCACAGCTAGGCTGTTGTCAGAGATAGGGAGAGATAACTGTACTGCAGGTCAAAGGCTCAGAGAATTCATTACTGAGATAAATAGAAAAGGAGGGAATTTCTAGCGGCTCTTCAGGACTCACTGGGGTTAGCAGGGTGATCTTTCTTTCTGGTGTTTCCACATGCGCTGGTTTGCACCAAATGTGAAGACAATCCGATAAGCCCGATGGGTAGTAGGTTACCCAGTAGATTATTTTCAGGAAGAACACCTTGAGCATCTTCCCTTTCAATTTACTGCAAATTGTTTTAAAAAATGTTAAAGCCAAAGTCAGCGAGTGGTTATCACCCCAATCGCAGGGCCCCAGCTGTGTTACCCATTTCAGGAGAAAATAAGCTCACATCTCTTTCATCTCTCACTATTAAGATTAAGTCTTTCTTGCTCCCAGGCTGCCCCATTCCAGTGATAGTCTTAGGGCTTACTCATTCTGTGATAGTAATCCTGCTGACAATCTCTTCGTGGAGAGAACCCCAAATTTGCATCCTTCTGTCTTGTCCTGTGTTGCCACATGCTGCTCTTGTCCCAGCCCGGGCCAATGGCTGCTGTAGAGCTCACCTTGACTGGTCTGGCTGCAGTGGGGTTGGGAGCCCAGAAGCTGGGGGCCCCCTGCATTGTTGCTGTCATCACCATGGTGGTGTTGTGTGTGCAGGGGGCATTCTGATGGAAGGTGGTGGGGAGGTGCAGAAGTCCTGGAGTACCAATTGCCTGGGCCTGTGTCCCTTCCCCTCCAGTCTCACGTTTGCTCCCTATAGCTCACAGCCAAGTCATTGGTCCCCTAGAAATTCTTCCTTCCAGTGCCAAGGACTGACTGCCCCCTGGGCTGGCCTCTCGGGCTGACACCCTTACTTTCCCCCTAGTATTGGCTGGTCAGAACAATCCAAGGCATAGGGTGTCTGCTGCCACCAGGGCAGTGGTAGGACATGAAATTGGATGGGCAAGGTTCATCCAGACCATGCTGGACCTGGGATGCCTGGACAAGGGCTCCTGTGAGGGTTTTGAGCAGGAAGAGAATCCCTGATGGCCAGCCACAGCAGCCTGTCTCAAAGATGTTGATTTTCTAGTAGTGTCTCCGGGTACTCGAGGCGGGAAGGTGAGGAAAGGTGAGTTAGCGTGCCTACCCATTCTGGCTTGTCCTGGGGAGTCTTCCTTTGGGTCACTTCCCCTCAGTCACTTGTCCTCTCAATCTCTGTGGGTGAGCTGGAGATGTGGGAACTCTCAACACATTAATTATGTTTGAGAATCTCTGCATCTCCTCACCTCTCTTGTTTTCTTTCTTCAGCCACTGTTCCAAGCAAGGCGGTGTGTTTGTTACGGAAAGAGTTTGGGAGGAATGCTCCATAAAGGACTTCCTTTCCTTTAAAGTTTCACAGGGACAGAGTGTGAAGCAAAATGAGTGCCAGACGGGGAGGGGGACAGAACCCTGAGGTCTGGGGTTGGGCTCTGCTGTTCAACTTTGTCACATTCACTCACCAAGACTCAGTCTTATCACCTGTAAAATAAAGGAGTTAATCAGATAACTCCTACAGGTACGCCCAGCTCTAACATGACTCTGGGTTTCATAATCCACTTACTCATTTTCTATTATTTTTTGAAAACTTGACCTTCTGGGTGGAGTTCCCTCTCCTCTCCGCACACCGATGGTATGGAATTGAATTTTTATCACTTGGGCATGGACATATTTCAGAGCATTTTTCAGTGAACCTTCAGAGTGATATAGAGAAGCACACATTTGATATAAATTATAATTTTTAATGAGGCTCTTCCTTCCCTCCCTCTTTCTCTATCTCTGTCATTCAGGAGTGTGTCCGTTTACACCTGCCTCAAGCATATCTCTTTGCTGAAGCTCAAGGGGTTCAGAGATATGGTTTTCCGAGGTTGCTAGATGCTTCAGGAAACAGGCTGCCCCTCTGTTTGTTGCTTCAGAGGAGATGACTTCTCTCGCTGCCCAGATCTCAAGAACCTCACTTCTCTTTTGTAGAGTCCGAGATCTCCTGGGAGCTGGCTCCACCACTAACTTGCTGGGTGACTCATGGTGAGTGATTGGACTTTCTTGGGCCTCTGCTTCCTCAAATGGGGATTATAATAGCACCTGCTGCATGGAGGCTCCCTGCTTCGGAATCGTCTGAAGTACTTGTCCAGAATCTAGATTACTAGTCCCCAGCTCGAACCTACTGAATTGGCATGTCAGGAGTTGGGGCCTTGCACCTGTACTTGTAACAGCTCACCCACATGACACTTTTGTACACTACTCTTCAAGAACCCATGCCTTATATATGTGATGCCTCCCAGCTCACACAGCATTTTAACCTGCACCCGCTCAGGGAGATGTCAGCCATGACTCCGAGCGGTAAGCAGGGCCTCCCTTCCTTTTTACACACAGGAAACTGCTGTCCAAGGTCACACAGTGTCCCCAAACCCCGGCATCCAACATCCTCTCCATTTTCTGCCCTGTTGCAGAACATTCCTGCAGGAAAGGATGCTCAAATGCTCCCGTCACAAAACTTGGCCGACTTTGTCTTATTTCTGTTTGGTGGATGAATTTCCTTGCTCCAGCTTGGCAGATAGCCATCATCTCCCTTTATAAATGTTTTTATCTGCTGCTGCCTTTATCTTATCAGATCCACAGTGTGTCTTCGTCTCTCTGCTTCGTAAGATAATTGCCACTTTGCTGTATGTCATAAGTGCCAACTCAGCCACAGCTCAACATAACAAATAGGTTTGTTTCCAGAGTGGAAAGAAATCTGGCAGTGCCCTGCTTAGCTAGAGCGAGAGTTCTGAGCTCTCACCCTCTGCTCCTGCTGGGCCTTTTAATGGACTCGGCTGTACACTTGAGAGATGCAGAGGACCTGTGTCCTCTGACATCTAGGTGGACAATTTTGAGTGCCCTGGTGAAATGAATAAATAAAGTGAGTTGGGAGAAGGCGGGGTGGTGCTGTCTGGACAAGGTGGAGCAGCGTCTTGGCGACATGGCTGCCTACCCCTTTTGAGAGGTAAGAGATGTGCCAGGATCTGGGTGGGGTTACAGTTGCCTATTTGCAGACTGACTGGCCCAGAAAGAAAGTAAATTGGCTTTTGTGAGAGGAGAAGCAATGCCCCCCACTTCCCCCGCTGCCCCTCATCTTGGGGCACTTGGTTTTGCAAAAGACATCAGAACTGCCTGTTGGGAACCAAGTGAGCAGAGTCTTAGTGGCTAGCGTAGGAGGTTAAGGATGCAAAGGGGCTTGTTCCACAACTTGTGACATGCAGAACCTTCACTGTGGGATGGTGAGGTATCGCAGGATGGGGTACAGTGGGGACATGAGGGTGCAAAGTCAAGAGACTTCAATAACTATCATTAGCTTATTACAAAATGTGTTGCTGTTTATATTTCTTTTACTAAAACTTGCTGTGGTATACAGTGGCCCACTATTGGTGTCCACTTGCGGCCTAGCTGTCCTCCAGAGTGGGAGGGCCCTAGCGCGTGCTGGTTAAACCAGTAGAGTTAAACCAGGGCTTTATATCCTGAGCATCTCAGATATGACTTTCTCCAAAAGAAAATGGATTTCTGTAATGATTCCAGGCCAGGGTTTGTTCGCCTCAGCACTATTGGCCATTTGGGCTGGGTATTTCTTTCTCGTGGGGTAACTCTTCATGTTCACACAGTTTCCAGTGTGACTACCCAAAATATCTTCAGATGCTGTCAAACGTTTCCTGGAGGCTAAAATCACCCCAACTGAGAACCTCCGTCATAGATGAGCAAGAGTAACTCACTTTTAGATGCTCTGGGACTTGAACTGGATATGAAAACACACTTTCCCATGAGGTTCTGTGGCCAAAGTGCCACCCAGAGATTGCCAGTGTAGCACAGCTCCTCCCTCACACTTTAAGGCGAGACCCCCAGGATGGTCCCTATCCCCTGGAACCTTGACCTCTGCCTTCTCCCAGGCTTTAGAGCCCCCTCCCAGGAAGCCCTGGTCCAGTTCTTGAAGTTAGAGCCTTGCCTCTAACTTCATTCTTGGTGCTGTCTGTTGTGCAGCCAGATGTCCTGCTCTGGGTTAGAACTGGTCCCTTCATGGATGACACCTGGGTTCTCTGCCTGAGTTACCACCCAGCCACAGGTGGCCCTGTGGAACTCCTCCAGAGTGTGCTTCAGTGGGGAGGAAGCAGCCAGGACCAGCACCCAGGACTCTGTCACCACCAAGCACTGGGCATTCTTGGCCTGATATGTGCAGCCACTCTGTGGTCCTAAACCTGCCTTGGCCATTAAATCACTGGAGATGCTTGCTAAAATCCAGATTCAGGGTCACAGCCTGGGATGGCCTGGGGACTGGAAATCTGCTTTTACACAGGCTTCCCAGGTGACAGGGCACAGCCGAGTCAAGAGAGACCCAGAGCTGAGCGTGCTTCCAAACAGCCCAGTCTCCCATTTCTTGCCCCTGAACTTGCTGATCTAGTTTCTAATCCTTTGTTTCACTTTTCTTGGCTTTCCGTTCATTTCTGAGTTGAGAAATTGAAAGTGGGACAATCAGGGAGAAATCTGGTCAAAAAGCAGACTGTGGGGGTGGGGAGAGGGTCTAGCTTTACCAGTCAGCACCGCTGCTTGCTGGCCTGCTTGCCCATGGGTGGACTGCTTCCTCCCTGTGGCCTTCGTTTCTTGATTGGTTAAAAGTGGTTAGAACAAAGTGAGTTTCAAGATCTTTTTAAGGCAGTAGAATTCTACCCTGCCTTCAAATGAAAACTTATTCAGAACTCCACTATAAAAAGTTGTGAAAGCTCTGAAGAGGGGACAGCCCTCCAAATTCCATACTCTCAGTTTCTCTGTGGCTCCTCCTGTCCCCAAGGCTTGGCTGGAGGAAACCAGGGTTCCACACACTGAGGGCAGAGGGTCTAGTCCCTGCCTTGGCCTTTGTAATTGAAGTGCCTAGCGCCTGGCCTGTGGGCATGAGCAACCACAGCTTCATTTTTCTTTCCCACCTTAGAGAAATTAAATGGAAATACTTTCCCCGCTCCTGGGGAAACGCTCAAGCAGGCCTATAATTTCTAGCTCACTCAGTTAACATGGGTATCTTATTCACAAAACACAGTCTCAATTCAATTGTGTCCATTCCAAGAGATTAACCAAAAATCTGAACTTAATTTTATGCCCCTCTTTGTCCCTTCTGCACCTCCTCCCATTCCAGCTGGAGGCGATCTGTGACTTCTTCAGGATCAGAGAGGAGGGGGAAGGAAGTGCTAAAGGTGGTGCAGACCTTGGGGCGCTGGCCTCACACTCTGGGTCAGCACAGACTGAACTGCTGCTCTTCCAGGGAGGCGCTTTCCAGGGCTTATCCAAGACTCTTGGTGCTAGCGCTCTCTGGCAGATCCCTGGACCTGGTGGTACCTCTCCATTCCTGATGGTTGCCGGTGTCACTTCCTCTCTGAGTGGTGAGCCCACCTTCTGCACCTTGCTGCTGAGTTTATTCTGTCCCTCCCATAAGTCCTGTTGATCAGGGCGCCCCCCACAGATCCCACTACCCCCTCCCCTCAGCCCCCCTCCCCGCACTCTGGGAGTGAATGAGCCCCCTGCTGCCATCCTGACTCTCTGCTGCAGCTTTCTGAGGCGCAAGTTAGGGGCAGCCCCCAATAGCTCAGCTGCAGGGAGCGCAGGGTACAGCTCTCGGAGGGGGCTGCGGTAGCCCATTATTCCTGAGATCTGAGTACAGGAGGATGTAGGTACACATGGCACAGCTGCATCCGTCAAGGAAATGTTCTGACAATTCTCTTTGCTTCACACTCTGCTCTTCATCCTTGAGCTGGCTGTGGGGCCCAGGTGTCCATCAGTCAGGGTTCAATTAGGGAGGCAGAACCCGTGTGGGCTTTATGGAATAACAAATATATTCCAGCAATGAGACCATACAGAGTTTTGGGAGGCACTGGGGAAGTAAAAGTTTGGAAAGAGGAGCTGAGGGTGAGAGAAAGGTCATGTGCAGCCCCCGGCACAGGTGAACACTCAGAGCTCTCAGGGACAGTGGAAGCCAGGCTGGTCCAGCTGCCGCAGTAGGTCTGCAAAGGGTGGGTACAGAAGTGTGTGGAAGGTTGTCTGCTCATCGAGGTTGCTGCCTGGGAGTTCACAGAAAGTGTCTGCTGTGGGCTTGGGGTCGCTGCCAGCCGGCAGGGTCAGTAGCTGGGAAGAATAGCTAGATTTGCTGCAGAAAAAAGCAAAACCAAACTGGACCCACTGGCACTTCTACATTTGTCTCTAACCTCCCTTAACCAGTGCAGGGTAAGAGCAACTGCTCCACTTCTCATCCCACCCAAATTTACATTTGATCAACTTCTATGAAGGTGACCCCAGGAAATGCAGTGCCCAGTGTAAACAAGTTGACAATAGAACCATCCAACACAGTTGCTATGGGGCTCTCTCTCTCTTTTAAATCTACACTTTGCTTTTTACTCACATCTGTTATATCTTGGTGATTAGTAGAAACTTCCAATTTTAACACCCTATTATCCATTCTATGATTCCTCCCTTCCATTTGACACAGTTAAGTGCGTCCCTCAAGGAAGCAAAAAGCACAAGCCGATGATGCACTATTTGCAACTTCCTCTTGAGGGAACCAGCAAACAGCTGGTTTGCTGGCCTTGGGCTACTTTTGAAAACAGTCAATGGTGGAAGAAGGTCATATGGGAAAGGAGCAAATTTGTGACACACTCGAGCTGATGACTGGAATTTTAGTCATCAGTGTCAGATGCCAGAAAAGAAAACTCACTGAAATCACTCACAGCACAAGGGTCATTGTTTACATTTTCCAAGTTACAAAGCTTAAGACTAAATTTAAAGTTATTAGTGTGCACCAGTAGCCCTACATGGAAATGGGTAGCAGCTGTTAGGGATGTTACAGTCAATTAGTTGTTGTGTTTTCGACTAGTTTGGTGGAAAGCAGTGGAGGGAGGAAATGCTGGAAATTGCTTTTAAAAATGAGCAGGCTGGAGCAACGAACTGGCCTCCCTCTGTCCTTTGCTGGGAGTTTCTGCAGGTGTGTCACAAGCCACCACCAAGCCATTGATGTGGCGATTCATCCTAACCACTGCTCATTGGACAGACTATCAGATTTTGACTCAGGGAGAGAGGGCTGTGGAAGACAGGGTGAACAGCTTCTCTGGAGAAATGTCAGAAGAGAGGATACAGAAGGAAGCGAGAGGAAATCAAGATGCTCAGAATCCACAGGGCGTAGAATGTACAGTGTGGTGTGGGCAGCTATAGAGAAAATGACTTATCCTCTGCTTGGGAATAGAAATGTTACTTCTCTTGGCCCTGAATCCTTTAGAATGCTCACACACCCAAATATGTCCTCTTTGCCTGTAAAATCTGTGTCCTCCACACTTTCTTCTTCCAGTTAAGGAAGACAATATTGTGTAATAAAATTGCCAACAATGTCAACAATAACAGCCAACACATTCTGGGCACGTATTATGTGCTGGGACTATTGTAAGTACATTCCATGTATGAGCTTGTTGGTTTCCCATACCAACCCTGTGCACTGGGCTCCATGATCGCCCCATCATCGTAATGCAGAAATGAAGGCTCAGAGAGGCTGAAGACATGTGCGGGTGACAGCAAAGGTGAGTCGGCTCATGTAGGGATTAGAAGCATTAACTTTGAATTCAGACCATAAAATGCTAGGTGTGTGGCTTTGGACAAGTTTATTAACATGATGAGTTTTGAGTTTTCATCTATAAAATGGGAATACATAACAGTTTGCATATCTCAGAGTCGTGGTGAGGGTTAAACATTACTGTGGCATTTACATGCCTGGCACACACAATAAGAGCTCAGTAAATGATCTACTATTATCATTACTTCCTAGGATCTTTTACATCTTTGCCACCCCCGCTGCCCCCAACAATTTCCCCCTCATGTACTCATACAACTCTATGCACATGCATGTGCACACACGTTGCGCACTCCTCCTCATCAGTGGGGAAGAAGGGGGCTGGGGAAACAGGGCAGCATTCCAAGCCCAGCCTGGCGCTGGGCACTGCATAAATGGTGGCATCTGCGGGGCGTCATCTGCCTGCCACTCTTTGTTTGTTGATTTATTTTGATTTGACATACCAGGGCAGATGGCTGGGGGGAAGAAGGTTGGTAAGAGTCAATATTTGGTGACATGTGAATAATGAATGCACTTGTGGAATTAATCAGCCTCATCGTTTTTGGCTAGTTGCCATGGCCATGGAAAGTCATGTGTCTTGTGAAAATCAGAGTAAAGGGATTGTAGCCTATCACTCTCTTTGTTTTTCTCACACCAATGCTCCTCAAAGAGTCCCTGTCTTTTCAGTCAAGGCCATGGTCTCAGGTACAGAAGATAGTGAGTGGCTCATCTATGCCCGTGGATGATGGGATGGGCTTTCTGTCTCTCTCAGGGATCATGTGTGTTTTGGGGGCAATGGTTCAAGGGCTAGCAAACAGGTTTGGGAAACCAACATTTTGTTTTGCCATGTAAGTGCATTAAAAAAAAAAAAACACTTTACCAATACATAGTTACAAAAGGACATTTTAATACCTAAAAGTAGGAAGAACATAATTTAAGAATAGAGAATAATTATTTAAATAGAAGAAATTTAGTTTAATTTAAAAAACAGCAAACAAGAAAGTCCTGGTTGGTGTGGCTCAGTGGATTGAGTGCCAGCCTGTGAACCAAAAGATCTCCAGTTCGATTCCCTGTCAGGGTGCATGCCTGGGCTGTGGGCCAAATCCCCATATGGGTGTGTGTGAGAGGCAACCGATTGCTATAGCTCTCACACATCTATGTTTCTCTCCCTCTCTTCCCTCCTTTCTCTCTCTCTAAAACTAAATAAATATAAATTTAAAAAGCTCTGCATCTCCCTTTTTTTCTCATTTCATCGATCATTAGTGATATCTTCCTTACAGATTGGCCACGTGAGTCACTTTGTGCAGATGGAGGCAAGAAGACAGAGCACTTGGAACAGACCTTCATTTTGAATTCTAGCGGGTGTGGTTGCTGGAGACAAGGGCAGAGCAGTTGGTTACTTGTGCCTCAGTATTCCCAATTATAAAGTGGGTGTATCAATTCCCACCTTGCTTACTTCATGGGGTGATTGAGGATTAACTAGATAATGTAGTTAGAAGCAAACGGTAATCTCATCGTGTTTGGGAGGTCCTCACAGGACAGGGCATCAACTGTGCATCTCTCTTTGGCATCCTAGTGTCTGTTGTATAAAAAATGCTCAATACAAGTCTACTGAATGAATAATTCAGCAAGTCAAAGGAGAAACTGCAACAGCAGGGAATCTAAACCAGACAGGAGGGGAGGGCACTCCCAGACCCAAGGCCTTAGCTACACTCCCTTCCCCTTTCCAGTTGGCTGCTGCATATTCAACACTCGACAGTCTTGAATCTCCAGCAAACTCCATCTGTTATCTCTAGAATCTAGTTAATTTCCTTTTCCTTGGGAAAGACCTTTAAAATAATGACTGTTATTAGTATTTGTGGCACATCAGGTTAGGGTATTGACTTTGGAGCTGAGCTGCCTCCTCTACTTATGAGCTGCGTGTCCTCTGTCAAGTGACTTAAAAGATTCGTCATTTATAAAGGGGATAATACCAGACCCCTCCTCATGAAGGTTTATGAAGATTAGATTAGTAAGCACAAGCCAAGTACTTAGCATCATGCCTGTCACATTGTAAGTACTCAGTAAATATTAGTCTGCTATTATTAATGCTCAGAGGCTGCAGTGAGACTCGCTCAAAGAATGGGGACATAACTTGTCCTTGGAGGGTGCAGCTAGATCCCAACAGCTCTGGGAAGAATCTTAGAGAAATAGCTTGGCTTCCAAGCCTCTGACATTTGACAAAATTGATTAAATATTTGAATGCATTTAAAGACAGATGATGTCAAGCAATCACAAGGGCATAGTCACCATGAAAACTAAGGAGGAGGAGAGGCCCTGAGACAAAGGTGGGCAATGTTGTCTGAGCTCTGTCTTGGTTGGCAGTGGTGCTGGAGCAGTAGCCACCATCTTGTAAGGGTTCTCAGCCTACTCCTAAATCAGACCCTGGAGTGGAGATGGCTGCCCCAAGCAGCCTTAATAGTTGCCACCTTCCACCTGCTTAACTCCTCTCTGTCCTGATTCAGGACCACAAGATACCTTTCCATAGCTGGTGAGCTTCATCTGCAAGAGGAGAATGGCTTTATGCATCAGTCATGTGACCATGTTAAGTCACTCTCTCGTGTCTTCTTTAAGACCAAAGGTCCTTCCATGGACCATGGCAAGTCATTAAGTGAGTAACTGCCGCATTGGGAAACCACTCAGAAGCCAGCTGTCAGCCCTTTTCTTACTTTAAGCTTCTGTGGGCAGAAGTCTTTTTCTGCCAGCTGACACATAGACAAAGGCAGGGTCATTGAGCACCCTGAACAGGAACAGACTCACCTGGAACTGAAGTCCCCAGGTAGGTCTTCCTGCTAGCAGCTAACTCGGCTGTGGAACTGGGCATATGCTAGGCAAAGTGCTTTTGATGAGTTGATTTAGGAGGCAAAACAGGCCACCTCTAGCCTGTGTCCTGCAACAACAGTGACTAAGGCAATGGCTTTGACCTCAGCTGTATCACCAAATAAGAGACTACCTTGGTGACAGGAATATGAGCTGGATTACCTTGGAGTGGCTTTCTGAATGGCCTGGATCTTACAGCCTGAACTAGGTCTTAGCAGTTGAGAAGGAGCCAGAGAGGAGTCAGAGGCCCCTCCTCTTTCCCACACACCCTGGGCCTCTCTTACTCCAAGCTGCCTGCGTGCTGCCGTGGCAGCACAGTGCAGTGACACAAAACGCCTTCCTTCCCTGTCTCTGGCAGATGCCCAGACTCCAAAACTCAACCCAAACAGCAGAGCTTAAAGGCACCAAGTTGTTTTTAAGCCTTCCACCACCCAGACCTCTTGTATTAGTTCATTTCCTGGGCCCTGTGTTTTGAAAGATTTTTCAAATGAACAGTATTTACCAAGTGATAATAAGATAATTAAACAAAGACTTACATAATGGCCACATTGAACTTTCAATTGGCAAATAACCATGTTGAGTTCATCTAATGTCAACCCAAAGCAAAGAAACGATGTTTTTAGCCATCTGGGTTCACCTGATCTCAGGTAACTGCAACTTTAGGTGGGCTCTCTGGCAGAGAGTAGCCAGAGGAAGCCCAGTGATTATTTTCTAGGTTCTCGGGAGGTCTGAGCAGCCTCTATTGGGAACCATCAACCTAACCCCCAAACTCACTTTTCAAAATAATTCACTTATTTGTTACTTTGGGACAAATGACATTTCTTTCACTTCTACCGTGTACAGGGCACTGTGTGTGGTCCTCACACAGACGTGATCTCACTGAGAACTCCCATCACCTTTATGAGACAGGTGGTGCTGTCACACCATCCCCATTTTACTGATGAGGAAACTGAGATTAGGGGAAGTAGCTTTCTCAAGGTCATATAACTAGTAAGTGGCATGGTTAGGACACTGACCTAGGGTTTTCTCATTTTGTTTGAATAGCCTTATTGAGATATAATTCATATACGACTCGCCTACTCAGTGAGCACAACCCAGTGGTCTTCAGTATGTTTGCATTTCTGCAACCATCGCCACACTCTATTTGAAAACATTTTCATCACCTCATAAAGAAACCCTGTACCTATTAGCAGTCACCCCAAATTTTCCTCCCAGTCCTGGGCAACCAGTAATCTACTTTCTATCTTTATGAACGGACTTGACTATTCTAGGCATTTTGTATCAATTGACCCAGGTTTTTAGATGCTAAAATCCACATACATCAAACTCTAGCCCAGGAATCAAGACAGATTACAAATCCTTTTCATAATCCTATTGATTGTTTCTATGTAACTCTGAAAGTACACAGAATGCACACAAGCTACCTTCTTCACCTTTGAAGCACACAAAAATGCAAATATTCCATATTGGGATAAAAAATGGCATGCGATTACTTAGCTGCTATATGCTTGAATGTGAACAGCTGCTCTTCCCATTTTCTTACACCACGTTGCCAGGCAATTGCCTAGCTCTTTGTGAGCGGAGACCTCTCTGTCCTTGCCCTCTGTAAGCCTTCTCCTCATTTGGTTTTGAGCTGGGTCACCATGGCTGTCTGCAGGGTACCTGCTGTGTCTCGCTCTCTGGGTTTGGAGGGTCCGAGCCTAGGTGGTGTGGTGTCCCCTTCCTACCTGAGAGACCCTTCTGTGTTTGCTGGCTCTCTAGTTCTCCTCTCCTCAACCTTTCCTTACCTCTGCCAATCGCTGTTGGCAGCATGATCTATCTTCCTGCCGCACAGTGCAGATGCTTAACACCCACGTTTTCCGTGCAGAATTTCCCTCTTGTCAGCTGCTTTGTCTCTTGGGTTCAGGTTTTCTTCTCCCAGGTGATTAATTGTTCCTGCTAGATTCATCATTTAGTATCTCTGGGGTCTGTTCTGAAAGTGTTTGGCTGGTGCCTTGGATATCAGTGAAAATTGCTCACATTGCGCAGTCTAGACAGGCCATAACAGACACAGATAGGTCTCCTTGAACCTGGTATTCCACAAGGAGTCACCACCTCTTTGATCACTTATTCATTGATTGGTCGATTGATTCATTCATTTTTTTTTTTTCATTGGCATGTCCAGAGCATCCTCAGCTTGCCAGGTGCTGTTGCTGTGTAGGGTATAGTCTCACTTCCTATACAGTGCTGTGTCCGTCAGACCTGCTCCTCTTTGAAGAAACACGTGCATGGGGTGTCAGACACAGGTCTGAGCTGGGGCTCATGGAGCTTTAGATAATCGTGGTCCCTCTCTCTGGTGTGTCAGGTTTACTGAATATGTCAGGAGGGAATTTTTGTATTAAATAAAGGAAGAATTTTAAAAGAGCATGGTTTTTAAAGCTTTCATGAGATTTGAAAGGTTTTATGAGATTTCAAAGACATTTTGGGGGCTTGAGGGGAGATTTGATTCCACTCCTCCTCCCCACTGCAACACGCACACATCAGACTCACACCCGGACAGGTTTCGGATAGACACTGACAACCTCTTTGCCAGGCATGAGAGCCTCTGGGTCCAGGGAGATGAAGGAACCCCTTGATTTGCTTCTCTTATTATTCAATATGGAAAAACAGTAGGCAAATCTATAATATAGTGTTTTCAACAGGGCCCTTTTCACCTGGTCTCTCTGATAGGCATCCAGCAGCCATTTCCCACTGAGGGACCCAGGACACCCAAATGAACCCTCTGCAAACTTTCCACTGGAAGCCAGAGAGATGAATCCTCTTCAAGGTGCCTGGAATATAAGAGATGTTTTGTCCCGCAGTACCGGGCTCTCTTTCCCAGAAGGGAGAGAAGGAAGATGTTAATTCTAGGAGGAGCAGATATGCCAATGGCGCCCTGGGATGACCTACTGGTAATGTGCCTGGCACTGTTTATTGATCAGTCAGTGTCCAGGCTCAATTAGTGTTGAAATATTTTGAAAAATCATGTCTAATGCTGAGTAGTTTTTATTTTTAACAATTCACCCTATTACATGACATTAGAAGCCTGCCTACTTCTCATGAATGTTTCTAGGCTCCCCATTCTGATTATTGCATCTGATTCCAGACATGAATGGGGATGCGGCATCTTTCCTACTACTGCTGATGGACCAACCATGGTTCAGAACACAGAGTCAACTGTGAAGTTAGGGTCCATTCCCTAAGCTCTCTATGCTAATTTCTTCACCTGCAAAATGTGTCCATTAACAGTCCACATTTCACAGGGTGTTACGAAATGGGTCAAAATATGTAAGGCACTGTGCGATATACCTGGCACATCGGAAAGTTTCAGTAAATATCCCCTATTATGGTAGTACAATAAATGTGTATTGAAAATATACATGGTTAAAAAATCTTCATCACAAAGGAATACTTTTGTTACTGTGGCGCCATGTGCCCCAGTTTAAGAACCAATGCCATAATGTAAGAATGAATCCATTAGTAGGATGGAGTTATCTCTCTTTTAAAAATCAATGTGGTTTTAGCAAAGGCTTGAGAATCCTTAGTGATTTCTCATTATCCTTTAGGATTTTCAAGGTTCATTTCTGTTCTTTTGTTTTTCTGTTTACTTTTTGCTTTTCAAAATACTCATATATCTCTGTGTGTCTCTGTGTGTGCATGAGCATGTATGTACTACTTCAACAACATTTGTTTAAGTTCTTGTACTTGTGAAAGACTTACAGATTGTCAGTACTGCAGAGGACTGACCTCCCTGATCTCACTGGGACACGGTCCCAAGGTTTCATCAGCTCTAATCTACTTAGTGACATGAGGGCTCTGGGATCTCATATATCTAACAAGATTTTCTTTCTAACTCTAGAAAGTACGTTAAACTTGCCATTTATATCTTTCCTTTAGTGATTAAAAGGCACACCATCACTTCTCTTTTGGTTCTAAGACCTACTTGGCAAGAGGATTAGTTCACACAATTTGGCTCAGTATACCTTGGGAGAAAGAAAAAAGGCCTTTCCTTATAACAGTGTAATTCCCCTTTCTCCTAAAGAAATCTGTGCATTGCTGGGCTATTATTTTATTCCTGAGTTATTTGGACCTATCTTTCTTAATGGGAGCCTCTGTCTTTGTTTCCAGCTATTTCGATCACTCCTAAGAGGTTAGGGGATTTAAAATCAAACTCCTTCCTTTGTGTTCACACATTATTATATCTGGATTTGAGTAGCTCTCTCATAAAAGGGTTCATAAGAGAAGCTTGATCAAGACTGATTAGTTCAATGACTTGGAAACCCATTGCTTTCCATTTGAGCTTTCCTTTAGTTTTATTCTGATACAGATTATTGACTCCTTAGGTTTCAGATATAGAGTTTCAAATTTCTTTTTAAAGTGAATGGAATCCAAAATGACTTTTCAGGGAATTATTTTCTTTAATGATAGAATGGATGACATCACTACATTTGTGATTATTTTTATATGTCTCTGCCAACTGAGCCTTACAATCAGGATACAAATCATAGAATGCTGGAGACAGAAGGAGATCAAAGATCATCTAGACTCAGCTCGACCTCTCACTCTACAGATAAGGAAATGAGGAGAAGTGGGATTATTTGGTCAGAGTCACAAAGTTACAGCCAATTATATTTTCTATACTTGTTTGATTAAAGCCAGATTTCTGAGTCATTTGTGCTATACATGAGGGGGAAGAGCAGGGAAGAAGAGGAAGTTTGGGATGTCAAAGTTAATGACAGAAGTTGAACTGGGTCCCTGTGCGCATGATGTTGAAAGGGGGAACCAGGGTTTACCAGGTAGTTCAAACCAGAGATGGGTGCACATGGGAGACACAGGTGAGAAGGCAAAGTACGGGAGTTCACAAAGAGTATGAAAAGAACTTGGGGATCCATGAATCTGTGTTCTGGATCCCAGAAACTGATCTTACAAGCTTGCCTCTTCTGAAAATTTGTTTTTTTTTTAAATAAAAATATAAGTAATTAGGTATGTAGTTAAAAAATCAAATAGTGCTACCCCCCCCAAAAAAAACCCCAAAACAGTAGTTCCTGGTGCAACCCTATACCAGTTGCCAGTCTTTTGCCAAAGGGAACTGCTTTATATTTTTAGCTGATTTTTCTGACAGTGACCTTCACATGTTTAAATAATATGCATATATTGCAAATTTAAAATTTATAAATGTCATAAATAGAAAATTATCATATATTTAATTATACTGACACTTAAGCATTAACATTATGAAAATGTAAATATTTCTTAGCACAGAACCAACCTATTAAGATACTGTGATTACATATTTCTTACATAGCCTTTGCCATTACTTGAATTAACAACTGCCTAATTACATCTTTTCTACAGATGCCCCATCATCTCATTGGTCATCTCCCCCTTTCTATTGGGTCCACTCTTTTCCCAGATGCCCCTTCTTTGCTTCCCGCTCCCTTGCATGTTGGTGGCTCTCTTGACCAGCCACACAGGGGACAACGTGGGACCTTCTCTTGACAGCTTTTCTGGGTTGGATTTATTGTTTTGGACATGCCATAGCTCCTTCTTTCTTGGTCTACTTTTTTGTCTTGCTGGTGCCTTTTTAGTCACTTTCTAATAAAGGAAAGTCAGTGTCTGAATTTAAACTTGCCTGATCCATAGACAGAGAGGACAAGCTGATGGTTATCAAAGGGGAGGGTGTGGAAGATGAGAATAAAATACAGTGTGGGAATGAAGCAAAGCAGTACTTAGAAGTTTATAGCTAAAATGCCAACCTAAGTAAAAAGAAAAGATAATCAAATTTAATAGAGCATAAAAATGACTGCATTTCATGACCAAGTTGAGTTTCCCTGAATAGTTCAAGGTTTTAACATTAGAAAGTTACATTTGTTTTGACATTACCAGTTGAATGGAGGGAAATCATGCAATAATCTTAATAGATGCCAAAAATGTTATCAAATTATTATAAACAGGTAGTAATCTGGGAATAAAAAGAAATGATTTAATTTAATAAAGGGTATTTGTAAAAAACAAACAAACAAAAGAAAGGGGGTAGGGAAAGCATCATTTATAATGATGAAACATTAAAAGCTTTCACTTTGAGATAAAGAAAAGAAGAACACAGAGAGCTAGACTTGTTGAAGTATAGCAAGATCCGGGCCTCTGTTTTTCACCAAGTTTCCTAGGTGATTCTTTTTCATACTCTCTCCACCCCCCCCCCAAAAAAAAGGCGGGGGATGGGAATAGAACAACCAGCTCTGACCAGGAAGCCCACAAGCCAAAGTCCAGTTTTGCCTGTTTGGTTTGGCAAATGTGCCTAGAGACACAGAAGCTCACTTTGTCAGCTTGTGCTTGCAGGTGTCTAAATAAATTGGCGGCCTGAAAAGATTGAGGAAGGGCCTGAGAAGGGAGCAATAATTATGGCTGTTCAACACTCTTACAGATAAAGGGAACTGATGGAAGCCAGAGGGGAGAGGTGTCAGGGTGCTGGGTGGAACAGGTGATGGGACTAAGTGCTAATTGGTGGTTACAAAATAGGCCTAGGGAAGTACGGTAAAGCACAGGGAATATGGTAACAATATTATAATAACTATCTATGATACCATGGGTGTTAGGGTGGTCGGTGACTTGGGCTGTGAAAGAATTCACAAAGAGAAGAAAGTGTAGAGAGTCAAGTTTTTATTCAGTCTCCAAGAAAGGAGAGGGGCATGGTGTGGAGAGATGCACCAGCACTGAGGGGTGGGGGCTTTGAGTTTTTGTTGGGTTGTAATTGGATTTAAAGGGCGGGGGGTTGCTGTTGTGAGGCCCCCAGGCTGCTGGGGTGTTGTAACACGAGGCTGCAGTGTGTTCCAATGCTATCTTCTGCCTGTGGCTGTAGGGAGTGCTGAGTTCTGTTCTTGCTTCCCAGTAATTTCCAGTCCTGGGGACATAGGCTCAGAAGAGTAAAACGGCAGTCGTGTTTAACAAGGTCACAGGCCTGCTCAGCAAATGGCTCCAACTTGATCCCTTCAATGGGCACTTGAGTTATCAGAGGAAACACTGTCTAACCCTTATAAATGTCTATCTGCGGCACTGTACACCTGAAACTAATGCAAAATAGTTATAAACTTTTTTTAGCCCTTGCTGGTGTGGCTCAGTGGATTGAGTGACGGCCTGTAAACTGACGGGTTGCTAATTTGATTCCCAGTCAGGGCACAACCTGGGTTGCTGGCTGGGTCCCCAGTTGGGGGTGTGCAAGAGGCAACCAATCGATGTATGTCTCACACATCGATGTTTCTCTCCCTCTCCTTCTCCCTCCCTTCCCCTCTCTCTAAAAATAAATAAATAAAATCTTTAAAAAATGTTTTTAAATAGCTGTTTAAAAATAAAACAACATCTGAAAACCTCTTTATTTCTGTTTTCACACTTGATTGACAATTTGACTGGATGTAAAATTCTAGGTTGAAAATTTATATTGGCTAATATTTCAAAGTCGTTGTTCCATTGTTACCTGGCTGTTGAAAAGACTGATACCACCCTGATTCTCATTCTGTTGTGCTCTGTTCCCCTAGAAGCTTTTAGAGCCAGCTCTTCATTCCTGACATTCCACGTTTTCACCTTTTGGGAGGTCTTTTCAATTGTTTGCTGATCATCGAGGGGGCTTTGGACAGTTCAGTGTGCTGACACCAGGGTCGGTGGTCCAGACTCAAAGCCTGGCTCCCTCAGCTATGGCACTGGCCAAGCTGCTAACTCCCTCTCTCTCTGCTAGTATCTTTGCCTGCAAAATCATGAGAAATCCCTGACACTGCTGTGAGCATTAAAATGAATAACTAAATGTTGCACTCAGAACAGTGTCTGGCACAGGGTGGCATCATGGTACAATTTTTTGCTGTGCTACACGGTCCTCCTGAGCGTTCCCTTCTGCGAACTCAGCGTAGTGAAGTATACTGTGCTTACTTAAGTGTGCATCCCCCCCCCCCCCCCCGCCCCCAAGTCTGGCTTCTGTCTGCAGGTGGCCCTCCGGAAAGATCACCTGCACCAGCCCGCATTCTTCAAGGCCCCAGAGGGGAGGTCGCAATCACTGTTGAGCTCTGTCTCTGTCACCACCTACTTGGCTGGTCGGCCCCTCAGTGGCCACTGTTCCAACCTCCTGTTACTCATGGGTATGATTCCATAGGACCGTCTCACATCTCACGCTACCTATCCTTCGCCTCTGGCCCCAGGAATCCCTGTTCCCATGTCAGCTGCGTTTGTTAGAGTCCATGGCCAGCTGGGAGCAACCTCTCTTCTATTTATTCTACCTCATTTCCTGCCTTCCTCCCTCTTTGCCCTCATTCCTGCTTTCCTGGGATTTTACTTTCAATAAAGGGTTAGCAAGTATGTGCCCTTGGCTCAATTTCACAGACACATAAGACACATTGAGTTCAAGGGTTTGGGTTCGGGAGCTGAACTCAGGGTTTGAATCCTGGTTCTGGCCCTGCTGGCCCCAGGGCATTGGGCAAGTTACCTAACCTCTCTGTGCTTCCGTTTGCTTACCAGCGAAAAGGAATAGAGATAACCTTGGTTGCTACTTCAGGATTATTAGGAGGTTTCTATGAATTAACACTTACAAAACACACAGTAAAGACTCAGAAAATGTTAGCTGTTATTATTCAGTTCTATAAAGATTTCAAGGTCATTTTTTGATAGTTTCCTTGCCTTTGTTTTCTTAATTTTCTGGAAAGTCCATTATGTGAAAATTGGCCCTTCTGAACTGATTCTCCATGCCTTTTATATTTTTCCTTTCTTTGTCGTTTTGTTTTACTTTATGAGAGATACCCTCTTCTTTATATTCTAAGCCTTGAGAGTTTTTATTTTGGTATCATGCTTGAAATTTTCAAGGTTATTTTTGTTTTACAGTTGTTTCATTTCAATCACATTCTGTTCTTTTTGGTGGAGGAGGGAGAATATGTAATATCTTCTTAACTATTTGAGGATACTAATTAGAAGGTAATTTTTAATCTATATTTGACATTATTACTTCTTCACCTAGTTTCTTTCCTTTTCTTTTTTCTTTCCCTGCATATTTTGTTCTCTTTCAGGGAGAGAAAGGGACTTTGGGGAAAAGGTGAGAAATTTCCTCCCATGATTGAAGATGCTTGGTTGTCTGTTTGGAGTTAAAATTATGGCATCAGTAAATGAATTGGAAGGTCTCTGAGTTACGTGTGTGACTGGGGCAGGGGGAGATGACCTGTGGGTGTCCTTGTTCTGAGACCATTCCCTTTCTCTGGGGAGGAAACTTCCTCTCCCCTGTCTGGGGCTGGGTGCGGCCTTGGCTGTGTCCAGGGCGGAGGAAGGTGCCCAGACTCCAGCCACTCCACTGGCAGACGTTCAGTTACTCCTACTACTTCAGCCCAGAGGCCCCCCTCCTATCCTTTGGTGTGCCTGGGGTTTTGAAGACTGATGCCTCTCCTTTTCAACTTCTGCAGAGAACAACCCTCTGATCTTCTGGCCCAGGGACAACCCACTAGCAACCGGTGAGGGGCTGGGGGCTGTCTGTTTCCCCTCTTCAGTGACAAATCCCACTTCCCTTTCTCTGACACTCTTGGCCTCTCTGAACTTAGGCACCCAGAAGCTCCATGAGCGTCCACAGGAGAGCTGTTAACCATCCTCCACCCACCCACCTACTCTCCACCTTCCAAATATCAGCTGCATTCTGCTTCCTGTGTTCCCTCCTGCTCTTCCATTCTCCTGGGTTTCTAACTCCTTCATCCCGAACCCCCTCTCCCCTTTGCTTTCATTCAAGTGGGCCTTTAATCGGAAGAATTTTGCCTGCCCCTTTCAAAAGACTGGCCTGCCACCAAATAAAAGCGAATATTAGATGCCTCGTCACAGCCAATAAAATAGTTTTCAGGGCCTGATTGTTCAGTCCAACAGAAACAGGGCAAGCTGGAAGCTTTGAGGCTTTTGGCCAGGGGTGGGGGGCAGGGTGGGGGATGGGGGTGGTTCCTGGGAGGCTGCACCGGGGAATCCAGCCTTTCTTCTCCGCGTGCTCCTGGACTCTCTCACTGTGAGAGCTTCTCCACCTCTCCGGTGTTGCCAACTTGCTGCTCCTGCGTCTCAGCGACGACAGCTCCCCTCTCCCTTCTCTCAGTCCTTTCCTTTTTGTTCCCAGGTGTGGGATTACCAGATTCAGCAAATAAAAACACAGAACAGCCAGTTAAATTTGAACTTAGATAAAGAATGGATAGATCTTTTGGTATGTCGTAGACAATATTTTTGGACATACTTATACCAACATGTTTTCATTGTTTATCTGATATTTTAAAATGTCACTGGGTGTGCTGTATTTTATCTGGCAACTCTATCCAGTTGACCTTTCCTTTATTCTCCCCAGATCAAGGTAGGCCTCAGTCAGTAGTACAAAAGGGCTTTGTTTTCACACTATTTCTTTCCTTAAAGGGGCCTACAGCTATTTACATAATATATGGCCGCTGACACCGGTGAAATGTAAATTAGAGCCCGCTTATTCATTGTCAAGTTAGGGACCCAACCACATTTCTCAGCTGTCTTCAGTTCCCCAGCCTCAGGTCTGATAATAAATATTTTCTAATGGTGCCTGTGCCATTGTGTAGCCCTTGTTCACTGTCTGTCCCCATTCCGGGCCTCGGGGCAGGACAGCCCTACCATCCTGCAGGGACAATGTCTCCAAGGTCAGCATCGCTGGTTTATTTGAAGGGCTTGGAGGTAATTCTTACCTGATCTTGGTTTTTAAGAACATTACCACATCCCATTGGTTTCTTTATTAATATGTGCTGGCAGGTGACAGGTGTGTGGGGCAGGACTTGGTACTGTTTGCCCGAGAACATGAACTTGACAAAGAACACTTGTCCAAAAGAAAAACTCAGTTTGCATTGAACCAATTGCATGAAAGCATACAGAAAACAAATATAAAGAATATAAACTGCCCAAGAAAGCAATTCACAGAATAACATTAACATTTTCATCTAAGCCCCATGGAGTTGTCCTTATGGGGGTCATTTTCTTAAAGATATTTTTCTTTTCAAGTTAGAAGCCTGTTTTTGTTATTTCACTCCTGACTCGCTGTCAGAAGCTCTCCTGGCTACATTTCTGAGGAGATCCGAGGGGGTCAGCTATTAACAGACTGGGCTAAATATATCCTTTCTGGGAGCCTTTACTCCAGAGTCCACATCCTCTATCAGCTGCGGCCGATTTCCTTCCGGCTTCCTTTCCACCTGCAGGGCAGCCTCCTCCTAGGCCTCAAGGGCCAGCCTGGGAGGTGGGCGTGATGAAATGAGAGACTTCAAGGCCCAGTCTACTTGCCTGACATGGCTGGCCACCTGCTCTGATCGCCCCTTCCCCAGCACACAGGTACCTGGGCTGTACATCTGCCTCCATGTAAAATACAAAGCACACTTCGACCTAGCTGCAAAACCTCATGCTAAAGGAGGATTCCTAGAAGTGGGATCTATGGGGTTCAGCAAATGGTGGGGTGCTTTGCTTTATTCCTTGCTCATGACAAGAAATAAAGGTCTTGGAGCAGAGCATCTGAACTGGGAAGTTATATTTTTCTTTTGGTTTTCTTGGGACTAAGGGGCTTTTCCAAGGTGTGGGACTTTCAGTGCTAAAACAAGGATGGTCTGGAGCAAACCAGGGCAGTTGGTCCCCTGCTGGTGCCTTCCCCCCCCATCACCCTGCAAACTCTTTAGTGTTCTTTCTTCCATGAGTTCAGAGAAGGGGTGGGGAGAGAGGTCATAGCTCCAAGCTGAGCTATGGAAGGTTTTTTGCCAAACAAACACAACTAGAGATTTGGGGAAATTTCACACTGAAGCAACATAAGGAGTTGCTGTAAACCAACTCCTCTTGTTGCCAATAATTTTCTTTGAAGGTATTTATAAGAAAAGGAATCTTAAGAGATTGAAGAGAAAGACATAACAATACTCTAAAGAGTTATTAAAATGTGTATAGCTTGCTTGCATCTCACTATTTCAGTAAATACTTCTAATAAGTAAGAAATAGAAGAAATTGGTGATTGTAAATATGTCGAATTTGAACCCAGAACCACAATCTAATTTTAGCAAATGGTCTGCCTTCCCTTTCAGACTTCACAACCCACGGCACTCTGCCTCCACCTGGTGGCAGTGGTGTAAGCTAAGTCCTTACCATCTACCCACCCCACTTTTTCATTTTATTTTATTTTTCATGTGTGTGCTGAGAGCCTCCCTTTTGGTAACTGAATTGTAGAGACCAAATTATAAAAGACTCCAATTTGTCTCCTCCAATGTTATTGTCCTTATTTGAAATGCAGAGTCAATTTGGAGCAAAGATTATGTTTTTATATTTTTTTACCTTATCCTATGAAGTGCTATAAGCCCATGAAGCCTTATAAAGTAATTGATTACCTTAATCTCTTAGAGAACATAAGAATGTTGTAAGCAGACACCGTGAAGTGCATAATTTGTGAAAATATCATAAGTGCGTAGATCTTATTAGAGTATAATAAACAAATAAAACTTGCAAGAAATTTATTAGTCAGACATGGTTCATCATGGCTGTTATCACACTGAGTTCCACAATATTAGTTCATGTCAGGGGATTTAAGTGGGATTACTTTTGCACAGGTAAATCTTTTTTTTTCTTTATAATTTTCTTCTTATTGTGTTAATTCTCTGTCTTCTGAAATAATTGCTAAAGTTCATGGGTTGTTTTATCATTGACGTACATTGTGGGAGCAGAGACTCAAAATCTCACTTTTGTTTTTTGCTACTTTTTGGAGGAACTCATTTCACTTTCCCAGGGCTGGGTTTCTGGGCCTACGGAATCGAGATAATCACATTTGTCATCGTGCTGGTGAAACAGTCAAATGCTGTGGGCTTGTGTGCTCTGTTATCCAGATGTTAGCCCCAGGGATATTATTATCATTTGCAAATTGAAGGAAAAAATTCCAGATCTTCCCAGCCCCTGGCTGCCTTCTGTCCTCTATTTATATCACAGGACGGAGCTTCCCTGGAATAGACCCAGAAATTCAAATTCCCTCTCCGCCCGCTGCTCCTCATTCCTGCCAGGTTCTCTCCCAAGCCCCTCACACTCATCCCCACGCTGGATGAAAGTTACTGAACGAGAAGGGGCACCTGGCCTAGCCTGAGAGTGGTTCCCTGGGGTGGGGAGGGTTGTGGTGAGTGTGGATGGCACCCAGAGCCTGCTCCCTGGGTGTGCTGCCACAGAGGGCAAAGGTAGAGTTAAGGTAGATGGCGGAATGTAGGGTGGGGAGAAGGGCGGCGTGGCTTCTCCTCCTCGCAGGGCTCATCCAGCTGCCACGGGACCATGTGGCATGCATTTCCAGAAAAGCACTCACACTTCATCGTACTACCTAATTTTATTTTTGTCTTCATCTTGATTCCTTCCTAAAATGGAAAAAAAATAAATAAAACCTGCCTCGAATCTTCCTTTGGAATGAAGTTGAGGCTTCCTGCATTTTGGCTGCTTTCGTAAGCATTGATATTCACTGCTGCTTCCCGGCTCTAACTGCCTCCCCCAACTCTCTCCTGTGTAGGCCAACAGCTCAGGATTTACCTCTTGGCTCCTAATGTCATTCTCCGCCTGGACGGTGTAATTTCTGCCGAGCATCCCCATCGCTGGAAGGCTGCCTCTCAGGTCATGGAAGCTCTGTTACTGTTCCGGAGCTGGAGACGCTGCTGAACTTCTCTCCGAAAAAGGAGAAATAGAATCTGCAGCCTTTCCATCTGCGGATACTCACCCTGCTTCGGAGGCCCTTGCTGCTGTCTGGGCAAGAAGAGCATAGGTTGGAGTTGAACCTTCCAGAACAAGGTGCCAGTCTGCCCCCTTGCCACCTGTTGGAGACATGCAACACCTCAGAAGTGCGTTTGGAGGCTGGTTCATTCATTCATGGGGGCACATGGCACCAGAGCCACATGCTTTATTTAGCACATCTGACACGGGAGAAGGGAGGCCCCACCGGGTGTGCATCCACACTCTCCAGGCTGCATCTGGGAACGACACTGCGGGAGCCAGTGCACCTGGGCCCTGTCTCCATTGTGACAGGGAGCAACATTTCTGAGATACAATTTGCCTTCACAAACTACTTCACAGGAACCTGATGCATTTTAAAAGCTTCCTGTGTTTGGAAATCTTAACTAGGGATACTGTCTGGTATCTCATGTAACACTTTTCATATAAAGCTCAAATGAAAATGTTTTGCATAAGATTATCGCCAGAAAACATTTGTCTCTGTAGATAAAATTCTGGTGTGAAAAGGGAAATTAAAACTACATAATCCATCACATTTTCCTCCAAGTCATGGGTACCAGATATCTTAAATTCATTGTCTTAGTATTTCTCATCTGCTCAAGTCAGGTTCCTGACACTTATTTTTCTTCAGCTATTTTTAAAAATGGATTATCTGTCTGTCTGTCTGTCTGTCTGCCCATTTGTCCATTTGTTCATTTGTTTTTTGGACTGAGATTTAACCTGTAAGAGGGCATAAGTCCTTGGCAGAAGCAGGTATGCAGGTATAGACTAAATTTGAAACTAATTCCTCAGACTGTGAAAGAGATAGTTGTTTCAAATTGCAATAATTTCTTTACAGTTGTATGAAGACATTTTTCAAGGTTTGCAGAATGGGACCAATTTCTGCCTTTTAAAAAAATCTTAATTTTTAGAGAGAGGAGAAGGGAGGGAGGGAGAGAGGGAGAGAAACATCGACATCAATCTCTTGCCTCTCACACGCCCCCCAGCCGGGGAATTGAACAGGCAGCCCTTCACTTGGGGGACGAAACCTGACCGACTGAGCCACACCGGCCAGAGCACTCCCACCTCTCTGAGAGAACAGTTGCATGGGCGGACGGTGTGACCCAGGGTCGGAGGCCAGCAGCTGCATCCAGAGGGACTTTCTGTGGCAAGACCTTGGCTGTCTTCCTGCTGCCTTGGGTTTAGCCCACATTCCCAGGCTGGCTCTTTTGCTTTCTGGCCAGTTTGTGAGCTCCCTGATATCTCGCCTGTAGATTCCCTTTCTTCTTATGTTAATCATATGGAGTTTCTTTTGCTGGCAACCAAGAGCTCTGACTCATCTATTCAGCAGATTAATTAGTTTGGTGATTCACTTACTCAATTAGCATTCCCTGGGCAAAATACCAGTGTGAAGTAGATATTATCTCATTTTTATTTTATGGATGCAGAAATTGAAGCTCATGGAGTTTTAGTTTTGAAAATTAATATTATACTCTAATGTTTGGTATTTAAAGAGGTGTTTTCTATTTCTTGTTGATCTCCCTGTAGGCGGCCGAGTTGACATTTCATCTCAAACCCTGGAGGATTTTGAAGCCTCATCGCTGGGAAAGTGCCCACAATCAAGACCCCGCAGTGACTTGCCCAGCGGGAGCTGTGCCCCTTGTCCAGGAAGACCTGGCTGTGAGGGCCAGACAGCCTTTCATCTGCGTGAGCTCAGAGGCACCAGGATGGAGAGAGTTTAAGCGGGAACTTTGTGGACAACACCTCTGGGGAGGGATTGAAATCGGAAGGTTGGCTCTTGTAAATCATATGTGATGTCCATCATTTCAGTAAACTATTCTATCTAGAATCCCCAAAGAGGAAGGATTTGCAAATTCATTCCACTGAAACAAAGGTCTTCTTCCTCTGATATTCAAGGATAGGCTAGACCTTTTCTTCTCCTTCTAGTAAAAGAAAGAGAAAACAGTGTTAATAGTTTGTAAAATATAAAACCTCCACTTCCCAAAGCCCTGGCACAGGAAATTGGAGGTTTGCAATTATTTGGTGAAACCACCTGTGTGGACAAATGGACAACCAATTTAGGGACATTCTACTAACTGTAAGGTCACTATTCTGTAGGAAGTAGATAAAAGAAACTCACCTAGCTTTTTAAAGGCTTCTTGGTGAATATTTAGTAAAGGAGGTCTCCAGGCTTCCTATTGTACTTACAGAGGTTAGCAGAGTTGAGATCAGATGGGAGGAACCAGCAAGTACCCTTCTGTGGTAACTCTTCCGGAGGAGAAATCATGGGGTTTTTTGGGATTATGTGTACTGCTGGTGAGTACAGGGTAGAGGTGGCGTGAGGAGAAGGACATGCCCTCCAGCTACAGGCTGCATTTTTAACACCCCACAGGTGAACTGTGGAACATGGTAGAAATTCTTTTTTTAGTAGTTTATTTTTTACGTTACCATTTATCCCCCTTATACCACCTCTACCACCTCCACCACCTCTACCCACTCCCCACCCTTCCCTTATCACCACCCTGTTGTTTGCGTCCGGAAGTTCTTTCTCTTTTTTGCTCAATCCCTCCACCCCTTAACTGTTCCCTCTCAACCTCTCAACCAACATGGTAGAAATTCTTAATCTGACACCCCCCTTCACCTACTGTGCTGTTTCCAACTTATTCTTTAATGGGTTATTTTCTAATACTTTGTTCTTTGTGCACTACAAGTATTGCCACTTCTCATCTCCATCTTTGGAGCAAGTAAGTTGGCTGGCTGCACTGACAGTTATGTCATTTTTCAGTTCACACTCTGGAAAAGGAGAAGGTAGAGCTGGCCTCAGAGACTGTGATATGTGGGGACTCAAACACCATAAGATCTCTCTCTTAATCGTTATGTGCTGGCTTCGTTTCTTCCTAGTACACACAGCAGGGAATGCGGCTACCAGCACTTCCAGGCTCTTATCCTCAAAGCTTTGCTACCAGAGAGGAAAAGACCTTTTATCCTGAGTTCTAATTTTTACATTCTCTGGAAGAGATTCTAATTGGCTTGGGTCAGGTCATGTGTTCATCCCTGGGTCAATCATGATGGCTTATAAAAAGATAGCCATTCTGAGTTGGCTCGTATTATAGCATGGAAAGCAATGGAGGAAGGAAACTATTTCCCAAAGGAAGAAGACATTATCCCCAAAGGAAAGGAGAGCTGCTTTGCTAACACACAATAAAGTTTATTGAGCACCTACTATGTGCCAGACAGCACATGTAGAAGCAGGAGCCCAAGCCAGAATTGTTCTAAGAATATAAGCACTTTGAGAATTTTCAGATATCTTGTAGATTTCCACAGAGCGTGAAATGGGGCTTCAAGCCAGTATTATCCGATCACAAAGGGTTGAGAGATCTTAGCAGATTTCTGTGTGCACTATGGGTTGTTTATTTGTTTGTTTTTATTTTAGAGAGAGAGGAAGGGAAAGAGAGATCAATTTGTTGTTCCATTTATTTATGCATTCATTGGTTGATTCTTGTATGTGTCCTGACCAGGAATCGAACAAGCAGCCTTGGCATATCTGGATGATGCTCTAATCAACTGAGGTATGTGTCCAGGGCCTGCATTATGTTTTGAATAAAACAAACAAACAAAAAGGAGTATTTATCTTTGATGGCAAGAAACTCTAAAGATAGAGACTTTTTAAATTGAACTTATTGGGGTGACATAGGTTAATAAAATTATATAGGTTTCATGTGTACAATTCTGTAATATATTATCTATATATTGCATTGTGTGTTCACCACCCAAAGTGAAGTTTCCTTCCATCACCATTTATCCTCCCTTTACCTTCTTCCACCTCCCTTCACCCAGTTTTCCTTCTGCTAATCACCATTCTGTTGTCTGTGTCTATGAGTTTTTTTTTCTTAATTCCTTCCCCTTTTCCACCCAGGCCCTTAACCCTCCTCCCCACTGATAGCTGTCAGTCTGTTCTCTGTATCTATGAGTCTGTTTCTGTTCTGTTTGTTA
This sequence comes from Anoura caudifer, assembly GCA_004027475.1. Classification (NCBI taxonomy): domain Eukaryota; kingdom Metazoa; phylum Chordata; class Mammalia; order Chiroptera; family Phyllostomidae; genus Anoura; species Anoura caudifer. The sequence continues at coordinate 443,142 of PVKU01000007.1, forward strand.
TTTTGTTCATTAGATTCCAAATATAAGTGAAATCATATTGTACTCATCTTTTGTTTTTCCCCAGAAATTTTGACTAGTGGCACCAGTGTTCTTGATAATTAACTACATTAATAAGGAATTACAGGGGATATGAGATAGTGCAATGTAGCAGATTTTTTTTGTCAGAATATTTGATAAGTGATGACTCTGGGAATCTCAGGTTGGGCTCCCCAGACAGCAGATCCTCAGATGGGAGTCAATGGGTAGTAGGTTTACTAGGACATGCCTTGAGGTCAACACCAGGGGTGGGAAGAAGCAGGCCTGGGCAGAGAGGGAAGTTGGGCCTGGATGCTGTTAGAACAGGGGCTCTGGAGCTGAGTGGCCCTTCACAGTGGTCCTAAGTTGGGACAAGCCTGTGTTTGGATGGAGGCTCGCCTCAGTGAGGAATGGGATCTTCACTGAGTCAGCTCTTTCTGGGCCAGCACAGGCCCTGTGGGGAGCGCCAGCAGCATGCTCAGCTGGGGCGCTCCTGACAGCTGGGATTTGCTCCTCAGTCCCCAAGGGGAACCTGGGCAGCCCAGCCCCACTTCGTCTGCATGGGTAAGTCATGTCATCCCTCCAGCTCACTTGGTCTCCAGTCTATTCCTAACTTAGAAATCTTCCATTACACCCTCAGGTGGTCTACAGACAGTGGGAGCCACAGTCCCCAGGGCCACCCTCCTGTCCTTAGTCATGGCTTGTGGTCTGGTTGCCACCAACCTGGGGAGTGCCTGAGGGTAAACAGCAAAGTGAACCCAAGGCCAAGAGCTTCATGCTGAATCTGGGCAAAGATGGCAACAACATTTGCCTGCACTTCAACCTTTGCTTCATATGCATGGGGACACCTACACCGCCGCGTGGAACAGCAAGGATGGCAGGCCTAGGGGCTGAGCAGCAGGAGCCTGACTTCCCCTTCCAGCCTGGAAGTGCCTCGGAGGTGCTCATCTCCTTTGACTGAGCAGACCTGACCATCAAGCTGCCAGATGGATACACATTCAGGTTCCCCAACTGCCTCAACCTGGAGGCCACTGACAACCTGGCAGCAGAGGGTGACTTCAAGATCAAGAGCATGGCCTTTGAGTGAAGCCAGTCAGCCCATGGCCCCCAATAAAGGCACCTGCCTCTGTTCCCCCTGAAAATAAAATCTTCCATTTTGGTGCCAGGTCAATGGTTCCTGTTTTCCAAAGTCCTATGTCATAAATATGCTTTTGAAAATACCTGGTGATACATGAGAAAGAACAAAGAAGGTCTTTATGAATGGATTTAGAGGAACTTCTAGGATATATTGGTAAGTAAAAGAAGCAAGGTACAAAAACACGTATAGCAGGTTATCCTTTGCCCAGAAAGAAGGCAAAATGTGTGTGTGTGTTGCGAAAAGAAACACAATAAGGATAAAGCAGAAATTAATAAAACCTATAATGAAGCAGAACGGGTGGGACTGAGGTGCTGGGAATGGGTATGGGAGTGTTTGAATGTCTTATATACTTGGAAAATTAAATTAAATCAGAAGAGATGGAAAGAAGCAAACTCCAAAATTAAAATACAATAATAAAACAAACGACTCTAGCTATATTGTATTGATAAAATAACCACATAGAGAAAATAATTGATTCCATTAACTTTTTAAAGTATTTTTATTGATTATGCTATTACAGTTTTCCCAATTTTTCCCCTTTCTCCTCCCTCCCTCCCTTCTGCCCCCCCAACCCTCCAGCATTCCCCCCACCTTAGTTCATGTCCATGGGTTGTACATGTAAATTCTTTGAGTCCTCTGTTTCCTATACCATTTTTAATGTTTCTCCATCTATTTTACACCTACTAATTATGTCTCTTCTTCCCTGTAGCTTCCCCTCCTATTTCTCCCTTCTCCTTCCCCACTGAACTCCCTCTATGTGATGTCCATTTCTCTGATTCTGTTCCTGTTCTGGCTGTTTGCTTAGTTTTTGTTTGCATTGTTTTTCTTTTCTTTTAGGTTCATTTGTTGATAGTTATGAGTTTGTTGTCATTTATTGTTCATATTTTTTATCTTCTTTCTACTTAGATAAGTCCCTTTAATGTTTCACATAGTAAGGGCTTAGTGATGATGAACTCCTTTAACCTGACCTTTTCTGGGAAGCACTTTATCTGCCCTTCCATTCTAAATGAAAGCTTTGCTGGATAGAGTAATCTTGGATGTAAGTCCTTGCCTTTCATGGCTTCAAATACTTCTTTCCAGCCCTTTCTTGCCTGTAAGGTTTCTTTTGAGAAATCAGCTGATAGCCTTATGGGAACTCCTTTGTAGGTAACTGTCTCCTACTCTCTTGCTGCTCTTAGGATTTCCTCTTTGTCTTTAATCTTGGGTAACTTAATGATGATGTGCCTTGGTGTATTCCTCTTTGGGTCCAAATTCTTTAGGACTCTCTGAGCTTCCTGGACTTCCTGGAAGTCTATTTCCTTCACCAGATTGGGGAAGTTTTCATTCATTATTTGTTCAAACAAGTTTTCAATTTGTTGCTCTTCCTCTTCTCCTACTGGCATCCCTATGATTCAGACATTGGAACATTTCAGGTTGTCCCAGAGAATCCTCAGCCTCTCTTCATTTGTTTGGATTCTAGTTTTTTTTTTCATTCTGATCCAGCTGGATGTTTATTTCTCCCTTTTGTTCCAAATCGTTGCTTTGAATCCTGGTTTCTTTCTTGTCACTGTTGGTTCCCTGAATATTTTGCTTTATTTCATTTTGGGTATCTTTCATTTGTTTTTTCCTTTTTTTGATCAAGCTCAGTCAGTTCTGTAAGCATTTTGATTACCAGGGCTTTAAATTCTCCATCAGATAGGTTGCAATCACTTAGTTCTGAGGTTCTGCAGTGTTCTTTCATTGGGGCCATATTTCTTTGTCTTGGTGCAGCTGATAGGTTGTAAGGGGTCAGGGCCTTAGGTGTTCCCCCAGACAGGGCAAACCTCCTTGCTGTGCTGCTTGTGGGGGAGGGGCCAGAGAGGGAACAGTGCAGCTCACCTGCTCCTCTTTAGCTCACTTTCCAACAGGCTCTCGAGTCGGACTGGAAGTATCTTGCACTGTGGCAATCCAGCGTTAGCTCACAGTCAGCTCTGAGTCTTGGTTTTCCCCTTAAGTCAGTCCCTCTCTCGCAGCTCTGCCAAGTTCAGCAGTCAGCCCTGCCCCTCAGCTGCCTCCCCGTGGAGAGTTTTTCTGAGTTGCCTGCCCCTATAGCCTCAGCCTTACCAGTCTGGTTGTTCTGGTTGACTTTTTTTCTTTAATTCCTTGGTTGTCAGAGTTCCATGCAGTTTGATTTTCTGGTGCTTCTGGTTGTTTATTGATTTTAGATTGGTTGTTATCCTCCTTTTGGTTGTGTGAGGAAGTGAAGGGTTTCTACTTATGCCTCCATCTTGACCAGAACTGATTCCATTAACTTTTGATACCTGTACTCTGACTGACCATGCCTCAGTGGGATATATCTTAAGAACAAAAAGACTTTAATGGCATAGAAAGTTTTATTATGTTTATTGGTTATTAGTAATGTTAGCATAATTTTGAAATGGTACATAAGTTTTGTAGGACAAAGCAAATAAGCGGACATAGAAATATAAGGGAAAAGAGATAAAAGTAGAAAATAAAAGAAGTTTAGATGAACATTTTATATTAAATCTGAATATGTGAAGCCTTAAATATATCTATTCTCTAGCTTTGTCCACTTGAAAGGACTCACAGGTAATGACACTTAGGCACAACAAGTGCACTCACTGCCCAGATCTTGATGCGAACATCATTTTCCACCAAAAATGAACAAGACTCCTTGGAGAATGGCTGAATCTAGGCTTGGGGAAGAAAAACTATGAAACAAATCAGAAGAATTTTATTTCCTTGCTAGACAGCAAGGAAAAACTAAAAAAAAAAAACAAAAAACAACAACAGTGCTTTCTTACAGTAAGGGTATAGGATCCATCTTAATGGGACTTTCTCTAGCCAAATTTGGGACCATTTGGACATCAAAAAGAATAAAGTAAGTGATTATGACACATTACATAAAAGAGTAACTGATGGGATCATACTAATAAAAAGGAGAAGGAGAAGAAAAGGAAGAAATGAGAGGGTGAGGGAAAGAAATGGAGAGACAAGAAAGAGAAAATAGAGAGCAGGAGAGAGAGGGAGAAAGAGAGGGAAAGATTAAGAGATGAAGAGAAGGAGAGGGAGAGAGACAGAGATAGAGAAGAAAAAGAGTGAAAGGAAAGCTCATCTTCACAGAAGAATGCTAGCTAATAAATACAGAAGGAAGCATAGCATTAGACAATGCCTGTGACCCAGCATAGTGATGGAGACAGGTAGGGATCTTCAAATGGTCACTAAAGTAGTTGGGGGAGAGGTTTGGGGAAACAGTTTATTCATATAGTGTCCCATTACTACTCCACAGATTACTAAGGACAAAGGAGGAGAAAATGGACCTTCACTCTGGGGCGATCTGGCCATCACCGCCTTAGCCATCTCAAACTTACCATCACAAATACCGGGACAGTCTGATACTAAGTGGCTCCTTGTGTAATGCAGCATAAAGAACACAACATTGCCTCTGAAGCGTTCTTGCCAAAGATGCTTAACCTGAATCAGATCAAGTTGCCAGGCCTAGTTTTCAGTGTACAGGAAATAATGGAAACCTGATAAATTTCACCATGAGGAAACAGCCTTATCCAGAACGTGTAAAATGTTCTACAAAATAACTGGATGCCTCAAAAAAGTCAATGTAAAAAAATTTTTTAAAAGAAAACACAGAAATATGAGCTCTACTCAATACTTTAAAATTTTAAAGGCTAAAAACAAAAAGTACAAGAATTGGTACAATTGTGGAAATATGAATATGAACTAGATATTAGATTATATGAAACTGTGGTCATTTTCTTTGATGTGATTATGATATTGTGGTTATGTGTATAAGAATGTCCTCATTCTAACATGCATAGTGAAGTATTCAGTGATAGAATGTAACAATTGTCTGCTGCTTAAGTGATTTCACAACAATTATTTTTTAAATTATATTTTACTGATTATGCTATTACAGTTGTCCCATTTCCCCCCTTCATTCCCCTCCACCCTGCACACCCCCTCCCACCCACATTCCCCCCTTTAGTTCATGTCCTTGTGTCATAAGTTCTTTAGCTTCTACTTTTCCCACACTATTCTTGCCCTCCCCCTGTCTATTTTCTACCCACTGTCTGTGCTACTTATTCTCTGTATGTTTCCTCCTCTCTCCTCCTCCCACTCCCCTGTTGCTAACCCTCCATGTGATCTCCATTTCTGTGTTTCTGCTCCTGGTCTAGCTGTTTGCTTAGTTTGCTTTTGTTTTAGGTGTGGTTGTTAGTAACCGTGAGTTTGCTGGGGTTTTTTTACTGTACTATTTTTTATCTTCTTTTTCTTAGATAAGTCCCTTTAACATTTCATATAATAAGGGCTTGGTGATGATGAACTCCTTTAACTTGACCTTATCTGAGAAGCACTTTATCTTCCTTTCCATTCTAAATGACAGCTTCACTGGATAAAGCAATCTTGGATGTAGGTCCTTGACTTTCATGACTTGGAATACTTCTTTCCAGCTCCTTCTTGCCTGTAAGGTCTCTTTTGAGAAATCAGCTAACAGTCTGATGGGAACTCCTTTGTAGGTGACTGTCTCCTTATCCCTTGCTGCTTCTAGAATTCTCTCCTTCATTTTAATCTTGGCAAATGTAGTTATGATGTGCCTTGGTGTGTTCCTCCTTGGGTCCAGCTTCTTTGGGACTCTCTGAGCTTCCTGGACTTCCTGGAAATCTATTTCCTTTGCCAGACTGGGGAAGTTCTCCTTTATTATTTGTTCAAATAAGTTTTCCACTTGTTGCTCTTCCTCTTCCCCTTCTGGTACCCCTATAATTCGGATGTTGGAACATTTAAAGATGTCCTGGAGGTTCCTAAGCCTCTCCTCATTTTTTTGAATTTTTGTTTGTTCATTATTTTCTGATTGGATGTTTCTTTCTTTCTTCTGGTCCACTCCATTGATCTGAGTCCCAGTTTTCCTCCCATCACTATTGGTTCCCTGTGCATTTTTCTTCATTTCACTTATTGTAGCCTTCATTTGTTCATCTAATTTGTGACCAAAATCAACCAATTCTGTGAGCATCCTGATCACCAGTGCTTTGAACTGTGCATGTGATAGGTTGGCTATCTCTTGGTCGCTTAGATAAATTGGCTCTGGGGCTTTGATCTGTTCTCCCATTTGAACCATTTTTAGGGGGCGGTCTGGTTTCGGCTGTTAGTAGTGAGGGGTGGAGCCTTAGGTGTTCCCCAGGGCGGGGGTAGCCCAGGGCGGGGTAGTGGGTTGAAACACAGCATGTGGGGGTGGGGTCTCGGTGTTTTTAGGTTTTATTTCCCAGCGCTGTGGCCCTGGGTTGTGAATTCTGTCTTGTTCTCCTTTTTTGCCTAGATTATGTGCACGCAAACGTGGGACCACCTGGTCAGCCAGCTGCCTTGTGCCAGGGGCCTGCCAGCTGCAGCCTACAGGCCTGGGTCTGCCAGCAGCTGCCTGTGTGCCCTGTCCTCCAAGCTCTGCTTCCTCCTGCCGCGACTCCGCCCCTCTTACCAGTCTGGATGAATGGATGAATGGTTGTTGGACCATGGTACAGTTCAATTTTCTCTCAGTTCTGGTTGTTTTCTTGTTTCTAAATCCTTGTTGTCCTTAATTTTGGTTGCACAAGGAGGCACAGTGTGTCCACCTATGTGTCCATCTTGGCTGGAAATCCTCACAACAACAATATTAATATATATATATATATATTCCTTCTGCATTTCTTCTGTAGATGGATAGATAGATAACAATGAAGGCAGAAAGATAAAGCAAATGTGGCTTAATGTTAATAATCTGGATGTTAATTCTTTTATCTTTTCTATAGACTTGAACTTTTTTTTCCTCCAAAATTCAAACTTAGGAGAAGATGCCTGACTATAAAACTTAGGATCTGGAAGGTTCTTTGGGTTTTTACCTTCTAAATGTTTCATTTATAAACTGTAAAATTAAAATCCAAAGAGATTAAGTAGCTTGCTCAGGGCGCAGAGTTATTTATCAAGCAAGAGAGCTTGGCCTCTTATTTCTCTTAGTCTTTGCTGTCTGTTGTAGAAGTTAACCTTGCTTTGTTGGCATGTAAAAATTTGAATCTCTCTAGTAATCCATTGGCTTTTTCGTACCAAAATGACTGGGGGGAGGTACACACGAGGCTTTGACATTGCTCCCTTGTCTCTCCTCAGGGCTGCAGTTTCTCTTGCTCATTAGCCCTTCGCACCTGGACCACAGATGCCTTGGCGCTCTCCAGAACCCCTCATGCTCGACTCCCATCATAGCAACCAGGGTTTTACTGTTTCCTCCTTTCACTATCTTGGTGCCACTTTTACTGACCTGGTCTCAGCAGTTTTCTTAATGTTCTAGGGCTTTTTTTTAAAAAAAAGATTTTATTTATTTATTTATTTCTAGAAAGAGGGGATGGGAGGAGAAAGAGAAGGAGAGAAACATCAACACTTGGTTGCCTCTCACACACCAGCTGGGGACCTGGCCCGCAACCCAAGCATGTGCCCTGAGTGGGAATCAAACCAGTGACCCCTGGGTTTTGCAGGCTGGCACTCAATCCACTGAGCAACACCAGCCAGTGCTCAGGCTTATTTTTTAAAAAAGCTTCTTTGCATTATTGAAACAAACCCTAACACAGCCAAGATAGCATGCTTATACCTTGACCATAGTAACTGGAAACCTGAGTTTGAAACAAAAGTCTACACTCAGAGCAGTAACAACCCCACCCCTGTCTCCAAAGGGATAGCTTGAAATACTCCAAACTATAAATTAAATCACTGGGCTGAGTTTGCCCAAGAATATTTTATAAATAGTGAAACAATAAGAAATAAATACGTTGCCCAATCAGCCCTCTTCCCCCAAAGGAAATGATGGAGATGCCCAATGGAAATCAAGCATAAACCACGGGGCTTAAGCCTGCTGAGTAGAGAGGTGAGAACAACTCAAAGATCTATAAGGTGGGATTGAACTTTTCTGCTGTTTCCCTCCCATTCCCTTTACCTTCCCTCCCCCTTTTTTTTTTTTCATTTTCACATTCTTTTTCTTTTTTCTATTCTGATGTGCCTGCAATTTATTTTTTTCTTTGACTGGAACAAAAATGGTTTTCATTCTTTATGTGTATTAGCAGTTTGGTGTAAAAATTTCTAGACACTTAACCTCTCCCCCCCGAAGTTGTTGCTTAACATAAACCTCTTTTCAATTAATATCTAATGAAAGTAGCTGTTAAGTAAAAATGAATGTTATATACAAAGTTGAGAAATGTTATCTTCTGCCTTGTAAAGAAAAAATATATCCGTGTGGAATGTACAAGTACAATGTGTAGCCGAGCTGGAGGACTGACATCAGATGTAGAGCAGGCAGGAAAATCTAAAGTCATCAAGGAACGTTGGAGCATATTCTAGATATTGCAAAACAATGCCCAGAGCTTCAACGTGTTTGCTGAGTAAGGCCCTTGGAAAAACAATCCTGTGGGTTTATATTATGGGCACATTCCCTCCAAAGGAGAGATAATTTCTTCTCCCGAATTTTTTGGGCTGAGTTTCTCGGTTCTAGAATGTTGTGTGGCTGCATATGGAGCTCTAAAATTAGCTTTAAAAGCAGGCACAACAAGCTGCTGGCCTGGATTTTATTTGGTCTGTGCAGTATTTTTAAAAATCAGAAATGTGCACATAAAAACCCTGATTTCCAACTTCTCTTGACATATTGGAAAATCTGGCAGCACTGGGCTTGAATCTCCTCTTGGAAACTGGTGGTTGTCCCCCGCGGCTATGAACTCTCGGTTGGCTGCAGTCCCTGGAAGTCCTTGTTATCATGCATCCAGGCAGCTTTACTTAAAGGGCTGGCTCCTGGAAGCATCTGAGTTTGAAACCCATGCTTCAATCCATTTAGATAAGACTATTTCTTTTTGACAAATGTAGGTATTTACATCTATTAAGGCATTTTGCATCACATCATTTTATTTAATCCTCCCAACAATGCTTTGAAATAAGTGTAATTATTTATAACCACTTTGAAGATATGATTCTGAATCTTGGCGACGCTGTGTAACTACCCGTAGTCACATAGTTAGTAAGGAGCAGAGTCAGAATCCAAATCCAGTGCCTACACTGTCCGATAACTGAGGAAAAGTGAATGTTGAGGTCACAATGATCTGCAGCTAATTTCCTTGCAGAGCAGAAAAGCAACATGGCAACATCAAGAGGACCACGGCTCAAAGACCCAAGCATTGAGGTTGTGAATATGAGCTTTTTCCTCCCTCCCACACTCCTGAGGACCTTACCACTTAGTATTATTAGTTGGTAACTTTGGGAAATCCCCTTTCCTCTCTTGACCTCAGTTTCACAATCTATAAAATGAGGGTACGGGGGTGGGGTGGGGTGGGTGGGAGCAGTGAATGAGGAGACCTCTAAAAGCCTGGACCTTGGGTTTTACTGTTTGCTACCTAATCTGAGCAAGAACTTGTTCCTTTTCTTTGGCTCCCTCTGCTGGACGTGGAGTAAGAGAACACATTTATTGCCCAAGCTATTTCATAGTTAATTAGATTATTTGTGGAGGGCTTGCCCTATACAAAGTCATGGTGGGCCCTGGTTACAAGTCACCTTCTGATTGCCACTGAGAAGAACAAAAGAAGTGAAGGTCTAAAGGCACTCAAGATTTTATTGTATATATGGAAATCACAGACTCAGAAAACACTATAGTAATGATCATGAAAATAATGAAAGCTAATATTAAGTATAATAGGCCAGGAAAAAATATCTAAAGTACTTTATCTATTTTCCTGTCCATTGTATCCTTGATGTAACCATAATGAAGTTGGTGTTTATTACCCTGACTTTGCACTGGGAAGGCGGTTAGAATCCAATCTCCTCCTTTTCTAGATAAAGACATTGAGACCCAGGGACATTAAGTGACCCACGGTCATAGCAGCTGACTGTTGGCAGAGCGAAGACTAGACGCTACTCCAGAAATCTTTTTATTCCTTCATCTAGCTTCTCCAGTTTAAAACCTGGCTGAGGAGATAGGACTCACACCAAGAAATAACTAACAGAAAGGAGGCACGTAAGTAGAGGCTGAGATTTCAAGAGTTGAAAGGGGCCTTAGAGGCTATCTAGTAGGACTTTCTGCTTGGACAGAAACTTCTCTGCATGCGCCCAGATGAGCGGGTACTCAGCAGTTGTGTCGAAACCTGGTCTAGTCCTCATTTCGTTCCTGGAGATATATAGGTTACAGCTAAGCCCTCTTCTCTACCTAGTCCTCCAACAGTTTGAAAACAACTCTTGCAAACCTATAAAACATAACATCTGTGCTAAAATTCCCAAGTTTATTTAAGTCTTTCACACTGTACAAGACTTTTAGAATATAATTCATTACAATCCTGGTTGTCCTCCTCCGACGGCCTCCAAAAAGTGACCCTTGGCACTCCTGTTCTTGTGTCGTCTGCCCCACACTGAATTTTGGCTCTTCCTTGACCTACACGGACCAGGCAGAAGTGACTGTGCCAGTTTTGGTCCAGAGCCTTAAAATAGTCTAACAAATTTTATCTTTGCGCTCTTGGAAGCTAGCCCCCATGTAAGGCCAGCTACCCTGCTGGAGAGGAAAGCCTTGGAGGATGAGATGCCACACAGAGAACTGAGATGTCAGCTCCACTGCTGAGTGGAGCATCCATCTCAATGTCCTGCCCATGGCTGCAGCCACAGCAGAGGTTCCCAGCAAAGCCAGCGAACAACCAGCAGAGCCCAACCAACACACAGAATCATGAGCCATGAGAATAAAAAAATTTAAGCCACTAAATCTGAGTTGTTTGCTATACAGCAATAGATAACTTGAAACAACCCACTCAAACATATTCCCAGAACCCAAACTGATCGGTCTCCTGCTGAGGATGGAAGGAATGGTGCCTCTGTTTATATCCTGACACTATTAACACCATCCTGGCTTTAATTTATGTTTAGCGATCCTATCATTAAATTGAATGTGCAGCCAACTATAAATCCCTGGCATTTGTCATAGAATGACTGTTGGGCTACTTCTTTCCAATGGTTTCCTAAATGGCATTATGAACCTAAATAAAGGGTTGTTACATATTTTTTCTTCATAATTTCATCTTCTCTGCTATGACATCATTCCAGCTTGATCAGATTTTTAGAAATATTTGAGTTCTGATGTCTAACATTATAGTTATCCCTCATGTTCTCTGCAACTTTGCAAACAGGTCACACCTCTTTTATCCACATCGCTGAGAGAGTTGCTGAGTAGGACCAGACAAAGTCAGTCTTTCAGCAGCAGGGCACTGAAGATCTTCTGAGTAGGTTTAGATACATTGAGAACCATTTTTAGAAAATGGCCATTCTAGCTAAACAATCTATTCAAATCTCATCCAATATAATTATTATCCCTTGTGTCCCCTGCGATTTGACAAACATGCCATACATATTTTATTCAAATCATTGATAAAATTGTTGAATTGGGACCAGGCAAACTCAGAATGCTAGGCAGGTTTGCTCTATGATTGAATGATACTTTTAGAAATGATCATTCCAGCTACAAATCTGTGGAATCTGTTGCCCATCACACCGCTTCCCTTGCTTTGATTCCCAGTGACATTGCAGAGAATCTGCCTTGCTGATGTCAAGGAATATTTAGTCTCTAGCTTTTCTGGGTAAGATGTTCCAATGAAGTGGTTTGAATTTCATCTCACACAACTGGCTGCCCGGCGCAGTCAGTGAACTCCTGGGCTCCGGTGAGCACCACTTCGCTTCCTGCACGATCAGGGATGGCCTACTTCAGCATTCGCGGAGCACGGGCTTGGCAGTACAGCACACCTTCTCTGAGCTTCAGTTTCTTCAGCTGTAAAGTCAGAATAGCAATGCTTTCTTCATGGGTTTGATGTGACAGTTCCGATGCAACAATGTGTGCAAAGCACACAGCACTGTGCCCAGCATGTAATAACTCAGCACATGCTGGGCTTCATTCGTGTTATTGTCTTCTTATTGTAATGATGAGCTGTTACTTAATCTGTATTTGACCTCTTTCTTTTCACTTTTCTGAACATTTGAGCAACACACACCTCTTCCTAATCTTACGGCACTGAGTTGAAGAATATAGCAAAAATAAAGTAGCGCCGCTTTCTATCTGTCCTCTGTTAACATTAACCATCTTCCCAAAGCTGTGGGCATATCCCCTTTTTTTGTTCTTCATGCTCAAAACATTGATTAAAATGTGTCCCTTACCCCATGCTCAACTTATAGCTTTTGTGATCCTAGCATTTTTCACATGGCTCAACCCACAGGGACTCCAGCTGCCATCAGACAGACCCTTGGAGTGACTATGTTCCTGCTGTGTTTTGCATTGGTCTGTCATCACCAGGAGTGAGGTGGGTGAGATCTAGACATTACTTAGCTCTGTCAGGAGCTAAGGAGGTAGGAGACCATTCAACGTTAAGAAGTCATGGGAGCAAGACTTGGAGAAGAAGGAGAGCATCCTAGTCATGGAGAACTAGGCCACCAGGAAAAGAAATGGAACAAAAAATTATGGTAGTGAGGACCTGGTACCAAGTCATAGAACCATGCACAAGCCTAACATATTAAGATGCCAGAAAGTATCTTAATAAGAAACCCAGGGTTTCTTACATCCCTCTTTGAAAGTGGTGGTATCAGATCTCGGGGCTGAGTTGAGTCTGTTAAGTAGTATTAAGGTGGTCCCAGCAGTGGGGTTTACTGTGCTGCTTCAGCACAGAGCCAAGCAAGGTACGAGGATACAAGAGAATTTCCCAGGTTCCTGACCCCTTGCTCTTCCCATCTGCTTCTTCCAGCTGGTCCTGAATTAGATGCTGGAGAGCCTTTCTCTTACCAACTTCTGGGTTTTCTGAGAGATGACCTTATTGTAAGGCCAGTCAGAAACTACTTGATGCCTTTCTTCTGCGGGATGACAATGTTTGATGATAACTGAGTGGGATCAAGGTCACTGGTGACTCTGAGTACTCAAAATGTCAATTTTAGGCTAGAATAGATCCTACAAGAATGGAGAGAGGTGGTGTTAGGTTATACTTCATAACACAGTCATTTTAAATCTGCTTTAATGCTCTGAGGGAATGACACTGGTTTAATTTTCTGACTGTCTGTAGCATCAAGATGTCCTTAAATGTCACTTAAAAGCCATCTAAGACTTTTGCCATTTTTAATCTTTTAAAACTAAAAAATATATTTAAAAGACTTTGTTTTGAAGGAGATGGAGAACTAAACCCCACCACAATTCTACGTCCTGGAGACAATCTGTTGAAGTTTTGGAGTGCATCTGAGCTACCTTCTTCCTGCCCTCCTCTCCTGCCCTCCTCTCCTGCCCTCCTCTCCTGCCCTCCTCTCCTGCTCACCCCACTTCCTTTCTGCCCTCCCCCTTTTCTTTCTCTCTTTGGACCTCAAGGTCAGAGAGTTATTTCTACTTCTCCATCATAGCACATTATCAGCATTTGCATACAAATGCCTTGGCTTTGCTTCTATTTTATTTTATTATTTTCCTTATTCATCCTGGGTTTTTACTCCCTGTCCCTGTCCCTACCACTGGTAGCTATTCTAAGATGCTATATTTTTGCATTTTCATGCATTATTGAAGAGTATATTGTATTTATGTATTTTCAGTTTACATAAATGGAACTTGGTCTGGGTCTTGTTCTGTTTCTCGCTTTCCATTTTTAACTCAACACTGTTTATATACTCTTTATAAGGTCTATTTATAGTGTGGGATGCTTATCAGCTCATTGCTGCTAACTGCTGCATGGCGTTTGATGGTATGTACCCACCACATTTCAATGATCAGTTTCCCTAGTGATGGACATTTAGGTCGTTTTTAACATCCTGCTGTCAAAACAGCAATGAATGTCCCCATGCGTATGTCGCTATGGCTCTGATGATCGGAAGTACACAGACAGGAGTGAGATTTCTGAGTCATAGGGATACGCATATTTAGCATCACTAAGTGCTTCCATATTGCTCTTAAAATGGTCATAGTGCTCTTTTTTATTGAGAAATGATTCATGTGCGATAAAATTTGCTCTTTTAAAGGTATATAATTCAGTGGTTTTCAGATCATTCACAGAACTGTGCATGTAATTCCAGAACAGTTTCAGCACCTCCAAAAGAAACCTGGTAACTATTAGTAGTCATTCCCCATTTCCTCTCCCCCTGCCCCATTGGCCAGGGGCTGAAACTCTGCTTTCTGTCTTTACAGATTTGTCTGTTTTGGACATTTCATATAAACGGAGTTATACTACGTGTAGCCTTTTGAATCTGGTTTCTCACACTTAGAAATTGGTTTCAAGGAATATACCTCATTCTTTTTGGCTGCTGAATAATATTCCATTGTATGGAGATACCACACTTATTTATCTATTCATCAGATGATGAACATTTGGGCTGTTTTTCAGGTTATTGTGAATAAAGCCGCCACAAGCATTCATATGCAAGTTTTTGCATGGGCCATGTTTTCAAATCTTTTGAACACATACCTAAGCATGAAATTGCTAGGTCATAGGGTAACTATTTAATTATTAGGACTGTTTTCCCAAGTAGCTGCACCATTTTATATTCCCACTAGCAATATATAAAGGATCTAATTTCTATATGTCCTTATCAATGTTTGTTAATGTCTCTTTTTTATTTTAGCCATCCAAGTAGGTAGAAAGTAGCATTTTATTGTGGTTTTGATTTGCATCTCCTAAAGACTAATTATTTTGAGTATATTTCTATGTGCTTATTGGCCACTTACACATCTTCTTTGGGGAAATGTCTATTTAAGGACTTGCTCATTTTAAAATGGGGTTATTTGTCCTTTTATTGTTGAGTTGTGATAGTTCTTTTTATATTATGGATACAAACTCTTTATCAGCTATATAATTGCAAATATTTTCACCCATTCTGTAGAATCTTTTCACTTTCTTGACTGTGTCTTCCAAACACAAAATTTAGTTTTCAGGAAGTTCAATTTATTTTTTTCTTTTGTTGATTATGCTTTTGGTATAAACCATTGTCTAATCCTAAAGTTCATAAAGACTTATGCCTGTGTTTTCTTTTAAGACTCTTATAGCTTTAGCTCTTACATTTAAATCTTTGATCTATTATGAATTAATTTTTGCATATGTTTTAGGGTATGGATCCAAATTCAATCTTATGAAGGTGGATATCCAGTTGTTCCAGTGCAATTTGTTGAAAGGCAATTGAATAATCTTGACACCCTTGTTAAAAATCAGTTGACTGCACATACGAAGGCTTATTTCAGGACTCTCAGTTCTATTCTACTGTTACATGTCTCTCTTATCCACACTGTCTTATTGCTGCCACTTCTTACTGAGTTGTAAAACTGGCAAGTGAAAGTCTTCTAACCTTGTTCTTTTTCAAGGTTGTTTCAGGAGTGTTTTGAGAGGGTTATCATCTCTATTAGTTTGCTATGGCTTCTGTAGCAAATTATCACCAATCTGGTGGCTTCAAACAACAAAGTTTTTATTAACTTACAGTTCTGTGGGTCAGAAATTTCACATGGATTCACCAAAACCAAGGCACTATGATCCATGAACTAAGCATGGCCCTGTGTAGGTTCTTTGCACCTGAGTATATTAAGAGAATTGTCATTCACCACACTGTTGTCCTTAGGGGGAAAGGGAGTAGGTAGAGATGGAAGAGGTTGTAGGGGAGATAAATGATGATGGAAAAAATAAAATAAAATTTAAAAAAGACTTATATGAGCTTTGGCAACCAGGCCACCAAAAGGCCACATGAATGCCAACCTCTTTGGAGTTTTGCCTTTGGAAATAACAACATCATCATCATTATTGACAACAATAACAAATGATGATGATGATGACGATAAAGATAAAAGAAAAAATAAAGAGAAAAGGCAAAAAAAGAGATAATTGTCAAATCTAAGTCAGTCACACATCGGATTGTCAGCAAATGTATATCCCCAGAGAATTTTCTTCATCAGTTTTTTTTTTAATGTTAGCAAAGCAGATATATATAGCTGAGTATGTAAATGTGAGCTAATGATAGAACTAGCTAACACTTATGAAGAGGGAAGTAAATTCCCGGCACCATGTTCAATGTTCCACAGACATTTTCATCATAGTTTCAACAACCTACAGAAAGCACGTACCGGTACTATTCCCACTTCATGGATGAAGAGACTGAGGATTAGAGGGTCTCAGCTATTTGGCAGTGAATCAGGGTTCAGTGTGGCTGTCTCCAGCCCTCACCTCTTGAGCACTAGCCACACAGCCTCCAGCCTGTGATCACAGACTCCCCTCATGGTCTTGTTCAGTGGTTCAGCAAGAGAGCACCTATTCCCTACCCTTGGCCCCAGCTGAGATTAGGCTCCCGTATGGGCAGTGCGAGGTCCGCTCTTTCCTTGTTCCATGAAGGTCTTTTTTGCTCTGTCATCTACTAGATGAGAATCTTATTCCGGGAATATCACCAGAGATCAGCCTGCTGAGGGCCATCGAAACCCCCTTTCAGTAGAGGTGATTTCCTTTAGACAAAGGTTGAGACTTATTGTGTTGCTTTTTATTTGCTTTTATTTCCAAAAGTCTAAAGTCTTTGGGTAAAGAAGTGTAAGTAAGTAGGAAGTAGCAAACAAACACCAGTACTAAAGATTATAGTAGCTTAGACATTTTTAGGTTTTCACTTACCCCAGTGAGCCACAGTGTCTCACACAGCGATGCATGGCTGTTAAAAATGTGGAGTTCTGTTCACAGCGCATTTTAGCTTTTAAAATGTGAGCATTTTGTGGAGTATGCATTTTTGATATAACAATAGATACTAATGATCTTTTCCACAATTTCAAGTAAATTCAAGAATTCCTCCTCACCTAAACATAATTTCACTCCTGCCAGATGGCTACTTTTAGTAACAGTAGGCAAATGCATTTTCCTTTCTGTGTAAAAATGAAAATATTTTGCAAAAATCTTATAGAGTACTCTTGACACAAAAGTGCAAAACCCAGGTAAACAAGCACTACAAAATCCCGATGTTGCTCTGAGGAATTGGACTTCAGCGTAAACCACCTGTCTGCCTTGGTCACAGAGTCTGCACTGTTATCTGCTGGAGTGAAAGGGCGGTCTCACCAGAAACACATACTGTGACTGTATGTAATGTGAATGACATTAAAAATTTATTGATAATTATTTTTGTGTGATACTAATATTTTAAAAGAATTCTTATCTTTTAGATACACATATTAAATATTCCTGAATACAATGATATCACATCTGGGATTTGCTTCAAAAGATAATCCCAGGGAAGTGGCGAGCAAGGCAGAGGTGGGGGTAGAGAGGAAACAGTACTGGCCGTGCATTGGCCACGGTTGCAGCTGGGCGTAAATAGCACATTACACTATTGAACTCCCATCCCACTCTTCTCTACTTCGTGGGTTTATTGGGACAGCGGTGGGAACTGTGCAGGTCTTGACTCAGGTGGCAGGGTGACTGACTCCTCCTGGCTTTAGCACGGACTTCAAACATCTCAGAAAATCCTTGAGTCCTAGGCAAACTAGGACCGTTGTCCACTCCACTTAGACATGTGATTTGCCTTCCACCTCTGCCACTGTTCACTCTGGAACTTGGTTCAGATCATTCAGGCCTCTAAGCCTCAGTTTTCTCATCTCTAAGTGGGGATAATAATCTACTTGCTGGGCTCCTCTGAGTGTGTTATCAGATATTAGATGTGAAAGTGCTTTGTGAGACACTCTACGAGAATTATGTGTTAGTAATGTAGCACAAGGTCTCTGTTGTTTATGGTGCCCAGGGCCCAGGACCCCCTTGCTTTCTTCTCAGGAGGTCAGGAAATCCCATTTCCTACTTTCACAAGGAGGGAGGGGCCAAGATATGGAGGATCCCCAAGGCCTTGGCCTGGGCTCTGGAGTATTCCTCACAGCCTCCAGGACTCCCAGAGCTCTCTTCTGTCTTCACTCCCACCTCCGGTTTCAGTCTTCCCTGGGCCTTACCTGCTGAGACCCTACAGGCAGGGAGTTGAGGGCCATGAGGAAAGAGGCCGCTGTGTGTCTGGGTTCCAGACACCAGGGGGCGCACTGGAGGAAAGAAGCAGGAGGCAGGGCCAACTTTTTCATTCGTGCAAAGCCTACAGCTCATTCTATTTTCAGTAGCCCACAAAAATGTTTTAATCTTTTCTAACATGATATGAAAAAATAATATAATAGAGCCTACCACCAGTACAGTCATAAAATATAATTTATAATTGCTGTGTGTGGGGGTGGGTGAAGGGGAAGGTCCCCCAACAGCAAAAGTGCCTAAAGCCCCCAAAAGACATAATGTAGCCTTAGAGGGAGATAGAATCAAATTGTGCTTGATAAAGCCTACACATTGTTCCATGGATTCTGCCAGCTAATTCAGCACATTTATTCATATTCAGTTTGTAAGGGTGTTCTCCCTTCCTTAATCCAGAGACAGCTTCTCTTGGATAAGAGCTACTCCGTTTCCTTGGATAAAGCTTGGTGGATTGCTTGATCATCTGTCTCTCTCTCTCTCTCTCTACCTATCTGTCTACCCACCTACCTACTTACCTACTTATTTGTATAGACTAGAGACCCAACAAAGTGAGTCTGACCAGGACTACCGTTTCTGCTCTCCATGTGCTGTGATTAATAAACATGTTATTTCAGAGACCCTAAAGGCCCAGTTTGAGAATTGATATACGGCATCTCTTTGTGCGTGATGTTTGGTGTGTTGAGTAATTCTGTTTAAACTATCTGATTCATTTATTAAGAAGCCCCCCAAATTATGTAAGTTGAACTAGCATAGCTTTGGGTAGTTTCTACTCTTGAAACTTTTATAAGAATGTTGAACAACTTGTTCGAAGTATTTTACCAATGGTTTTCCAGCTGTGAAACTGTGTTCTGAAGATCACACCGCACCTTATCCCCCCACCCCCCACCACTGACACACACACACACACACACACACACACACACACACACACACACAGAGTTTCTTTGCAGCGACATCTCAGGGTCTGTGTTGGGTTTGGGTGAGGAGGGGTGTAAAATTATATCACAGGCAGAATGAAGCTCCCACCCCCTTCCTCACCCTTTCTCTGTTAATAGCAGCTCTGGAGGTTTTCCTGTGGGTTACCACATGTTTTTAGAGGAACAACAGGCTCTGTGGCTCAATAAAATGTAAAATGATTC
The DNA here is from genome assembly GCA_004027475.1 of Anoura caudifer. Lineage (NCBI taxonomy): Eukaryota > Metazoa > Chordata > Mammalia > Chiroptera > Phyllostomidae > Anoura > Anoura caudifer. The sequence goes on from PVKU01000007.1 coordinate 462,416, forward strand.
TTTAAAACTGGAAGTAGTAATTCTTTTTCCATGATGACATTTTTGAGTACTGACATACCTTTAAATAAAACAAGTGTGTGTGTGTGAAAGCAAGAAAGGAAATAATTTATATCTTAAGCATCAGGTTTTAAATGTGACTTTTTATTCCACTTATCCTGTACGATAGCTGAATATTAACTCTGGCTCTTACTGGTTAGAAAAGTCCTTCAACCTTAGACATGCCCTGAGATCTCAACTGGTTGGAAAATCATACATTCTATTTTGGCATAAAAATAAGTGTTTCTATTAAGTTTTAGGATTGACAAGGAAGAGAGAAAGGAAGCATGTTACAATTTTAGCTTCCAAAGGATCCTTTTAACAAGTAGGTTAGTTGTTTCTGTCTAACTGACTTCTGAACAAATCACTCAACCTCATAGACATTCTCTTGGATAAGAACCTGACACAGGCTAACCCACTTGTTGGGGCCGGGGGAGGGGAGGACTTGAGTGTGAGCACCTGGAATCAGAGGACTTGTTTCCATTTAAAAAAAGCTTCCTGGGGCTGATTTTTATAAATGTACATTTCCTCTTCATAATCCGAGTCATTAATCACCAAGTAGTGTATAATGAACACCTGCGTGGATCACTGATTTCACAATCCAACCTGAAAACGCAAATTTTGGGTCGTCTCATCCTCTGATAACTATAATCCACCCCTAGGGTCTGTTCCTGACTTGCTTGGCATCTCTGTTTTTGGCAGAACTTGAATTAGGGAACAGGATTTCAACATTTTCTCTTACCCCTCTCTTGCCTTTTCTCTATTCCAGGGTCTCTCAACCTCCACACTGTAGACATTTAGGGCTGAACAATTCTTTGTTGTGGGGGACGGCGATGCTCTGTGCATTGTAGGATGTTTAGTAGCATCTCTGATCTCCACCCACCAGGTGCCAGTAACACCCCTTCCCAAGTCATGACAGCCAAAAACGTCTCCAGACATTACAAAACGTCCCCTCTACAGGAGTGGTTGGTGGGAGTGGGAAGCCAGCAGTGTGCTCTCTAGTCTGTGAGGCTCCTGAGACTGAGGGACTTGCCAGGATGACCGGCCACCACTAGACTTGGCTCTCGAAGAAACCTTGGAGCCGTGTAATTTACCAAGTCAGTGTGCTTAGCCATGGCTGCACATTGGAGTTACCTGAGACATTAAAATGACCAGCTGGGCATTAGCATTTTCAAAAGCTCCTCAGAAGATCTAATTGGGATAGGCCAGATAATCTCTGAACTAATTGTACTTAGCACTCTTAATATTTATAAAAACTCAAGCAAAGAAATCCAATTTTATTTCAAATAGGAAATATCCAAGTAGTATTGGAACAAGAAAAAAATTCCACATGTCAGTAGTTTACAGAACACAGGTCATGGGAGGTATTTTACATCTGCTTTTTGTGGTTCTGCTATTATCACAGAGTAATTGAAAAACTGGGTCCCTCTGGGAATTCTGGGCTTTTTAACAGTTTGACTAAAGATGCAACACTTGATGTAGAGCAATTTCTCTGGTGTTTGTAACTCAGAGACTCTTTTGACCAAAGAACATCAATTAGAGGATTTTAAAGGGCAGAGCCTAACCCAGGGGAAATTTCCTGAATGTAGTGCTTGGGACTGGCAGGGAGGGAAAATCGAGACTGAATAATAATGATGGACTAGGAAAGGAGGTCTGATAATGTTTTTCAGCAGACGAAATACATGATCAAATCGTTACCTCTTTCCTTTGTTAGTGCTTCAGAACAGCAGGACTAAAACCAGACAATGAAGGTCTTTTATCTCAGCCTGGAAGATTATGTCCAGAAGGTGTACACATCCTGGCAGCTGTCAATCCTGCTCCTTCTGGCCGGCCATAAGGGCTGGCTGAGATTCTCAGCCAGGTAGTGATTCGAATGGTGTAGGATACAGGAGAAGGTGTTCCACTTTCTACCCGACCTAGGCGGTTCCACTTAGCTTCCCTGACATTTTGTGTTCATATCCAAAAAACAGTACGAAGCTCAGACAGTCCCTGTGAGGATTCAATTAGATAATACGTGTGAAAGTGCTTTGTTTACTGTGAAGGCCAAGGGGTATGTTATTTCCAGGGACCTTCTATCCTGAAGATTACACTGGACCAGAAGCCAGGGGCTTGCTGTTTTTGGCTTCTAGGGCATGTACAGAAGAATGGATGAGGGCAGTCATTGACTTCACTTGTCAAACGTCTGGCTTCAAGTGGGCAATTAGGAAAAGACATTTGAGCTAAAAAGGCAGAGTGATGTATTTTTCATGACTGAGGGTTATGATTGTATTTTAGGTTATTACATACTGAAGACCAGGAAATTAATTGGTGCCCTCTAAAAATGCAAAGAGCAAGGGATTATTCTGATAAATGGTTTCCATTTAAAAATTCCATTTGGTTTCCCAAATTTATCTTGTCTCCTGAGGTTTCTGAATGCCACAATGTCCTTCTCCTGTGCTTTCCAGCTGCATTCTACTGCTTCTTACATCCCTAGGGTTAGAGAATATCAATATTTATACAATAGTAGTGGCACAGAAAAATGAGGGAGTTAACCCTTTAGTTCCCCAATTCATGGATATGTGAACTGAAACCACTGTTCCATCTTTCAGTTTAGTTTTGGTTGATATTCAGAATGTAACCTTTGTGGATTTGAAAATAAAGCATTTGGTGGTGACACTGTTTTATACAGACAATGCAGTTGAGACTATCCAAATAAGTCCATGGTCAAAGTTCCAAGTTATTAGTGCTCACCCAATGATAAAACTTCACATGAAAGAATGAAATAAACAGGGTGGAGAGAAGGCTGTTTCAGGAGTCAGTTCATGCTATTCTGGGGAGGGGGGTTGGTAGAGAAGAGGTCAGTATTTTCAAAACTTCATTCAGATGCTTTTCCAATTAGGTGTTCCGAGTGGCTAGCTGAGAACATTGGGCAGGTCTGCCCCAGTCTTAGGAAAACATAGACACCTGGATGCCATCTTTCTTGAAGAGAACATCAGCTCAGCCAACTGTAAACCTAGAGCTGAGCATGCTGCTACATTATCACACTAAGTTCATGTTTCTCTGGTTTGTCTTCAGATTGTTCTGTCTCCAAGTCTGGGTCAGGGTCTGGATGGTGGATTTCAATGATAAAAATATAGATGAGGCCTCCAATGACAGCGCCAACCAAAGGGCCCACTACAGGAACCCACCAGAAGTTATTTCCAACTCTGAAATCAAACAAGGAGTTAGTAACACATCACTTGGGCTTCCTCCTGCTATACTGCTTGTGATTCACCAAACAGCGCATCTTTCTCATGCTACAGCTCCCTTTGCACGCAGCAACAGGTAAGTATAAGGGCACTCACTCCCTGTAGCTTGGCAGCCTGGGTTTTCCAACGCGCCTGACTTCAGATGATGCACTCCATTGTCCTATGAGTACTTAATGAGAGACTTTGTCCCATTTATTTCCCTTTAAGAAAATACTGTCCTTGAATATGGTCATCGTAGAGGGCAGCTAGCAAAAGTGCAGGGTGATTATTCAGGAGTTTACTTTCCATCATCCTGAAATAATGAGTTCTGAGGATTATGACTGGAAAGATGTGGGGAGATGCCTGGACATCAGGGGTGTATGAGGGCAGCCATAGTTTTTGAGGACACAGCTTAAAGTTATTTTCTGATGAGGCTATTGTGCTGTGATTCCCTGTCCCCTCCAGAAATCCTCAGTGTCAGTACATTATACTATAGTTTTATGAGAAAGCAGCTGTTTTTGTGAATTGTCATCCTCTCTTTGGGAGACAGGCAGTCCATTTACACAACTCAGTAGAAAGAACCATGAATGCTCAGAAGCAAGCACAACTATGTAATATATTGCATTAGATACATGCATTAGAGATAAGACTTTTAAAAGCAGGGCAATGATGAACAAAAAATAATTCAGGACAATGCGTAGGAGGGCAGGGGAAGCAGGAGGAGCATGCTGATACACGTGGGGGTTTCATAGTGTTCTGGTGAGGGGAAGGATTCAGGGATGTGCTTAATAACATGGTATCATTGTGCTTAATAACTACACAAAGGGTCTTTTGCTTTGCATCAAATTTTGATGACAAAGGATAATAAAGGAAATAAGCACAAACCAGAGGCCTGTCCTAGGATTCATGAGACTGAGTTCTAATCTCAGGATTGTCTAGGAGATCTTTGGGCAAGTCTTCCCCTCTCTGAGATTCATGCTTCTATTGGCACAGTGGCCTCTTCCATTGGATCATCCAAGCGCTCTTAGATTATAAACCTCAGATCACCCCTCTGAGGTTTGGCTGGCTCCTCGGGAATCCCGTGCTAGCTCACAGGAACAGCACTGGGATTGAGCAGAGCAGCCACAAGATGTCACTCTTACTGCACGGGAGAGAGGACGGGGCACTGCTGTTCCCACAGCACCCTTACCGTGTCCCCAAACCCAGACGGAACTTTCTGTGAGAGGTATAGGTGCTTTAAAGAACTAGGAGGTCCTTCATTCCCTTTCTCTCATCACTATTTTATAGTGGATCTCTCACTGTTACTTAACAGATTATGTCCAAGATATCGCCCAGGACGCGTGTTCTCCTTTCCCTGGATGGACTCTCCTCCCATCAGAGCTGAACACCTTGTGTAGGGGTCACAGGTCATAAGTGGAGGGGCTCAGATGGGGCTCCCTGCCTGGTTACGTCCTACATGTACACAGGGTCATCTGTACGCTATGATTTTGCTGGAAAAAATGTCTGTGCTAAGTGCTTAAAGTGCCATCATCAGGGATTCATTCCTTCAGATAAACTTTCGAAAAATTAAAATTGCCCTTGATACCCTTCATCCATTAAGTCGTTAATATCTTAATGTGAATTCATTGAGATAACCTGAATAGGAAACATCCTGATGCTTATGGGAAAAGCAAGACTCAGCCAGTTGACACTGGCTCTTGTCTGGCCTTCTGGTGGCTTACTTCCTGGTCAGCCTCACTGCTTGCCGTACAGGTACAAGTGACCATCTGAGAAGAAGCATTCTTGGCTTTACCTGAGGGTGTGGGCCCAAGCTTGGATATCTACCGAGATGCTTACCTTGGCTATAGAACCATGAAAAGATGAGACACTGTAGGGACACTTTGGAGTGCTGCTCTCTCTCAAAGGTTTTGTTGAGAATTTCTTGGTTGAGGATTATCAGCAAGTTTCTGCTCCTTCTACTCTCTTCTTTTTAATCCATTTTTATATTATTATGTCAGATTAACTTTGCTAAATTAAACTTCTAAGCATGTCAAACTTCTGCACTAAATCTTTTGTTGTTTCTCATAATCTATAGAATAGGGGGAAGCAAAACCCCTAAATTTTCATTCTGGGAGTTTAGGACCTCTGTGATCTGTCAATAATTGCCATTTCTGACCTTCATGCACCCTTCCAGCTAGACTGGATCACTTGTTATTTTAATATTCAGTGTTTGTATACAGGACCCTCTCCAACTGAAATATCCTTGGAAATATCCCATTTAAAATGTCTAGGTATCTCAAAATGCTCACGTGTGACCCCCATAATTTCTAAATTTGGAGTTGCAAACCCTCTCAACTCCTGGAGGCAGTTAGTCCAATCTCTTTTGTGGCACTTGTCAGCTTCAGCCTCGTGTAGGAGTCTATGCTAGCCCTTCTGAAACAGAACATAACAACAGCATGAAGGGCAGCAATTGGGTCTTAACCATCTTTAAAAGCACAGGGACTTGAATAAGAGACTGGGTAGCTGCATGGATGAATAAATGAATGCATGAAGGGAAAAGACCCTGATGCTAGAAAGGGACATGGAATTCAGAGTTTGGCACTTACCGATTCAGTGTTCTTCCACAGATATGGTCTCCTACCACATACTTAGTAAAGCCAAGAGAGAATAGGCAAGATCTCTGCCTGTTCTAGAACCACCGTCACTCGTCGAGCTTTGGTGAATCACCAAGCAGGGCTCAAAGGGAGGCTAGATCACCTTGGGGCATCTTAGTTATAGGGTCCTGTGTGAGGCTAACAGGAGTGACTTGGTCATGGGGGTAGTGGTCTCCTGAGTGAAGCTCAGGAACATGGGATTAAAAGAAACTCATGGGGCTAATTCTGGACTCTGGGAATAAGGAGATCTTTAGGACTTACATTCTGAATCTCCACTGGAAGAACACAAAGGATTGTTTTCAGTTGCAGACATTTTATTCAACCTTCTTGTGTTCTAGTGGTGATTATTCTGGAACAGAGCTCCTTTAAGTGGCACTCCTGATATTTTTGGCCAAGTAATTCTTTGTTGTGGGGATCTGTCCTGGGTATTGTAGGGTGCTTAGCAGTTTCCCAGTGTGCTAACCTCTACCCACTAGATGCCAGTAACAACTTCTGCCCCTAGCCTTCCCAGTTGTGACAACCAAAAATTGCCAAATGTCCCTGGGGGCAAAATGCCTCTGAAAATCACTGTTTTAGAAAATTCATTGTATTTCTTGTTTCTTTCTTTCTTTTTTTAAATATTTTATTGATTATGCTATTACAGTTGTCCCATTTCCCCCCTTCATTCCCCTCCACCCTGCACACCCCCTCCCACCCACATTTCCCCCTTTAGTTCATGTCCATGTGTCATAAGTTCTTTAGCTGCTACATTTCCCACACTATTCTTGCCCTCCCCCTATTTTCTACCTACCGTCTATGCTACTTATTCTCTGTACCTTTTCCCCCTCTCTCCTCCTCCCACTACCCGTTGCTGACCCTCCATGTGATCTCCATTTCTGTGTTTCTGTTTCTGTTCTATTGTTTGCTTACTTTGCTTTTGTTTTAGGTGTGGTTGTTAAATCTGTGAGTTTGCTGTCTTTTTACTGTCCTATCTTTTTATCTTCTTTTTCTTAGATAAGTCCCTTTAACATTTCATATAATAAGGGCTTGGTGATGATGAACTCCTTTAACTTGACCTTATCTGAGAAGTGCTTTATCTTCCCTTCCATTCTAAGTGAAAGCTTTGCTGGATAGGGCAATCTTGGATGTAGGTCCTTGACTTTCATGACTTGGAATACTTCTTTTCAGCTCCTTCTTGCCTGGAAGGTCTCTTTTGAGAAATCAGCTGATAGTCTGATGGGAACTCCTTTGTAGGTGACTGTGCCCTTATCCCTTGCTGCTTCTAGAACTGTGTCCTTCATTTTAATCTTGGCTAATGTAGTTATGATGTGCCTTGGTGTGTTCCTCCTTGGGTCCAGCTTCTTTGGGACTCTCTGAGCTTCCTGGACTTCCTGGAAGTCTATTTCCTTTGCCAGACTGGGGAAGTTCTCCTTTATTATTTGTTCAAATAAGTTTTCCACTTGTTGCTCTTCCTCTTCCCCTTCTGGTACCCCTATAATTCGGATGTTGGGACGTTTAAAGATGTCCTGGAGGTTCCTAAGCCTCTCCTCATTTTTTTGAATTCTTGTTTCTTCACTCTTTTCTGTTTGGTTGTTTCTTTTTTCCTTCTGGTCCACTCCATTGATTTGAGTCCATTTTCCTCCCATCATTACTGGTTCCCTGTGCATTTTCCTTCATTTCACTTATTGTAGCCTTCATTTGTTCATCTCATTTGCAACCAAAATCAACCAATTCTGTGAGCATCCTGATCACCAGGGCTTTGAACTGTGCATCTGATAGGTTGGCTGTCTCTTGGTTGCTTAGATGAATTGGCTCTGGGGCTTTGATCTGTTCTTCCATTTGAGCCATTTTTGGATTTTTTTTTTTTTTTTGGTCTGGTCACGGCTGTTACATAGTGAGGGGCAGAGCTTTAGGTGTTCCCCAGTGTGGGGCAGCCCAGTCCTGGGTTGTGATGCTATATGTGGGGGCAGGGTCCAAGAGGGAACAATGGCGCTTGCTCTGCTCTCTCTCATATTTCAGTCCCTTCAGCTGCTTCCCCCAAGCAAATTGGGCCCCTCTGGTGCTGATTTCCATCTGGGTGGGCTTGTGTACATTCTAGGACCCTGTGGGTCTCTCCAATGAACTCTCCTGTGAGGCTGGGAGTCTCTCCCAGCACCTCAACCCCCACAAGTGTTTTCAATCAGTGTTTTTAAGTTTTATGTCCTGGCGCTGGGGCCCTGGGTTGTGAGGTCTGTCTCACTCCCCGTTTTTGCCTGGATTATCTGTGAGTGAATGTGGGACCGCCTTGGTCAGCCAGCTGCCTTGTGCGGCCTCACTGGGTCTTCCCATTGCCACCCTGTGCCCAAGGTCTGTTAGCTGCCTCCTGCATTCCTGGGGCTCCTGCACACCCAGTCAGCCAACCTCTACTTTTTCCTGTCGTGACTCCACCCCTCTTACCGGTCTGGATGAATGGTTGTTGGACTTTTGTACAGTTAAATTTTCTGTTAGTTCTAGTTGTTTTCTTGTTTCTAAATCTTTGTTGTCATTAATTTTGGCTGTGCAAGGAGGCACAGTGTGTCCACCTATGCCTCCATCTTGGCTGGAAGTATTATTTCTTGTTTCTTAAAGATAGGAATGTTGCTTGATTCTCCTCATAACCATCATCTCCTCAGACATGTATGGAACACAGTGTATATCCATTCCTTTGTTCAGTAACTTCTATTGAACTCTCTGTGTGCCAGGCCCTATTTTCATGGATACAGCCACGAAAAAGCTGACAAGTGAAAAAGCTGTCAAGGTCTCTGTCCTCATGATGCTGGTACTCTAGCAGCTCTCCACGCTGTCTGTGGTGGTGATGTGAATGGTGAGTGGTGTCAGTTATTCTAATGGCTTGGTCCTCATACTTGTGGAGGCCAGGCAAACTCTCACTTAATAAGGTCATCATGTGGGTATGACTATTTGTGCAGGTCAGCATTTAGGGACACTCAAATCCTTTGTTCTCACAGCAAACATTAAATGAAAATTTGTTGCCAAGTGTTTTTCCTACTTCTCTTTCTCCATGTTAGAGCCCTATTTCCTGAGGAACCAAAGGAAGTTCCTTTCCTGTAGAGAGACGTGGTGAATGGGTGGGATGAGTCACTGTGACTTCAAGCGGGGAGAGTGGGAAGGAATTAATGGGGAAAGTTTGTCCTGGCAGCTTGGCACTGACTGTTGGCACAGTTCCCCAGCACATTCTGAGGTTGAAAGCACAGGGTCTTGCCACTTCCTGTGCACAGGCTCTCTTTTATCTCTGACAGGAATTTTTTACTCATACCTAAAGACCCAACTCAGCTATTTCTTCAGTGGTGTCTTTCCGAGCTTCCCCAGGCAGAGCTAGTCATTCCTCGGAACTTTGTCCGAGGGGTTGCCAGATCACTCATTACATTGCTCAGGGCTACTGGCTTAGCTAATTCCGAATTTCTTTGCCTAGCTCAATGACCACTGCATAGATAGTGTTCAGTGAAGTTCTGATGAATGAATGAATGAATGAATGAATGAACGAATGAATGAATCAAAAAAGCATAGCTAGCATAGGTCACTAGAAAGATCCCTGAAGCAGTATTGAAAGATGTAAATTCTAGTCCAACTTTGTCAGAAAATGAATCTGTAGACAAGTTATACAATCAAAATATTCACCTAAAACCATATACTAACTATACACAGGACAGGACTGTCTCTTTGGAATTCTTTCTCTCTGTCTCTCTGTCTCTCCCTCTCTCACACACACAGAGCCCCATGTTATCACAAATCAACAGTAAAACATTCCACATTCATGACCAGAGTATGTACTTAACCTCCACCTCTGCAATCATACTCTCCGGGGTCCCAATTCAAAGCATAGCCTTCCCGGCTAAAGCACAGTCTGAATCTTTCTTTCCCCTCTGCCCCCACCCATTGCTACTTACGTGAAGACCTCAAACCCCCATCCAGCCAAAGCAGTGAACAGTCTGGGACTCAGGTCTCGAGCTGGGTTCATGGCACAGCCACTGTTCAGCCCCAAAGAGGAAGAAAGGACAATAACCAGGAGGCCAATGGCAATGGGTTCTAGGCCTTTGGGGGCTCCCAAGTTTCTGGAGTCAAAGATGGCAAAGACAACCACGAGGAGAAACATGGTGGCCAGTACCTGCAGAAGGAGAAAAGGTACAAAGGATTTAGCTTATAGTCTGTCCACTCTCCCACCTCAAAATTCACTCCTTTCTGTTAAAAACAAACTAGTAATAACTAACATACACTGGGTGAGCACACTGTACCCAACACTCATTTTATCATAGCACTCTTAGGTGTGGGTACTAATATTTTTGTGTACAAATCAGTTCCCTGCCCAAGATGGCAGTCAGGTGTGGACCCAGAGATGAGGCTCTAGAGAATGTTATCTTTACTACACTCAGCTGCTAAACTACTACCCAGCTAAACAGAAAGACAAACTGCAGGCTGGAAAATGAACGAAGAGGCTCCTTGAAATTGGCAAGACCAATAATGTGAACTATCAACAGGTAAATGGGCAAAGGAAATGAACAGAAAATTCATAAAAGAAAAGCAGAATTAAGAAACAAGTAAGTGGGGAAACTGATTAATAATGAAAAGAAATGCAAACAATACCAAAAGTTAGAAAAATGACAGCAGTTCTCTCAGGCTTTCCCAGCAGAGCTAAACATGCACCACACTTCTGAAAAGAAACTCAGCAGGAATTTAGCAATATGCATTTTAAAAATTATTCAATTAGACCTCATTGGGTATTTGACAGCCATACTATGCAAATAATCTAAAATACAGAATAATCATAGAACAGATGTGTTCATTAACTATTACAGTTGACCCTAAATAACATGGGTTTTTCAACTGCAATTTTTTTCCAATAAATACTGTAAGTGAACTTTCTCTTCTTTATGATTTCCTTTAAAAACATTTTCTCTAGTTTAATTTATTGTAAGAACATGTAATACATACAACATACAAAATATGTGTTAATCAACTATATGTGGTAAAGCTTCCAGCCAAAAGTAGGCTAATAGTAGCTAAGTTTTAAGAGGGTCAAAATTTATATGCGGGGTTTTGAGTGCATAGGGGTGGGCACCCCCCACTCCCATGTTGTTCAAAGGTCAACTGTATTTATAGTATTGAAAAACTGGAAGCTATCTAAGTACACATCGACAGGGAAATTAGTGCCCATTTTATAGTCTACTATATAGTCACTAAAAAGAATAGCCCTAGAGCCACTTCTGGTCAAGATGGAGGCATAGGTAACACGCTTCACCTTCTCACACAACCATAAGAAGGATCACAACTAACTGCAAAACAAAAAAGACCCAGAACTGCCAGAAAATTGAACTGTATAGAAGTCCACAACCAAAGATTTAAAGAAGCCATATTCATCCAGATGGGTAGGAGGGGCAGAGATGGAAAGGACATGGTGTGGCAGTATCGAGGCAGTGATGGCTGGGCCAGTGAGGCGGGCAGTCCCACATTCACCTGTGGCAGATAAAAACCCGGAAGGACACTTGGGGAGCAAACAATCCCAGCCTCATGGCAGACCATGCAGCCCAGGGTACTTGCACTGGGAAAATGAAGCCCCATAACTTCTGGCTTAAAAACCAGTGGGAGTTGGGGCGGTGGAATAAACTGCCAATTTTTCAGGACAGTCTGTTTAAAGTGGCTGCACTGTCCTAGAATATGCACAAACCCACCCACTATGGGAAACACCACTGGGGCAGCAACTAGAGGGGTGCCAGTCACATATGGGAAGAGGGGGAAGACTGGGAAGGGGGTGAGTGCCAAGCAAGCTTCTACCAACCAGACAGTGGCATTGTCCTCTCTCCGATCCCTCCCCCACACACAGGGCCACAAAGCAGTGAAATGGGTACCCAGCCCTGGAGAATACCTGAGACTCTGCCCCACACAACTTAACAGGTGCGCTAAGATAGGGAGTCAAAGCAGCTCTACCTAATACACAGAAACAAACACAGGGAGACTGCCAAATTGAGAAGACAAAAAAAATATGACCTAAATGAAAGAACAGAACAAAACCTCAGAAAAAGAATGAAATGAAACAGATAGCCAACCTGTCGGATGCAGATTTCAAAACACTGGTGATAAGGATGCTCAGAGAACTCACTGAGTACAGCAAAAGTGTAAGGGAAGAAATGAAGGCTACACTAAGTGAAATAAAGAAAAATTCACAGGGAACTAACAGCGAAGGGAAGGAAGTCAGGGTTCAAATCAACAATTTGGAATGTAAGGAAGAAATACACAGTCAATCAGAACAGAATGAAGAAACAAAAATTCCAAAAAAAAAAAAAGAGGAGCGAGTAAGAAGACTCTGGGACATCAACAAAAGAGCCAACATCTAAATCATAGGGATGTCAGAAGGAAAAGAGGAAGAGCAAGAAATTGAAAACTTATTTGAAAAAATAATGAAAGAAAACTTCCCTAATTTGGTGAAGGAAATAGACATACAAGTCCAAGAAGCACAGAAAGTCCCAAACAAGTTGGGCCCAAAGAGGACCACACCAAAACACATCATAATTAAAATGCCAAAGGTTAAAGATAAAGAGAGAATCTTAAAAGTAGCAAGAGAAAAAGCAGAGAGTTACCTACAAAGGAGTTCTCATAAGACTATCAGCTGATTTCTCAAAAGAAACTTTGCAGGCAAGAAGTAGTCAAAGTGATGAAAAGCAAGAATCTACGACCAAGACTTCTCTATCCAGCAAAGCTATCACTCAGAATTGAAAGGCCAATAAAGTGCTTCCCAGATAAGGTCAAGCTAAAGGAGTTCATCATCACCAAGCCATTATTATATGAAATGTTAAAGGGACTTTTTTAAGAAAAAGAAGATCAGGCCCTGGCCAGGTAGTTCAGTTCATTAGAGCATCGTACTGACATGCCAAGTTTGTGGGTTTGATCCCTGGTCAGGGCACATACAAGAATCAACCAATGAATGCAAAAATAAGTGGAACCAGAAATTGATATTTCTCTCTCTCTTCCTTTCTCCCTCTCTAAAATCAATCAATAAATAAACATTAAAAAAAGAAAAAAGAAGATAAAAACTATGAACATTAAAATAATAACAAACTCATAGCTATCAACAACTGCATCTAAAAATATGAACAAAAATAAACTAAGCAAACAACTGGAACAGGAACAGAATCATAGATATGGAGATCATTTGGTGGGCTATCAGCAGGAAGAGGGAGAATAGAGGGAAGGTATAAGGATTAAGAAGCATAATTGGTAAGTACAAAATAGACAGGGAGAGATTAAGAATAGTATAGGAAATGAAAAAGCCAAAGAACATGTGTATGACCCATGGGCACGAACTAAGAGAGGGAATTACTGGAAGGAATGGGGAAACCTGGCAGAAGGGGGCAAAGGGGGAAAAATTGGGACAACTGTTATAGCATTATCAATAAAATATACTTAAAATATAAAAAATAAGAAACTATAATGCTAAATGAAAGAAGTCTGTTACAAAAGATCACATATTGTATGATTCTGTTTACATGACATGTCCAGAATATGCAGATCTACAGAGACAGAAAGTAGATTAGTGGTTGCCTAGTGCTATGGAGTGGAATGAAGTGAAGGATTACAGCTAACTGGTATGAGGTTTCTTTCTACAGTTACAAAAATGTTCTAAAATATATTGTAGTGATAGTTGCACAATTCTGTAAATTACTAAAAGCCATTAATTGTATACTTTAAATAGGTCAACTGTATAATATATGAATTTGTATCTCAATAAACTGTTAAAAAATAGCCCTGACTGGTGTGGCTCAGCTGGCTGGGCATTGTTCAGCAAAGTGGAAGGTCACTGGTTTGATTCCTGGTCAGGGCACATGCCTGGGTTGCAGGTTTGGTTTGGGGTCAGGTGTGTATGAGAGGCAACCAATCAGTGCTTCCCACACCAATGTTTCTCTCCCTCCCTCTCTCCCTCCCTTCTCCTCTCTCAATAAATAAATAAAATCTTTTTAAAAACCAATAAATATAAAAGCTAAGGGGTAACATTTAAAAATGCTTCTGATATTAAATAAAAAAGTTGTCTGTGCATTATATTTTACCAACATGCATAAAAGGAAACTTCTAAGAGAATATACAAAAAAAAATGATAACAGGTATTCTGAAGTGGAGGCTTTTAGCTTGTTTTTCCCCACTTTGTTTTCTAAAGTTTCCAAACTATTGTTTTATTTTAATAGCTAAAAGACAGTGACTATTTGCTGAACACTTATTCTGGACCAGGTACTTAACATGCTTTATCTCATTAGAACTTCAGAATAACCTATAAGATAAATCCTATCATTATTCTCAGTTTACACATGAGAAAATTTGCATAGAATGAGGTTAAGAAACTTGCCCTAGTGCCAGAGCTTATAAGCAGAAGAATCAGGGTGACAACCAGGCAACTGATTTTAGAGTTTAAGCTTTTCATCATTTCATCTGCTTTCTGAATTAATAATATTACAAGAATTTGCGTTCAAAAAGACATGTTCTCCCAAGAACATGTCTTCTCGGGAAAAGCTATCCCACTCTCCCAGGCAGAGTAGAAACTTCCACCTCTGGGCTCCCACTGCGTTCTGACTTGACTTCTATCCTCGCCATTGTCACCCTACAAGGAGTGATCCATCTGTTACTTGTCAGAGTCTTGGCCCTGTACCCCTTGAACAAACAACAGCATGGGGTTGTACCTGCCTTAGTAGGTGCCAGCAATTATTTATAAGGTAAAAGAATGATTGTCTGTTAATTAAATTATAGAATATGCTTGAACAATATTTGGAGCAAAGCAATTCAGTAATACTGAGATAAGTTGACCTAAAACTGTCCTGGGGCCAGCTTACTCTCCAGAGGGGAAGTTTTGCATTGTTTCTTTTGTTCTTATGTGATCATTTTGTTCTTCAACTAGATTCTAAATTCCTCAGGCAGATGCTGTTAACAATGCATTTTCCTCATATTATTTATTCTAGCCTTATCAGTAACCCTGTAAGGGCTAACATTAGCCCCATTTTACAAATGAACAACCTGAGACCAAAAAAGTTCAGTAATTTTCTGACATTGCATAGGGAGTTGGCAGAACCATTATTTTAATCTAGGCACTTAGACTCCAAGTCTTGGATCTTTACAACTTACATTTCCTTTCAACTCACAGCCCTGTGTTTTTTAAGCTCCAGGCACAGGTCTGATCACATAGTGAGCGTGCAGTAAGAATTTGTTGCCTGTTTATCTACTGGTCAAAGTGTAAAGGAACAAGGCGGAGGCCACGAGAACTTAGATTTTAATGTAGATTTTTCACCCACTGAATGAATGGAGGAAGGCAGAGTCAGCAAACTGAAAGATCCATTTTATCCACAGTGCACCCTCACTTGTGTAAGTCCTATACATAAGAAAAAGACTTAGAATTGCTGGAGATTTCCTTCTTCCCTTTCTCCTTCCCTCCCTCTCTCCCTTCCTTCCTTGTCCTGACCAAGCTGGCAAGCAGCCTTCCTGGGATACAGTAAGGGAGGAAGAGTCTGTCAAGCTGACAATGTTGGTCCTGCCACAAACTAACCAGAATAGTTGTGCTATTGGCTACACCACAGGTTCTTGGATGCAGCTTGTTCAAATGTTAATGGGGCAGAGAAACTTTGATATTTATAACTTCCTTGAGAATTTGAATAAACCTATTCACATGAGGAGACAGAGAGGGTCTGTGATAACATAAGGCTCAACTTCTTCACTTCACAGTCTTTGAATTAAGATTAAAGTGTCTTTTCCTGTGTCTCCTCATTTAGATCACATTCACAAAAGAGACATAATAGTGAAGCAAACCCTACTTGCAGCTACAGGAGGTTGAAATGTCTAGTCATCCACTATTTTCTGGACCTCAACTGGTATGAACAAGTGTATATATTAACAAGGAAGCAGAAAACTCTTTTGCCAACAAAGCTTGGGTGATGCCTAGTGATCTGTGACTTTGGAAACACAGCCTATCTTTTCTGATAAGCCTATAGTGCTCCCATTCAATCTCCTTGCTAAATCCTGTCTTTTCACTGAAGTTAGCTCTCTGTTGACTGTACACTTACTTGGTCTGCAAATGCATTCGCCAGAGACAGATAAGGAGCTGGATATGTTGCAAAAATGTGTGCTGTTGCATTTTCGCCCACGATGAGTAGTTTCCCACCAGCAAAGGACATAAGTCCATCTGTGGAAGACAGAGCTCTGCACGTTATGTTCTCTGGGAAGGGGTGAGGGAGACCTATGCCAGGTCTTGTGTTAACCAACTGTAGTCAAACACTCAGGTTTACTTTGGAAGATCCATATTGTTTGCCTTCTTCACTTTATAGTATGGTGGGTTCAGAGATGACCAGAGAAGTCACAGGATGGCAGGTCAAGGATAGAAAGCACTGGCTGCCCTCAGTGGTTCACTCTAAACTTGAGCCAAATCCTTAATCAGTGGGCCCTGGAAATAAATTTCTTTTGGAGAGTTGTTGGAATTTTTGAGACTGACAAAAGCCAATGTAGAACTTGGACCTACTCTAGGCAGAGTTCATAACTCTAATATCAGTTCACAGTTTGAGGGTGTCATGTATTGTGAAGTTGACCTTGAAGGAAGGGAGACAGCAGTCCCCACAGGGCCTGTGCCGGCTGCAGGTCTCTCCTACCACAGTTCAATCCCCTCATTTTTCCAGAGAGGAAACTGGGACCGGTAAGACCAGGTGACTTATTTAAGTCACACAGCTCTTTGCTTTGTGCATGTTCATAGTATAGCACTGGTTGGGCCTAAATATATGCTTCCTTTAATTTCTGCTCTACATCTTAAGTTGTGACCATTTTCATTAAGAGGCTTCATGAATTTCCCCTAATAAAATGTTGGCCCCTTTATTTAGAACTTAGAACTCTTAGCATTGCTTGTCTGTTGTAGACTGTTTCCTACTCTTGCCTTATTGCACCCATTTTAAGTAATTCTGATGTTCAAATTACGCCCAGCTCTCCCTAACCTCTGGACTCTGGGGTCTTACTCACTCACCATAGTAAATACCAAAGAGGACTGCAGCACCTACAAAGCCTCCCAAGAACTGGGCTCCCACGTAAAAAGGCAATTTGAACCATTTCATCCGTCCAAAGAGACACATTGCAAGAGACACAGCTGGGTTGATGTGGCCACCTGCAAGGAAAATAAGATGATTTGGAATGTTAAACAGCAGGTCAGGGAGAGTTACTATGATGGAAACCCTGGGCAGAACTTAGTCTTCTAGGTAGAGATTTGTATGTGAGAACATAGAGTCTTGTGTGTATGTGTGTCTGTGTTGAATGTGTGTGTGTGGGGGGGCATAGAGGGATAGAGAGAGAGATTGAGTGGGGAGGAAGGGAGGACTAGTAATCCACATGGCATCATTAGATATTGTTTAGGATGTTTAGCCTTGTGATATATTGAATAGAAAGAAATTTGTACTCAAGTGTATAATTTTTTTCTATCTATCTATCTATCTATCATCTATCTATCTATCTATCTATCTATCTATCTATCTATCTATCATCTATCCATCATCTCTCTACTGAGTTTTCTCTATCTATAAAGCAATAACCTCTAAGAGATTTATGTGAACTGTTATGTTCAATATACTTTTTAAAAAGTCAATATACAATATACTTATAAGGTTTAAATCTATATCTAGTCACTTCTCAGTACATGTCCAGAGGATAAAAAACAACCTTAGAATGAAAAAGAGATGTCTCTTTAGGGAAATGTCCCATGGCTACTGGGCTGTGCCTGTCACTGAGGTAAGGGACTCAGTTTACTTTGAGGTGATCACACTGTCTGAGTGGATTCTCTGCAGTTCTTCTGCATAAACAATATATTTCTCTCACACACAGATGTAGGAGAACTTCTATCATCCCAACCTAAACCAAGGCTAGAGAAATCAGCCTCCCGATTCTCCTCTAGCCACAAGATCAGACAGAGAGTTTGCTCTGGAAAGTCACTAATAGTTGCAGCTGGCTTTGCTAGTAACAACAACATTCACTGAACACTTGCCAGATGCTATCACAGGGGTCTTACGTGCCCTTGATCTTCATAAGAACCCAGCGAGATGGGTACCACTCCAGTTAACTGGTGGGGAAACTGAGGCACAGAACTAGAGTAACTTTCTTAAGGCCACATGGTTAGTAAATGGTAGAACTAGAATTCAAATCCAGGCTTATCTGAACTCTAGAGCTTCGGTCCTGTGTTATATCACTTCCAGACCTTCTTCACCAAGTTTATAAAGGCTTATTTGCCTTAGTGGGCAGATAAAAATAAAAAGAACACAAGCACATGGGCTCACATCCCTTCAGACAAAAAGGTATACATTTGACGAGTACAGATGACATTTTGTGTGCAGGGGTAATTAGAGTCACTGTCAATGTGATCACATTCAAGTGGGGACCTTGGGGCCGTAGATATAGTTGTAAAAAGGAGTGATGATAATGATGATGATTATGATGATACTTCGACATTTGACCCTCCACAGCACATGTAGGTGAGCTTATTTCTTGCAGCCCTCCTTGTGAAGGGAAGGAAGCTATGCTTGTCCTGAATCTCTAAGCCAAGGTGGGTTTGCAGTGGGGAGAGGTTGTTCTGTCTGCTGGCTAAATTACAAGGATCCTTTCTACATCTGCCCCTGACACTTGGGGGCTAATATGAGCAAGAAAACACCAATGCACCGAAGCACAGATTTCCTGAAGTCTTACAAACACGTCACCTGTTTTGTTTCACTTTTAAATCCAAGAGAGTTACAATTCTGGGGACTAGCGTGAAAGCAGCATGCTAGGAAAGCTGGAAACAGGGGTTAGGAGCAGGGAGCGCACAGGGTGGTGGAAAGTTCCTGAAACCAACCCTGTTCCCCTTCTCCCAGGGCTGGGTTGGGGAGTAGCTGCCACCCAGCCAGCCCAGGGAAACCCAATGTGAAAGGACCAGGGTACATCAGAAATCACCTCCAAACAAAAACACCTCCCCTCAGATGAGTCCTTCAGTGGAGGAGTTATTTGCTTAGAGAGTTTCTCTTCCAAAATAAAACTTCCCATAGGTAGGGTTTTGCTTTTTAGTCCCTCATAAGCACCCTGAGACAAGAACTATTATTCACCTTAGACTTCCCATGCTGCAAGGCAGTTAGTAAGTGTTGGAGTTGAAGAAATAGAGACCTTTGTTCAGATAGCTCAGACCACAAAGATCTACAGAGAGGGGACGTTGGAAGCCAGAGAGGGTGTGTATGGGAGGGTGTTTTGCAAAGCAACGAGGACAGTTCCTCCTTGCAGAGATGAGTGGTCACTCTGGCTGACCCAGCAGGACCAGGCAGAGCAGTGTACTGGAAAGAACATGAGTGCTAGAGTCAGAGAGTGCTGCACTCAAAGTCTGGCCATGCCAAGGTTGTTGTGACGATCAGATTATTTCCCTAAAGAGCCCTGAGGGGCAGCCAGAGCCCACGGAGGCCTGAGATAAAAGTCTTAAGTGAGCAGGCTGAACTTTTTCAAGGTTCTGTTCTAGACCTGTGCTCTCCTCCCCACCACCCACAGATAATTCTATGACAGAGAGAACCTCGATATTTTATTGGTCATTAAGCAAAGCTATTTTGATTTTTCAGTGAATTTATGTTGCATATAAAATGCTACATCCAAACAACCACCATTGCCTATGCACAAGTAGGCAGTGGGACACTCAGTGTTGGATGGTGCAGGAGGATGTCATGAGTTCTGATTGGCTGTGTTGGGTTCCCAGGCCGCCGGCACATCTACAAGGGAAGCAGGGTGCAGTAACTTCTTTGCAGTAAGGTAATGTCTTCTATTTTAAAACCAGAGGCCAGCTCACCTTACCAGTCTGCAACCACAAAATGAGATCTCATTTATGTTTATGCTCAATATGCATTGGTTATGTTGGAATCCTCAAAGAGGGCCTAACCAGTGCTCATAAACCATTAACTTAGCTGTAGGTACCATGAGAAAGTCACCTCCTACACACAATCTTCTCTTATTCCTGCTGCTTCTAGAGCCAATACTGAATCTACATGGATGTCGTTGGTGGGCCAGGGTATTGCCTATGCAGGTTCC
Organism: Anoura caudifer; assembly: GCA_004027475.1. Taxonomy (NCBI): domain Eukaryota; kingdom Metazoa; phylum Chordata; class Mammalia; order Chiroptera; family Phyllostomidae; genus Anoura; species Anoura caudifer. Next base: position 482,337 of record PVKU01000007.1, read on the forward strand.
CAAAGCCACCAGTTTTCAGGGAGCCTGAACAGTGCTGAGTTCTAAACAAAGAAGAGTAGAAAAGCTCCATTTCCTAGCTTCCAACATCAGTCAGGCTCAGAAACTGCTCTACTTGTATTTCAGGATCTCACAATCCCTCATGAACAATCTGCCCAGCTCCCAGCCCTCACCCAGAAACAAGTCTATTAAAAACAGTCCCATCAGTTCTGGCCTTCACCCCTCTAAACCCAGGGGCTTAACCCCAGTCCCAGGGCCTGGAAGGTCTGCATACCAACCTTCACTCCCTCTCCTGCTTCCTGCGGGCCCCTGCCCTTATCTTCCTATGGTGACTGCCCAAATTCACTAGTATATCAATGAATGCCAACAGTCATGGACAGTGGTGGTGATAAAGGGTGTTAGTTATATCAGTAGGGTATGGAACAAAGTGATCTTAAGTAAATATTTGACAATCTTTAATTCAGGGTGCTGTGTAAGCAAAATATTTCAGAACCACATGTCTACACACACATACAGAAGCAAACAAACTAGCTGAGAAAATGCGCACATGTGCTAACACAGAGGAAACCACACTGTGAGAATAGAATGGGAGCGTGTAGGCATGGCAGCAAGCATCCCGCATGCTCATTTTAATTTGGGAGTGTGTCCTGTGTGTGGTGCCGAGGCCTGCACTGTAATTAAGCCTTGACACATGCACATTAGGGTGGTCCCCTAGTTACTCTTGTGCCTTAGGTAGGCAGTACGGTGCTGGGATCACAGCCGAGGCTCAACATGAGTTTGAACAGAAATACTGCTCATGCCAAACAAATTACATCTACAGGAATCTGTAGCCTGGACCACCGCAGGATCTGAGTCTGACTGTGATGTGGAAGGGGGGCAAGCCAGCAAGCAACTCTTCCGGGTGACCAACCTGAGGAGGCTCCCAGAGTGTCCAAGTCATCATTCTTCAGTGCTGCAACGACAGCACTTGTCACTAGGCCAGCTGGCTTAACTGCAGGCCCTGCCTGTAATGCCCTTCCCAGAGTAGACTGTTGCCTAATAACAGGGCGTGAGCTTTAATGTCATGTAGACCTGGGTCAGATCTTTGGTCTGCCTCTTCACTGGCTATGGGGCTTCTGGAAATTTACTTCCTCCCTCAGAGCTCCAGTTTTCTCTGTAGAAGGGAGACACTAATACCTGCCGCAGAGTCCTGCTGGAGAGGAGAGAAGACAAAGTCCATACAGCAGCCAGCACATTGCCTGGCATGCACCGTTTCTTTTTTTGCCTTATCACCAATGGTCTTGTCTGAGAGTTCTGAGCACCCAGACCAGGCTGCTGAGAGATTCCAAGAACCTTTGGGAGCTGGGTCATTTTCACAGTCCCTTTCTAAGTTCCCAGGCTGCATTAAGTGTCATTTCATCTTGCTTCTCAGAAACTTAAGAATGGCTTCTAATCAGCCCACCATTTGGGGCAGAATTAGACCAAGACCTCTGGTTCAGACCTGCACTTCCATGAAAGTGCCAGTCAGTGACCGGGACTCCAAGTGCTGTAGATAAAGGTCCAGGGACTTTGCCTCTGTGGAGTGGCAATCTTCACTGGGCTATTCACAAGGCATCTGGGAAACAGTTTCCATGTGTGGCATAGAGCAAGTAAAAGACTGCATCGATGGATGAAAAAAATAATTCAGTGGTCAGATACAGGAATTAGTTCTGAGTTCTAACCCCCATCTCTGTCTCTTGCTAAATGTTGCCATTGCACAGGTCACTTGCCATTTGCTGGACATTTAATTTTGTCGTCTCTAAAAATAGAATCAAGTACATACTCTTCAGGACTCCTGAGATCTAAATAAATGAAGGTATATAAAACACCCAGCATTGTGCTAGCACATTGAAATCGTTGAGACAATAGTAGCTATTATTATTTCTATTACATACCAGAGACACCTCCAGTCACATAAATGGCCATTGAGACTGCCATTGCAAATCCAACATTCATGGTGACGATTCCTCCAAAATGTCCTCGACTGAGGGTAGCTTGGGCAACACAGCCACATCCAAGGACCTGGAATGAGAGGAAACTCAACAAGTGGAAATGGCCACTGTCAAAGACTTTGACAAAATAACAAGAGGTACTTTTTATGCAAATTCATGCATTGGCTGCCACAGGCCTCACACAAATCAAATATAATGCTCCAGCTATGCGCAGATCATCAGGAGTCAGAGCTGAATCGACAGCATGTAACACATGATATGCACCGATCACAAAATGATGGTTCTGGGGCTGCATGTGGTAGACGAGTCTTGTTGGGACTGTGCAGTGTTAAAATTTTGCCTACATTTATCAATCAGGTAATTTCACACAATGATCCAAGTGTCTGGTTTTTATTTTAAATTAAACTTTCTATTTTTAGATAATTATAGATTCACATGTGGTTGTAAGAAATAAAGCAAAAATATCCCATATACTTTTTATCCATGGATTCTTTTTAATCAATCAGATCTAGCAACCTACAGGAAAAGAATTTCCTGGAGCAAAATAGCAGCTGACTGCTCCCTTTAAACACAGCTTGTGCTCCCCCAATTGGCTCACTTCACTTTGCTCATTTAGGTCTCCTTCATGGCCTCCTGCTTGAGAGGCTGCCAGTATAAGTCAGATCAGCCTCACAATCATGTACATCCAGCATGGGTGTGGAAAGGCCATTTATACCATGTAGAAGGCTATTACAAAGAGTCTGATGTGCTTGAAAACAAAGGAAAACTGTGGGGCGATCGAATTGGCAATCGAACCTTTCTAATCCCCATATCTTTTATTGCTGATGGAGCTGTAGTTTCCTAGAGAACAGAGGCTGCCAAATTCACTGTTTCTTGTATTTGCTATGGCACCAAGCACAATGCTATAAGCACTTGGGAAACAGCTGTACAATAAAGCTGAAGTATGATAGTCTTCACCAGTCTTCAGGTGGTAGGGGATACTTGGAGAATGGAATAAGTGTTTGGAAAGGTTTGGAATAAATATATTATGGTACATCCACTCAGCAGAATACTATACAGTATTCTGTACAGTATAATAAAGTAAAATGAAGAAGATCTGTGTGTACCAAGGTATATTATTAAATTTAAAAACAAGATGTAGAACAGTATTAAAATACACTGCCAATTGTATTAAGAATACATTATATAGCCCTGGTTGGTGTGGCTCAGTAGATTGAGTGCCAGCCTGTGAACCAAAGGATCGCCGGTTTGATTCCCAGTCAGGGCACATGTCTGGGTTGCAGGCCAGGTCCACAGTAGGGGGTGCTTGAGAGGCAACCACACATTGATGTTTCTCTCCCTTTCTGCCTCCCTTCCCCTCTCTAAAAATAAATAAATAAAATCTTTTTAAAAAACAGAATATTATATATGTATACAAACATTGGGAAATGTGATTGGACCCTGTGGGAGGAAAGTAAATAGCTGAGACATGGGTCAGACAAAAACTTTTCATTTTATATCCTTTTTCTTTTTACCATGTGTCTTAGTCCATTTGTGCTGCTCTAATACGATTCCACAGACTGGGCAGCTTATAAACAACAGAAATCCATTCCTCACAGTTTAGGAGGCTGGGAGTCCAAGCTCAGGGGCCAGTATGACCAGGTGAAGTCCTCCTCTGGGTTGCAGACTTCTCGCTGTGTTGTCACATGGTGGACGGGGCAAGCTCGCTGCCTGGGATGTCTTTGTGGGAGGCACCAATCTTATTCGCGAGAGCTCTGCCTTCATGACCTAATTATTTACCAAAGGCCTCACCTCCTAATACTGTTACCTGGGGCATTATGTTTTCAGCAAATGAAGTTGGGATGGGGAGGGGAAACACAAGCATTTAGGCCATAGCACCATGTAGTTTCTAACGTTAAAAAAATGTCCACGTGTTCATTGAATAACCAATTAAAATCATTTGATCATGGTCTATTAAATAAATATTTGATTAGAAACTATATATACACACACACAATGAAATATTATTCAACCATAAAAATAATGAAATCTTGCCATTGCAACAATATTGATGAAACTTGAGCACATTATGGTAAGTAAGATAAGTCAGACAAAGACAAATACTGTATGATCTCACTTATGTGTGAAATCTAAAGACAAAAAGCCAAGCTCATAAATACAGAGAACACATTGGTGGTTGCCAGAGGCAGAAGGTAAGGGCTGGGGGATGGGTGAAAATGATCAAAAGCTACACTTTTCCAGTTATAAAATAAGGCCTGGGGGTGCAGTGGACAGCATGGCAATTCAAGCCAGCACTCTATTGCATATCTGAACACCGCTAAGAGAGTAGATCTTAAAAGTTTTCATCACAAAGAAAAAAAGATCTATAACTATATAGGGTGTGGCTATTAACTGGACTTATTGTGGCAATTATTTTGCAGTATATACAAATATCAAATCACTATATTCTACAACTGCAACTAATACAATGTATGTCAGTTATAACAAAAAAAATAAAAGAAACATCTGCTGAGGGAGGGTTATTGAGAAGGATGGAACAATGATATACAAGTTTAGTAGGAAAACAACAGGACGACAAATGACCCTCAGCCATTCTCACACTGTGGTTTAAAGAGCAAGTACAGTCCTGGAGGAATGAGTTCTGGTCTGTAGGATCACTGGATCATTGTTCTTCTATGTCAAATTGGCCAAACCTTTTCTAGAATACAGAGTCCTGTTTGGGGTTCCGAATGAAAGAAGAGCAACTGACTTGAGGGAGGACTCAGCATTGAGTAATGAATATTATTTAAGGGAAGATAAGGAAAACTTTCAGAAACAAATATATTTAAGGAAAAAGAGATTCAGAATGTGAAGGCTTCTTATCAGGAAGATAATAACCAGCTATTTTGTCTCTCCACAGAAAAATGAGAAAGGAAGTTCGAAGCTGAAATATGAGAGGTTGTGCATAAACAGTTTTCTGATAGTAATCAATGAATTCTAAAGAGCTTTCCCAGGGATCATTGGTGAGATCCTTCAGAAAAAATGTAATTTAAAAACAAAGCCTGTTCAATACATTTGGAACGATTTTGGTTTACTCCTTCCTGAAGGCAGAGAAATTATCTAGATGATCTTTTAACACTCCCTCCAGTCCCCAGTTCTAAGGTATATTGACTTGTGCTAGTTCTAATAGCTACACAGTAAGAGAGAAGTGGAAAGACTTGGTATCTTGAAGTACTTAGGCTACATGTCACAGGCCCATGGTTGCCTTTGAATTTTATCCCAGACTTGGCTGCAGACCATACTTTGAATGCCAAATAGAAGTTGCAGCAGAAAATGTTCCCTTAAAAAAAATCCCTAGATTCCAGGTATAACAGGAGGGAGAGAAAAACATTAACAGGAAAGGAAGAAAGCTATTTGAAAGGAAGAAAATCATTTGAAAGGAAGAATTCCTACAAAAGACTGATTGATGGGCAAAGTACCCCATCATTCCCAATCACCACTGCCAGACATTCTAGAATCATTTGTTATTCTTTCCCCTTCTCTCCCTTGGTCACCCATAGGCAATCATTCCCAAATCTTCCAAACCTTCTGCAGTCTATGACCAGTGTCCCCACTTCTAGTATCTCCCCACACAGTGACAGATGAACCATGACTCATATACTTTCTCCCCACTTTGCTCAGAAAGTGTCAGCACAAACCCCTCAGTCCTGTGCTCAGGGGTTCTCCAGTGCCTCCACTCATGATCCCCAGCCGTATTCTTCAACATAAACCTGTATCACCCAGGCTGGCATCCTAGTCACTTTAAGTGCTTTGAGCTCACATTGCGAGTGATGTTCTAACCTCATGAGTATCCACACTATAGTTTTGTCTGTAAGTCAGCCCCCAGTCTTTGTCATAGACCGGAGGTGCTGGACCGCCTATAATGCCACCAGCCCTACAGACAACACTGGCACCAAAGAATAACAGTGAATCAACACAGGTGACTCAGCTTTTATTAATGCAGGTTCAATCCAAATCTATAATAACCCAATAATAATAATTATCACTCAGAAACATTCAGTAATAACATCACACAAGAGAACTGGGCGGTAATGAACCCAAGTTCTAAGAGTCCAGGTTAGGGAGGCAGCCAGTCAGTGTCTTGCAAAGCAGACTCTACCACCGCTTCAGAGTTGGCTAGAGCAGGGTCAGTCGGAGCAGTGGGGCTCCTTTTAGCTGTCCCAGCTGTCTGTTCAAAGGTCTTGGCTTTCATCCTTGTTATGATGAAATGTTGCATCAGCCTTTGATTAACACATGTAGTTTTGTGCCACCTCGATAAGGGCATGTTGGTTATGTTGCTTTACTGTGCACGCTCTGAGAGAGTGATCTCTCCCTTCAGACAGGCCTGTGTTGTCAACCACATTGTACTGCGCATGTTTGAAGGGTTGCGTCATCCCACTGAGCTGTTGTTCTACTGAGCATGCTCTAAACATGGCTTCTTAGTTGACAGGACTGATATCATCTTAGTTCAGCCCTGCTCTCCACAGCTCACGATACCCATCTCCACCTCTGCACACCTGCTCATGCTATACCTTCCATCAGAATCTTTTTGTCCTACACCTTCCTCAACCAAACCTGTTCTATTCCTTTCACTGAGCTAAAATCCTACATTTTTGTGGGAATTCCTCTGACAACTTAAGGCCTCACGGGCTTTTCTGCTTCTTCTACCATATTTTTACAATGTCATTTTATTGTACGCATATTCCACTTTGCCCTGTGGCACCCCACCAAGACTATAATGCCCATCAGGGCAACTTGGGCTTCCTAATGTTCCAGCTCAAACAATATTTCATGAAAGATATCAAAATATCTAAACACAAGCAGGGAAAAACCCCTGTGTATATGCCTTTTCAAAAGAAAAAGTAGTTTGGGGGTAGAATGTGAAAAGTGGGAGGTGTAATTTCTAAGAAATATCAGTCAGGACTCTGGGAAGTTCCCAACTTTGCCATGACCTCTATGACAAGCTAATTACTGGACACAATGTAAATCCTAATGTAATGAAGTGATTATCATGACTCAAAATGCTGAGGAAGGAAGAGAAAATAATAAGCCCTCAGATTTTTTTATTTGACTTTTTGCAAATACCTTGCACATCTACTACAGTACTTCCTTTAAGGTATAGACCAAGGTGTTTCTAGCACAGTACACAGCAAATAACAGACTCAATAAGTATTTTTTTTTTCAGTGAGTGTGTAAAAACTGAGCCCTTTCAGAAAAGAAGTAGTCAATGAAGTTTGGAAATTTCTCGGAAAAATGTTTGCAAATGCATGCAACTTGGGGTCACGCATCTCCAGCTTCCTTGTAATTACCATGAGGGGTCTGAGATTCTTTGTGCACATCAAACACTGTCCAAAAAAAAGGGAAAAACTTTGTGTCCACCTTTTGTGGTTCAGTGTTTTCAGAATTAAGAATGGTTCCTACTCCACAGAGTTCTTAAAATGTTTGATGTTGAAGGGAGCCCTTGGGAAACATTGTTGTGGACTTTAATAAAGGCTGTATGAAATGTTTGCTCTCTTTACCCATCTGTTTAAGGTATGTGACTAAAAGAATACAAACTCCAATTACCATCCATTTGGCGTGTAATTTGTGCCAGGCTCCATGCTGAGTGCCTTACTTGTATTACTTCATCATCATCCCATTATTTACTTTTAATCACCCTGGGAGAGAAGTATTGTTATCTTTATTTTGTGGATGAGGAAATTAAGGCTGAGAAAAGCTAAGCAATTTGCACAATGTTACATAATACAAATAAAGGAAACAACCAGAATTTGATCCTGTGTCTGTCATAGAGGCCCATGCTCTCACTTGACACGTGGGATGAAGCAAACAATGCCCCCGAGAATTCATGGAAGGAGTTAGGGAGAACACTGGGCTTCCACAGGATGCGGAACCGGTTTGCTATCTGCATATTGAACGTGAAGGGCTGTCCAGGAATGTTGAAGGACTTGGAGATTCCACGTAGCAGCCATATGTTAGCAATCTACCCAGTACCAAAGGCCTCCCTGTAAACCAGATACAGTCTGAGAAGAAATGACTGAGGCCAAAGGCCACTTGGGAGCCACTTTGTAGGTCCCGGTCATTGTGCAGGACAAGTGGCTTTTCTGGTGACGTCCAAAGGTTGTTATTCTGGTTTTAAAAAAAATACCCAACAACTTGTGGTTTTTCCCCAAAGCTTCTCATGACCTAGAGAAAAGTTCCTTTTAGCTCCATTTCCCTTTTTTATTTCTCAGAGATCAATGAGACACATTTTTTTTTCTTTTTGCAAAACTTATTTATTGATTTCTAATCCCTTGTTCTCTAGCTCCCCTTGCATAGAAAACTTCTACTTGTTGATCAAGGCCTCACCAGGAGAAAACCAGACCTGAAGGCAGAGGTAAACCCTTCCTTGCTATGTCCTCTTTCACAGTGTCCCCCAACTTCATGGTCATCAGCAGAAGGCATACTCATCTCCCTAATGCTGACCATACCCACCTAGTAGGGATATGTGGGCTGAGATGATAGTGAGGTGGGCCTTTTCCACACTGATGAACCACACCCATGAGCCATACAGATTTTCTGTGGCTCTGGGTAGCATTTGGGGAACTTGTTAGCAATCTCAACACCAAGACCAAAGAGGTCAAGCAATTTCCCCACCCACGCCTGCCCCTTCAGTAACTTTCTGAACCAGAGCCGAAGAAATAACCCTGGTGACCCTTCTAAGATGCCCAATACCTCTAAAGTTTACTCAGCTAGTATTTATTTATAATTGCTCTTTTAGAAACTTTTCTAGGAAGTTAATGTTCTCTTTTAATTCAGTAGTGACAGTTTTGGGCACGTTTGCAGCAACAATATGTAGCTCGAGAACATGGCTCATGTATGACTGTTTCTTTATACATTGCTGCAGGTCTTCTTGGAAATAGGCAAAGAATATATTTTAAGTGAAAAATGTCCTTCAGGAGATTATGTGTCATTAAATGATGCAAATACTCATGAAACAAAATTCAGCATTAAAAAAGCATGCCTGGAGTTGCTGAGCCGATCCATGCCCTGTTAATCCTTGTCCTGGAGCTTCATCTGACATGCCAGCGAGCAAGCTGTCCCTGCTGCCGTGTTGTTCCTCAGATCCTCCTCCTTCTTGCTCATTTTGCCAGGAGTGAGAAAGGAGAAGACGGAGGAAGCTCCAAATCCCTGTGCTCCTGCCCATGGCCAGTGCCACTACCATCAGGGGCCTCACCATCTCCTCCCTCCTCTGCCTTTTCCTCAAGAAGCAGATGTGCATTTTGGTAGTTGGCTTGGAACCTGCTGGCAAGATGACCATCCCATATAAATTGAAGTTAGGAGAGATAGTCAGTACCATTCCTACCACTGATTTTAATGTGGAAACAGTAGAATATAAGAACATTTGTTTCACAGTATGGGATGTTCATGGTCAATGTAAAATAAGGCCTCTCCGGAGGCATTACTTCCAGAATATCCAGGACCTTATTTTTGTGGTAGATGGCAACGACCATGAAAGAATTGAGGAAGGAGCTGAAGAGCTGGTGGCGGGGGGGGAGCTTCAGGAAGATAAGTTGGGAGATGCAGCATTGTTCCTTCTTGAAAACAACCAGGATTTGCCAAATGCTATGGCCATCAGTGAAATGACAGATAAATAAGGTCTTCAGTCTCTTCCTAACAGAACATGGTATGTTCAAGCCCCTTGTGCTACACTAGGAACTGGTCTGTATGAAGGACTTGACTGCCTTCAAGTGCTCTTCCAAAAGTTAAATGAAACTGGATGTTTGAAAGAATTGGTCTAGGCTTGTTGCAACAAAATTAGTTTGCATCTTGGTTATTAAACAATATCTGGGGCTGGTTTGGGCAGAATATAACAGTGTTTAAACTTATTTTGTTGTCAATTATTACTTACCAAGTATAATGTTGCACTTTAGCAATATGCTTGCTTTTAAAGAAATTCTCCTTAACGTGGGGGAAAAAAGTGTCCTAAAATTGTACTTCCCTTAAGCCTAAATGCCAGGACTTAGCTATTGTAACACCTTTAAGTAACCCCGCTGTGAATGTTTTTTGAGCCCAGAACAAATCATGGTTTAAAGTTATCCCATTGCTATTTTACTAATGCCCCATTCCAAGGGCAGTCTGCTGCTTTAAAAAAATATATAGCATTATATTCATATTCATTTTCCTCCCTTGCCAAAAAGATTTTCTAATATTGCTCACACCAGCCAGGAAAATGCTCCGAAACACCACTGAGCCCTCTTGCAGCATGGAACTTATTTTTCCCCCATTATTGACTCCTGGCTTCCAGTAGCCAAGCTTACCTTGGTGTGGTTTGGATTCAATAACTATAATAATTAGTTCTGTGCTGGTAGCAGAGTTCATGTTGGGATGATTTTTAATACCCAGCAGATTGTGTCTCTTTTTATATTGTATCTTTTTTATGTTGCATGTTGCTTTGGTTATCAGCCTCATACTTTGCCCAGTATATGGTTGTTCTGTTGATGTTTTACTGGTGAACATATCTTTATATAGATTTTTTTTTGGAAAACTCATCCAATTCAAATGAATAAATTTTCATCATAACCCATTTGGAGTTATTCCTGATAGTAAGTTATGTAAAATTTAAAAAAGCATGTCTGTGGCAATACTTGTATTTTAAATAAACTGATTTGTTTTATGTGTGTGTCAGATCTACACACACACATCTGTTAGAAATACTCCTGCTTAGTCCCCATGATAACCTGAGAGGGAGGAAAACTGATGTTTCCATCTAACGAATCCTGGGAACAGAGAAATTAATTTACTTGAAATCGTATAACTAGGGAAGAGATCTTTCTGAATGCAAATTTAATATTTGTGTCCAAAGTTTTGGGTTCCTTCACTCACACTAAACTGCCCTCACCTCTACCTGAACCACATAAATAGTTTGTCCAGATTTGTGCTTTAGAAGTCTGTCTTTCAAATAATCAAATTGTAGGAAACTAAGATCCCCACCCACATCTACAAGTACCTCTAGTTGGGAGTTGGCGCTCCCTCAGCCATTTTGTCCTTTCTCTCCTCCACCTGCATGTATATTTGAAAATTCTAAGGGCCATACATGATGTCCAGTGCTTGCAAGGACACAAGAAACCAAAAATGAGCCCTCTGAGAACTTACAGACCAACAGAAGAGGTAGGACAGCTGAGAGCTGGTGAGAGTCAGAAGAAAAGTACAGACGAAGTGTGGTGCTGGCTGTCATTTAATGCTGTGAGCTGTGGTCAGTGAACGGCTCAAGCATTCAGGCCTTGGGAGACTGTGTGTGGAGATCCCGTTTCACAATTCAGCTCTACTAAGGGTGCCGATGATGATTATTTTGAGATTTAAGGCTCCCTGAATTCTTGAATAATTTGATTAATACTTCAAATTATTGAATCACCTGACATAATACTGTTGAATCTGAGCTATATAATGTATGCACATGAGCCCACAACAAACTGGCTTAATGAGGAACTTGAGTAAGATTATATGAGATTAAGACCTGTCTTCTGATATTGCCTGAAATGAAAACAGTTCTCATACTATAGCCTTGACGAATTTGGTCAGGCGGCAGAATGGGGAAAAAAGGTCCGCTATCTTGTATGTAGGAATTAGATTTGAAACAGTCAGGCCTGCTATAAACAAATGCTATTGAACAGAAGGCTTAGACCCTTACAATCTCTCCAGTTGTCCATTTTTTGCTGAAAATATTTTGTCTTTGTAGAATGTGGTTAAGGATACGTTAGAGCAGAGGCACCAGCTTGTGGTCCAAGGCTGAAAATGGCCTGTGAGTAGGTCTGACTCCTGGGTGTGCTTTATTTGGCCCCCATGGCGATTTTTTTAATGTTAGTAATTGTTGACAGTATTTAAAAATAAAAAAATTACACATAGACCTCGATGTCTGGACATTCTTGAAAAAGTGGAAAATCTGACGAAGACCTATACCACTCCTGCTCAGCCACAGTGGAGAGGGTCTGGGCGACAGGTGCCCTGATGACAGGGCACATCCTGTCTCCCCTCTTCCTAGCCCCACCATGTCCACTTCACTCATATATGGGACCTGCCTGGTCACAAGAAGGTTTGGGGCTATTTACTGCATTCTTTTTTTTTTTGTTTTTTAGATTTTATTTATTCACTTTTTAGAGAGTGAGGAAGGGAGAGAGAAAAAGAGAGAAAGAAACATCAACATCTGAGAGATACATCAATTGGTTGCCTCTCACACTCTCTGAACTGGGGACCTGTCCCAGAGCCCAGGCATGTGTCCTGACTGGGAATCAAACTGGCGACATTTTGGTTTGTAGGTCGGCATTCAACCCACTGAGCCACACCAGCCAGGGCCTATTTACCGCATTCTTAAATCCTAGAGAAAGAAAGCTATTTCACTTTTGGTGCCGGTGTCTTCCTGGCCCCTGATGTTATAGTGATAACATACCTGGGTGGAGATGCAGCACACCTGGTTCCTGGAGGAAGGGTCTGGACTACCTTCAAATGAAGGGCCCACTATAGGTAAAACTTTAAGCTGGTGATGCTAGGGAGACCAAAAACCAGTTCCCATTCTTGAGAAAGGAGTCACTTTGTAAGAGGTTCCCCTCCCCCATGAACATTTTGCTTTTTGCAACTGGAGAGAAAGGAGGACAAATGCCAATCTGCCAGTCCAGCACTCTCTGCAAACCTCAGCTTTCCTGCCTGTGCTGTAGGCATGTGTTACCGCAAGTCCCACATCCTACTACTCCTGTCTATATATGCTATTTTGTTCATGTTATTATACACATTGAAACATGCAATGATCATAGTGACAACAGCAATACCAACTAATGTTTATTGAGTGACTTTTATGAGCTAAGCACTTTCCATACAACAACCCTATGAATCAGGCCCTCTCATTTGTCTCCATCTTACAAATAAGGAAACAAAGCTTGGAAAGGTTGACAGGTCAAGGGACTTTCTCATGTTCACACAGGTAGTAAGTGATAAGGTCCAGGTGTGACTGCACATAATTTTCACCCTGGATGGGGGAATGGGCACATATTCATGTATGGTTTGAGCCAGGTACTCTCATGTACATTACTTCCTTCACTCCTTCCAATACTTAGTCTGCATTTAAAAAGCAGAAGACTGGACGACTTGACAAATTTCATATTGCTAGTAAGTGGTCTTATCCGATTCTGGAGACAGGTTCTCTGATTCCCAGCCCTGTGTTTCTCCTGGGACAACTACTGCTGTCTTGGTGGGTCTACTTGTTCCCTTTTTTCAGGACAGAATGCATATGTATGCACAACTTTCCAGTCAGTTAGTTCCCCCCCCCCCAAAAAAAAAAAACCAAAACCCAAAAAACTTTCTCAATCATAACAAAAATAGTCACAAAGGACAAGGACTGAAACCTGGACATGCTGGTTAAAGATAAAGTATTTGGTGGCATGCAGCCTGAGAGAATATCAGGATGATATCAATCAACCCTTAAGAACCAGCTGTACTTGAAAAGAGATATTAGGGCAGGCTCATCAAAAGGGAGGAATCTCAAATCTGAGATTTGAGCAGCAGGTGAATGGGCAAATGGCCAACCTCAGAGCTCTCTGAGCAGAAAAAGTACCAAGAACAAACTTGGGCCTCTGAAATGAAAGGTGATTAAACTCCATTATTTCTACTAGGCTGAAAAAAACAATGCTCTTCTTTTCTGACTTACACCACATCCCTTAGCTCATCCCAAATAATGCTCGCTTTGACAAGAACTTGATTATGATCCCAAGGCCAGAATAAAAGCCTAATAAAGTACTTCCTTATTAAGGTGTACATATTCATGTTTGGATAATCACGGGTCTGAGTGTGCTGTGTGCACATAAATGTTAGTCAGGTCAGTTCTCCGTTCATTCAGAGTGGCCCAATGATATCAGTTGTACCATGGTTCACTCTCAATCTGGAAGATTCCTGACGAGGGAGGAGTTCTGGGAGCTGATTTGTTTTAGAGTCATCCTGGGCCCTTCAGTTCCCAAAGTGTATTTCACAGATCATCAGTTCCATGAGATGCTCCTCAGCAAAAGGGATTTGCGGTCAAGTAAATCTGGGGACATCTATATATTCCATTCCTCTGTCAGAGATTTCCAGTGAACACTTAAAGCCTCTGATAATTTCTTCAGTTGAGAAATCTGCTGAACTTGGTTTAACCAGTGTTTCCCAAGCATATTTGGGAAATACAGCATATTTTCTTACATTTAATTTCTTATCTGCATTCATGGAAGCAGAGTTTTTCAGAACCTATTTTGAGCAACTCTCTAAAATACTTGGAAGGGACAAACCCTGCTGAGTAAGCTCTTCGTGGGGAATAGGGGAGTGAAGAAAGTGTATACGAACATGTAAAACCTTTTCAGTTACAAAGGGTATACAATAAAATACAAGAAATTTATCTCTTTGTCACCCCAGATGTTATATTTTATTCTCCACAGGGAGCTAATATCAATATTTTCTGCCATATTCTGTCAAAAATGTGTGTGTGTGTTAGCAAATAAGGATATTTTATAAATACCATTCTCTGCCTACTTTTTCCATTTGATAGCTTAGAGAGCCACACCATGTCATGATATAAAGATTGGCTTCACTATCTTTAAAAGCTATGAACCCCTACAATCATATATTTGCAAAGTGCTCCCTTCGATATTTCCAGCACTCACCTGGCACCATACATAGTTATCACTGACTATATTCCCTATGCTGTACTTTATATCCCCATGACTATTTTGTAACTACCAATTTGTACTCCTTAACCCTTCACCCTTTTCACCCATTCCCAAGTCTCTTTCTCTCAGGCAACTGTCCAATTGTTCTTGTATCAGTGAGTCTGTTTTTATTTTGTTTGTTCCTTTATGTTTTTCTTAAGATTCCACATTAGTGAAATCATATGATATTTGTCTTTCTGACTGACTTATTTCACTGAGCATAATACCATCTAAGTTAACCTGTGCTGTTGCAAATAGTAAGATTCCATTCTTTTTTGTGGCTGAGTAATATCCCATCGAATATATGTACCACAGATCATTATTTTACCCACTCGTCTATTATAATGCTGCGATGAACATAGGGGTGCAGGCAGATATTCTTTTGAATTAGTATTTGGGTTTCTTAAAATATATACCCAGAAGTGGAATCACTACCCCAACTTCTTTAATCACTCACCTAGTGACTAGAGGCATGGGATTTCGAGGAGAGCTTCTCCTAAGGAAGTCTAAACTTTCACAGAGCCTAGAGCATGTGGGCTGATTCTAGTCTGAGAGGAACTAAGCCCTCAGTTCCTCTTGGTATTTACTGACCATCCCAGGTCTGTGACTTAGCACGACCAGTCAGTCTGTCAAGATGGAGAAAGGGAGGGGAGGGGACACATTTTGCCTGCACATTTTCTCTTAAAACATTTGCTTTGCTTTTAGGTAGCAACCCGAGCTCAGGCATGAATAAAGTGCCCACTAGGTGATAGGAGTACCCTTCTCTGCTGGGCTGCTTTAACATTTTGATCAGTTCTATTGATTATTTACTTTCATGAGGCTTGTCTTCCTCACATGTCCTTCACTTTATGCAGTGTCTTCATTATAAGGCTGTGAGTAAAAATGAGCCATCTTCTACTGTCATCACTGTGTTCTCCTTTCTTGTCATGTAATGAGAACATGTTGCAATGGACTTTAAACACCAATAAAACTTGCTTCTGGGAAGCAGAAAAGTATTGCTTCCCTCTTGAAAGTCAAAGAAACTAGCAAGTTTTCTGGGTCAAAATTAAAACCTGGGGATCAAAAGCAGAGTTCTGTTTGGCAGATTCAAGTTGGCTTTAGGAGTTTGTCATTTAGGAGTTTGTCTGTTCTGGGTCATTGACTTAGGTCAATGACCCAGAACAGACCTTCATCTCTAGTCCTTTGGAACTCTGAACTTTCCCAGGTTGGTCTGGCCCTCTATGTTCAAGCATATATGCAAATGTAATAGGAGTTCTAAAAGGAGAAAATAGAGAGAATGGGGGAGAGGCAATGTGATAAATCTGAGACTTATCCAGAACTGGTGAAAATTATAAGTTAAACTGAAGATGAACCATGAATCCTAAGACTACAAATAAAATAAGTTAACCCCTAGTCATATTATACTGAAATTTCAGAATAAAAAACAGAGAACCTCTTCACTATAACCAGAGCAATGCAAACATTTGAGGACAAAATTAAATCAACACAGACTTGTCACCAGCAATAATAGACATTGGGATGACACCTTCAAAATATTAAGCAAAATCAATCATCAACCTAAAATTTATCATTGAAACTTTAGAGTGAAATAAAGGCATATTCAGGCAAACAGGGACTAAGAAAGTTTATCTCTTGCACACCCTTCTTAAAAAATTCCCTAGAGAAAGTTTTTTACAGCACAAAGAAGAAGATTGCACCTAAAAGAAAGTAATACATGAATGCAGTGATGATTAGAAAATAAATTGGTATATGATAGTAAATTTATTTAAATATTCACTATTAAACACCAGTAACAGTAATACCAAAAATATAATTTAAATATCAGACAATAATGACATGAGTAGTTGATTACAATTAGTGTTTAAAATTTTTTAATGTTGTTTAGAAGGAGATATTTACTTTACACTTTGTTAGCTCAAGAATACATCTTTTGAAAAAGTATATAGGCTTCTGGCGAAGATGGAGGCATAGGTAGACACACTGTGCCTCCTTGCACAATGAAAGGACAGCAACAATTTTAAAATAAAAAATAACCAGAACTGACAGAAAACTGAACTATGTGGACATCCAACAACCAAGGAGTTAAAGAAGACACATCCATCCAGATTGATAGGAGGGGCAGAGTTGGGCAGCTGGGGCAGAGAGGCCTCTCAGCAAGGTGGCTGTTGGTGGAGCAGGTGGTTCCACATTCACCTGTACATAAACCGGGAGGAACAACTGGGGAGCAGGACAGACTGCACAACCCAGGGCTCCAACGTGGGGAAACAAAGCCTCAAACCATTGATTGAAAACACCTGTGGGGGCTGAGGCAGTGGGAGAAACTCCCAGCCTCACAGGAGAGTTTGTTGGAGAGACCCACAGGGTCCCAGAACATACACAAGCCCATCCACACAGAAAACAGCACCAGAAGGGCCCACTTTGCTTGTGGGTAGCAGGGGAAGTGACTGAAATCCAGCAGAAAGCAGAGCAAGCACCCTTGCTCTCTCTCGGACCACTTCACCCCATACAGTATCACAACCCAGCAATATGGGTTATGCCGCCCTGGTGAACACCTAAGGCTCTGCCTGTTACTACGTAACAGGTGCTCTGAGGGGGGAAAAAAAGCCCTGAATGAAAGAACAGATCAAATAGAAAACACCAGAAAAAATACAACTAAGTAATGAAGAGATAGCTAACCTATCAGATGCACAGTTCAAAACACTGGTGATCAGGATGCTCATGGAATTGGTTAAATTTGGTCACAAATTAGATGAAAAAATGAAGGCTATGCTAAGTGAAGTAAAGGAAAATATACAGGGAACCAATAGTGATGGGAAGGAAACTGGGACTCAAATCTTAACAGTGTGGACTAGAAGAAAGAAAGAAACATCCAACCAGAAAAGAATGAAGAAACAAGAATTCAAAAAAATGAGGAGAGGCTTAGGAACCTCCAGGACATCTTTAAATGTTCCAACATCTGAATCATAGGGGTACCAGAAGAAGAAGAGGAAGAGCAACAAGTTGAAAACTTATTTGAACAAATAATGAAGGAAAACGTTCCCAATCTGGCAAAGGAAATAGACTTCCAGGAAGTCCAGGAAGCTCAGAGAGTCCCAAAGAAGTTGGACCCAAGGAAACACACACCAAGGCACATCATAATTACATTGCCCAAGATTAAAAATAAGAAGAGAGATACTTCTGGCCAAGATGGAGGCGTAGGTGGACACACTGTGCCTCCTTTCACAACCAAAATTAAGGACAACAAAGATTTAGAAACAGGAAAACAACCAGACTGATAGAAAATTGAACTGTACGGAAGTCCAACAATCATTCATACAGACTGGTAAGAGGGGCGGAGTAGCAGCAGGAAAAAGTAGAGGTGCAGACAGGGAACAGAGGCAGCAGCAGCTGGTAGATTCCAGGTGCACAGGCAGCAGCTAGTAGACCCCAGGCATGGGGTGGCAACTGTACAGACCCAGTGAGGCTGCACAAGGCAGCTGGCTGACCAGGTGGTCCCACATTCGCACATAGATAATCCAGGTGAAGGGGAAGTGGTGGAAAGGACCGGAATCTGAGAGAGAACAGAGCAAGTGCCATTGTTCTCTCTGGGACCCCACCCCCACATACAGCATCACTACCCAACGACTGGGTTGCCCCACCCTGGGGAACACCTAAGCCTCCACCCCTCACCACCTAACAGCTGCGACTAGACCAAAACAAAAAACAAAAACAAAAATGGCTCAAAGTGGAGAACAAATCAAAGCTCCAGAGCCAATTCATCTAAGCAACCAAGAGACAGCCAACCTATCAGATGCACAGTTCAAAGCCCTGGTGATCAGGATGCTCACAGAATTGGTTGATTTTGGTTGCAAATGAGATGAAAAAATGAAGGCTACAATAAGTGAAATGAAGAAAAACACACAGGGAACCAATAGAGATGGGAGGAAAACTGGGACTCAAATCAATGGAGTGGACCAGAAGGAAGAAAGAAACAACCAAACAGAAAAGAATGAAGAAACAAGAACTCAAATAAATGAGGAGAGGCTCGGGAACCTCCAGGACATCTTTAAACATCCCAACATCCGAATTATAGGGGTACCAGAAGGGGAACAGGAAGAGCAACAAGTGGAAAGCTTATTTGTACAAATAATAAAAGAGAGCTTCCCCAATCTCGCAAAGGAAATAGACTGCCAGGAAGTCCAGGAAGCTCAGAGAGTCCCAAAGAAGGTGGACTCAAGGAGGAACACACCAAGGCATATCATCATTACATTAGCCAAGATTAAAATGAAGGAGAGAATTCTAGAAGCAGCAAGGGATAAGGGCACAGTCACCTACAAAGGAGTTCCCATCAGACTGTCAGCTGAGTTCTTAAAAGAGACCTTCCAGGCAAGAAGGGGCTGGAAAGAGGTATTCCAAGTCATGAAAGGCAAGGACCTACATCTGAGATTGCTCTATCCAGCAAAGCTGTCATTTAGAATGGAAGGAAAGATAAAGTACTTCTCAGATAAGGCCAAGTTAAAGGAGTTCATCATCACCAAGCCCTTATTATATGAAATGTTAAAGGGACTTATCTAAGAAAAAGAAGATAAAAAAATAGGACAGTAAAAAGACAGCAAACTCACAGGTATTAAGAACCACACCTAAAACAAAAACAAACTAAGCAAACAGCTAGACCAGGAGCAGAAACACAGAAATGGAGATCACATGGAGGGTTAGCAACAGGGGAGTGGGAGGAGGAGAAAAGGGGAAAGGTACAGAGAATAAGTAGCATAGACAATAGGTAGAAAATAGACAGGGGGAGGGTAAGAATAGTATAGGAAATGTAGAAGCCGAAGAACTTATATGTAGGACCCATGGACATGGACATGAACTAAAGGGGGGGAATGTGGGTGGGAGTGGATGTGCAGGGTGGAGCAGAGTGAAGGAGGGAAAATGAGACAACCGTAATAGCATACTCAATAAAATATATTAAAAATACTTTTAAAAAAATGTAAGGGTAAATACTTATAGAAAGAGCAAATGGGGGGACTGGGTGGAGAAATAAAGAAAGCTGATCCACTCAAAGAAAGGGTATAAAAAAACAGAAACTGCTGAGTAGAAAACAAAAAAAATCAACATTAAAAATTTAAAAGAGGATATCACAAGTAAAGATTATAGAAGTCACAAGCAAATACTAGGAAAAATCATTTTGAAATTACTGATCTCATTGTATTAATTCTGAAAGTACTAACAATTTGAAAACAAAAATGAAGTGCAGTTTCCTAGAAAAAATATAAATTGCCAAAATGGAATTAAGAATAGAAAATCTAAATTAGACATAACTATTAGGGAAATCTCTCACACACCTGTCTCTCTCTCCTCGCTCTCGCTCCTTGCTCTCGCTCCTCGCTCTCGCTCTCTCGTTTTCAATGCATATGCAAAATAATCTTCAAGGAACAGATAATCCTGATTTTATACAAAGTGTAAATATAAAGAGAGGGAAAGAACTCCAGTTTATAATCTTGGTAATAAAACTAGAGAAGGACAATATAATAGAATTTATAGTCCAAAGTCCTAATAAAACATTGCAAACTAAATGACGTGTGAATAGGTGGGAATTAATTTCAGGAATGTAAGGATGAGTCAATGCTAAAAATATTGATCAATGTAATTTTCTTTATCAACAGATAAAAGAGAAATTCCTATGCATATCTCAATAGATATGGAAAATTATTCTTAAAAAATTCAATGATCTTCATAATGAAAGTTTTGGTAAATGAAGAATAAACAGGAATTTCCTTACTCAAACCTAGAGTGTCTGGCAAAAATCTAAAGGAAATATCACACTTAACAGTAAAACATGAGAAGCAGATTCTTTAAAGTTGGAAATAAAACAAGAATGCCTCAATTACAGCTTCTTACCACATTGAGCCAGAAGTTTTAAATACAATAATAAGATAGAAAAAAAGTTAATATTTAAGGACTAGAAAAAAAGAAAATTAAAGTTCTCATCTCAGAAAAAAAAATATCATCTGTATCAACACAGTCTAATAGAACAGTTTGCAAACAAGGGACAAATTCTGTGTCTTTGCTGCCTGATGTGGCAGCAACGTTCATACATGGCTCTTGTTCACTTGAAATGGGACTGGTAAGACTAAGGAACTAATTCTTAAAATTTTATTGTTTAATTTAAGTAACCACAAATGATCAGTAGCTATCATATTTGACAGCTCTGATCTATATAGAATATTGAAGATAATCAATAAACTTACTTTAATTAATGAGAGTTACCAAGTTTGCTATGTACAAGATCAACGTATAAAAATCAATAGTTCTCAAATCCTATAATAACCAATCAGAAAATATAATTGTAAAAATATAGCATTCACAATAGTAATAATAACCAGTAGGTGCCTAGAAATATATCAAACAAAATGTATATGACTAATACCAAGTAAATTACAAAAAATTTAGAAAGAAATATAAAAAGCAGACCTATGAATGAAGGGCTATTTCATGTTCATGGGTGAGAAGATTCAATATTTGAAAGCTATCAGTTTTATCTAGAATAATATATAAACTCAATGCAATTCCAGTCAATATCGCTAGAGAGTATTTATGGAACTTGATGACTAATCCTAAAATTCATGTAGAAGAATAAAGGGCTAAAAGTAGCCAAGATGATACAGAAAAAAAAAATAAGGAAGAAAAATACCAGATAAAAATTATTTAGAAAGTGACTATAACAAAAGCACATGGCATTGGTGCAGGTTTGGACAGAAAGATCAATGGAACTAAACAAAATCCAGACATACAGCCACATCTATAAGTGAACTGGTATATAATAGAGACCATCACAATCTGTAGAGACAGGACAGACTAGTCAAAAATGGTACTGGAACAACTGGCTTTCCTTCCAGAAAAAGACATACCTACTCTACATCATACACAAAATAAATTCTAGTGCTTTAAAGACCTAAATACAGGAAGCAAAATATTGAACCATAAAAAGAAAATAAAAAATATAATTAATATATGGATTTTAAATAGATACCAATACCTATCCTATACCAATCCTATAACCAAAAGAAATTTTTTTTAAATATGTAGAGGATATAAACAGGCAATTTACAAAAAAGAAGCTAAAGTTCCAGTACACATGAAAAGATGACCAACTCTACTAGGAATTCATTAAAATTACTAGTGAAATTCCATTTCTTATGTCAAAAGGACAGAAATATAAAATTTGGGTACTATCATGGTCAGCGAGTAAGTGGAAAACTCACATGTTGCTGCTGGTAGTATAAATTGAAAACCACTTAGGAGAGCAATTTTACAAAACCCACCCAGTTGAAGAAGCCAGCCCTAGGGCCACCAAACCCACTTCTAAGTACATACTCAAGAGAAACTCTGGAACATGGGTACAAAGAGACACGTACAAGATCTTCATTGCAGCAATTTTGGTAATTGTGACAAATTGCAGACAACATAACAGCTCGTGAGGGGACTGGATATATAAACATTGCACAATGGCTAAAATGAATGATCTTATTTCTACATGTCCTCGAACAGCTGAATCTCAAAAAGTGTCTTACAGTGCGGGGGGATCTCAAATTGTAGAAGGTGTACAAGCTATGAAACCATGTATATAAATTTTCAAAACACTCAAAAGAGTAACATTGTTACAGGTGACAGTGGTAAAAGTTCAAAGGCATACAAGGAGAATAAGTGCCTTCAGCACAGTGAAGAGATCAGAGATTTGATCCCAATCCCAATTCCACCACAGATTTGCTTATGGTCAAGTTGCTAATCTTCTGAGCCTTGATTTTCTCTGCTGTAAAATGAGAACAATCCCTTTATGTCATGAGATTTTTCAAGGAATGAGTGTCTTGGTGTAAGAGTATGCTCAGTCAATGTTAATGAACCCCTTCACTGTCCTTCGTCATCATCACTGTTTGAAGGGAGAGAACCACGTCTCTTTAATGTCCTGCTTCAAGGCCTCTTCATACCCCACTGAAGGTACAGGGCAAGAATCCCCATGTTTGGCTCCTGCACACGTTCAGATTTTAGAAATTTGGACTTTCTTGCTGTGACAGAACACCCAAGTACAGAAGTGCATGTCCATGAAAGGCTGTGTACAGGATGTAAATCATAAGAAAATTATTAGAAATAGGTGGGATTGACTGTGGAGGGCCTTTCTGATGCCCTGCTGTGGTAGAAAGAGCATTTGACAGAATTTTGTGAGTATGTGGGTCCCTGATCCTTCATCTGAGAGACACCCGGGGCTGGACAAAGGGGACCACTTCGTTCCAAAGCCAGTTACTTCACCTCTTTGAGCCCTCATTTCTCTATCTGTTCATGGGTAATAAAGCCTTCCTCAACCTGCTTTTGTAAGGATTAAACAAACAAACGTATGCACTGAAGCTAACAAATGGAGGTACTTACTACACGGTCCCTACTTTTGCAGCCCAAGGCTTCTAATCCTCTTCTCTGGGATAAGGAAGTTGCATTGCTGACCTCCTCCTTGACATTAGCAAAGGTCAAAAGACCTACCTACCTTAGTGCCTAAAAAAAAACAAAAACAAATTTGAGCTAGTTCTTTGGCTTATAATGTAATTATAGTTGTTTTTAGTTGTTTACTAAGAATTTTTCATGGACTGTCTCTTTCCTTAATGCCACAGTGAGTCTGTAGTAGGCAGGTCGATAGGCACGAGCAGAGTAGGGACAGCAGGCCAGGTGCAGACGGTCGCCAGGTGGAGAGCCCCAGGTGCTAGCAATGGGCAAACTACAAGCCCTGTACAACCACCCCCTTAAGTATTAACCCTGGGTGCCCACAGGTATGTATGAGTTTGAGCGGCTTTCCCTAAGAGCAGGGTTTTGTTTTGTGTTTTGTTTTGTTTTGTTGGGGGGGAATGACTTCAGACTCCCAGGGTCTGGAGGGAACAGCTTCACAAACATGAAGGACGAATGAGTGATGACTGTCCTCTGTCATCTTTTTAAGGCTCCCTTTTCCTCTGCCTTATCAAAGTGCAAAGAGAGAAAGCAAGGCAAAATGCACATTTTCTAATAAAGCAGAGAATTACTTTGGAAATATTTGAGCAAAACCATATAGATTTATGGATCAAGAAATGATTGTGTTTGTGAAGCAACTTCTTGTCTACAAATCCCCAGGGCGTCAACAAAATTCAAGTTTATAGCCGCAATCACAGATTTCATTAGGGTTTGCTTTCAGCAGAAGATACAAGTTAAATTTTCAATATATCTTATTTTACCATGTATAATGTACACTTTTTTGCCCAAAATTTTTAGGGAAAAATAAGGGTGTGCATTATACATGGGTAGTACTAATTCTGTATCTATATAAATGTTTTTAATTCTTTTATTTATGCTTATGGGTTAAAAGTGTAACTCTAGAAAGCAATAACAATATCCATATGCAAAATAGTACCTTGAAATATGATCATTGGTTTTGTTTCTAAATACAAATAAGTGAAAAAAACTGAAATAAAAAATTAAAATGAAATATTTTTTTCTTTGAAAGTGTGTACCAGAACCATGGGTGCGCACTATACACAGGTGTGCATCATACATGGGAAAATACAGTACATTAGTAAGATATTATTTCTTTAGCTCCCACCTTGAATACTAGGGGAAGACACAGAGCTAGTTATACGACTAGTTATAAAGAAAAAAACCACAGGCCCAAAATGACATCATGATACTAAAACTAGATTTTTCTAATCCTCACCTGAGGATATTGAGAGAGAGAGAGAGAGAGAGAGAGAGAGAGAGAGAATGGGAGAAAGAGGGGGAAACATCACTTGGTTGCCCTGAGTACCTGCCCCAACTGAGGACTGAACCCTCAGCCTAGGTGTGTGCCCTGACCGGAAATTGAACCTGCAACCTTTTGGTGTATGGGACAACCTCCAACCAACTGAGCCATCTGGCCAGGGCCAAAACTAGATTTAATTCAGTTTCAATCTCTCCCAAAACCATAATTTTAATCAACCAGCCTGGAATTCTCTGGCCAAACACCAGTAAGGTAATTTGTCCTGTGGACTCTCTCCGATCTCCCCAACACGTAGGAAGAGGAAATCTGCAGGTTAAAAACCCTTCCCTTCACCTTGGCTGGTGTGGTTCAGTGGATTGTGTGCCAGCCTGCAGACCAAAAGTTTGCCGGTTCAATTCCCAGTCAGGGCACATGCCTGGGTTGAGGGCCAGGTCCTCAATGTGGGGCATGCGAGAGGCAACCATCGATGTTTCTCTTCTCTTTCTCCCTCTTTTCCCCTCTCTCTAAAAATAAATAAATAAAATATTTGGGGAAAAAAAACCTTTCCCTTCTTTTCTCCCAAAGAAGAGGTGTCCTGACTCCAAAATAATCATTTCTTTTATACAAAACCTGCCTAAAAATCCCCTGCATTACCCTAAAGGAAAGGGCCTTGCCTGAAATAATCCACTTGAATTTCTTAGTGCCACCTCATTCTGACTATAAAACCTTCCTTTTTGTACAATTCCTCGGACTGCCCTTTAGGTACTAGCTAGCATGCTGCCTGACTTATGAATCACTTAATAAAGCAAATTAGATCTTCACATTCATGCTTTTGAATTTTGTTTGTTTGTTTGTTTGTTTTGAACAGTAGAATAATGAGTGGCTGAAAGTACTCACTCAGCCCAGAGGGGATGGGATTATGAAACAGGTTCTTGTTAAGAAATAGAGTTTTAACTTTTTTTGGTTGCAAAATGAACATTTACTTCACTTCCTCCTCTGTGTTTTCTGCAGAACACTCAGAGCTGTGACTGAATTTCCTTCACTTTCTCTGAACCACAGTTTACTGTGGAGCTAAAGTCAGTTAGTGGTGACAACCACTCTCCTCAAGTAACTCACCCCAAGGGTTTCTGTCTCCTTCAGGGTGATTTTCCAGTAAGCAAAGATTGGAATCAAAAGAATCCTGGGATTTTATGTCTCTTTTCCTCCAAAACCTCCCCTACCTAATCATGTGAGGTCAGCCCAGGAGTGCAAGGAATTGCCCATAAGACTTTGAAAATACTTGAGTAAATGAAAAAAAAAGAAGCTGCCAGACACCAGAAAATACGACTCACTCTCATTTTACACTAATTCAATGTTTTGAGTTTATATTCATTTCTCAACTTTTCCTTATTTTCCTAAATTGCTATATATTCACCCAAAGCAAATAACTTTTTAAAAATTAAGGTATGACTGACATATAACATTATGTTAGTTTCAGGTGTACAAAATCATAATTTGATATTTGTGTATATTGTAACATGATCACAATAAATTAACATCCATGACTACACATAGTTAAATTTTTTTCTTATGATGAGAAGCTTAAGATCTTCTTTCTTAGCAACCTTCACTTATACAATTTAGTATTATTAGCTGTAGTCACCATGCTGCACGTCATCAAAGAGCTTTTAAAATACAAAGTTCTTGGGCAATTCTCTCTAACCTTAAGAAAAATGAAATTATTTATACTTGGAGTAGGGAATTCTTGAGCAGATTTTTTTTTAAAGCAAGTTAAAATCAGTAGTAGCTACACATGAGAATAATCAATGATTTAATTTTCTGTTCACAAATGGTCTGGCTCCTGCTGAAAATTCAGGCTCCAGAGAACACAGGAACACGCAACAGGATTAAAAACCTAGAGCTCGTGCCGCTTCAGTACATTTTCTAGTCTTTTGTTATTAGCTTAAAAGAGATCTCTAGATAAAATCCTCAAGAGATTTAGAATCAGTCCTTCCTTTATATACATAGGAGGTTCTTGTAATTGTCTAATTAAAGATCTCTAGAAAGTAGCTTTAGTTAGAGAGAAACAGCGATGCAAAGCCCAAACTGGACGATGGTATATCACACTATTTCTGCCTAGTGCAATTTTCAATTTAAGAATCCAGTCACCCGTCAACACACACTTTACCAAACACCTGAAATAATGAGCTATTTCTTGCCAATGGATTTATTGACTGTCAATACTTATTTCAAGTGATTGAGTCACCTCAATGTTTGTAAGAAACAGCAAGGTATAAATTAATTAATCAATGAGAAAAATTTCTAATGTCTGACATTAACCACAAAGCCATCTTCAAATCCAAGCAAATCTCTAAAATGAAGAAAGTTCTTCACTCTGGCCTTTCAACTCCCACCAGCTGTTGTGGACAAATGAAATGAGTAAATGGAAGCCTAATATTGAGGCAACTAAGCCAAACAACCTGGAAGTAATTTGCTACTTCCTGAAAGAGATGAATCCGATGACGAACTTAAAGAAAAGAAACCAAAACAAAACTCTCCACCACCAGCTAGGTTGATAGGAGGTATTACTGGTTGGAACACAGAAAATCAGAAAGTACTTACGACCATTATAAGTGTGCCCAAGAACTCAGAGAGTGTTTCTTTAGCTAAACTGCTCTTCAGGACCAGTCTCTGCTTGAAGCTTTTCCTCTTTTGTCTGTTCTCAGGCTGCATCGTGTGGCTTCTCCAAGGACCACTCTTTCTGCCAATACCTGCTTCTTTGGGTGTCTACTTCACTCACACAGGAAAAAGGAAGTTTGACAACTGCTCATAAATTCCTTGGGATCTCTGATGAGATTATTTGACTCCACACCGTCCCAGTAACAATCCGTGACTTAATCCTCCTCTGGTGAAATTGTCACTCCCTGTTCGCTGCTATTTATTTGAATTAGCAAGTTAAAATTTTCGAAATTCCCAAAGAATCCTTTTATACTTTTTCTGCCTGATGGATTAATCATTACCTTTATTCTGAAGGTACTTTCTCTTGGGTAGATTGTTTTGGTTTTTTTTTTCTTCAAGAGATGAAAAAAGAGACGTGCTGGGTGTGTTGCCAAACCACAGCGATGGGCTCCCGTCCAGAGATTTCTGTTGCACAACGGCAGGCTTCTGATTTTTTTCAGCTATTCGGAAGTGGGTGGTTGGGGTGCAGTTTGGAATTGTCAAACCAGGTGTATATACATCTGTGTAAATGTTCTTTTGTGAAAGAGATTGTCATGCAAATTGGAGCAGATGAAGAATAATTGATGTGTCTTTCTGTAAGCTAAATCACTCTTGTTTTCTTTTAATATCATTTCAGTGATTGAATGATGCACCCATGAGAGTGATGAGAACCATTGTGTCCATTCTAGAGATGGATAGATTAACCTAGGGACAGAGCACTGCAAGTCTGTAGCATAGGATGGGGTCTCTTCCTCAGTCACTGAAATTAGACATCATTTCCTGAGGAAGTTTAGGACCCAAAAATCAGAAAGATGGAAAAGGCAACTTGTTGAGTTCCTTCCGAAGCAACATTCCAGTTTGAAAACCAATTTTCTCCCTTTTATGTACCATAAAATATTTAGGCAAATTACATGAAAAATAAAAAATAGCAGCCTAAAAATTCATACTGCTTAAAGATCACTGAGCTAGAAAGAGATCAGTCCGAATGTATGCCGCCCCAATTAACAAGAAAGTGTGTAAATACACCTAAATCGGGCTTCTAGATTTTCAGTTAGATGAATTATACCCTTTCAGGGAACAGTGTTGAGAACTAGCTTCTTGTCATGTCAAATATTCAAGCCTTGTTTTTTTCAAAACTAGTTTGCTGAAGAAATAGAATCCAGCAGTTGTTTCTAAATACAAAGGCAGTCCCATGCTTCCTTTCAACCCTCCCACAGAGAAGCTGGCTTTGTTTTATGCCCTCCCCTACCTTTGCAGGAGGCCAACAGACATTTCCAGCAGGGGAGACAGGCTGGAAGGGAAGGAGGAGAGGTCTGTAAAAAGCTGTTGAAAGCTCAAGGGCAAAAGGAGACACCTAATCTGTAGGTAAAACCTAGAGTTTAAGACTAAAAAATTTATATCTTGCCTGAGGACACACCCTTTATTGTAAAGCCAGGACAAGAATAAAGCATTTTGGCTATAATTGCTAAGTTATATAATTTGGCTATAATTGTAAGTTATCGTGGCTATCATTACCCAGAAGAGATCATTATAACCACTCTACTCCCAAGCCCCAGAGGATGAACCAGAGAAACAAAACTTCATTGCTGTGACTATAGCTAATACCAGACAGAAGTTTATTTGGTCTCTTTGTTGGCTCATCTAAGAAGTATTTATGGCATACCCAGTATGTGCCACACCCTACGCCTAGCAAACACATGGGGTTCTTCATGAAGAGTCTGCTGAGGGAGACAGACGTAAGTGAAGTAATTGCACATGCAGAAACATGAACTCACAGCTAAGATGTATGTCATAAGGTTGGGGGACACGAGTGAACATAACAAGAAGATTTCACTTTGTCAGAGAGATCTCTCATGGCTCCTCCAAAGAAATCATATCTGAGCTGAGATCAGAAGGCAGCTTAGGGGTAAATGACAGATAATGGAGAAGGAAGAGCATGTAGCTAGACCTTGGGGGCTGGAGATGGAAATAGTATGATGCCTATCTAAGAATGAAACAACCTCATTGCAGCTGGCTCCCAGAGCAAGTTCAGGAGTGAGGCAAAAGGAGCCTGAGGCGTGGGCAGGGCACAGACCTTACTGAGCCTGGTAAATACTGTTTAGGGCTAAAATCAATAAGTCTTTGAGGTGGTTTAAGCAGGAAGGTAACACCAACAGATTTGAGTTTTTAAAAGATCACCCTGGCTGGTGAGATGGAGATGAGATTGGAGGGGACCTTGTGCTCATAGGTGGGCCCATCATGGATTATTACAGAAATGTAGGACTGGGTGGTAGCTTTGACAAAGGAGAGAAATAGAACAATTCAAGAGTTCTTTATATCTTAAGTTGGAAGTCATGATGATTTGGATACAGAAGATGAGGGGAAAGGATTCATCAAAGTTAATGGCTTGCTGGGAAGAGATGGTAAGCAACTGGAGAGCAAACTCTGGAAGAGGACCAGGATTGCAGTGGAAGGTCATGTATTCTGCTTGTGCAGGGCAAGCCTCATGGGCTCTCTGATGCTCCTGAGAGAAGATGGCAGGTAGCAAATGACATGGGTCTTGATTCAGAGGGCAGGTCTGTGCATGCATAGAGGTGATAATTAAAATCATGAATAAAGATGAGGTTATGTAGGGAAAGAGTTTGAAGAGAGCAGAGGCTGAAGATTTTGTGGTCAGGTAGAAGAGAATGAAATCTTTATTATTTTTTGTTCTATCTTCAAACAATGGTCACACTTTTCACCTCTGTCACCATGAACAACTCATCATCAAATGTAACCTACAGCCCCCAGCCCCCCACCAAACAAAAGATACAAAAGCATCCAGAGAAGGGAGATAATGAATAACATCTCCCCTCTACACGGGAAAAGACATTTGCCAGAAGGAGAAAAGAAAGCACAGCCCTGGCTGGTGCAGCTCAGTGGACTGAGTGCCAGCTTGCAAACCAAAGAATCGCTAGTTCGATTCCCAACCTAGGGCACATGCCTGGCCAGGTCCCCAGTAGGGGGCACATGAGAGACAGCCACACATTTACTCTCCCTCTTTTTCTCCCTCCCTTCCCCTCTCTAAAAATAAATAAATAAAATCTTTAAAAAGGAGAGAAAAAGAGCAAGGAATTGGAAATCTATCTGAAAAAAATAGTGAAAGAAAGCCTTCCTAATTTGGTGAAGAATGTAGACATGCATGTCCCTTAGAGTCTCAAACAAGATGGATGTGAAGAGGCCCACTCCAAGGCACATCATAATTAAAATGCCAAAGGTTAAAGATAAAGAGAGACTCTTAAAAGCAGCAAGAGAAAAGATGTTAGTTACCAGATGGTTGCCAGATGGGAGGGGGGAGGGAGATTATGGGTGAAGAGGTGAGGGCATTAAGAAGAACAAATAGGTAGTTACAGAATAACCATGGGGATGTAAAGTACAGTATAGGAAATAGGGTAACCAAAGTACTTATATGGGTGGCCCATAGACATGAACAACGGTATGGAGATTGCCTGAAGGAGTAGGAGGCACTGGGTAGAGGGAGACAAAGTGGGGAAAATCAGGACAACTGTAGCATAATCAATAAAATATTATTTTAAAAATTCCAGCTATCATCACATGGACATTTGAGGGGTCACTGTCCATTGCCAAAATATTGACTCATCCTGCCACCAACAGTTTAAAATTGTGCTCCTGTAGGTGCAGTGCCATGCTGAATCTCCAGGTCTAGTTTAGCCATCTTCTTGGTTCCCCCTGACTCTGCCCCTGGCCCTAATACTCTCTTTTTTGCTATCTGGTTCGGTCTTGAGTAACCACCTTTGCTTCCACGCATGAGATCCAGCAAGCCTGGTAGTCATAAGGGTAACCATCTCACCCTCTAACCTCACTTCTCCAACCTTTTATACTCAGGTCAACTTTATCTACACTTTACTTCAGATGCTCCTCCCCTTTATGGCCACTGTTGGGACTGTGTCGCCATCTCCTCTTTCAAAATCTTTTACCCCAGAACACATTTCACTGACAAAAACTTCTAGTTCTTGCATTTCACTTACTCTCTGACTTTCCAAATCTACTTTACATCCTCCTTGTAAATTCCAGTCCAACTCCTCTCTCCCCAATCCCTTCTTACCTTGTGACTACCGAAGTTAATGATTCACTTACCCGCATATTAAGTACCATCAACCCACCCACTTAAGTTCCACACCCATATTGCTAAGGCCCAACTCTAGGTATACCCAGCCATTTATCTTTCTCAAATATTCTCTTCCCAGGTTGTGAAATAATGCTGGAGAATATCATCAGCAGTGTTCCCGTAACCATAGTTAAACTTCAGAGACTGTAGATTGGTAGATTTGAAATGAAGCTCAGGAATCTCACAAGCATAATTCAGATACCATGCCCTATTTCATTCTATGTAGCAGCAATGTACTTCTGCACTGCTCGGCTCCCAGTCCCGCCCCTTCTACTCAGCTAATGGTCTTTTCTTTCTATCCATTGGGAAAACACCTTGGTTCATTGACTATAATGCTGTTTATGTCCCTACTCCAAAAGATGCCCTAACTTTATTACTTACGTCGTCCTTTCGTCCTTCCTTCTTCCTTCTAAAGTTAGCCCTGATACTTGTGTACTGTCCCAGCCCCTCTGGGAACTTCGCTGAATAATGTTCCCCTCACCCTCCTAAATCTCTCCTGACTTGGGCTTCTTTCCCAGGGCCTAAAACAAACTCAAGTCTTACCTATTCTTAAAAATATTTCTTCAAAGTTGCTTTACATCAAATTTCATTATCTCAGTCAGTTTGGCCTACAAGACCTATAGACTGGGTGACTTAACCAGCAAACACTTTTTCTCTCAGTTCTGGAGGCTGGAAGTCTTAGAGTGCCAATGCGGTTGGGTTTGGGTGAGGACCCTCCTCCTGGCTGGCAGACAGCCACTTTCTCACTGCATCCTCACATGGCTAGAGACAGCTCTGGTTTCTTTAACCCCTTTTAAGGGCACCACTCCTACCATGGGGACTCTACCCCAATAACTTCATTCAAAGCCAATTTCCTCCCAAAGATCCCACCTCCGAATACTATGATATTGGGGATTAGGGCGTGAACATATGAATTTTGCAGAGACACAAACATTCAGTTCATGGTAACCATTTTATCTCTCTCCTCTACTTTCTTTCTTTTACATTTTGGGAAGAAATAACCACGTCCCCTTGAGCAAAAAATCATATTAAATAGAGAAAAAAAATAAAAAAAATTCAGAAGTATTTAAATTAAAACAAAGTAAGTCTCATAGTCCCAGCCCAGAGACAACCACAGTTAACAGGTTGGAATACATCCCTCCAGAATTTTTTTTCAGTAGGTCTAGATAAATATTCCTTTTTATTTGCAAAAGTGTGATTATAATATATATATGTTGAAGTACATGTTCCACTTAAAATATTCCATGCATCTTTCTGTGCCGGTGTGGAACTCATGTTTTTAATGATGGTGTAATATTCCAATGGACAAGTGTGCCATAATTTAAACAAGTTTCTTTTGATAGACAGTTGATTATTTCCAATTTTTCCCCATTAAATGAACATCCTTATGTCTATATTTGATTATCTTTTAGCATGACTGTCTAATAGTTGAATTACTGATCAAAGATTATATATATAAAATGTTTTCAAAGTACCTATTTCTCCCATTCTTTTCAATATTGATTAACGTAAATCCTTTCAAACTTTTCCCAATCTAACTGTTAAAAAAATAGTGTTTTAATGTGCATTTCTTTGGTTAATGACAAGGTGGAGCATCTTTCATGTGTTAGCTATTGTTTTATACATTTTTTTACTTCTGTCTTCTACCCACTTTTCACCTATTATGTTCAATATTTTATTTATTAATTTTTGTCACTTTTTTACAATATAAGAATGTAAAAGTGTAAATATTTTGTCTGTTATAGGTAGCAAATGATTTTCCAGTAAATCATTTATCTTTCACTTAAAATCGTGGTGTTTGACTGTCATATAAAACTTCAGAAAATTTAGGTACTTAAGTTCATAAACATTTCCTGTAAGGTTTCCAACTTAATATTCATTCTAAGAAAGATCTGCTCTTTCCCAAAATTACAAAAATGTTAAATTTTATTCATTATTTTCATGATTTTACTTTTTACACTTGTTTTTAATTTTTCTAGAATACATTATGATGTATAGTGTAGAACTCTAATATCTTCCCCTAAATAATTTGACAAGTTTTCCAACACTATTTGATTTGAAATTTCATCTTTTCTGTATAAAAAATTCCCAGAAGTAAAATTGTGATTTTAATTAGTCTTGCTATATTTTTTGATGTCTTTCTGGTAGGTCCTTTTCATTATTATTTTCAAATATTTATTATCTAGGTGAACTATAGAATCATTTTTAAGTTCCATCTTCTCCAAACTGTAATTTATGGAAACTATTAACTTTATGGATGAAGTTATAATATTGAATTTTTCTGTTCAGAAATATAATTTCTATCTCTCCATTTTTTCAAGTCTTTTTTAAGTTCTCAGGTGAAGTTACACACTTTTTTCCTTTGGGTCTTGCAAACTGTTAAGTTTATTTCCAAGAATTTGATATTTAGTCGTATTTATTTTTGGAATTAGAATGAGATCTTTTTAATTCTATCTTCTAACTGGTCATCATAAGCAAATCTCTGATTCTGTGTATATGTCTGGTATCTACCTACCCATCCTAATGAACTTTCTTACAGTTTCAAATAGGTTTGTAGTTGATATTGTATCAAACATTGTTCATGTCTATTTGGTATCTTTTAAACCCTCTTTGTAACAGCACCAGGTTTTCATTTGGATACCGACCTTTTTTCCTGTGCAACTATAGGTGTTGGGTGGAACACAGATTGTATCCCAGTTTACTAGTAAACACTGATTAGTATAAGCTTATCAGGATCACTTTTTGTCCCTTGAAACCATGGCTGGTTCAGAAATAATGATATTACTTTATCTCGGCTGATGATGTTTGAGAAGAAGCTTTCTGGGGCTTTGGAAAGGAACCTCTCACTTCTCTGAAGGTTAAAAGAATCCAATTTTCTATCATCCCCCCAGACAGGGCTCAGAAGCTTATGGACCCAATTTTTACAGACACCCATCCCATAATATTGTGGGGAACTAGCCTAGTAATCAAGCTGACACAGAGACTAGCTTGGCGTGAAGACAGGATACACCTTAGTCCTAGACAACATCACTGAATTATTGGATCAATCAACCCTGATGCCCACTCCATCTTTGGGCTTACAGTTATGTAAACCAATATTGTTTCTTATTTGCAAGGCCAGTTTGAATGGGATTTCTGTTAATATTGATATTGAAAAGCCTAACTCATTTGGTTACTTAGGCTTTTCAGGTAGAATAATATGAACTGCAAAAAATCATTATTTATTCTCTTCCTTTTAAATTCTTCTATTTCTTTCTTTTTCTTGCCTTACTGTATGCATGGAAATCATTACAAAAATATTGACTCATAATAATAAAAACAGACATCTTTATATTGTTCTTGAATTTAAAAACAATGCCCTTAGTGGTCCATTCATTAGGTTTTCATGTTTCCCACTTATGCTAAGACTTTTTTCTTTATTTTAGACTTTTTTTTTAACTGAGAAATGTTATATTAAAAATAAGAATGACCCTGGCTGGTGTGGCTCAGTGGATTGAGCATTGTCTGTGAACAGAAAGGTCACCAGTTCGATTCCCCGCCAGGGCACATGCCTGGGTTGTGGGCCAGATCCCCACTTGGGGGCCTGTGGGAGACAGCTGATTGATGTATCTGTCACACAGTGATGTTTCTCTCCTTCTTTTTCTCCCTCCCTTCCCTTTCTCTAAAAGTGAGTAAATAAAATCTTTAGAAAAAAAGCAGGAACGGATGTTAGATTTTTAACAAAGATACTGCATTTCAAAAATTTTCTGTTACTCATTATGTTATTAATAAGTTAAGCTTTATTTTAATTTTCAAATATTTAGTCTTTTTTTGGCTTGAATAGTTACAAGTAAAATTATAAATAGGTGATTTGTGTTTTATTTCTTAGACTTTGATATCAGACTAATAGTAGTCATGAGTAAATAAAATGGGAAGATTTACATATTTCTCTATCTTATGAAACAATTTAAATAACCCAAGAATAATCTGTTGCTTAAAAATCAATAGGCTTCATTTACATACAACTGTGAGCTAACCTCTTCTTTGGGTAGTAGATCTCTAAAAATGTTTTAATATCTACTATAGTTACTGTTGTTTATAGGTCTTAAGGGAATTTTAGTCAGTTATGCTTTCTTTAAATTTTATAAATTTAATGTAGATTTTCAAACTTATTAACACAAATGTGGCATATAATTTAAAGTGTCCTTTTTCACTTCAAACATTATTTACTAATATTCCCTCTCTTTTCTCCTTTGTCTCAGTTGCCAGAAGTGTATCACTTTATCATTATTTTTGAAGAAACATGCCTTGATTTTATCAATTATAGTTTTGTTGTATTTAAAATCAATTAATCTCTTATTTTTCTTAATATATTTCTCCTGATTTATTTGAATTTCTTTCATTGTGTTTATTTACTTAAGTTTACTGATTAATTTATTTTTATTCTTTCTTGTAGAGATAATTAAGGTTGTGAAATTTCCTCTGACAGCTGCTTTAGTTGTGTATCAACATATTTTGATAAATTGTGCTTCCTTGTTACTTCTCAGAAAATCTGTCATTTCTGTTGATTTCTTTCAGTTATTTGTCATTGTGATTTTTAAAAACATAGTATCAAAAAAGTTTTATTATTACTATCTGCTTTAATGTACAGTTTTCAGAGACTGTCTCATATAAAGATTTCAAATTTTTTGAATGTATGGAAAATATATTTGTGACCTGATATATAATCAAGGTTTTTAATGTTCTGCAAACTTTTGAAGGATATCTTTGCATTACATAAAGTTATATATTCATATAGGGAAGATGAATACTTATGTAAATTTGTGTTACTTTATTGTACCTAGTATATTGATTTTCTATTGTTGAATAAAAAATTACCACACACTTAGCAACTTAAAACAACACAAATTTATTATCACTCAGATTCTATGGGCCAAGAATCTAGCATGGCATAAATGATTCCTCTGCTCATGATTTCACTGGCTGAACAATCAAAGTGCTGGCCAGCTATGTCCTTATTTGGAGGCTCAGCTAGAGAAAATGCATTTCTACTCACCTCAGCCTGTTGAGACTGTTTCTGTTGTACTGCTAATATGCTCTCAGAGCCTCAGGTCCTTGACATGTGACCCTGTCCATTGGCCCTCTCAGAATTCCAAATCTCTTCATTTAGAAATGGCCCAGTCCATTTTAATGGCTCCCTTAATTAGATAAAACCCACCCACGAAAAACTATTGTTTAATTCAAAGTCAACTAGGGACCTAAATTATACCTTCAAAATCTCTTCAGCCCTGTAACATAATGTAGTGACATCCCATTATACTTACAAGTCTGGCTCCCTTAAGGGGAGTGGATTATAGAGAGTGTATGCACACCAGAAGGTGGGGAACCTGGGGACCATCTTAGACTTCCGTCTACCACACTTAACCAACAAATTCTGAGTAATGTTTGTTAAACTCTTCCACTTTGATAATAATTTTATGACATTCTACTTATACTATTGGAAGATTCACTTAATATATGTCTATGGTATATTGTTTACAGTGACTTTGTAATGTGTCATCTTGGCTAGACTGAATGCATTTCCCAGAATTCCCTTTTCTGTATATTTCTGGTTGGGGTGAGCTACCAGATAATTCTTGCACAAGATGTGGACGACAGAACTGAAGCAGCAACCATTTTGTAGCTCACATGTGTTGCCACTTGTCTGAAGGCTCACATTGTGCAACTGCTTCAGCTTCCCCTGGATCCACCATTGATTAGTTCTCTGAATCCTGCACTAGGTATGTTTAACTCCATGAAGTGCCTCAGCTTCTGTAGCATATTCTTACCTTCAAGGTCAGAAGCAATAAGAGCCCTGGCTGGTGTGGCTCAGTGGACTGAGTGCCAGCCTGGAACCAAAGGGTCGCTAGTCCAATTCCCAGTCAGGGCACATGTCTGGGTTGTGGGCTAGGTCCCCAGATGGGGGCATGCGAGAAGCAACCACACTGATGTTTCTCTCCCTTTCTCCTTCCCTTCCCCACTCTCTAAATTAAATGAATAAAAACTTTAAAAAAAAGAAGCAATAAGAACTGACAGAGTTTTCAGCAGGAGTCAGTCTGTCTATGTGAACTTCTGATTGTACTAGTAGATTCCAACTTGTTCTTGTTCTCCACCACCTTTTACTCATCTTCTCTTCATGGCAGCCTGCCCTGTGGTCCTCAAAGCCTCAGCATCAGATATGAAAACAATAGTCTTAGAAAAGACCGTTAGGACAATTCCCACAATCACATGAAGTCAAATCCCTTAATAAATACCTTTATACACACACATACATACATATGACGAGGTCTGTCCAGAAGGTATCCAGCCATGTAATATAAAAAATAGAGACATTTATTGAAGAAGATACAAGATACAAGAAACATTGTACATAGGACAATGATGCCTCAGTCCCCTTCAAAGCAGGCATTTGGGACCTCACACAGTTCTCCCAATCACCATCAGCTACCTTGTCATTTTTTCCTGCATCTCATCCACAGTCTGAAATCTCTCCCTTTCAAAGATGATTTTAGTTTGGGGGAAAGCCAGAAGTCATAGGGTGCCAAATTTGGGCTGTAGAGGGGCTGAGTCACCTGAGTGATTTGATGTTTTGCCAAAAAACTCTGCATGAGATGTGATGCATGAATGGGCGCATTGTCATGATGAAGCTGCCATTTACTACTCATGGCTGTGGCCTTCCGAATCATCCAAACAGTTTCCACAGAGGAATGTTCAAGCTTCACATAAAATCTGATGCAAATTCGTTGCTTTACTCACTCAGTCATTTTGGATGTGGCAGCTACACAGTACACATGCTCACTCAACTGTGTCTACACTCCCACTGACTAGTACAGTAAAATCATCATTGTTCCCATATGTGCATTCCAGTCCACTCTCCTTGGCTGCCTGGTTATAGTGATGCTGTACAAACTGTTCTCATTATATTAACAATGGCTGGACTTTTTCTGGACAGACCTCATATGTGCATACATAGCTATATAGATATAGATACAGAAATACATATACATATACATGTAACACATATATGTTATTCTGCTTCTCTGACTGAACCCTAGTAATTGTTTTTGCATAAATTTTCATGACTATTACAACTTCTTTATGAGCTACATCTTTCATCAAAATAAATAATTCTCTTTACCAGGGGTGTTCAATGTGTAGCCCGCAGGCTGCATATGACCCAGGATGCCTATGAATGTGGTCCAACATAAAATTGTAAATTTACTTAAAACATTATGAGATTCTTTTGTGATTACATGTCTCAATGTATTTAATGTGTGGCCCAAGGTAACTCTCTTCGAGTGTGAACCAGAGACTCCAAAGTTTGGACAACTTTGAAAATTTAAACCAATTAAATGCTTTTTTTTTGGTTTTATATTATACTTTATGTACTATTAATATTATCACATTTGCTTTTATATTTTTGTCATATCTTTGTCCACACCTCAATTTTCAATCTTCTGAATAAAAATTAGATCTATATTATATATTCTGTTGATCTTTTAGAGTCATTTATTTATTTTACTAGTAAAGTGACTTTTCACAAGAAGGAAAGCTTTTAGCTATACAAGGGTATTCCTGGCTTTAAGTGAATCTTTGTAGTCTATTTAGTTTAAAGAGGATTAGATTAATAAAGTCATAGTAACAGATTAATCAACATGTAGTTAGTACGTAAAAACTTTTTATTGCAATTATAATTTACAGCTTTACCGTACAAATGCAATGTTCAACAACAAACAATAAATGTTTTTCCTTTAACATAGATTTAATTTCTCAATGTTACAAGTCAACAGTCATTGGAACTTGAAAAGAAACCTCTAAATATTGCAGGAAACTTTTTTGTCCTTCTTTGTAAACAATGAACACCTACCTCTGAAGACAAGATTTAGAATAAGGATGAATATGATTTAAATTTTTGAAACCGATATGCAACTATCTGCTAGTCCTCCCTCTTGCCTGTGTAAACTAAGGTGAGAGGTTACTCAAGTACTTTGCTATTCTCAAAATTACCTACAGGGAAGTTACAGATATTGAAGTTTGTGGTGTCTCAATTTTAATCAAAGCTGTATTCAACATATTTGGGGCTTGTAATATTTATTCCTAGAAATCTTTTTGGTGACTTTTGTGTAGACAATTGAAATTGGCTGGTCTCCCTGCCTTCCTGCCCAATGAAATCTCTAAACTGTTTTTAGCCATCATCTTGAAACACAGGTCATGTCTCACTTCTCTTTTCAATAAACAATGGAGTCAAGTACAAACTGATAGGCTGAGCATTCAAGGTCCTGCTGTCAGCACAGAGACAGATTTCCTAAATAAGACCCAAACTGGAAGCACCATAGGAGAAAATGTTGATATATTTGACTGCCTTAAAATTAAAGAATGTTTATCGAGAGATAACACAAAGGGAGTCAAAAGACATTTGGAAGAAGATATATGCAATTCGTATAACAGACAAAGGACTATAATTTCTTACATGTAAAGCAAAAGTAAGCAACCCAATGGGCAAAAACTGAAGAAGCACTTCAGAAGCATCAGATAGCCAATAAACATGAAAATATCCTCTGCTTTGCTAGCAGTTGAACAAAGGAAAATTAAAACCCCAATGAGATAACATTTTATACCAGCCAGACTGACAAAAACAAAACAATATTATAATAGCAACAGCCAGCAAGGACATAGAAGTGTTGCCATGCCAATGTATTGCCAGTAACAATGCAAATTGATATGACCCCCTTGAGAAACCAAATCTAGTTTGGCATTATCTAATAAATTTGAAGGTGTGCATATTCAATGACTCAGCAATTCCACACCAAGAAATACACCCTGGAAATATTATTACCTAGTGTACGTAGGGAAATATACAGCACAGTTTCTAGTAGCACTATTTCTTAGAGCAAAATAACTAGAAACAACCCACATGCTAATCAATAGTTAAGTGGATTGATTAATCACAGTTACACTAAACAACAAAAGTGGATCTCAGAAATATTATGTTGAACAACAACAACAAAAAAGCATGTTGCAAAAGAATGCATAAAGAATTATTCTTTTTATATTATGAAAAAATATACAAAATTGTTCAACAGATTTTTAGGAACAAAACATAAGTTGTAAATCTATGAAGAAATGCAAAAGAATTATAAACAAAAAGCTCCAGATGATAGTTGCCTCTGGGAGGGGTGGGAGAGATTTAAGGAATGTTTTTATTGTCCATCATAAACTGGGAGGTTGGTTCATAGGTGTTCATTGTATCATAAATCCTTATACCTTACGTTTATTTTCTTAAAAGAAAAATGACTGCCCTGCCTCCCTCCATTGTTCACTGACTCACCCTGTATGCCCTTGAGGGAGAAGCCCTTGATTTAGTTACAACATTCCCTTTCCTAAAACTCAGTGGTTACCCATTGTCTGAAAGGTAAAGTCCAAAGTCCTAGACTGATACTCAAGGTCTTCCACAAATCTGGCTCTTCCCATGTCTGCCCAAATATTTATTTCGGTCCTCCCAACAAGACACATTCCATTTCATCTGGAAGGGGCCATAGAGGTCCCACAAAGTGCCTTGCTCATTTCTGCCTACAAGTCCTTGCTCGTGGTGTCCTTCACCTGGACTGCCCTGCCTCTGTCTCTCTTCCCACACAAATCCTACTCTCCTTGTCTTTTTTATTTCCTGACTCACCTCATCTTTTTTTTTCTTCCCTACTCACTCATCCTTTGAGGGTCAAGCCCACTTATTCATGAATCTTTTCCTCACATTTCCATTGAAGAGTGAAATCTCCCACAATCAAATGACACTACCCTCGTGGTATAGAGTACTCACTTAGCCTTTAATCATACACAGCTTCGTACTTTGTGTGTGTGTGTGTCTAAGTGTGTATGCACACTTACGTCTTTTTCTCCATACAGATTATAAATTCTTCAAAATAACAACTATGTTTTATATTTCTTGGTATGGACTGAAGGGCTTAGTACAGTAAACATTTGTCATACCAATAAATAAGCTTTCTTAAAACTTTTTTCATGGTATAAAATGCTTTGAAAATGCCTCCAAGTAAAATAAAACTTGAAAATGGTTTTCCAAATTAATTCTAATGTTAATGCAGTAGAGTGTATCTATCTTATAACACGTGCTATGACATTTGAATGTTCTTGCGGCCCTTCCTCTTAAGAAATCCTGTTACACGACATTCTGATGTAGCCATTTTTATGCAGGCGCCGTGATACAGGGGCATGTTTGCATGACCCAAGAAATCACCTTTTAAATATTCAGCTTAAACAAAATTTAGTAGTAATGTGCATAACAGAGACTCCAGTTTATCCTTCTCCCTTGTATCCCAAGACTCACTCCATCTATGACCTCTTCTTGGCCAGGGGCTTCAGGACTAAGGTAGGGAAGTATGGGTCTTACAGTTTGAGAGAGGTGGGTAAGCCTTTGGCAAAAGGTAAGAGAAAGTTCAGAGGTACATCAAGGTGCTTCAGAAATGTCACCTTTTAAAAAAAAAATTTAGAGAGAGAGAGTAAGGGGGAGAAAGAGAGAGAGCGAAAAAGAGAAGGAGAGACAGACTCTCTCTTTGATTGATTTGTTGTTTCACTTATTTATGCATTCATTGGTTGCTTCTTTTATGTGCTCTGACCAGGGATCGAACCCTCAACCTTGCCTATCGGGATAATGATGTTCTGACCAACAGCACTACCCTACCAGGGCTTGTCACCTTATTTTAATGTGCAGTACTTCATTTTCATGAATTAAGAAAATCTATAAATCTGTCTTTACCAAACACACAGATCATTTCATAATAAAATTATCATCATAGAAGCACAATTTAATAAATATTTATGTAGAATCAAGTATGGGCAGAATGTTGGGCCTGTTCTTATAGGTCTTTACAATTTACCAAAGACAAATTACTTCATTTTTATTTCCATAAATTATTTGTATCTCAAAACAGTGTAGTAAGGTGACAGGGTCAGATATAAACTACAGTTTCTAATTATTTGGCTGTCTCTCACTGTGAAGGCCTACAGGGTTAGGAACTATGTTGACTGTTAGATACCTAGGAACTGGTGTGTCCATGACACACAATCTTTGAACAAACACATGTGGTGTTAGGGAGTGAAGAGAACCCTCACTTTATAGTCAAGAAAACTGAAGCCCATGGAACAGCAATGACCTGTCCAAATTATCAGTTAATAGGAGAATGAGTATTCAAATTGGAACCTTTGAACTCTGAATCCACTGTACCCTCTATCATTGCTCAGGCACAGTGGAAAAATCCCATTTTGTCACAATTTAAAAGGAGATTTTGGCTTACAGATTGATTTTTATTCAACCTCTCCTAGTTCTTTTATGAGTATGCTATTTCACATAATGAATACACGATAATTCACTATGGTTGGGAAAAGGCTCTTGTGGTAGAATGTCAGGTCTCTGTGAGAGTGAGGCAGAGGCCAAGGGCTT
This sequence comes from Anoura caudifer, assembly GCA_004027475.1. Classification (NCBI taxonomy): domain Eukaryota; kingdom Metazoa; phylum Chordata; class Mammalia; order Chiroptera; family Phyllostomidae; genus Anoura; species Anoura caudifer. The sequence goes on from PVKU01000007.1 coordinate 525,064, forward strand.
GGTCCTGCTAATGACCCTCAGCCAGGATGGGCTTCACAGGCCCAGCCACATGTGTTTCCCAAATGCACGCAGCTGATCACACAAGCTGGCAGTGATCTTGTGCAAATTCACATCTGCAACTGCAAAAAAAAAACCCCAAAAGCATGTGCCCTGCTGATAGTGCATTAGTAACAATAATTCTGTATAAAGCAGTTAGTATTGTATAACTGCAACTTTAGTATTTCGGAGGGCTAAACTATTTGTCAGATTGGGGATCACTGTGAGGAGTGTTATGACCCACACATTTATCATGGACTAAAAATTTAGGATGTCCATTCCCCCGGCAGTCCATGCTTCATCCCACTAGCAAGGATGCTGGACACAATGTCCCGAGAAAGGCATAGAAGGTGCCACAACGGTCACAGCAACTGGGGTAAGAGTCCATTGCGTGCTTTTTGAGCTCTACCAGTGGAGCGTCCCCAACGCCCACTGATGGCTGCATAACAGTCCAGTGTGCCCTCCATGGAGTCCTGAGAATCTGGGACTTTCTACTTGTTCTGGAAAGTAACTATTATTCTTTCAGCCGGTTATATGGTCAGTCATGTCTACAAGAGTGCTAGATCAGAAGGCTGTCCTTCAAAAGCTACTCCACGGATCACAAGTCTTTTGTTTTGTTTTGTTTTGTTTTTGCTAACACAACAGAAATTTATTTCTCATGTTTCTAGAGGCTGGGGTGCCAGCGGAGGGCTTTTGTCTGGGCTTGCTGGTTGCTATCTTCTCACCGGGTCCTCAACACGTCAGGGGAAGAGAGAGCCCGCAAGTTGCAACTCGAACTGCTCCATCAAGCACAGAGCATACAAGAAACTGTTTCTAGAGCTCTTTTCAAGGTAGCTCTCTTCTAACTTCATATTTGTTGTGGCACAATGGGGAGCGCCAACAGTGGTCACTAATTCATTTCTCAGCTAAGGACAAAATAAAAGGTGATCTTTACCTATTCTTAGAGAAAAAGTGGCAGCCTAACTTAAAGAACATCCTGAAACCCCATAGACTCCCCATGAGATTCCAATGAAACACAAGATACAAAGGACGTAACTTTCCCTTATCTGTGAACCCACCAAATAAATGTCTTATTATTACAATTTTTTAAAAAACTTACTAGTTGGTGAAAATATAACCTCCTCTAGAAATTTTCAAATGAAATCATATGTTTTTATAGATTTAGCTTTATGAGAACATTTTTTATTGATTTTAGAGAGAGAAGAAGGGGGCAAGAGAAAAAGAGAGCGAGAGAGAAAGACATCAATTTGCTGTTCCACCTACTCAGACATTCATTGGTGGACTATTGTTTGTGCCCTAACCAAGGATCAAACCTGCAACCTAGGCATATCAGGATGATGATGCTGTAACCAACTGAGCTACCCAGTCAGGGCCATAGTTGTCAAATAGACCATTACCTAGAAACTCACTGCAGAATATGACACTGGTAGCAAAACCTTTACTCTTGGTGGTAAGTTAAAAGGTGTTTTGAAATGACATATTTATCAATGGAAGTGCACTCTCAAAAGTCCATTTGGAAAGTAAGATCATAGCCCTTCCTTACAGATTAACTTCTGAATAATTGATCAAATCCCCGTATAGCTGAATGGCTTTGACAGTTGCATTGATCAAAGTAAACGATCGATTAATGATCACATAAATAGCAGAGAAAAAAAATTAGATGAATGATTCTATTTTATTATTAAAATCCCAAAGCTAACACTTTAAACAAACTCATGTTTTAAAAATATATAATAATAAATCTTCCTACCTCTCTTCAAGGTTCTGCATATAACACCAACATGATTTGTCTATTTAGATTTGGGTTTTGATGAATATTGTAAAGGCTGGAAGTTTGGATATGCAATATAGACATATACCAAAGCAAACTAAAAATAATAACAGTACTAATAGTTTAATTACTTTCTACTAAGCAACAACTTAAAAATTAGTTATTTACATCTGTTATTTCTTTTATCCTTTATGATGACCGGATGAGGTGCTGTTACTATCTTTCCTAGCAAGAAACTGAGATTCAGAGAGGGTAATAATATTTCCAAGGGAATGAGAAACATGCTCACAGTCTTCTTATTTTCAAAAGGAAAGGGGAAGGGAACAATTAAGTACCAGATACCCAGTACACACCTGGACCTTTCATGTAACTATGTTGTTTAATCAAAAGTAGGAGTTACGAAACATTGTAATGTGAACTTCATGCTTAGCACTTTGCGTTATTACAAGAGTACAAGTCTGAGTGGCGTTTAAATTCGATAAATTTGCAGTGAACTATAATGAATTTTCCCCATTTTGGTCTTCCATTTTATAGGTGATGCTTAAGTCCTTGACCATGTAAAGAACTAAAGGAATTGTTATTTCACATCAAGATTTTTTCCCTTTTATTTAATGACTGCTGAAGCATTTCTTCTTTGCAAAACAGCTTGTAAAAACATTGGCCTTCACTTAAGAATAGAGTTGCTGGGAATTAGGTTCTTGACCTGCGTACATTGGTTGCAATCATGTTAGCCTTCCTTATTTTAGCACCAAGGCACAAGCCTGATCACGTTGAACTTGCTTACCTGTAGCTTCTCTAGAGAGCTTCACTTCCATTTGTTGGTTAAAAGTTGGTAAGTAAGTTTTGTTTCTTTTTGTGGTCAAGCACACTGATGTGACTATATTGAGGTGAGTGACTCTGAAGTCTTTAGAGAAGAATCTTTCCTGGCCTCTTCCAAGTTTCGGGTGTCTGCTAGCAACCCTTGGCATTCCTTGGCTTGCAGCTGCATCACTCCACTCTCTGCCTCTGTCATTACACGGCCTTCTTTCACAGCAGGAAAAAAATTTAAATCAGCTTTAGTTTGACCGAATTATCTGAATGAAACATAGTCATGGCTAATGTGTGCTTGCTGAAGGGGTATTTGACTCCACAACATTCATGTACTCTATGATCTGAGTTCACCAATTCATTGATCTGGGTACAAAGATGAAAAACATCTGTTTACCCAAAGGTTTGTGCAGAGAGAATTTGTTTAAGGGAAAGTGTGTTGACTAAATGAAGCAAGGTCACTTTTCTTTTTGTTTGCTCTATGACAACAAAGGGTTTTGACTGTTGAAATTTGGTCTGCTATCAAAGGACATGAAGAAAAACACGATAATCAGTTTGACACAAATTGGCAGTCAATTACATTTATCAAATGAGCATTTAATCTGCAATTTTAAAATATCTATTATGCTTAGTATATGGGGAAAAGTAAAGTGATACCTTAAAAGTGGTCTAATCCAGGGCTCTGGCTGGTGTAGCTCAGTGGATTGAGTGTGGGCTGTGAACCAAAGGGTTGCTGGTTTGATTCCCAGTCAGGGTACCTGCCTGGGTTGCAGGCCAGGTCCCCAGTGGGGACCACATGAGAAACAACCACACATTGAGGTTTCTATCCCTTTCTTCCCCTCTCTCTAAAAATAAATAAATAAAATCTTTTTTAAAAAAGTGTTCTAATCCACTATGTGAAAACATATCATGCCTATTGCCTGTGTTGTCTATAGTATGATGTATTGTTCTTATCCATGTTGATGCGGTGTAGTTCAGCAAACATTTGTTGAGTATGTAAGTGCTCTGCACTGTGGTAGGTCCTGGGAACCTGAAGCTCAATGAAAGCAGTTTGGGCCTTCAAAACAATCTCAATCCAGTTAAGAACCATGTAGATTGTTAGTAAACTTGGTAAATATATCAATGATTGAGCTGAATGAACTCTTAGTACAGAGTTTCTGAAACTTCCTACCCCTAAAAAGATGTTAAAGAGGCTGAGTAACTTTCCTATGAAAGGAGAGTGTCCGTTGAATGGAACCAAATGAGACCCAGGATGTTGTGTTCAGCTTCACAGCTGTAAAACTTAGTATTATTGCTTCATCCAAACGTGACTAAGCTCTGGAGGACTGAGTCAGTTACCAAACTCACTGCATACAAGCTAATAAATGAGATGCCTGCTCATTAATTTACAATGCGTTACTCCTCTTGGCTGATTAACACATACCTCTTCTGTAGTAAAGTCTTCATAGAAGCCAAGTTACTCTTGCAAGCTTGGCAACAATGGAGGAGAACAAAGGAAACTGGCTGCCTTAAAAATGGCTCCTTCCATCCACAGGCTGGCTGGCTTCGAGAAATTATTTATTTCACGTTCCACACTCAGGGATTCTTTCTCCAAGCTCCAGATCCTCCTAAATCTGAAGACTGTATCTTGTTGGCTCTTTTTCATGCTTCCTTTTCTTCAAACTAGTTTAACTTTTCAATTCATCTATTTTGGGACAGATATTTTGTTAGATGGTTCCTTAGAAGCTGACTTTCACCCCCTACTTCTGTCTTTCAGGTAACTCTTGGCATTGACCTTACTCATTTGCACAGCTATCCCATTAACCAGAATCCTTCTCCAACCACTAGTCTAGCACCCTCAACTGATCGCTTTGTCCTGGAGGGCATTCAGAAAGTTACTTGATTTATGTACCTATTTCCACTGTGGAGATCTATCCATGGAAGGAACCACAACATTGTCTCCATTGGTCATGACTCCCTCTGGCCACCATCCCTTTTTTTGAGAGAGTAGAGTATGGAGTTGAACCTGCAGACCCCAGAGTTAGAGAGCTTGGGTTTCTAATTCCCTTCCACTGCTTAATACAATAACTGTGGAACCTTGGGCAAGTTATTAACTGCTCTGTACCTCAGTTATTAGCTACTTTACACCTCAGAAACTAAAATGAGTTTTCTCATTTGTAGGAAGGGGATTATAATGAAATAGTTCAGACCTCAGAGCATTGTTCTGAAGCATAAATGAATATTTTCAAGTAACAATCTATATGGCAAATAATAAGCACACAGTACTTGTTACTGCTCTTTATCTCTACCTGTTTCTATGTCCCAAGCAGCTCCTCTCCTTTATGACAACACAATGACTTCAGGTGTTTCACCATACAATTGAGTAGGTTATAGTTTCGGAGTAACACCCTCTTGATTTGATGTGGGATTCAATTAGATTAGATAGCATATTCATATTAGCATACCATTTCCAGGGTACACAACTTAGCAGCTGCCTAATCACAATGACCACAACCATCACTTATTAAATACTCTTTATATGCCAGGCACCACACAAATTGCTTCATGCCTATTACCACAGGTAACACGGGCAATATCCTTGTAAAGGAAGGTATTGTTTTTACAATTCTAAAGATTTGGAAATTGGGCTTCCTGGCTTTGGGGCATTTGCCTGGGATCGGCAGCAAATGGAAGTAGCCCTGATTTGAACTGAGATCTTCCTAATTGCAGAACCCATGCTTTTTCCCAGAATCTATTGTTTCCCTAATAAAATTCAGAGTGACCCTTTCCTTAAGTGGTCTGCATATTGTAGGGGCACCTTCTTATAGACTTCCCAAATGATGACATATGCCTCATTATCCATAATCAGTTCAGGCCAGATGCCCAGAATTCCTTGGGACAGTCTAGTTTGTACCTTTTGGCACTGGGCTGTCCTGCATTTCATTTATTTTTTTTGCTTCTATTGTTATTTTTGCACCAATTCAGGAATCCTTATTCCTTTATTAAATATGATTTTGTTTATTTATTTCTAGAGAGAAGGGAAGGTACAGCGAAAGAGAGGGAGAGAAACATTAATGTGTGGTTGCATCTCACACACCCCCAACTGGGGACCCGGCCTGCAACCTGGGCATGTGCCCTAAATGGGAATAAAACCAGTGACCTTTTGGTTTGCAGGTTGGCACTCAGTCCACTGAGCCACACCAGCCAGGGCAGGATTCCTTATTCCTATCCTGACAAAAACCAGTTAACCGAACTTTTCTCTCAATAGCCCTCTGACTAAAAACCAATTTACTAATCTTAGAGTTAATAAATTCTTGACCTAGAGTTCCTAAAATCCCTTTCTCCTAGGACAAAATTGGTCCTGGGATAGACTCTCTAGTAGGAGTCAATCCATCATGTTTTTAAAACTAATTCATTTATATTTTTAAATTTCATTTTATTATTTTATTTATTGATTTTGAGAGAGAGAGAGAGAGAGAGAGAGAGAGAAACATCGATTTGTTGTTCTACTTATTTATGCATTCATTGGTTGCTTCTTGTATGTGCCCTGACCAATGATTGAACCTACAACCTTGGCATATTGGGATGATCCTTTAACCAACAGACTACTCAGCCAGCACTAAAAATTTAATTTTTCAATTATAACTTATGTTGAATTATGATTTTGTATTAGTTTCAGATATACAGCATAGTGGTTAGACAATAATACACTTTACAAAGATTTGATTAGAGGAATTGGTGGCTACAGGTTGAGGGCATCTTCCTCATACCACCACTGTGGCTTCCATGGTGATCAATTTCCCACCCCTTCCCCAGCTCCAATTTCATCCCAAAAGTTCACCAGTGTGGACACTCTTTCCTGGAGAATACATTATTATTCCTGCTTGATCCCTGTTCCCACTGTTGGTCTGCCAAGAATAACTTCCTGTGTCACACCCCACCATCACTCTAATTTCCTCTGTTTTATCAAAGACTTTCCTCTATATCATTTATCATGATGATGTTTTCCTTTATGAAGCCTTGAGTCATTGCTGACCAGAACTATAATAATCGTGCACTATTTTCACTCATTTGCTAGCTGAGGATGAATAAATATTCTAAAAAATAGTTTCTTTTTTATACACAAAACAAAGTTATATGTTTATCTGTTGAGGAAAATATGAGAAAAATAATTTTAAGGTACTTAATTTTAAGGTGCTTTCTTACCTTAAACCATGATTCCCTCCCAGAACGATGAGTAAATAAAAAGAATAGGACATAGGTGTATATGTTCGTCAAAATTAGTATAACTGTATATTAAAATGGTGCATCTTATGGTGTATAAATTGTACTTCAACAAATTGATCTAAAAAATAGGACTGTGTTGGTTCTAGGAAGTATAAACAGTACACAAAATTATCAATGTCAAATCCCACACAAAATTACTACAAGAAAAAAAGGTGCCCATTTATTAAAAAGAAGATATTAACTCTATGATGGAAAATCTGATAAGCTACCCAAATCAAGTGATCAAAATGAGCATCAACAGTAATAGGACATATCAACAGCACATATCCCTGATATAATATACTGAGAAACACACAGTATCACTTCTCTGTTATTCTTACCAAAAATGTACAATCTCAGTTTAAGGTGGGAAAACATTATGCAAACCCAAATTGAAGGACATTTTAAAAATAGCTAACCGTTTTTCTTCAAAAGTGTCAAGGTCATGAAAAACAAAGGAAAAAAGAGTGATGAACTATCCTAGATTAGAAAAGACGAAGGAGATCAGACAACTAAATGCAGTGTGCAATCCTTAATTTGATCCTGGACCAGAAAAAGGTATTAGAGGGAAAGCAATAGAATTCAAATAAGACTTTATATTAGTTAATAATATTGTAGCTGTGTCAGTTTTCTAGTTTCTATAAGTCTACTATGCTATGTAAGATGTTAACATCTGAGGAAGCTAAGTGAATGGATATATGAAGTCTCTGTACTATTGATGTAACTTTTCTATAAGTCTAAAATTATTTCCATTTTAAACCATTTATTTCCATTATATTCCTTTTTTAAAAAAACCAAAGTTATTCATAAGGGTAATAAAATAAAAATTAGACTTTTTCAACTGCAATGCTTAATGCCAGGAAAAATAGAATGATATTTAAGATATTGAAGGAAAGCAAATGTGAACCAAAGATTTTATATCTTTAGTAAAACTGACCACAAAGTATAAAAAGCACATTATAATATGCAGGAACTCAGGAAATATTGCTCCCATGAGCCTTTCCTAAGAAATGTATTCAAGAACAAGCTTCAGAAAATCAAATTTATTATGGAGATTTTTCTAGGTTTTTCTTTCTGATATTACATTGTTGGTATACAAAAATGCCATCGATTTCTGAATATTGACTTTGTATGGCACTATTTTGCCAAATTCACTTATTAGGTGAGTACCTTTTTTGGTGGAGACTATAGGTTTTTTGATATACACTATCATGTTGTCTGTGAGTAATGACAGTTTTACCTCCTCCTTTCCAATTTGGAAGGCTTTTTTTTTTTTTTCTTGTCTGATCACTGTGGCCAGAAATTTCAGTACTACATTGAATAAGAGTGGTAAAAGTGTACACCCTTGTCTTGTTCCTGATCTTAAGGAGAAAGCTTTTAATTTTTGCCTGTTGAATATAATATTGACTGTAGGTTTCTCATGGCTTTTATTATCTTGCGGTGTGCTCCCTCTATTCCCATGCTGCTGAATGTTTTTACCATAAATGGGTGCTGAATTTTTATCAAATGTTTTTTCAGCATTATTCATATGATCATGTGATTTTTGCCCTTCATTTTGCTTATGTGGTGTATTACAGTTACTGATTTGCAAATATAATACCATCGTTGCATCCCTGGGATGAATCCCACTTGATCGTGGTGTATGATCTTTTTAGTGTATTTCTGAATTCAGATTGCCAATATTTTGTTGAGGATTTTAGCATCTATGTTCATCAGTAACATGAGCTGGTAGTTGTCTTTCTTTGTTGTGTCTTTACCTGGTTTTGGAATTAGGAAAATACTGACTTCAACAAAGAGTTTGGGAAGTCTTCCCTCTTCTTGAATTTTTTGGGAATGTTTGAGGATAGGAGTTGGTTCTTCCTTAAATGTTTGGTAAAATTCACCTGTGAAGCCATCCGGATCAGGGCTTTTGTGTGTTGGGAGTTTTTTGATTACTGCTTCAATTTCACTCATTCTTAAAAGTCTGTTTAGGTTTCTTACTTCTTCTTGATTCAGTTTTGCCAGATTGAATATTTCTAGAAATTTGTCCATTTCACCCAGGTTGTCCAATGTCTTGGCATATAGTTATTCACAGTAATTTAATATAATCCTTTGTATTTCTGTGGTATCAGTTGTAATTTCTCCTCTTTTGTTTCTGATTTTATTTATTTGGGTCCTCTCTCTTTTTTTCTTGATGAGTCTGGTTAAAGGCTTGTTGATTTTGTTTACTTTTTCAAAGAAACAGCTCCTGGGTTTATTGATCCTTTGAGCAGTTCTTTTAATCTCTATGTCATTTAATTCTGCCCTTATCTCAATTATTTCCTTTCTTCTACTCGCTCTGGTCTTTGTTTGTTGTTGTTCCTCCTGTTCTTGTAGATGTAGAGTTAGAGTGTTTATTTGAAATGTTTATATTTTTTTTTAGGTAGGCCTGTATTGCTATGAACCCCTTCTCAGGAATGCCTTGGTGGTGTCCATAGGTTTTGGGTTGTTGTGTATTCATTTTCATTTATTTACAGATACTTTTTGATTTCTTTCTTGATCTCATTGTTGACCCATTCATTATTTAATAATATGTAGTTTGATCTCCATGTATTTGAATGTTTTTGAGGCTTTTCCTTGAAGTTGGTTTCTAGTTTCAATCCATTGTGATCTGAGCATGTGCTTGATATGATTTCAATTTTCTTGAATTTGTTGAAGCTTGTTTTGTGTCTTACAATGTGGTGTCTCTTTGAAAATGTTCCATGCACATTTGAGAAGAATGTATATTTTGCTTCTTTGGGGTAAAAGGTTCTGTATATACCAATTAAGTCCTTTTGATCTAGAGTGTCATTCAATTCCACAATATCCTTGTTGATTATTTGTTTGGAACATCTATCCATTGTTGACAGTGGGGTGTTAAAATCCCCTGTGATGACTATGTTGTTCTCAATATCTTTCTTGAAGTCCTCCATGATTTTCTTTATGTATTTAGGTGCTCCTATGTTGGGTGCATATACAGGGTCCAGCAGAAGTAATGCCTGCTTGCCTTGGCTGGTGTGGCTCAGTGGACTGAGTGCCAGCCTGTGAACCAAAAGGTCACTGGTTTGATTCCCATTTAGGGCACATGCCCGGGTTGCAGGCCAGGTCCCCAGTAGTGGGTGTGTGAGAGGCAACCACACATTAATGTTTCTCTCTCTCTCCTTTCCTACCTCTCTCTAAAAATAAATAAATTAAATCTTAAAAAAAAAGAAATGATGCTTGCTTGAGTGTATTTGGTAGGGCAATAATTTATAGTTTCAATTTGAACATTTCACCTAAAATGTCACATGATATGATTGAGTGTGATATTGTTATGTTACAGAATTACATGCATATGATTTTGTAATAAAAAATGGACATTATTTGTGCCAGACCTTATATGTTTGTTTATAAGGGTTATATCCTCCTGTTGGACTATTCCCTTAAGTATTAGGTAGTGACCCTCTTTGTCCCTTTTCATAGCTTTTGTTTTTGAAGTCTATTTTGTCTGATGTAAGTATTTCTACCCCGGATTTCTCTTCATGTCCGTTTGCCTGGAATGTTTTTTTCCATTCCTTCACTTTCAGCCTGTGTAGATTCTTTGGTCTGAGGTGGGTCTCTAATAGACAGCATCTAGGTGGGTTATGTTTTCTTATCTATTCAGCTACCCTATATCTTTTGATTGAAGCATTTAATCAATTTATGTTTAAGGTTATTATTGATAGGTACTTATTCATTTTCATTTTTTCTGTACATGTGTTTTGCTCTCTCTCTCTCTCTGTGTCTCTGTCTCTCTCTCTCTCTTCTCCTTTTTATAGCAGTCCCTTTAGCATTTCTTGCAGTGCTGGTTTGATGACAATGTACTCTTTTAGCCTTCTCTTGGCTGGGAAGCTCTTTATTTTGCCTTCCATTGTAAATGAGAACCTTGCTGGATAAAGTTGTCTTGGTTGTAGGTCTTTGCTTTTCATTACCTGGAATATTTCATGCCAATCCCTTCTGGCTCATAGTGTTTCTGTTGAGAAACCAGCTGATAGCCTTACTAGAGCTCCTTTGTATGTTACTAGCCGTTTCTCTCTTGCTGTCTTTAAGATTCCCTCTTTGTCTTTAAAATTTGCCATTTTAATTATGATGTGTCTTGGAGTAGGCCTCTTTGGGTTCATCTTGATTGGGACTCTCTCTGCTTTCTGAATTTGCATGACTTTTTCCCTCACTATGTTAGGGAAGTTTTCTGTCATTATTTTTTCAAACAGGTTTTATCCCTTGCTCCCTTTCTTCTCCTTCTGATATTCCAATGATGCAAATGTTGTTACAGTCCTTGCTGTCCTGAAGCTCCCTTAAACTATCCTCAATCTTTTTGAGCCTTTTTTTGCTTTGTTGCTCTGACTGGGTATTTCTTTCTACCTTGTCTTCCAGCTCACTGATTAAATTGTCTGCTTCATCTAGCCTGCTTTTAATTTCTTCTAGTGTATTTTTTTGTTTCAAATATTGTATTCTTCATTTCTCCCTGGTTCTTATCATAGTTTCTATGTCCTTTTTCATGTTGCTGTAGTTCTCGTTGAGTTCCTTGAGCATCCTTATAAGCATTATTTTGAATTCTATGCCTGATAGATTGCTTGTCTCAATTTTGTTTAGCTCTTTTTCTGGGGATTTCCCCTTTCCTTTTGAATGGGGATTATTTCTCTGTCTCCCCATTTTAGGTGACTCTTTTTTTTCCTCCTGTGTCTCAGGTTGCTCTTCTTTGTCTGCCTATCTTCATGGGGTGGACTTCTATGCTAGGAGTTCTGTGGGACTTTATGGTGCAGTCTCTTTGATCTCCTGATCAGGATGCTGTACAGTTGCCTTTTATTCAGGTTATGTGTGCTCTCTTGTTATATTTGGGCTTTGATTATTGATAGTTTATTCATTGGTGGTTTCTCCCTTCCCACTGGCTGATTGGGAGTCCAACCCCTGCCACATCTTGTGTGCTGTTGTACAGCTGTTAGTTAACAAAGCAATACTACCCAGAAAATCAAACCCACACCATCCAAAATACCCCATCACATCAGCAATATCAACAGCAATTGGGCAGATTAATAAAGGTGGAGAAGTTTGTTTTGCTTTCATTTCCATTTTTCTCAAGGTATCTTTTTTAAAGATTTTATTTATTTTATCTTTAGAGGGGAAGGAAGGGAAGGAGAGAGGGAGAGAAATATCAATGTGTGGTTGCCTCTCGTGCATCCCCTGCTGGGAACTGGCCTGCAACCCAGGCATGTGCCCTGACTGGGAATTGAACCGCGATTCTTTGGTTCACAGCCCACACTCAATCTGCTGAGCCACACCAGCCAGGGCTCTCAAGGTATCTTTTGATTTCTTCCTTGATTTCATTTGTTGTTAACAAATTCATTGTTTAATAGTACGTTATTTAGCCTCCATGGGTTTGTGTGTTTGTCTTTTCTTTTTCCTTGCAATTGATTTCTAGTTTCATACCATTGTGATCAGAGATGCTTGATATGATTTCAGTTGTCAAAAGTCACTGAGACTTGTTTTGTGGCCTAACATGTGGTCCATTCTGAAAAATACTCTACGTGCTCTTAAAGGGAATGTATATTCTGCTGCTTTAGGATGAAAATATCAGTTAAGTCCTTCTGGTGTTGTTTGTCATTTAAGGCATTGTTTCCGTGTTGACTTTTTGTCTAAGAGACACACCCATTGGTGTCACCACAGTGTTAATTACCCTACTATGATTGTATTACCAGTAATCTCTTCCTTTCCGTTCATCAGTATTTACTTTATATATTTAGGTTCTCCTATGTTAGGTAGATAAATGTTTACAAGCATTATATCCTCTTGTTACATTGTGCTGCTTATGGAGCTAACTGGGTGGTGTTCTGTTGTGGTCTGAAGGCAGCCATTTGGAGTGTTGGTCCTGGAATCTCTTGGAAAAGACTCCCATGCAGGACAACAACAGACACTCCTGTGATTGGCCTGGGTCTGCATGTTAGGAGCTACAGAGCAATCCATGGTTGGTAGCTGGTTGTGCTGCGTCTAAGTGCATATGGGAGGGACCAAGTTGTAATCTTAGGCTGGCTGCCACCAGTACAAGGCCTAGGGGAGGTCAGCAAATGTCCCAAGGTACCCTGAGATTCACCACTGCTTGCCAACTGTCCATAAGCTTCGGTTGCTAAAGAGCTTTTGGTGGTATATGAGTTAGGTGAAGTGGGGTCTCAAGGAATCACCAGGGTGGTATAAGTGGTGTTTACCAGGTTGATAAGACAGACTCAAACTTGGCAACAGTGCTGATCTGCAGTCACTCAGCAAAAGTCTTAGGGTACAGTGAGGCCAGCTGCCATGTCCTAAGGCCTACAAACCTTTGTGGTGGGATGGGTCCTCAGGGTGGAGCTAGTAGACTTCACCAGGCTAGTGCAGATTAAGAATTGGTTGTGTGGGGGGAGGACTCAACACAGGAAAGACAGCACCTGTTGGTTATGCAGAAGATAACCCTCACCCTGATACCGCCCAAACCAGTTTCTTCCTGTATGTCTTTGGCACCCCAGAGCTTGGCTGGAATTTCTTGAGAGTTTTTAACACAGACTGAAATGTGGGCCCAGGCTAGTTGCTGCCAACGGAGCCTTAGGCTATATGCAAATTAAGTAAGGTGGGGCCTTAAGGAGTCATGAGGGTGGAGTTGTTGTAGCTTACCAGGCTAATGCCATCTGGGGAAAGGGTTTACCCCAGAAAAGATGTCACCTGTGGGCCATGTGGGAGGAGGACTCAGGAATGGCTCTCCCTCTAGCCCTTGCCTAAAAGCCACACAACTCAATCTCTCCTTCTGTGACTCTGATGCCCATGGAGCCACTGTCCCTCCTCTGGAACCCAGGGTGAGTGAGAGTTTGTGCATTGTCCTGTTAAAAGGACACCTGGGTTTCCAGCAGTCTTCTGTCTCACCTGATAAAAAAGAATACTGACTGATTTTCATAGGCAGATGTTATGTGGGCTCTGCTTGCCATCACTGGTGTTCTGGGCAGGCTGGGAAGCCTAGAGTGGGACTGAAACCCCTTGAATCTCAGGGTGCACCTCTTCAGCTGAAATATTCCTCTGGATTCTTAGCCCCCACATGTGGGTGCAGGGCCAGTCCATTTTGCATCTTCACCCCTCCTACTGGTGTTAGTTATATGGCTTCTTGGTTATCCTTAGTTGTATAGCTTCTGCTTAGCTAGTCTTCAGATGGTTATACAGGTTGATTGTTCTATAATTTAGTTGTAATTTTGATGTGATCATGGGAGGAGCTGAATGCAGTTTTTACCTGCTCTGCCATCTTGTGGAAGGAATCTGTTTCTTCTCAATTTTTTGTAAACATTTTCAGTAATCATAATTGGTAATGATAATAGTAGACTATAGTATTGTAAGTTAAGATAAAGCAAGTCAGTGGTTATGGAACACTGTAATTCTAATATTATCATCCCTTCTGTCCTTGAAAACCAAGATTCTCATTTTGAAAAAGTGAACAGATTCATCCTGACTGGTATAGCTCAGTGGGTTGGGTGTCTCCCCAAAGATCAGAAGGTTGTTGGTTCAATTCCCAGTGAGGGCACATGCCTGGGTTATGTGCTTAGTCCACAGTTGGGGGTTAATGATGTTTCTATCCCTCTCCTTCTCTCTCCTTTCCCCTCTAAAAATAAATAGATAAAATCTTTAAAAAAAGAGTATACAGATTCATACAAAAGAATTAGGCCTGGCCGCTGTGGCTCGATGGAGTGAGTGCCGGACTGTGAACTGAAAGGTGCCTGGTTTGAATCCTAGTTAGGGCATATGCCTGGGTTGCAGGTGAGGACCCCAGTTAGGGGAGTACAAGAGGCAACCTACTGATGTTTCTCTCACTCATCCCTGTTTCTCTCCTTCTCCCTCTTTCTCCCTTCTCCTCTCTCTACAAAATAAATAAAATCTTAAAAAAAAAGAATTAAGTAAAAATTCTGTAGTCCTGAATCTGAATTGGAAACATCAATATGTATGTGTTCATGCATGTGTGTATGTGTATGTGTGTATATGTATGTGTGTATGTACATGTATGTGTATGTGTAAATGTATACATGTATACTTTCTACTCACTGAAAAATCCTAGAAATCATGACCAACTTACAAGTGATGAGGTTTTGAAAATTTATTTTCCATTAAAAGAAATAAATGCCTTTTGGAGAAGTGGCTGATTTCAGATCTGGGACAGGAAATGTATCTGAGAAGCAAAGACCATCTTGACATATCAGAGAGTAAGGATGCTATCAAAGAGTACTAGAATTTGTCAGAAGGACTTAGGAGTAAACTCTTGAGGGGGTTCCCACTGGCAAAGATTGGACACCTTGAGCCTCAGTAAAGATAAAGATTGCAATGGATTGAATTACATCAAATATCTTTAAATCCATGGGTTCAAAATGACTTTTTAAAAAATAAATTTATCACCTGAATTAATTCACTCACTTTAAACCTTTACACCTGGGTAAATAAAAGGAAAAAAGCCAAGCATTTATTCTCCTCACCTACATAAACTATACCACTGGGTAAATAATAAATAAGGCAAAATGTCTTTCTATAAACCTATTCCAATTAATTCATGAGAACAAAATTACAGAATTAGAATTCAACCACTTTGCATCCCCCAATGAATTAATGGATCTAAGCATTGAGAAACAAAGGTTGCTAACATGAAATAATAAATAAAAATTAGGCATTATATGCCTCTTGATGAAAGAACACAATGTCATATATAGTTTTTTTTTTTTTTTTTTAGTATGGTAGTAATTTATTTTCCTACAAAGTAATTGTAACAATAAATAAAAATCTTTTTTAAAAAAGATTTTTCATTTATTTTAGAGAAGGGACGGGAGGGAGAGAAACATAAATGTGTGGTTGTGTATTGCATGCCCCCTACTGGGGACCTGGCCTGCAACCCAGGTCTGTGCTCCAGACTAGGGATCAAACCAGTCAGCAGTCTGGCACTCAACTCATTGAGCCACAGCAGCCAGGGCAAAATCTTTCATCAGCATCTTTCAGTGTGAACTATGCATAAGTACTAATCTGATCTAAGGATTTTATTATTTTTAAACAATTTATAACAATCAATTTCAGTTATGTATTTTGATACAATATGTTTCAGGAAGAAAATTAAACTTAAGACACAGGGGAGGTGTGAAATATACTGAAGAAATTGAACGTGAGTCTGGTCCAGTCTCTAGATCCAGCTGTCAATTTGCAGAAAACACAGACCAGAAAAACAAGCTGAACGGCATTGTGAGGATGTGATTAATAAAATCCAGACTTTGAAAACTAGACAAGTCGAATGACCAACTTCTTCAACAGGTAAATTATGAGGAAAAGAAAGGAATTGAGGGGGAATCTATAGATTTATAAAAGAGACATTAAAAGTTCAAAAGAAAAAGCAAGATTAAACAGAGGATTTAGGAATGTACACTTGGTTCATGAAAGCAAACACAATGAAGGAAAGTCAGGATAGAGAGAGGGGCAGGGCCTTTATAGGGTGGAGCACCTGGGGTGGGCTGAGGGGGTGCAAAGGTTCTATTTCTTGACCTGGGTAATTGTTAAAATCGTGTTCCTCACTTTCTTTCTTTGCCTGCTTTTCTGAACCGGTGATTTTATTTTTTAAAAAGATAAAAAAAAAAGTGTCTCTTTCAGTTGTATATCCTACGTACGAGTGAAATTACATGGTTCTTAACTTTTCCTGTCTGACTTATTTCGCTTAGTATGATATTCTCAAGGTCCATCCAGCGAATGGCAGTATTTCATCTATTCCGACGGGTGAGTAGTATTCCATTGTATGTATGTACCGCATCTTTATCCAATCCTCTATCGAAGGGCACTGGTCATTTCCATGTCTTGGCTACCTTCAATAATGCTGCAATAAATGTAAGGGTGCGTATATTTTTGTGAATAAATATACAGATGATGTTTCAGAGAACTGTACACTTGAAACATATATAATTTTATTAACTGGTGTCACCTCAATAAATTTAATGTATAAAGGTAAAAATAAATTTTAGCACATGTTCATTCAGTAAGTGAATGCAAGATGCCAGCATGAATGAACAAATGAGAAACCTGACAAACTCTGCGACCTTAAGAACAACTTTCACTTTGCGAGCTTCAATTCCCACATTTATGAAGTGAAGTGCTTAGATCAAATACTTGAGGCCACTCCAGTTCTGTCATTCGAACAGCTAACACTTTTAATAGCAAACATTCATTGATTACTTACTTCTGCAAAGTGCTTTGTGTATGCTGTAATATTATCTTTGGGGGGAGGTTTTATATATACATGTATATAGGCTTTATTGAATTTATTGGGGTGACATTAGTCAATAAAATTATATAGGTTTCAGGGGTACAGTTCTATAATATATTGTCTGTATACTGCATTCTGTGTTCACCACCCCAAAGAAGTCTCCTTCACCAGCATTTATCCCCCTTTACCCCCTACTACCCACTTCTACCCCCTTTCCCTCTGATAATCACATACTGTTGTCTGTGTCCATGAGGGTTTTTTTTTATTTGCTTAATCCCTTCACCTTTTCCACCAACCCTCCTACTCCCTCCCCTCTGACAGCTGTCTTTACAACAGCCAAGATTTAGAGAATTTGTGTAACTTGCTCAAAGACACCGAGCAAGGAAGCAGTTTGAATTCGGGGCCAGAGCTCCCTGAAGCTACCTTGTTGTGCTGAAATGCAGTTGTACTGATGGTGGTGGTTGTTTTTGGAATTGGGTCATTCTTCCTGGACAGCAAATTAAAAGTGAAATGGTTAAGAGATAAATCATATTCTAGACATTGACCTTGTGAGTTCAAATCTCTCCACCACTCCGCAGTTGTGTCAATCTGGGCAAGTAATTTATACTTGCTATGCCTCAGTTTTCTTGTCTATAAACTGGAGATAATAATGGTATGGACCCCACAGGGATGCTGTCATGGGTATACATATAAAGTTCCTAGCACATAGTGAGCATTAACAGTTACTATTATCAAATAATTCATTCCTTTCAACTGGGCTCATATATAATTGCTGTTGAGTATGTCAAATTAGCCCAGGGCTAAATTTTTTACTTTTAAAAACATCTAATAATTTTCATTCTTTACCCAGATTCAAAGATATTCACAAATTTTTGAAGTGCTGTGCTTTGTATTAGACAGAGTGACTTTAATAGCAACAAGATAATTACTTTTGATTCCACTAGCTGTTTTTCCATGGGAAAAAAATATTCAAGTAGGCACCTAATTGTGTAAATTATCCTTTTGCCCTCCTGTTTAATTTTGAATGTTGTATTTCCGGTAATGCTACTTACCATAATTTACTTAGGCTTTGATCCTATTGCCTTGTACCTAGATAAGACTATGGATTGCCTGAGAAGTTATGCAAAATTCCTAAATTTGCTATCCCATTTAGGTTCATATTCGTTCTGTTTCTGTTTTTTTCCCTTTCCTCCCTTTAATTACATAAACACACTGAGCTCTTTCTTACCACAGGCCTTCACACATGCTATTCTTCTTCCTGAAACACTCTTCCCCTACCCTGCTTCCTTCTTATTGTTCTGCTCTCAGTTCAAGTGTCATGTTTTCAGAGATACTTTCCTTGAGAGCCCAGTTTAAGAAGGTTAAGAAGGTTAAGGGGGTGGGGGGCCACCCTGCTCCATTAATCTGCATAACATACTTATGTTTCCAGGTGGCATGTAATGTAATCACAACATGTAATATGTATAAAATCTTTATATGCATAAAATTAAAGAAAACATATACTACATGTATGTATTCTATATGTCTATGTATTTGTAAATAAATCTATTGAAATATTTTATATTATATAAATACAGATATAAGTTAATATCTATAGTAATGTATGTTTATGGCTACTTCAATATTCACTTAGATAAGTAATATAATCATACGTATGCAACATATAACGTACATATTTTATATAAATACTAAGTTAACTATATATTTATACTGTATATATAAGTATAATTCTCTTTTTCTGTATGTTTGATTGCGCAATTCTTTCCTCGTTAACTGAAATGCCCTGCTTACTATTTTGTATTATTTTTACTGCTTAATTGCTCATCTTCAATTTGAAAATTCAGTTATTTATTTATTTATTTATTTTTATGCATCTTTTAAAATTCAATTTATTGGGGTGGTACTGGTTCACAAATCCATGCAGGTTTCAAGTGTATAACTCAATAAAACATCATCTGCACACTGCAGCATGAGACCGTTGCCTAAAGCAAGGTCTCTTTCCATCCCTACTTATCCCCCTCTGGCCCACCTCCACCTGCCTCCACCCCTCTTTCCCTCTGGCTATCACCAAACTGCTGTCTGCCTCTATGAGTGCTATTGTTTTTTTTGCTTAATCCCTTCACTGTCTTTCATCCAGTCCCCCAAATGCCCTCTCCTCTGATAGCTGTCAGTCTGTTCCTGTTTTGTTCATCAAATCCTCACAGAAGTGTGATCATATGGTATTTGCCTTTCTCTAACTAGCTTATTTCACTTAGCATAATAGTCTTCATTCACGCTGTTGCAAAAGCTAAGGTTACCTTCTTTTTATAGCTGAGTAGTATTCCATTTCATAAATGCACCACAGTTCTTTTATCTGCTCATCTACCAATGGGCACTTGGGCTTTCCAGATCTTGGCTATTGTAAATAATGCTGCAATGAACATAGGGGTGCATATATTCTTTTGAATTAGTGTTTCAGGTTTCTTCAGATGTATTTCCAGAAGGGACTTTTTAAATGTCATCTCCCAAAACATTTTTTGGTCTTATGTTTGAGGATGTCTACAACAGAGAAAGTTATCACCTTTGTCTTTTCTCTTTCCTTCTCTAATTGCTTTAATCCCTTTTCTCTCACTTTTTTTTCTGTTTGGTTTACTCTGATTAGCTCAAGATTTCTGATTTCCAGAACTGCAATATAATGAATTTATGCTGTTTTAAGCCATAAGTTTGTGGTAATTTGTTCTAGCAGCTAAGGGAAATGAATACACACATCCTCCCTCAGGCACATCCTCCAGGCCAAGGGAGAGACCTACTTCTGTGGGTGCTGGCTAATTCTCAAAAATTCAGCAACCTGCCCTGGAAGATGACCAGTCCTGCATCCTTCCAACTTCTGCTAAGGTTCCATGGTGACATGTATACAAAGGGTCTGCTTTTAGGGCTTTTGCTTAGTGTCTGCAATGGCTACTGACTTGTTGCTGCAGTACACTTCTTACAAACAAGAGAATATTTGTGAGTATCCTCAGGACTGGGTTCCCTCATCTTTTCCCTTCATTAGGTCTCTGAGAGGTGAGAGCAGGGTCAGGGACCATTCTGGACTGCCTCAGACTCAAAGCTTCTCCATATGTCTTCTGTACCATGTTTTGGAGGTTGTGCCCTGTTCCTTGATTGGTTGCTGTTAACAAATCCCTTCCCCCTCTATTTTTAGTTGATTTCCAAAAAATGAAAATCAAGTTGAATTTAGATTTGTCCTCTGCAATTCTAAACACAAGTATATAGAGTAATATATACATTTTTTAGAAGAAAATATAATTTCTGACTAAATGTAGAGTGTGGCTTTTTGATCTGCTTTCTTGTGGGGCGGGGCTCTGCTCCATCCAGGGACAGGCCTACAGTTTGGAAACACTCTACTCAGAGGGGACATATTAGTATACTATTATGGCTACAAATTCAAACCACCTGCCCCAGTTATCATAAAGCTAAATTTTAAAAATCTCTGTCTAAAAAGCTTCCTGTGTTTTATTTCTCAATTGTTTCTGAACTTGGCCTTCTAAAATTTCTGGTTTCTTAAATAGATTCCTGGAAATCTCCAATAAATAGGCAAGGACTGATAGATGATATGGAGTCTAAAATATAAAGCTTATGTAGTTTTATCAGTAAAATAAAAGACACCTTTTTTCATTTTCACCAATAGCTATTGACTTGGATATTTTGAGTATGTCAGCTATCTCCTGCTATTGGCTTCTAGTGGGTAGAGGCCAGGGGTGCTGCTAAACATCTTCCAATGCATAAGACAGCCCCACAGCAAAGAATTACTTGGCCAAAATGTCGATAGTACCGAGAAATTTTGCAAACCACTTTTGACAAGTTCTATCAATTGCAGCATGTTTGATCAATCACAGCACCTCCATACACTGCAGAAATATTTTTTTGCATTTCCTTTGAATTTTTACATTTCTTGAAATCACAAAGCATAATATACCAAAAATGTTGTGTATTTTCTTCCATCTTCAATATTAAAATGGTTGCACAAAAATTCAGCAATTTTGATGTTTTTTAAAAATGTGTGCTAATATGACAGCTATCACAATACTATCTAACAAAATTGTTTCAAATGAAGTTAAAGACAACTGAGCACTGCTAGAGCCATTGTACGGAAGAAACTAAACGAACTTTTTGGCCAACCCAATATCAGGTAGTGGCTGAGGCTTTGGGGCCCCCACATTAGAACTCTAGGGTTTGAGGTCACATGGTTTTTACCTGTGACAGTTTGAGGCAATTTGTCAGTTGGCCAGTGTTTCTAGCTATGTGGCTGTTTACATCTGGAGAGGGCCAGCACAGCTTTCGTGAGTATATGTGGTATGTGGTCCTTTGTGGTGGACCTTGATATGACCTAGGTAGGCAAACGTTGGCCTAAACATTCAGTATAGCTTCAGTCTGGTTGAAGCAGGAACAAATTATTGAGAAATATGTCATAACCCTAGGAAAAGTCACCTCAAAATAGGCAGAACTTCAAGATCCAGTTGTTCCAGGCATTGGTTTCCAGACCAATTTTAATGACATTTACTTGGTTTGCCAGTGAGGTTAGAAACGTGACTTTACACTGTAAAGGTAGGTGGGCCAGTCCCCCTGGGGCTTCAGTGCACTGATGTGTGGGTTCCTCCTCAGGCCCGGTTAGGGAGAGCCAGACAAACCCCCGAGTGCTTGAGCTGTTGCTAGGGCCAGGGGAGGTAGACCCCTTTGTCAGTCTTGTCTTTATGGATAATGTTTTTTGCCTGTTTAGATAATCTAAAGTCATGAAGACATGAAGATGCTACTCTATGTTATCTTCTGAAAGCTTTATTGATTTACCTTATATATTTAAATATGAAAATCACCTAGAATTGATTTTATGTGTAATGTGAGAACTTTTTTTGGTTCATATGGATATCCATTTGATATCCAGAACCATTTATTTTCATTTTCATCTGTTTCAGCACCATTTACTTTTAAAAAGAACCTCCCTGCTTTGTCATAAACCAAGTCTGTCCTGTGTGAATGGAGAGGCTGTTCTCTTTTCATTGATCCATTTGTCTGTCATTGCACCAAGACCACAATATCTTAATTACAATAGTTTAAAAAATGTCTCAATAACTGCTGGAATAAAAAAAACTAAGGTCATTAATTTATTTTTACGTACAGTTTTAGCTTCACCCAAAAATTCTTGGAAGGTATATTTTTTGTGCTGTTCTTCCTATTTTCCATTATGATTTTTTAAAGTTCATCCATTAGTTGTCTAGAGAGGTGTTTTAAATTTTGAAATGTAAGGAATTTTGTAAACATCTCTTGTTAATTACAGAAATTAACTACACTGTGGCCAAAAACCGGGATATTCATGTGAACTTTTGGCATGGACCAAACGTCTCAGTGAACGTTTTAGATGGGACCAAGTGTCCTGAAAGGCTCACTTGACATTTCTGCTTCATACAGCAGTCTGAGAGATTGAGAGTTGTGGGAGACTTGTGTTAAAAATCTCTCAGCATGGTGGTGAATGTGTCAATCTCTTGTGGTTTGTCAATTTTTACTTGATACACTTTGAGACCTTATTAGTGCATATAATTTTAGAAATGTTATTTTCCTGGTGAAAAGAATCATTTATTGGTTATCTTCTTTTTCTCTAGTAATCTTTTTTTGCCTTAAAGTATATTTTGTGTGATACTAAATCAAATAAAAACCAGCTTCACAATTTTTATTTGCTGTTTTTCAATTTGCACGGTTGTTTTTTATAGTCTCATATATATGTGTGTGTGCATGTATGTGTGTGTGCATATTCAAGTGTCCTTTTTATATCTTAAAACATGTTATATTATTTGGTAATTTTGATATCTGAAGTCTTTATGGTTCTAATTCTGCTATGTGTAGTTTCTACTGGCTCTTCATTAAAATGTTTTTTCTTGTTTTATTATTTTTATTATGAATTCATAAGTGGGAATTCTTTGAAACTCAGGCTAACATTGTGTGTCTTCAGAAAAGATTTGCATTAGCTTCTGCAGGTTGGAAAAAGGTTACCTTTCTAGAATCACCTTATTTTTATTTCAAAATAATATTTATATTTGTATATTTGAAACAATCTCAAAGTTACAGAAAAGTTGAAAGGATTGTGCAAAATATTTTCTTTTCTAATTATTTGAGAGTAAGTTGTAGAAATGATGCCCCATCATTTCCATTTACTCTAGTTTTGTCACAGACCAGGACATTCTCATACGTAGACATAATGCAGCCATAAAAATCAGGAAGTTAACATCAATATATTTTCTAATGCTCAGACTCCATTCAAGGAGTTGACCCAATAATGTCTTTTATAACAAAAGAAGCCAGTCTACAGTCATGTGTTACATTTAGTTATCATGCTAATTCTTTAGACTCCTTCAATCAGGAAGGGTTCTTCAGTTTTTCTGGACTATCTTGACCTTGACACTTTTAAACACTATAGACCAATTATTGTGTAGAATGTCCCTCAGTTTGGGTTTGTTTGATGTTTCTTAATGACTCAACTAAGAAACAGCACAACAAATCAGGCAGGGTTCTGGGACTGAGAATGGAAAGTAAGCTTAAGAACTCGGGTGGACAGGCAGACCCCAGATTAAAAGAATGGGTTTCTTCAGAAATAATAAATATTAGTGAGAAGATTTCTTATGCAAAATGTTTATTTATGACTGTGAAAGTCACTCTACCTTCTTTTCTTTTTCCTTTCCTTCCTTCAGGAACCATGTATCCTATCATAGGCACTATGGAGGGACTCCATGGTGAGTAAGACAAGACTCTTACTCTCTTTAAGTTTGTAAATTCAGTAGACAAATCTAAAAATTATTTATGTTTTTAACTCTTCCTTTGTTCACAGTAACCTAGCACATTCCAAAATGGTGATGTTTGCCCAGAGAGAAATGAGTGGAAAATTGTCCTCATCATTAATTGAAGCAACTATGCCTTCCAATTTAGTAAACTTCATCCTCAATGCAAATGATGGAATAAAGACACACAAAGCTCCCTCAGCACGTGGATATCATTACAGTTGTCATTCATCATTCCCTGCAGTTTCCAAGGGGCCAAGTAGTGCAGCGACCTTCTGCCCCGCCTCATTTGCGTCCCACACAAGCGGGTGGTGGTGGTGCTGTGACACCCCCACAGTGTGGTGTTAGCAAGAATGAGCAAGAAGCTAATTTTCCCTCTTATTTGGAAAAAGGATCTTTGCAGATAAATGGGAAGACTTTAAAAATAAATGTTTAGGCTGAGTAGGGGGAAGTTCAAAGAGTTGTGTCCTACAGCCTCACCCTTCACTGCCAACTTAAAAAACAACTCTGCCTCTGCTTCCTCCTCACCCACTCACTCTGCTCCAGCAATTTCAGAGGAGAAATTCCCTTTTTTAAAGGTCACCAGTGAATTTTTAATCATCAAATTACATAGCCTTTTCTTAGTATTCAATGTCTTTGAACTTCCTGCCAAAACTGATACTATGGACAACTCCCTTCACCATTTTTTTCTTTAAAATTTTATTGAACCTGTAAATTGCTTTGGAAAGTATGGTCATTTTAACAATTTGGTCTTTTCAATCATTTATGCAATTTATACTTTATTTATTTATTTATTAAAAAATTTATTGTTGTTCAAGTACAGTTGTCTGCATTTTGCACCCACCACTCCCCCCAACCTCAGCCATCCCCACCTTCCTCCCCTGATCCCACCCCCCTTGGTTTTGTCCATGTGTCCTTTGTAGTCATTCCTGAAAACCCTTCTCCCTTCTCCCCAATATTCCCTCCCACCTCCTCTCTGGTTACTGTCAGTTTGTTCTTAATTTCAATGTCTTTGGTTATAGTTTGCTCGCTTGTTTGTTTTGTTGATTAGGTTCCACTTAAAGATGAGATCATATGGTATATGCCTTTTTTCCTTAAACAACTAGATTAAAATACAATTCACATATTATCCAACTCATTCAGATAAATTATATAATCCAATGGCTTTTAATAAATTCAGAATCATGTACTGATCATTACAATCAATTTTAGAACACTTCATTATCTCCAAAAGAACCCCTCCTCTTCTTAGTTGTCATTTCCCGAAATCCTTCCTCACCTGCCCCTCAGCCCTAGGCAACCACTAATCCACTTTCCATCTCTATGGATTTGTCTATTTTGGACATTTTATATGAATGGAATCATAATGTCATCCTTTGTGACTGGCTTCTTCCATTTAGCATGTTTTCAAGGTTCATTCATGTTGCAATAATGTATCAGTCTTCTATTCCTTTTTATGGTCAAATAACATTACCTTGTATGGACATGCCACATTTGCTTATCCATTCACTAACTTTGGTTATTGTGAATAATGCTTCTTTCCTTCATTTTAAAACATTTCTTTCTCTTGACACCACTGTATGTTATCTTACTTTAATGGTTATTGGAAGAAAGAGAGAAAGAAAGAAAGAAAGAAAGAAAGAAAGAAAGAAAGAAAGAAAGAAAGAAAGAAAGAAAGAAAAGATAGATTAGGCTGGTATTTACTAATCTTTGTGGTATTGATCTGCTTTTCTCCTTCTATCTCCTATCTTACCCCCTTAACTAGAGACAAGCCAGTAATTTCATATTTCAGATATCCAGCAATTTCAATCCTCTGGATTTTTAGGTGCTTTCTCTCTTTTCCAAGTATTTTATTGTTTATATTATTACAGTTGTCCCAATTTAACCCTCTTTGCCCCCTCACCCAACCCTTCCCCTATTCTCACAGTCAATCCCCACACCATTGTCCATGTCCATGGGTCATCCATACATGTTCTTTGACTAATCTCTTTACCATTTTTTAACCAGTCCCCACCTTCCCTCTCCCCTCTTACAGCTGTCAGTCTATTCTATGATTCTATGCTTCTGGTTCTATTTTGCTTATTAGTTTATTTTGTTCATTAGATTCCTCTTGTAAGTGAGATAATATGGTATTTGTCTTTCACCAGCTGGCTTATTTCACAGCATAATACTCTCCAGTTCTATTTGTGCTGTTGCAAAAAGCAAGAATTCCTTTTTTAAAAAAGATTTTATTTATTTTATGTTTAGAGAAAGGGGAAGGGAGGGAAATATCAATGTGTGGTTGCCTCTCATGTGGCCCCCACCAGGGACCTGACTTGCAACCCAGGCATGTGCCCTGACTGGGAATTGAACCGGTGACCCTTTGGTTTGCAGCCCATACTCAATCCACTGAGCTATGCCAGCCAGGGCAGAATTCCTTTTTTTTTTTTTTTTAATGCTGTGTACTTTCTCCTTTATATATTCTTGCTAAATTTACTCTTCTCTATCTTTCAAGGACCCAAAAAATCCTATCAGGATTTTCAACATTTATTTCAAATGCTTCTGAAAACTTTTCCACAAATCTTCCTAAACTAACTTTTATGTGCTTTGTTTCTGTCACTCTTGTGTTGAATACTTTACATTGTAACTATTTATGTATTCATGATCTTCCCTACCAAATTTACTCCTGAGGGCAAGAACTGTATCTTACTTTTGAATATCTGTAGTTCCTCATAAACTTGATCTATTTAGTAGGAGCTCAATAAATATTTCCTTGTGAAATTACTTGAGAGAATCATGTGAATTGAGTCCATATTTCAAAAGAATATCTGGATAAGTGGGGGAAAGCTATTTTGGGATTCTGAATTGCCTAGAATCTGAAGCTTTGGTTATTTTTAATTTAAGGCATGACCACATAGAAGATGATTATTGTCTTCTGAATAATTCCTATCATATTCTATGTGGGGTGATGACTCATTGTTTTAAATATGCCATGACTCAACATGAATTCTAAGGAAATATCCATGGATATGAAACAAACTGTGAATGACTTTTGGAAATAGTTGATTCATTAGACTTAGGGGCATCATAGTTTCCCTCAAAATACTAGGTTATAGCCTTTTATGAATAAACAAAAACAACAACAAACCAATACAGACTCCAGCCCATGGCAACATAAGCTAAGTTATGCAGTCAAATAAATGGAACTACCACCAAGGTTATGGTATGCCTGGTTTTGTGGCAGAAAGATTTTTAAAACTAATTTTAAAATAGTTAAAAATACATTAGTCATCCTCAAAAGACTGTTAACTCTAGCACCACTTATAAGGTATTCTTGTCTAAAAATTTGGACATGAATCTAATCAAGCCTTGAGATTGAACAACCAGTTTACAGGAAACAGCATTTAGGGAAAGAAGTTAAACAGTAGGATGAACCCAGTACAACAGCTGAGTCCAGGCGGTAGACCATTCCATAACACTCATAACACGCTTTTGTTTTAACAAATCAATGGCATAAAGCAAAAAAAATAAATACAAGAGGTTGAGAACTATTTTAAAATATGTAAAAGAAACCTAAGATCCATAATAAATGCTACGTGTGGACCTTGACTGGATTCTTATTCCAGCAAATTGACTATCAAAACATCTTTAAGATAATGAGTGTCTATCTCACAGGGTCCATCAGTATTATGTCATGGATCAGTTTGTCCTCCACATATTCTAGGCAATTGTCAACAGTTAACAAGTCTTGCTCCAAGTGGTGAATGGCATTGTATACTTAAAACTACACAACCAGCCCAGGCCCTGGTGGCTCAGTTGGTTGGACTGCCATCCCATATGCCAAAAGTTTGAGTGTTCAATCCTGGGTCAGGGCATATAACTAGGTTTCGGGTTGGATCCCCAGTTGGGGTACATACAGGAGGCAACCAATCAATGTTTCCCTCTCACATTGATATTTCTCTCTCTTTCTCTGTATCTCAAATCAATTAAAAAATATCCTCAGAGGATTAAAAAAACTATACAACCAAATCATTTGTATTGATGAACATATTGTTACTCTAGTATTTAAAATCACCTATGGTGTCAAATAGTGCACAATAGTACAAATCACTTAAGTCTCATTGATGCCAGAGGGCTCATAGGGAGGCCAAGGAAAGCCTCAACCCAGTGACAATGTCCAGCTTCTTGTCCCTGTGCAAGGCAGGTTGAGAGTGAGACAGAGAGATTCAGCAGAGCACAGCAGATTTATTAAAGTGACAGTACACACTCAAGAAGGAGGGTAGTGAGGGAGAACTCAGGAAATGAGACCCTGGTGGGGTCTAGGTGGAGGTTTTATCAACTATGGGCAAGGGGAATGGTGGGGGGGGGTTCATGGTCTCTGATATTGGCGAGGGAGGGATTGGCCCCAGATGGTGGGTCTTACTTCAAGGGCAGAGTGGCTTTAAAACCAGATGTAGGGTCAACATGTCTGTCAACTCTGGCTGAGACCAGTTTTCCATTTGTCTCAACTATTTCTTACCCCGGGAAATTGGGAGGGGGCAGGAAGGGGACAGATGTTTAGTCACAAGTCTCATCTATAGTCTGTAGTGCTCTGATCCAGTAGGTGAACAGTGGGGGAGCAGCTGTCAATCCGCAGTGTCCTGATCTAGAAGGGGAGGAAACGGGTAGAGCCTGTGGCCTCTGTTCCCTATGTTAACTTGCTTGCCTCATCATGATTATCATCATTATTCTCATCTATGTTAAAAAGACCATATTCCACCTCCCCAACAGTTGAGATCCTCTTTCCCTGAAACATGCCCTTCCATGCACCTTATGAAAACCCAGGACTAAGGTTTCCTCTGAACCCTGATGCTGATGAGCTAGAGGCAACAGAAACTCCAGATCATGAGACTGTCAAGGAGAACACACTAACTAGGAGTGTGCTGTTAGTATCCAGACATCATTAAGGAGGAATGAAAGTACCAATGAAATAGACTCTGAAGACCTAAGATCTGAACTTAAAAGAGTAGAGGAAAGGCTGGGGTAGGGGAGAGTGGGAATCAGTTCAAGTATTCTGCTATTCTTACTGATTCTCACCTTTTAGGTACACAAAAGAACATTCCTAGATAAACTGAAATCAAAAAAGTTTTCCTACAAATTGAAAGGCTTTCTGCCTTACCATCCCCACTGACTTGGAGAGCCACCATAGTCTCCAATTGTCCCTGAGCCACCCTTCCCCCCACTATCCTATTTTCATATTGCCACCAGGGCTTTCTTTCTCATTTGCAATTCTTATGTCACTTCCCTGATGAAAACACCTTCATTTATCCACGAGCATGTCACAACTTAAATTTATGATGTTAAGATAAAATGCAACTTCTTGGCATGACTATACCCATTACCTGTTGCTGGGTGGTGTGGCTCAGTGGACTGAGTGTCAGCCTGCACACTGAAAAGTCAATGGTGTGATTCCCAGTCAGGGCACATGCCTGGGTTGGAGGCCAGGTTCCCAGTTGGGAACATGCAAGAGGCAACCAATGGGTGTTTCTCTTGTGCACCTGATGTTTCTCTCCTTCTCTTTCCCTCCCTTCCCTTCTGTCTGGAAATAAATAAATAAAATCTTTTTAAAAAGAAAAGAAAATGGAAAGCATACTGATATTGGGTTCCATTTTGGAAAAAAAAATAAAAATAAAAAATTACCCCAAAACCCAGTGACTTAAAACAGCAATAATCATTTGTTGTCACTCCTGGTTACTGTGGATAGTTCAGGCAGAATAGAGCAGGGATGGTTTCTTTCTGTTCTGTGATGTCTGGAACCCTGCAAGACTCACTGGCCAAAAACATCTGAAACCCTATCCATTCCATGCCTGATGGCTAATGCTGCCTGGGTGCTGGCTGGGGCTGGGGGCCAGAACACCCATAACTTAGCTTTTCCATTTGGTTTGGCCTTCTTTAAAATCTGCTGAATTCCAAAGACAAGGGTCCAGAGAGAAAGAAGAAGGCAGGGAGAGAGGAAGGGAAAAAGAAAGGGAAGGAAAGAGGGGGACAGAAACACACTGGGCAGAATCCATATTGTTTTTTATGACCTAGCCTTGAGTCACACAGTATCACTCCTGCCGCATCTGTATTGGTCAGGAAGGATATAGAGGTAGTTCAGGTTCAAGTAGAGGGAACAGATACCCCACCTCTAGATAGAGGAATGTAAAATCCTGTGGGATGAGCTATATGTTTAAAAGTACAAGCTGCTGCATTACATACCTGACCCTTCACCACCAACCTACCACTTCCTTCCCCTCTACTCCTTGCCACTCCTTCTACACTTTGCATACTGACCTTCTGTTTTGTTTATTTTTTTTCTCTGAGCATGACAAATTTTTCTATGCTTCTTTACCTTTGTATATGCTATCATTATGCTTGGAATATCTTTCCTTCTCCCCATTAACTCCCTAGAGAAAACCTTACGCTTCAAGTCCAAAATCAGTTGTAGCATCTCTGCAAAGCCTTCTTGTCCCAGGTCAAAGAAGGTTAACTACAATATTTTCTTCACTAGGCTCCTATATGTGTTATGCATATTTCTATTTACAATATTATCTGTTTGAATTTTTATCATCGCCAAACTGTAAGCAACTCAAAGGAAAGGGCCAAACCTTGTTCTTTTTTCACATTTCTCCTCATCTCTTCTAGATGCCAAATATTTAGCACTGTGTTCAACACAACGTTCTCACTTACTAATGTGCTGAATGGCTGAATAAAACTTTTAGGCAACGTTTGGAAAACTTTATCATTTCAAAGGCAAGGTGGCTCCCTAGTCCTTCTATTGCATATATATATATTTACCTCTACTATTGTCTGAAATACTTCAATTTTACACTTAAAATTCTTTATTTTATTTTATTTTTTAACTTCCAATTATAGTTAACATTAAATATCATATTAGTTTCAGGTGTACAGAATAGTGGTTGAACATTTATCTAACTTACATAGTGATTCCCCAGCAAATCTTGCACCCACCTGACACCATGAATAGCTATCACAATATTAGTGACTATGTTCCCTAAGCTGTACGTTACACCCCCATTACTATTTTGTAACTGCCAACCTGTACTTCTTAATCCCTTTACCTTTTTCACCCAATCCCCAACCCACACTCCCATCTGGCAACCATTGGATGGGGTGGTGGTTGATCCCTTCTTGTTTTCTTTTTCTATGAGTTTGCTTCTGCCTTGCTTGCTTATTTTGTATTTTAGATTCGACATATAAGTGAAATTATATGGTATTTTTCTGTCTCTGTCTGTCTTATTTCACTTAGCAGAATACCATCTAGGTCCATCCATGTTGTTGCAAATGGAAGACCTCATTCTTTTTTGTGGCCAAGTAATATTCCATTGTTTATATATACCACTTATTCTTTATCCATTTGCTTTTTGATTGGAGCATCTAATCCATTTACTTTAAAGAAATGATTGATAAGTATGTAGTCATTGCCATTTCACTAATTGAGATTGTTTTTGTAGTTCTCTGTTCTTTCCTTATTCTCTTACTCTCTTCTTGTACATTGATGACCTTCTGTTGTGTTATATTTGTATTCCTTTCTCTTTATTTCTTGTATATCTCTTGTAGATTGTTGGTTTTTGGTTACTATGTACTTTATATATACTAAGCTATTTTGAGTTTATAGCAGGCTATTTTAAGTTGATGGTCACTTAAATTCAAACACATTCTATAATCACTACCATTTTACTCACCCCCTCCACATTTATGTTTTTCTCATTATTTTTTCACCTCTTGTTTGTGTGTTTGTGTGTATCCCTTATGTTACTATTGTAATCACATATGATCTTCCCACTGTTTTGCCTTTTAACCTTTGTACTAGCTTTAGTGTTGGCTGATCCACTGCTTTTGTTATGTGTTGGCCTTTGTTAGTGAGATTTTTTTTTCTTAGTGGTATTTTCTTATTCATAGATTTCCCCCCCTTCTTCTTCTTAAAGAAGTCCCTTTAATATTTCTTGTAATATTGGTTTGATGGTGATAAATTCCTTTAGCTTTTTCTTGTCTGGGATGAAATACTTAAAGCCTTACATTTGTGAACAAGAAAAATGGATACTCATACACACACATCTGGGAGTGGGGGTGGGAGAGAGAGGAAATTGGGTGGTACTAACGCCTCAGTCAAGGCCAAACACTGACTCAGTCAAAGTATGGATGATGATGGGCCCTGTCTATGTATCTAGGGAAGATAGGGTTGAGCACAGGGACACACTGGGGGGATGAAGGTGTGAAGCCACTAAGGAGGAAAAAAAGAAACAGAAAGGGAAGTCTGTAAACACCAGTGAGAAATGCTGCTCTCACAATTTTGCCATCAGGCAAATCTTGCTGTCTTCAATGGTCCCTGAACAAACAGAAGTATTTGGGGCAAAAGTACCTTGTTCTGCCTGACCCAGGTTTCCTCAGCAGAAGGTAGTCCAGGATCTTCCTCCTTCTCCTGCCCTCTCACTGACTCCTCCAGCCCCTGCTGCCCAAGAGTTATTGCTCTTGTGGTTTCACAGGGCTGACAGGAGTAACTGAAAACCTCTCCCTGCCAGGATCACACAATCCTGGAACCTTAGGTGGACCTTAGATCGGATACTCTGGTAAGTCTGCAGTGTCATTCACAGTTATCCTCCTTTCCAGTCCCTTCATTACATTCTGGACCGTCATTTTCTGGGCTTCTGCAACTGGCGTGTCTCTCTGGACCTGAGTTTCCTCATCTATTGTAAAGTGTATTGTAAAGTGCACTGTTCTGCAAACTGCCCAAGCATAAGAATGCTCTGGGAGAGCTCAAGTTGTTAAACACACAGCAGCCTAGGCCCTTCCTTGTGAAACTGATCCAGCAGGCCTGGGAGGAACCTAGAAATCTATTATACTCAGAAGTGATGAGGGGAGTTTAGAAAAGCCTGGCTTAGATGACCTTGAATTCCCTTATTGAGCTTGAATGAATGATCTAAATGTTTTCTTTTCTACACATAGTTATACAATTAACTTTCCAAAGTGACAGCTCTGATAAGGTTGTGCCATGTCAAGAAGTGTGGGCTTCCACATCAAAATTACAACTAAGCTACAAACAACCATCAGTTGGAACCACCTGAAATCTGGTTGAATGGAAATCCTACAACTAGGGAATTCAAGAAGTCACAGTGGAACTGGTAGGAGGGGCAGAGATGCAAAACAGGCTAGTCCCACACCCATGTGTGGCAGATAAAAATTGAGAGGGATATCACAGCTGCAGAGATCCTCCCTGAGGAGCTAGCTGAGTCCCAGGCCCATACCAGGCCCCCCAGCCCAGGGTTCCAGTGCCAGCAAGAGAAGTCCCTATAATTTCTGGCTGCAAAAACCAGTGGGGATTGAGGCTGAGAGCAACAGAGGTCTTCTGGAGTCACAGGCACTTCCCTTAAAGGGCCTGCACATGGACTTACTCACACTCACTCCCTCTAAGTTCTAGCACCCATGTATCTGCTTAAAACACACCAGAGACATATGGGGAAGTTGGACATTGAGATGGGAGTTGGGGGGGCAGCTTTCTCCCAGACAAGTTCTGGCAGAGGCCATTGTTCCTTTGATGAGTCCTCCCCCAACAGAGCTGCAGGCAGGCACCATATCTAACTCTCCATCAACCTAGCTCACACTGTTCACCCTGCCCTGGTGGTTCCCTGATGTCCTGCCCCACTCAGATTTAAGGCCCACCCACATTTCACAGGAACTGATCTGTATCAGTTAACTAACGGAAATTCATTTTCATTCATGTAGAACCTGGCAGAACTACATTTACTCTTCATGAGATGCAGAGGACCAGAACCAAAGCAGTAGCATTAAAGGTGGAGAGAAAAGGCAGGACAGGTGGAATGATAGTGAGATGAAAGATACAAAACTTGGTTTAACACAAAGACCAGTCTGTACCTTACAGGGTATGGTAGCTCCATCATTGGGAGTGAGTTTCTACCTCTTTCTTAGCAGTACCTTTGGGCATCTCACAACCCTTTCCTTTCATCACTTTGCCTTCTCCTCCTATGGCCCTAGGGATTCTTCACACCTGGGAATCCTTTGATTCATGCATAGACCTTTTTGGGACTTTTTCTGCTTGCCTGGCTATTTATAATGTTGAATGGCATTAAGCTACACATCCCACGTGTGTAGGACTTGCTACCATCTAATTCACACAATATCCCAGTGTAACAAGGATGGAAAAGCAGGGAGGGAAAGAGAGGGGGTGGGGAGGACTTACTAGAGTAAGTAAGAGTAGCTCCTCATTCTACTAAATCAATTTCTTAGCTTATCATCTGGCTTATTTCTTACATATTCCTCTACAGGTATGTTACACTTTCTTTCTTTTCTGAATTTTGCTCCAGTCTTCCTGTGCCATGCTAGTCTTGCCTATGTGCCATCCTATAATGTAGGCACAGCTCAAATGCCATCCTTCTGAGTCCCATGGCCACTTTCTCTTCTTCTCTCTATAGCACTGCACACCTGTTAGAGTGTGATATCCCCACTCTGCTCCCTGCTGGCCTGAATGAACAGAGAACTCCTGATGTGAGATGATGGTTTACACATCTCAGTAGTTCCCTGTTCCTAACACTGTTGTGGTTGTTTCTGTTGAATTGTGAAGATGTAAAGTAATGCTTATAATTCACTCATACCACAACTTGTTTAGCTTTACTGTTGCCCTAATTCTTTATACCACAGTTTTGAGAATAGCATTATAATATAGGTAAAGAGTTGGAATTGTCTTCCTTTTGTAGTTTAAAAAAATTATGCAGATATCCTAATACAAAATCTGTTGTGTTCTAATGAATACATACATTAGCATTAATATTATCCACGGGAGGTAGGAAACATTCTCAGTGGCTCAACACAGTAAGTAAGGGAATAGTCAGGAATAGATTAGCGTTTCTTGATTTACTAGTGTGTATATCCTATAGTGTGTGTTCTGTTGATACGCCAGCAATATTTGAGTAAAAATAAAATAAAGATAAGCATATTCATAAATTATAATTTATTTTACACAATGCAGCTTTTGCTTTGATTTCAACTAAGTCACAATATTGTCATGACCAAGATTTTCATATAATTTATTGATATTCAGAGTAATGATTTAAAGGTTCTTTAAAAAATTATATTTAAAGTGTTGAATATATTTCATCAGAAAAATGAATTAAATAAACATAGAACATTAAAATATTTTTGATAGGCCCTGGCTGGTGTATCTCAGTGGATTGAGCGCAGGCCTGTGAACCAAGGGATCATGGTTTGATTCCCAGTCAGGGCACATGCCTCGGTTGTGGGCCAGTTCCCAGCAGGGGATGCACGAGAGGCAACCATACATTGATGTTTCTCTCCTTCTCCCCCTCTCTCCCTCCCTCCCCCTCTAAAGATAAATAAATAAAATGTTTAAAGAATATTTAAAATATTTCTCATAGATGTTTTCAAACAAGTTACCTTCTAAAATATTTTATATCTTCTATTAAAACCAAAAGGTAAAATAGAAATTAATGTGTATCAAATTAATAAATAAAATTAATCCATTTAAAATATGATTACATCTTACCAAATATATTTTTAATTGTATTTTTCAATTACAGTATATGTTCAATATTATTTTGTATTAGTTTCAAGTGCACAACATAGTGCTTAGGTGATAGTATAATTTACAGTGTTCCCCCCATATTCCCAGTTTCCACCTGCCACCATATAGTTGTTACAGTATTACTGACTATATTTCCTATGTTGTACTTAACATTGCTGTGACTATTTTGTAACTACCGATTTGTACTTAAATTTCATCAGTATTTCACCCCAACCTCTCCCCTTCTGTAACCATCAGACTGTATCTATGAGTCTGTTTCAATTTTGTTTGTTTGTTTATTTTGTTCTTTAGATTTATTTGTCTTTCTCTGACTTATTTCACTTAGCATAATCCCCTCTAAGTCATCCACACTGTCTCAAATGGTAAGATTTTGTTCATTTTTATAGCCAAGTAATATTTCATTGTATACGTGTACCACCACTTTTTTATCCACTCATCTGTTGATGGGCACTTTGGTTGTTTCCATATCTTGTCTTTTGCAAATAATGCTTCAACAAACATAATGGTGCATATATTCTTTCAAATTAGTGTTTTGGGTTTTTTCAGATACATACCCAGAAGTGGAATTGCTGGTTCATAAGGCAGTTCCATTTTTAATTTTTTGAGGAACGTGCATACTGTTTTCAATAGGGGCTGCACCAATCTGCATTCCCACCAACAGTGCACAAGGGTGCCCTCTTTTCCAATCCTCACCAATGCATTTGTTGGTTGAATTATTGATGATTGTCATTCAGACAGGTTTGAATTTGCATTTCACTGATAACTAGTGATGTTGAGCATCTTTTCACATGTCTATTGGCCATCTATATGTCCTCTTTGGGGAAATATCTGTTCAGATCCTCTGTCTATATTTTAATTGGATTGTTTTTGTTTTTGATGTTGAGTTGTATAAGTACTTTATAAATTTGGGATATTAACCTCTTATCAGATGTATCATTGTTGAATATGTTCTCCCATTCGGTGGATTGTCTTTTCATTTTGTTGATGGTTTCCTTTCTTATGCAAAAACTTTTTCATTTGATGTAGTCCCATTTGTTTATTTTTTCTTTTGTTTCCCTGACCTGATGAAATATATTTAAAAAAATATTACTAAGAGACATGTCAAAGATTTTACTATGTTTTTCTCCAGGGTTTTTATGGTTTTAAGTCTTACATTTAAGTCTTTAATAAATTTTTGTCCTTTATTTTTGAATGTGATATAAGAAGGTGGTCATTTCATTTTTTACACATAACTGTATAAAATTCCCAACATTGTTTATTGAATAGACTATCTTCACCCCAATATATGTTCTTGTTTCCTTTGTCAGATAGTAATTGTCCATATAGGAGTGGGTTTACTTCTGGGCTTTCTAATGTGTTCCACTGATCTATATGTTTGTTTTTATGCCAGTATCATGCTGTTTTGATTATTATAGCCATTTAATATAGTTTGATATCAGGTAGTGAGATACTTCTAACTTTGTTTTTCTTTCTCAAGATCGCTGTGGGTATTTGGGATCTTTTGTTGTTCTACATAAAGTTTTGGATTATTTTTCTAGTTCTGTGAAAAATGCCATTGGTGTTTTGGTAGAAATTGCATTGAGTCTATAGAGTGCTTTGGTTAGTATGGACATTTTAACAATGTTAATTCTTCATATCCACAAACATGGTATATGCTTCCACTTATTGGTCTTCTTCAATTTCTTTCTTCAATATCTTACAATTTTCCAAGCACAGGTCTTTTACCTCCTTGGTTAAATTTATTCCTAGGACTTTTCGATGTAATTATAAATTGGATTGTTTTCCTAATTTCTCTTTCTGATAGTTTATTAATAGTGTATAAAAGTGCAACTGAGTCTAAATTTTTATTTTGTATCCTACTACTTTACTAAATTCGTTTATCAGGTCTAGTAATTTTTTGGTGGAATCTTCAGGGTTCTCGATATACAGTATCATGTCATTTGCAAATAATGACAGTTTTACTTCTGTCTTTCCAATTGGAATGCCTTTTATTCCTTCTTGTTTGATTGCAGTGGTTAGGACTTCCTGTACTATGTTGAATAAGAGTGGTGAAAGTGGACATCCCTGTTTTGTTGCTGATCTTAAGAAAAAAGCTTTTAGTTTTTCCCTGTTGAACATGATGTTAGCTGTGGTTTTGCCATTTTTAGCTCTTATTATGGTGAGGTATGTCCCCTCTATTCCCACTTTGTTGAGAGTTTTTATCATAAATGGATGCTGATTTTGTTATCTGTGGATATGATTTTTATCCTTTATTTTGTTAATGTGGTGTATCATGTTAATAGATTTGAGAATATTGTACCAATCTTGCATTCCAAATCTCACTCCATCATGGTGTATAATCTTTTTAATGTATTGCTGAATTCAGTTTGCTAATATTTTGTTGAGGAATTTTGTATCTATGTTCATCAGGAAGGTTAACCTATAATTTTCTTTTTTTGTAATGTCTTTATATTGTTTTGAAATCAGGATAATGCTGGCCTCATAAAATAAGCTTGAGAGCCTCCCCTCTTCTTGAAATATTTGGAATAGTTTGACAAGAATAGGTGTTAGCTATTCTTTGAATGTTTGGTAAAACTCACCTGTGAAGCCATCCAGTTCAGGACTTGCAATTGTTGGGAGGGTTTTTTTTTTTTTTTTTTTTAATTGCTTTGATTTCATTGGTTGTAATCTGTTCAGTTTTTCTGTTTCTTCTTGATTCAGTTTTGGAAAGTTGTATGTTCCCAAGAATTTATTAATTCCTCCAGATTGTCCAATTTGTTGACATCTAGTTTTTTTGTAATATTTTCTTATTATTCTTTGTATTTCTGTGGAGTCTGTTGTTACTTCTCCTCTTTCCTTTCTAATTTTATTTACTTGGGTTCTTTCTCTCTCTCTGTCTCTCTCTTTGATGATTCTAGTTAAAGGTTTAATCAATCTTCTTTGTCTTTACAAAGAACCAGCTCTTGGTTTTATTGATCTTTTGGGGTTTTTTTAAAGATTATTTCATCTGTTTCTGTTCTGATCTTTATTATTTTCTTTCTTCTCACAAAGCCCTTCTTTGACCTTTGTTATTCTTTTTCTAGTTTACTTGGGTGCAAGTTTAGATTGCTTATTTGAAGTGTTTCTTGTTTCTTCAGGTAGGCCTGTATTGCTGCTATGAAGTTCCCTCTTAGGATTGCTTTCACTGTGTCCCGTAGATTTTAGGTTGTGTTTTCATCTTTACTGGTCTCAAGGTATATGGTGAATTCTTCCTTGATTTAATTCATTGTTAACCAGTTCATTGCTTAGTAACATGTTATTTAGCCTCCCTGTTTTTTTGTTTTTTTTTTCTTGTAATTGATTTTTAATTTCATACTATTTTAGTCAGAGAAGATTTACTGAGATTTGTTTGGTGACCTAACATGTGGTCTATTCTTGAAAATGATCCATGTGCACTTGAGAAAATGGTATAATCTGCTGCTTTGGGGTGAAATGTTCTGAAAACATCAGTTAAGTCCATCTGGTGTGGTATGTCATATAAGGCTGCTGTTTTCTTGTTGATTTTCTTCTTTTTTAAAAAAAGATTTTATTTATTTATTTTTGGAGAGGGGAAAGGAGGTAGAACAAGAGGGAGAGAAATATCAATATGTGGTTGCCTCTCTATTGCCCCCTACTGGTGAGCCTGGACTGCAACCCAGGCATGTGCCCTCACTGGGAGTTGAACAGATGACCCTTTGGTGCTCAGGCAGGTGCTCAATCCACTGAGCCACATCAGCCACAGCTTCTTGTTGAGTTTCTGTCTAGAAGGTCTATCCATTGGTGTCAGTCAGTTTCTATGCCTGTATTACTGTTGATCTCTCCCTTTATGACCACTAATATTTGCTTTATATATTTAGGTGCTCCTATATTTGATGCATAAATGTTTACAAGGTTATATCCTCTTATTGTACTGATCCCTTTATCACTATGTAATGTTCTTCTTCGTCTCTTATTATAGCCTTTGTCTTAAAGCTTATTTTGTCTAATATAAATATGGCTACCTTAGTTTTTTTTCATTTGCATGAAATATTGTTTCCATCCCTTTACTTTCAGTCTCTTGTGTGGCTTTTAAATGATATCCTTGTTGGGCAGAGTAGTATTCATTGTAGGTCCTTGCTTCTCATCACAAGGGATTTTGTGCCAGTCCCTTCTGGCCTGAAATGATTCTGTTGAGAAATCTGTTGATAGTCTTATGAAAGCTCCCTTATAGGTAACTGTCTTTCTCTTACTGCTTTTAAGAATCTCTCTTTATCTTTAACCTTTTGCATTTAAATTTTGTTAATTTATTACTACCTGAGAAACTATCAGTTGGAACACCAAGAAGATCAAGAAAATGGTCATTTGGCACTCTTGGAAAGCAATGCTTCCACTTTTGAGAATCTCTTGTATTCATGCTGAGAAGGAGGATTTGATAGGTAGATTCATCAAACCTCCATGCGTGCACTGCTCACATCCTCCCTGCACTGGAACGATGACAGCGTTTGACACGCTCATCTTCCGGCAGTCAGTGTTGTCTTGTGTTTTCAGGACACAGAACAAGAGATGATGAAGAGCCTTTTCTCAAGGCCTGAACAGTGTTAGTCACAACATAGATGTTTTGGGTTACTGTCACTGAGAGTCAGATCCTTAACAATTCTTTATAAAACTTGCTTTTGTTTTATTTGTAACTGCAGGGCTCCCTACCTCTGTCTTACTCTGCTACCACTTACATGTTCTCCTTCCAGTTCCTCTGACCACACCAAGGGCCTTCTTCTTTCTCTCTTCCTGTGCTCCTTCTACTGAGAGCAGCATGAGGAAGATTTATTCACATTAGCATTTTTTTTTGAATACTGAAGGGGGCAAATCACCCTTGAAACACATGAAATCTAGGTATATTTGTTGTCAATTATGAAGATTTTCCTTATGAGAACCCAATTACGAATTCTTTGAGGTATAACCAGACCTTATAGTTTTCTTTTTTATACCCTCTGGGAGTCTAGCCAGTGTGAGACACATAAGAGGTCATTAGTATTAGACATATATATGCTGCAGTAATTCACTTTTAGAATATTTGATAAACGCTTATTTACTATTCTAGCAAAAATATTAGGACTTTGCACTGGAAAAAAACATAAGGAATGTGGTTTTTTAATAATCTGAGTGTCTGCTTGAATGTAGAGTGTAAAATGGAAAAAAAAAAAAAAAAAAGACTTGCGATGTCCCAGTGGGGTAGCATGCACATGTCCTGAAATACTTTTACTGTCTCCCTGCAGACATAGGTTAAAAGTCATTTGTTCAGTTCTAGCTTTGATGTGGAAGATCTCACGTTTTGGAAGTGATTTCTGATTATTTTCCTCATAATCTTGCCACCTCTAAAAATAGTTTTCAAGAGAATTCTAGCTCTCACCCGCCTTTTCTGAAACTCATGACTATTTCATAATTACTAAAAATCTCTACTTATTCATAACCAGAGAACTAAAATACCAGAATATTAATAACTAAAAATATTGTGAAAATTCATTTTAGATCTCTGAATTATCTAGATTCCCAATATAATTTTGTATTGAAGCCTCTAGTCTCCAAAATGATGTCTGACCATATCTCTAAATCTATAAAATCAAGTGAATTTGGAATGATCCTAAAGTTTATTGTAGTAATTAAAGGTTTTGTTTAGTTTGTGATGTCAATTTTCTCACTGAGTTTATTTTCTTAAGCGTTTTATATGAATAACTCAGGTTAGAAAAACTCAATCATTTGAGATGACAAACTAGACCTATAGGTTTTTACATGGAAATGTGCCTTCAGATGTGTATTGCTTTTGAAATTCTGATTCCCATTTTCTCTGGTAAGGCAGCATCTCTGGACAACATTATTTTCTTTCCTACGTTAGCAGGTCCATAAAACTCCTTAGGGCATTAGAGATATGCAGAAATGTTAAAACTCGAAGTTCAAGCCATTTTAGTTACATAGCAGACTTTTTTCTTTTTTCACGGCAGAAAAGTTTGATCCTTCCAACTGCCAGAGAGATGTCACCTAAGTGCGGTCTCCATATTCATTAGCCCATAATGAATCTATTAATTGAATATGTAAGTTTGGCTAATTAGATGTAAGACATTTCTTCAGATTTAAAGGGTAATAATAAAAAATTTAAACTGCACACCAGATCAAGCATTTAAGAAGTGATAAATGTGAACTGCAAAGTGCACAAGTCCAATGTAAATTAGTTAATTGCCTCTGTTAATTTAGGTGAAATACATTAGCAGAAAGGTCAATCCATTTGGAACTTGATGTGTTTTTCAAATAGTAAATTAAAAAACAGGGAATCAAAGAGCACTACCAAGTGGGAAGCATGGAATAGACTTTCCCAGTCCAGAGGTTGCTGAGTGGACTCAAGTGGCCCCAACAGAGTTAACCTGTTATGGGGAAACCAGTAATTCTCAAATCAGGCTGCCTTTTAGGCACCAGGAAACCCTGTTAAAAATAAAAGTGTTTTGGGCATCTTCTTAGACAATTGAAATTTCTGGAGGTGGGACCAGGCATCCAGATTGTTAAAAGTTCCCTAAATGACTATAACGGGAAGCTGGGTGCAAAACCATTGGAGTCTTCCATGAATGTCTGACCCTCCAAATAAGCAGGAGTAAAGTGGCAACATCAACCTACAGCAGAGGTATAAGCATCAGAAACATGACCTAGTGCCCTAGTTAACGTGCTTTTCTTTCTAAGTGGGAAAAAATAAGCTGCCTTGGTCCATCCTCTATTTTTCCTTCTGGCTAGGTCTGTACCAAAGACCCTTATACCTGAGAACATTTAACTTGAATTTGGGAAGTAGGAAGCAATCTCAGCTCCAAGCATATGCTTTTGGGAATCCCCATTTTACAAACAGTTAAACTTAACAGATAATATTAGTTACCTTTATACCTAAAAAAATGACAAAGGAATTCTTTGTAGAGACCTGTTTTGGACAATGTTATCTTTATACCCTGTGTCTTATGTGGCGCCCCCCACCCCAGCACCTAGAAGGGGCATAAAGTCCCTAGTAAGCCCCGATGAAACTCTTTGTGAACAGATTGTCTCCTCTATGAATCCTCTTTCATTTTCATCATGCGCTGCTTATTCTGACTTCTTTCCTTCCCTGTGACCCTTGAATAATTCTACATATATGGTTACTGTTATTCCGTAGACTTCTTTTTTGCTCTTCACACTTTTTGTTGATCCTTGGCTCATAATGTATCATCAATAAGCATTAGTATTTGTTCAAAGGTATTTGATAGGTAGAGGGAGAAAAAAAAAATCCAGGTTTAGCAGCAGCAGTCGGGCATCACAGATACTTTGAAAAGGGGAAGATGTATGCCTGAAGCAAGAGACCCCTCCCCCACAGTCCGACAAGGAGGCTGGCCACTTCCTGTTATCAAGGCATCTGGAGTGTTCGTCATTATCTTTTCTGTGGCTCATTCCACCTTGTAAAAGAGGGAAACAGTGTCGTTTTCTAGTGAACATGAATGTGAATCCCTGTCCCAAATACCACCAAAGTTCCTGTGAGAATTCCTTATGCCCAAAGACCATTTGGGTGAATGACTATATATAAGGGCAGAAAGACTTGGAAAGAAGCTTATGTTTAAGAACAGGAGAGTCCTAAAGTAAGTAGTAACAACGAAGAGACATGTATGGATGTAAAGAATTTCAAAGTAAAAAGAGAAATGCAAACAAAGGAACTGAAAAAAAAAAAGGAGCAAATTTAACTTAGTTACATCCCAAGCACTTACTTAGGTGAGAAAATAAAAGGTTCTAGAGCTTACCTATTAGTAACACTTCCTTGCCTACCATGATAAAAACAGTTGCTTTCAATCTGAGACACATCCATCCATGTGACTTGCTCTGGGACCCTGAATGCTCTGTGAACAAGACTCTTAGAACTAGTGTTCTAAGTACTTCACTTTCTATGGTAAATCAGGCAAATGAACACTATCATTCTTTTCTTAGAAGTCAAAGGTCTTTTAATGAAAGTTCCTCTAGTAAACTATTTATAGTCTAAAATTAGTCTGCATTCTATTTTTCTCTAGAGTAATTCAAATTAAAAAGGTATCAACTCCAAAGATTTCTCAGCAATAGCAGAT
This sequence comes from Anoura caudifer, assembly GCA_004027475.1. NCBI lineage: Eukaryota > Metazoa > Chordata > Mammalia > Chiroptera > Phyllostomidae > Anoura > Anoura caudifer. Next base: position 568,637 of record PVKU01000007.1, read on the forward strand.
AAAAACGTTGAATTCAAGTTATTGCTTTTTAAATAATATCACTTGCACATACATACCATGAACTACAGAGGGAGCTAATGCCTTTTTCCTCAGGTCTGTCAGAAAAGGGGGCACAGCTGGGTTTTTAATTTTTCCCTATGCCTCTTACATGTAATTATTGATACAGTACTGAGCTCATCTCTGCACCTAGACTGAAGCCTTTAAACATACGCAAGGTGGAACTGGGCTTTACAACAAAGACAAAACCAGTTTCCACTTTTAAAATAGACTCTTGAGGTTCCCAAAAGGTGGAGGATATATTTTAAAAGGCAAGAATTGTATTTTGTATCAAAACATGATTTTGGAGTCATGAACAATAAGGAATCTACTCCCTGAAACCATAAGTACACCTTTTCATAGACTACAGTGACCAGAGGCCACACAGGGGCATAAGGGACTTAATATGTACAGAATTATGTACAGAATTTGCACATATTACAGAATTTTTGAGATTGTAGTTCATAAAGGCCACAATCTCAGCCTCTTTTCTTGAAGATGTTGAAAGGGAAAAGAAAATTAAATAAGCATTTAGATCCCAAATAAAAAGTTAATATTCACATTAAATAAAAATATAAGTGAATTTATTTAATAGAAGTTTTCATAATGAGTCCAAAATAAGCATTTATTTACTTCAATAAGCATTACTACTTCAATAAGCATTTCTGGATTGAAATATGTAAAGCTCTACATAAGCTGTTGTTAATAAATTAAATACCACTTTTCCATAAATATACCATGCATTAAGCTTTCCTGTTCAAGTTTTCAGGAAACATTTCACATAAAGTAGCCCAGAATATTCCATCTGAGATGAATGAGATCATTAGGAGACACATATCTGAAATAAGCACTCATTCTGCATACAACCCAAGGGCCCTAATTTTTAAAAATATTCCAAACAATGTGCCCCTTTCAAATCATTAGACTTAGAGACATTTGAGGAACTAATTCAATTAACCCAGAAGAGAGAAATGCTATAATGTGTGATTTATTTTTGCAGATAAATTAAAATGCAAGTGTATCTGTTAGAAAAGGCAGGCTGTCGTCATGGTTAGTGGGAACAGAAAGGCCTTCAAGAAGAGCTACCTGAGGTTGAAATAGCCCCTGATCGTGGAAGCTTGGAGTTCAAGGTAGGCATTCAGTTACTGTCAAAATCAAAAGTATTCCTTTCTGAGGGGCAGGAATCTTTATGTTCCATTCAGTTTCCCTCATTGATTTCTAAAACATGTTTCTCAAATAACAAATATTTTTCCTCCTTAACTAAAAACTAAAAAGAAGCCTAAATTGCTATGGTTTTATACCTTAAAGTCAAATGTCATATAAAATTGATGCCTTAAAATTACAATTTTGCATTCTAGTATTTAGGTGAGGAAATATAAGGCACAAATTTATTTTTCTCCTCTACAAGTCCAGGATATTGGCTCCTCCAGGTTTAATAAACTGTATTCACAAGGAAATAGAGCATGATGCAGCTTACGTTCCCTTGCACAGATATTTTAACGAATATGTATCCTAAATAATAAATAATCACCGATGGGGTGGGGGAGAGTGGAAGAGGAAATGTAGGGTGGGTAAAAATGTTTCATAACCACATCAGGGAAAAGACTGCAATTCAGAATATTAGCAATCTGAAGGTAGTTGTGGGGAAGACTGCCACATTCACCATTTTGAAATCTACAGAAGAAACAAGAAGATAACAAAACGAGATGATGAAGGAAAGAAGGGGAGGAAAGAATGATAATGTAAGAAGAGATGTTATGGCAGCCTTACAAGTAAGTAACAGAAGAATAAAATCCTATGGACAGAAACCGAGAAGACACACACTGTCCCCAACTTGAATTAAAGAGCTTGGCTGGAAAACAAATGACTGCAATCATGAGCTAAAGATAGGGGGACGTTTTTTTTCAGAGGATGATTATATGAGGAAAAATATTCTTAAAAATCTATGATTAGAAAGGTTTATAACACAAATGACAAACACAAGGCCCACGGGCCGAATCCAGCCCTCTACCTTATTTTATCCAGCCCTGCACCTAGTTTCTACCAGGCAGCAGCACCGAGCTCTCACTTAACCATTAAGGAGCAGTTACATTTATACTGCCCTAAAATTACATTCGGCTCTTTGAAGGCAACCACAAGGCTGATGTGGCCTCTGGTGAAAATGAGTTTGACAACCCTAGTTTATAGTGAAAGATGTGGCAAAGCAAAACAAACTCTACGATCAGGAAGAGAAAATGTTTCTTGAATAGAGAGCATAGAAAAGTAGTCAAATAGGGCCACAGGAAACATATTCTGTCTTTTGCTCATATCACTCAAAAAAAATTCTTATTAGTTACTATGTGCTCCATGCTGTTTTAGGAATTGAGGGAAGGCACAAATGAAATAGAAGATACAGTCCCTGTGCTGATCATTCCACTACCTAGTTGAAGAGCAAGTCTCACACAAAAGTAGCTCTTAGGGAACAGTTGAAACCAGTCTGCCATCTGACACTGTACTAGATCTTTTGGAGATAGTTATGAGAAGTCAAGGCATCCTCATTTTCCTGCCTGAAGAAGAAGAGAATCTCTCTGTTTGCGCTAACTCGCTGTGTAACAAATGATAATAATCCCATCATACAGTTCCTTCTTTGGGAGAGATTTTCCAACCCTGGTGATAGAACTGGAGTTAGCAAGCAAGCATTGGGTCAGAGATGAACAACCCCATCTTATGCTCTGAGAAGAAATAGAAATCAATAGTTTTTAGTCTGTGATAGTCTTTCTTGACAATATTCATTTATCAGTTTAATTTTTATAGATTTCCCTTTTCTCCTTCTTGGAATTCTTGGTTTCTCAGTGTCTCTAGAATTAAGGTCTCTACAGTCTTGAGTTCTGCCTTGCCCTCCTCATCTGCTGCTCCCCCAGCCATACTGATATCTCCTAAAAAGTATTCTCACATCTCTATGCCTTTGTTCTTGTGGATTCTTCTGCCTTTACTGTCCTTTCCTCCCCTGTTGAAGTCTCACCTCTTCTTTAAGGCCCAGATGGCCTCCCCCATGGTGGGGCACCCTGATGGTGTTGTTGATGCTCTTTTGTAACTTTTCCCCACAACCTCCCATAGTCAGTGATCTACCTCTCTGGGGGGAAGGGTTTCAAGCACACATATGGCAAGGGATGTCCCTCCTGTTTGTAACCCAGCCTCCAGCATCTTGCCTTGGGATGGAAAGCACTCAAAATACGTTTGCAGAATTGCTTTACCAGCATTGTTGATTTATTTCCCTTGCTGCTACCTTCTCCCTCTCTCCCCAACTAATTAATTCTAAGACTGTTCTTTTTTATTCTTCAGTTGTATCTCTAACCCATAGGCTTTAATAAAAGTATCTCATGAAGCCTGGCCAGTGTGGCTCAGTTGGTTGGAGATTCGCCTGGTAGCTGAAGGGTTGTTGGTTTAATACCTGGTCGGGGCACATGCCTAGGTTGTAGGTTTGATGCCTGGTCTGGCCGCACACAATCCCGTCAGGCACCTCCAGGAGGCAACCAATAGATGCTTCCCTTGCACATTGATGTTTCTTTCTCTCCTTTCCGTTCTCTACAAAAAATAATGAAAAGATGTCCTTAGGTGGGGATAAGAAATTTTTCTGTGTCTCTCCTGAACATATACTGTTATTAAGGCACAGTATTTGAGCATAGAGATTCCCCTGTGAGTCAAGATCTCTCAACTTCCCAAGCTAAGGTCCCTAGCATCTCCATGAAAACGATTCATTCAGATAATCTTGGTATATACTTTGAGTTCTGAGAAGCTAAAAGTTATTTTTATAGGCCTAATAGTAAAATGAAATATTTTTTATCTATTTCTATTGTTGTTTAGCATCCAAGAACCGAGCATTAGACAGTTTTTGGTACTGAAAGTATTTAAGGCAAGATCTTTTCTGGCTGACACTTCACATCCAAAAAAATGGGGTACTAAAGGCTCTGAAAATTGCATTTAAGATAAGAATTAGTAGGCCCCTGTCAGGCTTACAATGGGAGTGAAGAGGGGAAGTGACCTATAGAGGTCTTTTTATTTGAACCCCAGATTTAGCCCACTGAGCCCTAAATCCATTCTGGTATGGTATCTCTGGGTTTTTGACGGACACTTACATTCTGACCTTTAGGCTCCCACAAACTAGATGGCGGCCTTTAGGGGCTATGGAAACACTTAAAATAGGGGGTGTAAATTATGGAAGCTGATCCCAAAGAAGTTAAGTGAGGAGCCCAATGTCTGGCAGGATAACTGTTAGCTTGAAGAACAAAAAAAGCAAAACGAGTATATCTTTGTGTGTTTGGGGGTGAGGAGCATAAGGGCTGGAAGGAGGGATCCTAGAAGAAAGATTAGAGGGGTGAATGAAACGCGCAAGTATTAACTGTGAAGACCAAGATCCACATCCCCTCCAGGCACACAGACAGCCTGGGGCGGTCCCGGTCGGCAGAGGGCAGCAGCTGGGCGGGAGAAGCCTGCCCAGGGCGGCTCGCAGTCAACCCGCTCAAGGGCATACTCATTTTGAGTGTGGGGCGGAGGACTCGCACTCATCGTTACCCATCCCCGACTCAGCAGCCAAGGCGAACCTCGGGTTCGACTGCGGGAAGTGGGTGTGTGCGGAGGTCGTTGCAAAAGACTCTGCGTCCTTGTCCGGGGAAGGAGAGCTGAGGGTTCCCCCTTCCTGGTCCCCGGGAGAAAAAGACAACCGGAGTTTGGAGGGCCCCGGGACGCGGGTGGAAAGGGATCTCTACGCCACATGCAGCTGCGTCCCGGGCTTGTCCCTCAGACACCGCGGCTCCCGCTCTCGGCGCCGCGTGAGCGGCCGCCCGTTCGGGGGCCTCCGCCAGTCTCCTCCCGTCCCGCTTCCGGGGCCACGACCCGCGCCTGCCATCGGGAAAGGTGCGTCTTCTGCGGGCGCTGTCCCGGCTAGAGTGAGGCCGGCCCCGCTTCCCGAGCCCCGTGCGGTCGCGGCGCAGGTTCGCTGTACGGCCGTCGAGGACGGCGGCGTGGGCGTGGGCCGGTTCCCGCGGCCCGCAGCGCGGTACGCACTTGACCGTGGGCGCGGAGGGAGCGCGCCCGCGGACCACGGGCTTTATGTAAATCCGGCTGTGCCTCAGAGTCCTAGGTAGGATGGACCAACCCCCGCGCCTCGGCCCTCACGTCCAATAAGAAGAGCCCCAGCTTGACACCTGCCTATATACAGGCGAGCGCGCCCCCGGACCGCGTACCGCGCGCACAGCCCGCAGAGCCCGCACAGCCCACGCCGCTGGGCCAGAGACACCCCGGCCCGCCACTATGACTTCTAGCAAGATCGAGATGCCAGGTGAGGTGAAGGCCGATCCTGCCGCCCTCATGGCGTCCCTGCACCTTTTGCCGTCGCCCACGCCCAACCTCGAAATCAAGTACACCAAGGTAAGCTGCCGGTCCGAACCGGCCGTACACGGAGACTTTCTAGAACCTTCCTTACTTCCTCTGCCTGTTAGGGGGCGAGGGTAGCCTGACAGGGTCGGGGGTCAGGGTCACCTGGGCCAGCCTGTTATCCCCGTGCAGCAGAGGGGACGCCCCATTTTCGGGGTTGGGGCTTTTGAAGTTCCGACGGGGTCTTGGGACACCTCGGGGACTTAGCACAACTTGAAGCGTGGCGCTGAGAGGTTGCCGTCAACGGCTCTTTTTACAAACCGCATCTGCCACTGCCTTCCGAGGCGGTTCCTGGGGTCCCGACCGCTGCGGGGAAGGCGTCGGCACCGCATTGACTCCTCAAATGGGGAAGGAGGGTGTCCCGCCTGGTTGGCCACGCAGCCTGGCTGACTCTTCCCGGTCCTCCGCCTTCGAGGGCCCGTTAGTAGCCTGTCCCGCCCAGGTCCTCGGAAGTTCCGACGGTGTGGAGCGGCTTTCCCGTAGGAATTGTCAAGACACGCCGCGGTCTGGCTGCCTGCACAGATTCATGGAAACCTGGCTGCCGAGAGTACACTGGATCCAATGTCAGCATTGCATTCGAATTTTGTAGGCAGTGGCAGTTTTCCTGGAAAACTTGGAAGGTCTTTTTATTTGTGCAAATTAACAGGTTCGCTTTTGAACTGAAAAATATATATATTCTTTGTAACGAACTCTGACATCTTGGGTTTGCCAAGCAGGTTTTTTTTTTTTGCACCACATTAAAGAAAGAATATGTGTTCGCTACCTAATATAAATCTAATTTACTTTCTTTCCATCAATTCTACATAGAAAAATTTTATTATTAATTACTTATATGGGGGATTTAAAGTGTTATAGCATTTGGAGGCAGGGAGATGGGGTTTAAAGTCCTGTTTCTTGGAGTTCATTTTACAGTTTTCTTGTTTGATTTTGTTTCTTCCCGTTGATCTCCACCCTAAACTTCTCCCGATTAACTTAAACATTCACTGAGCACACACAGTTTGGTTAAAGTTGTTTTCCATCATGCTTATTACAAGATAAACTAAATTTTGTCGAGAAGTAAATTGTTTGGTTCTGACTTAATGCTTGAAAGAAATACAAAAAAAAAAAAAAAAAAAAAAAAAAAAAAAAAACCCAACATCAGAATATTAAAATTTTACTTGCATCGAGCTTTAGGTTACAAAATCAGGGTGATCTGTGTTTTCAATGCTGATTTAGATGAATTTGATGTACCTGTTAGCTCTTTTAGATGGTGTGGCAAATTTTTGAAAGCCGTTTTAATGAGAGGTCGTTAATGGTTACAGCCATTTAGGCATTGTTTGCACAACAATAGTGCCAATGTGTGGCACATCTCTGGGTTCAGGACCAAGCAGGGAAAGCCTGCAGCAGAAAAGTTTTGCTTTATGAGGGTCCCTATCCTCTGTAGCCTCACTTTAAAGTTATTAAGATGCAAGATCTACTTGTGAGAGAGGACCTAATTCTCAAATTTGGGAGGGTTTGATTTTAATCTTAGTTTTGATTGGATTTCCGTCACAGCCCTGAAAGGAGTTTTAGGTATGCAGTGGGTATCTCGGAATTTAATTTGGAAGCTCTTCCAGTTCTCTTTTTCTCTAACTACTCCTGCTTCTTTTTTCCTCTTGTTCTCCCCAGTAGGAAGGACAACTGATTTATAGCTAATTGAAGTCTTTAATGTGGAGTCTTTTCGCTCAGGGGAGACTTTTATCCAGTATCCACTTTCCCACTTATTACAAAGAAAAACAATCAGAAATGAAATAATGGATTGTAACTTGATTCTTTAATTTGTGGGGAGGAGGCACCTTATTTTTGGCTTGACAAACAACCCTCATAAACACTAAGTAATACTAATCTAAAGGTGACCTCTTTTCACAAAACCTTGTAAAATCAGATATCTGTGAACGTTCCCAGCACCTTTCCTCCTCAGCTCTTTAGTGAGACTTTTAAATTTTCTGAGACAAGCGGTGTAGTCAAGCAGCTTTTATAATGTGGAGCAGAAGCTGCTCTTTTGGTAGCCGAGGGTAATGGCGAGTGTGGATTTACTGAAAAGGAAAATAAGTTTTTTAAAAATTCACTTATGCTCAGAAGTGAAGGAAATTATATTAGCAGTTTTAAGCAGCAGAATGAACAAGGTAGAATGGACAGTAAGTCCTTTAGAACAGTGATACCACACTCACAAGGAATTTCTAAAAGGGTAATTAATGGCTAAAACGTTATTATGCTCGAGGGCTTGTTAAATAACTCAGGAAAGACACAATAATATCTGTGTCAGAAAATGGTACAAGACATACGTAGATGATCCTTAATCATTTTTGTCCTGTTAAACAAATACATCTTTAGTGAAGGCTATTGCTATAGGATTTTTAAATATGTTTTGGGGACCAACATAAAGCTACTACTGAGAATTTCAAGTAGCATGCATTTAGAAAACTTTTCACTATGCTCTGGTATTTTTCTGTTTTTTTTTTTTTTTCATCATTCTCTTCTAAAACTATTTTGCATTTTTAAAATAAAAGGCGAATGGGGAGATAACTAGAAAAAAAAGTGACTGCCTTTGTTTGTCAAAGGTCCTGTGGAAATGCTCCAAAATTAAAATCCAATCTCCAAGGATCTTGAAAGGGCTAACCTCCTGGTTTTGTATGTATTGACTTTCAGGCAATTACATTTAGTTTTAAAAATAAGCTTACCTCTTTAAGGTCCACTACCCACTTTAGACTAATGATCAATGGCAACAACGTCTTTCGAATATGTCTCCTTTTATTTCCCTCATAAAGCAAGCTAGACCCCAAGTTTTAAAAGTGACTTTTTATTAAGGAATATGTGAAACAAACAAAAAAGACTGTTAGTCAAGAAAGAGTGATAACAGCACCAGCATGAAGGAGTGAGTGGACTACTTTGAGGCAGAAGGAATGTATACTATCTTGCTTGTATCCTAAGAGGAATGCTTACCAGCTACCGGAGGAGTTTGATTGCTTTTAGCTATGCTTTTATAAATTAAAGATGCTCTGAGTTGTTTCTGTTTTATCAGACTGGTTTTCAGGATTTTTGTGTAGCTGAATATATCACAGGAGTACACACATTGTAAAATCCAGTCTAGTACTTCACTGACTGCTTGGAACTGCAGAGGTCTTTGCCAGATTCCCAGGTCTTTGGAAACTTTCCATCTTAATGCGACCCTTACCTGCTCCATTATCTCTTGTCATCTTTCCTGGTTCTACTAGTTCCTCTGTCCCCACCATTGCACTACCCCACTACACACACACACACACACACACACACACACACACACACCTTGTGCTCTTTCTCTGTTGATCACTTTTTCACTGCAAGTGTACACCCATAACTAATAATAATGTAAAGTGTTGTTTTACTCCAGCAGCTAGTAGTGTGAGGAGTTAGAACAGAGGGAGGAAGGGGGGCATTTTGGGTTATTGACCTACTAAACTAGAAGGGAGAAAATAAAAGGCAATCAACTGATAATCAGAGCTAATGTGCACTGGGTACCTATTTTATTCTTTTATTCAATTAACACTTTTTATTGAACATCTGCTTTCTGGAGAAAACAGTTTCAATTCAGTTCAGAGGGTATTTGAGTGGCTATGTTTCTAACAACTGTGCTTTCCATTTTGCTAACTGGGCTGTGGAAGCATCCAACTTCTAGGGGATTAGGGTCTTATTAGAAGCAGTGAATGCCAAAAACTGTCAGCCCGGTGGTAGTTCAGTTATCAATGTAAAAATAACAGTAATTAGAATAATACTTAGAATACTTAACTTGTTTACAGGGCCTAATAGTTTACCTAGCATTTCCATATATAAGTAATTATATTATATATGGATTATATTATATATACACACACATATATAATCGTAGGGTTCTTGCAATAACTTTTAGCAGAGAGGAAGTAGGAAGAAGTAGGGATAATTGATAAGGAAGACCTTGGCCTTGACTTTTAAAAATTGAGAGAGCTTTCCTCATTAGGGCCTTTGTTTTTTCTAATGGTCACATACTTTTTTGAGAGGTGGGGAGAAAGATTAAATTTTTATTTTTGTGTTGCTTCTGTGCAAACATGGAGAGATTATGGATTGGTCTATGTCTCTTAAGAAAGAGACACTTTTTGTGATTTTTCATTCCCTGACTTCAAATTATTATTTTTTATGTTTCCATGTTTTTTATGTCTGGGACAAGATTGTTGCCTATCCCAGGGATCATTTCTTATGAGATGGGGTGGGTCTAGTGACTTCCAAGCATCTAATCAAGACTGTCTTGAACAGAAATTATTAATCAGACTTTATATTTACAGGAGACCCTACATTTTCCAAACAATATTTTTTTGAAATTGCACAGCCTTTTGATGTTTGTATCATCTCCATTTAACTCAGGGAAGTGAACCAACTTCATTGTGAGACTTGAATTAGGTCCTTCTGGGGTCCTGCCTGCCCTGGTGCCTTCTACTGTATGGGCTTGTGTTACCAAATGGAATCATCATTTGCTGAGGCACTTTTGTCCTTTTTTTCCTATGAAAGGAGGAATTAGTTTTTCAATTTGAGGGTAGAAGGTTCCATAGGGAGCCTGTTCTGTGAAGTCTCATTTCCTTGTAGCAAGGCTGAAGAGGAGCCAGGCATGTATAATTGGTGTTAGACAAGCAGGATGATTTACCGTGACCAAATTAAAAACATCTCAAATACCAACATACACAGTTCTCTCTTGAGTCTTTCTCAGTTGGATAAAGGAATGCAAATACTGATGGACATTTTTTGTCCTTTGAGTTATCTTAGTGGCAGCTTGCAGGGGTCAGCAAACTGCACACTGTCTGCCTAATTTTGTAAATAAAGTTTTATTGGAACACAGCCACACTCATTCGGTTACGTAATGTTTGTGGCTGCTTTTGACTACAATGCAACAGAAACCATATGGCCCATATTTTAGAAAAAGTTTTTAAGCCCTTGACTTAGAAAAAGAAAGGCTCTGAGTTAAAATAGGCCTTTGTTCAAATCTTGGTCAGGTATGTGCTTAATTAGCTATGTGAAGAGTTATGATGGCCTTTCCTTCTCAGGGGGGTTTCTTCACTGGATGTCAATTTCCACATTTGTCAAAATTGAGATAACAGTATCTACCTGACAGGGTTGTTGTCAGGACTAAATAAGCAAGTATGTGAAAGTAAATGGTGTATAATGACAGTTAGCCAAGGGCTAATTCCATTTCATTTTTGTAAAGCGATGATTACATTTGTAGCTCCAAATTAATGGAGTCCCATTAAGAAAGATCAGAATTGTATGATCAATAAAGTTTTTCAAACTGGCCATTGCATTGTTTAGTATTTCAATTAGTCATAAGAGTTTTAATATTCCTCATAGTATGTATGTTTACACTGGATTTTCAACAAAGGGGATGCTTTGGAGGTTTCCCTACCAAGCTCTCATCTTTACTAAAAAGTCACCAAATCTGTTTCCCAGCCAGAATGGTCTTGCACCACATAATCGTGGTTAGGTCAACAAGGGACAGCATTTACTACAGTGGTCCTGTAAGATTAAAATGGACCTGAAAAATTCCTATCTCCTAGTGATGTTGTAGCCAAAGGCATTACTGTTTTGTGCCTTTTCAGCCTATCCATAGTCATGCTATCGGCTGGAAATACCTGGGGGCACTTATGTGGCCCTGGGAGCTTCCCCCATTCCCCAGGGCACAGTGAAGTCCTGAGGAGAGAGCGCTTGCCCTAGGATTTCACATGGGGTCACTCTTTATCAGTGAGTTTAAAACATAAGAGCAGCGGGAACTTAAAGTATGGAAAGATGAAAAAAACCACAGATAGCCTAAAATGGTTATCTTAATCAACCAAGATCTCTAAAACAAAGAAGTCTAAGTGAGAGGTGGGTTGACTCTTTATCCAGTCACATGACTAACGTGTACAAGAAGAGTACACCTCTTTAAAGTGGATGCCTCAGCAATCACAGCTTAAATCAGGTGCCTGAATTATTAAAAAAAAAAAAAAAGCCAACGGACAGGGCTTAAACTATAATTACTCATGTTTTGTGGTGATGCTGGTGTAAACAAACCTACTGCATACCAGTCATATAGAAGTAGAGTACAGCATAGGGAATATAGTCAGTAATATTGTAATTTCTATGTTTGCTGTCAAGTGGGTACTAGACTTATCTGGGCAATTACTTCGTAAGGGATATAGATGTCTAATCACTATGTTGTACACCTGAAACTAATATACTATTGTACGTCAATTGCAAAAACTATGGTACATTTACACAATGGAATACTACGCTGTAGAAAGAAAGGAGGAGCTCCTACCCTTCATGATGGCATGGATGGATCTGGAGAGCATCATACTAAGTGAAATAACCCACGTGGTCAGGGACAAATATCATATGAGCTCACCTATAAGTGGAATCTAATCAACAAAACAAACAAGCAAGCAAACTATAACCAGAGACAGAAATAAAAAGCAAACCGACAGAGGGCAGGGAGGAGGGGGATAACGGGGTAACAAAGGGGAAGGGTTGTCAAGGAACATGTATAAAGGATCCATGGACAAAGCCAAAGGGGGAAGGATTGAGGGTGGGAGGTGGGGGTGGGTGGGGAGGAGGAAAGTGGGGGCGGGAAAATGGAGACAACTCTACTTGAACAACAATAAAATAAATAAGTATAGACATGCATTACAGTAGTAGGCTATACCATCTAGGTTTGTGTAAATTCACTCTACAATATTCACACAAAATCAAAATTGCCTAATAATGCATTTTTCAGAAAGGTATCCCTGTTGTTAAGCAGTGCATGACTGTATTTTCATAATCAAAGTAGGTGTCTGACACTTGTGCTGAAATTCAGCATTAATGTGCCTCAGCATACCCAACTGCCTGGTCCTAAATGTCAGATTACAAAGAGCCATTTCTGGTATTTTTTAAGTAATTTGGACAAAGATGTTGCCAAGTCATTTGTGCGTAAATCTAGGGAGGATGGCAGCATATGAGGACATTCTCAGAAGGAGGATGCTATTTGGAAATGGGAATATAATTAAGTTATATAATTTAAAACTAAAGAGACTTTCACTAGTCCTAACTGCCCAATTTTGGGGCACTTCAGCTTCTAGAAAGTAAAAACACCATGCAGTGATTATTTTGAAGGACCTAGCATTTCTTTAACTTCTTTATTTGATGTAACAAGTCATTTCAAAGCCAATCATTTCCCTTCAAACACCAAGTCTAATGCATATAGAAGTGATTGCCATGATGTCACCTTGATTAATGTTCAGTTGCTTTTTGAGATATATCGTTGAGCTCTATTCCATTGTACCTTTCAGATATATGAGATTATTCATGGGGAGTTTCTTCTCTCTTTCATTTCTGTATTGCTTGGTTTTTGACCCTAGTTATGTTCAAACTGTTTCCCTTCAAAATCTTAACTCTAAATGACTTTATTTACAGCAAGCCAATGTTGCGTCACATGACTTGGAAACACTTCCAGACTTTGAAAATTCCAGGTGGAATAAAATTGGGTGCTTCCACTATCTAGACTTTTGCTGGGCTCTCACCGAAACTTCCCTGGGGCTAAACAGAGGGGTTTGTTGGCCTCTGTAACCCTGAAACACCAATCCAAAAGAACCTATGTACCCCAATGTTCACAGCAGCACAATTTACAATAGCCAAGTGTTGGAAGCAACCTAGGTGCCCATCAGTAAATGAATGGATCAAAAAACTATGCTACATTTACACAATGGAATTCTATGCAGCAGAAAGAAAGAAGGAGCTCCTACCATTCGTGACAGCATGGATGGAACTGGAGAGTATTATGCTAAGCGAAATAAGCCGGGTGGTAAAAGACAAATATCATATGATCTCACCTTTAACAAGAACCTAATCAACAAAACAAACAAACAAACAAAATATAACCAAAGACACTGAAATTGAGAACAGGCTGACAGTGAGCAGAAGGGAGAGGGGAGCTAATTTCAGGGGAAAAGGGGAAGGGTTTACAGGAACAAGTATAAAGGACACATGGACAAAAACTGGGGGGGGGGTGGAAATGGGAGGGAGGTGGGGAGAGCTGGGGCGGTGGGCTGGGATGGGAGTAAAAGACGGAAAACTGTACAAGAACAACAATTAAAATAAAATTAAAAAAAGAAAATTAGAAATTCGTAGGTGAACATCCTAATTTTTATTTAAGAAGGAAGCTTTCCTTTTCTTCCGGTGCAGCTTTGTTACCAACAGAAGTGGTTGTCTGCTCTATTTCCTTTCCTCATCACACCTTTGGAGAGCCAAAGTAGCAGTTTCTTTATTCCTAGATATCTGGAAAGATAAAACCGATTGTCCAGCTGAACCTGGAACCACCTTTCTCTTATTTAGCAGAGTTTAGGACATTATTGGTACCAAAACATATTCCAATCTTGATTATAACATATAGTGAAAACTTTCAAAATAATTAAAAGATTTTGTTTTTGTACAATCTCACACATAATTTTGATTTGTCTAGGCTAAGTCTTCTGATTTCAGATCCAATGATTCTTAGGATTTTTTCTTTTTGGCCCATGTCACCATCTAGGGGTTTCTTTTTTCTTTTTATAATTTAAATAAATTTATTAATAAATATAAATATATAAATAATATATTAAATATATTTTAAAATTTCCATTTTATTTTTAGAGACTTTATTGGGGTAGCATTTGTTAATAAAATTATATAGTACAATTCTATATAGTACAGTACAGTTCGGGTGTACAATTTTATAATATATCATCTGTATATTGTGAGTTCATCACCCCAAGTCAGATCTCCTTTCATCACCATTTGTCCCCCTCCCCATACCTTCTTCGACCTACCCCCAACCCCTCTAGGGTTTTCTTAAAGATGAATCTGAGTCCAAAAATGGTGTAAGTTTTGTGGCTCTTCCCACAAGTAGGATGGCACCTACCTCCCATTAGTGGATCTGGCAAAATACGGTGGACTTAGTAAACCCACTAACAAGCAAAAATAAACTATTTTCCTCCTCCCCAATCCCCAGTGCCAAAACACACACCAGATCTATGGGCTGAGGTGTGAGTAATGGTGGGGAGTTTAGGGTGGAGAGGAAGTGGGGAAATACTCCCTTGCCTGGGAAGACAAAATTATGAAATCTACATGAAATCCAAAGAACTTAAAGTCCCATTTCCCTTGGTATGAAAACTGGACTTCCTCACTGAATCCTTTTTGTGAGGAGATCAGAAACCAGTATGAGACTGGTTAAATTGCCTAGCCCACTTGAAATCAGTGAATTCTGCTTCATTTGTATTTTGGAGTCTGATACCCAACATACCAATGTAACTTGATTTTCACAAGAGAAGGTTGTATCTAATTGTATTATCTCGGGGTCATTTTTATTTTTAACTGCAACCAGAGCTACCCATTTGCTTCCCTGAATTTATTTATTCATTTATTCACTTATTAGGGCCTCTTGTATACAAAGCACTGTTAGTCACTGTCTGGCACGAAGATACACAGATGTGGACTGTGCCCTACAGGGGCGGAAGAGGATTCGCATTTGGACATGGGATGAGGACATGTACACAAACTATGGTGCATGATAGAAGATGCTAAATACTTGAGACGAGTGCATTTAAGCACCATGAAGAATTGGAAGGGAAAGAGATATTTGTGGCTCAGCGGATCACCAGCATATTGTATTGTTAGACATACTTGATGGGAAATGAAATATTTTAATCACACAGAAGACAATAGATACTAATATAACACACATGTATCTATATGCAGATTTGTTAGTTCTTAAGATTTTGCAATATTTACTTCTAATTTTTTAAAAAGAAATACACTGAAGCTCCCTTTGTGAACTCCAGTTTTCCTCTCTACCTTCCTCTTATCTTTCCCACAGCTGTATGTACATGTATTCACAAACTATATATACTATTGTTTTGCATGTTAAATCTTTTTATATAAATGGTAGTATGGTGTATATATCCATCTGCAATTTGATTTATTTGGTTAATATCTTCAAAATTCACCTATGTTGTTCCATGTACTTGCAATTAATTCATTGTCATTGTATGGTATTCCATTTCTTGAATGTATCACAACTTTTAATTCTTCTACTATTGACATTTAAGATAATTGCAGCATTTTACTATTACAATAATGCTGCATTAAACATTCCCAACCATATCTCTTTATGCACCTGTGTGAAAGACCTTCTAGGATATATACTTAGAAGTGATATTGCTGGCTCATGGGGTATATGTACTGGCAGCTTAATTACAGGTTGCCAAATTTCTGTTCAACACAGTCATAGTAGTTAACACTGCCACCATCAGTATATCCAACTTTGCATTACTCTGCATCCTCACCAATGCTTAGAGTTCTCATACTTACTAAATTTTGCCAATTTGATGAGTCTGTAATGTTATCTCATTGCTGTTTTAATTTGCATTTCATTGATTTCTTGTAAGGTTGAGCATCTTCTCATATATTTGTTTGGTCACTTGGCTTTCTTCCTTTGGCCAGTCTATCATTTGCTCATTTCTGTTTGTGTAGGTGTGTGCTTTTCCTGACTTGTAGCAATTTTTATATATTCAGGATTATAATCCTTTAACAATTATATACTATGTGAACATTTTCTTCCCCCTATGCCTTTTCTTTTTTTGGTATAATTGTTATATAGTTTTAAATGCAAATGGAGAATTTTTCTGTCTTTTAAAAAAGTGTTTAGTGCATTTGGTGTCTTGTTTAAGAAATCCAGTCTCATTCCAAGTTTTTCAAGATATTCATCTATATAGTCTTCTCAAAGTTTATTTTTATTATTAAAATTTTTACTTTTTGCATTTGGTCTAATTGGTACTTATTTGTGTATAAGAACAAAGATAAGTCTTAAGTGCATATGATGTAACATAAAGGAAAGCCAAATGATACTAATGTGTCAAGAATTTTTCAAAATTGTATTCTATGCCATTTTGGAATAAGATTAGGAGGTCCAGAATGTGTGGTTTTCCTCCAAGCTTGGTCTCCTCCATAATGGAATAATATCAGAAACCAGTCCTACTTTCTTGGATGCATTTAGTTGGTTTCCCTAGACTAAGAACAGCAATGCATTCCATAAACCTACCTTTAAGGAATCATTGTAGAAAACTCTGGGATACATGATCGCTATAACTTTTCATGTCAAGGCTAATTTCTTTATTTTTCTTACATTGTCTGGAACAGAGTAAGCATTCAAATGTTGGCTCTGTTGTGCTCCCTCCCCCCCACCCCCATTCATTTTTGAAGGCCCATTACCTGGTAAACAGGTGAATTCTTCACTGTGTGCTGTTTGTTTTTAGGACTGGAGAAAACTGCATAAATGACAGTGAACATAATTTGAAAAAGAATTTCTTGTAGAAAAAACTGTTTTTCGAATAACTGATTCAGTACTGTTTTTAATCCTGTTAGTTTAGAGAATTTAAATTGTTCCTTAGCACCAGGCTTGAAAATAACATTACTTTGTATTTTGTTAGTGTTTTAAATTTTTGTGTTTTATACTCAAAGCTGGTGTTGTATATTCACCTTTGTGCTTGTATTTCGTGAGCTATTTGATCTGTGCATGTGTGCCTCTAATTCTGAAGAAGCTACTGAAGAATGAAATTTTCCACCCCTAAAACTGAATCTAGCCCTTCACTGCATAGTACTTATGTAATCACTAATAGAGTTGGCCCCCCACTTTTTTTAGGGTGAACCTATATTCTTCGAATACCCATATTACTTGTTTGTACTACTCCTAGTGGTACAGTTTTTGCCTTGTATTATATTTTTCTGGGTAACTCTCTATTCATAAACTACTAGATTATACATGCTTATTCATCTTGGTATTTCTGAAGCATCTATCTTAGTGCCAAATACTATAAATGCTTAGGAACTGTTTGTTGAATGAATACTTGTTATATTTTATTATCGTTAATAGCTACTAGTAGCTACAGCCTATATTATTAGTACTATAATATCCAAAGTAATTTTCACATATGAATACATTTAATAATTGTGGCAGTCTTCTGATGGGGATATATGTTAACTTCCCCATTTTATAAGTGAGAAAATCAAGCATATTAACATTAAATAATTTTTCCAGGCTCAGTAGCTAGTAGGTGGCAATTCCAGGATCAAATAATCCTTTTCCTTTCCCTTTCATAACAGTATGAACAAGCACAAGAACCACAACAAAAGCAATAAAATTCGAGCTTAGTTTAAAGTTCTGCTGAGTGTTTTTGTAAGATATTCCCAAACTCAGTTTTCTGACTATAAGTCCCAAACTTAATTCTAGTCAATATTCTCATAGCTATCATTAGCAACAATTTCAACCTGACATAAAGATGAGGATGTGCATTCAAAGCAAAAAAAGTATTGATGTAATCAACACTTCAAGTATGAATCACCTGGGTAGGTGCAATTCTTTAGGCTATGATAAAGAACTGTGTTTTTAGATTCTCACTGATGGGTAGTCACACATGGCCCTTAATAACACCTGCTTGTTTGTTTTTTTATTCAAAAAGTGCTTTTCTTTGTTATGGTTATTAGATTCACTTGGGAACTAGGATGTGTAAGACAGTTGAAAGCCAATATATTTCACATTCTTTCTAACGTTTCTTCTCCTACCATAAGCTGTAATTCCATAAGGCATCATTTTGTGGGAGAGACACATGTCAGGGAGTTGGGTGGTTATCCTCCACGTTGCCTTTCGTGAACAGTTGTTTTTCACTGAGGTGCAACCACTATTAGATCTGTTTATAACATGTAACCTAGTGGGGATGCAGAATAGGGAAATAGAGAGTGGTCCCCAGAAATTCATGCAATATCCAAACTTTCTTAGAGTTTCAAGTGACTGAGGGTGGTGGTGATTGGGATGCACAATTAATGTTTCATTGGAAATGGCTCAAAAGTCCTATCTAAAGAAATTGCTGACAAGTTGTCTTCTTTAAGCCAGATTTTAGACTCTCCAGATTTCTGTCTTCACTTCTAGAGAGAACACATTTCTCTTTCTCCTGTACTTCTCAATCTTACCCTTCTTATCTTTTCCATCTCCTTTTCTATTTTTACACACTTGTCTTCTCGTTTGCTTCTCTCAGTATTTCTCTCAGGACAGGCTCTGGATGACTCTCAGTCCCCGGTTAGACTCATTATCTGTTTTCATTAAATGGTTAGTTATGCCTGGGAACCTTTGTAGTTGTCCCAGCTGTTGTCCTAAATGGTCCTTCGGGAGACCAGAAGCAATGAACCTGGAATAACCACATTTGACTTCTGTGAGCCCTCTTGAGAATTTAGTAATTACTTAATGGATTGAATTGGTGACATATACTATTCCAGATAACACCCTGGGTTGCATTAAATTAACCTTCACAAATGGGTATTTATTGGTGTACTCTTAAAAGACTACATGTGTTGGCTGTAATTGCTCTTTCATGCTTCTCCATGCTGATAGTTTGCACTGAGTGAAAAATTTCTCAGATTGGAGCCTGGGTGGTAGTTCTGTCCTTTAGTGATGTGTGACATTGTGTTCAGCACATTGAGCATAAATCCTGTCCTGTAAACAGCAGGAGACTAATGAGGTTTGTCAACATTCTGATATCATTATCAGGAATTCCAACCGAAAAAGACAAGCGCTTAGAAAAGAAGTACACAAAACAGAGGGATTTTGGAACTCTTGATGATCTCAATTAAGGAGAGAGATTATTCAATATTTGGTATGGATGCATACGTACAAATAAGGGTACAGAAACTACATTTAGTGGAAAAAGAAACCAAACATTTTGCTTTTAATGAGCACTTGCCAAGTCACTGACTCGGTTCTACAGACAGCTAATGGGAGGCTTATTTATGAGCGTCTCTAATTGTGAGTGGTCTAAAGGGATGGCTATTGAAATAACAGAGCTGCTAAAATGATAGCACACTTTTAGCTTTCTTGGAACTCCTCGTTATTTCAGCCAACTAAAATTCACACCAATTGTAACCTTACAATTTTTGGAAAGATTCTGCAGTTTTTTTTTATAGTGACAAATCACATCTGAACACACCAACTCTTTTTGCAAGAAGCCTTTCAGATGTGTCTTTTTAGGTTCATTTCAGGTCTTTATTTTTATTCTTACTGATAAATAACCTGTATGTTTGATAATGTCCCATCATGGGATCCCAAGGATGTACTTATAATTACCAAAGAGTGGTCCACAGAAATCTGTGTTAATGATTCTCCTTATATACGTGAGTGATTTAGCAATGTCGTAAAGATCCACTGGACATAAAAATTTTTGTTTTTGCTAACGATTTACAGGACCAGAAATTAGGCCAGTGACTCCCAAGAGAATTTGTCCTTAAATCTTAAGGAAAATTGATTTTAATAATTGGCAATAGCAGTAAAAAGAAGAGGTTTGTTGGCACTTTTCTTCCAACCCATATCAGCAGCTTTTCTGTTAGCCTGAGCTCATGAAAACCACGGTGGGTCCGGTAAACTCCGTGCAGAGGGAACTTGTCAGAAGCTTATGGCTTTTCACTTGAGTCTAATAGAGACTTAGCACTTTGCAGGTCAGTGCCACTGCTATTTGTCTCTGACCTAAGAGATCTGGAGTTCTTCACATCAAAACCACATCTTGCTGAGCAGAGATCAAACGTAGGAAGGTAAGGGTTCTGCCAGTGATTTATCATGCCAGGGAGAGTGATCAGGCCATATGGGGCCACTGCAAATGAAGTTGACATTCCGGCAGTTTCTCATACAGGTCTCACATGTAGTTATGGCTAGTTTTTCTTGTAAAGGAATTCCGGGTCAAGTGGCAGCTTTCAGTGGCATTTCTTAGCAAGACTTACCGCCAACATGAGGTTTATTTCAAAATCAAGTCCTAGTAAGATTTTTCTAGTATTTTATTTAAATGGCAAATAGGCATTTCTGACCAAATATTTGAAGCTTAATTTGAGCTTTTCACTTGATGTCTCCTTTTCTCTTTTCTTTTTCCGGGAAAGTGCTGATTTAAGAAAAAGAAGAAAGAAAAATTAAAGTCCTTTGAGGTCTACCAAAAAAAAAAAAAACCAAAACAACAACAACAACAAAAAAAACCCCCAAAAAACAAGAAAAGAAAAAAACCCTTTCTTCCTAAATACTAGATGTGACTTTAAGTTGATGAAATTGACTCTATAAGCTGTGCACAATTAGGCTTATTAGTTCATCATCAAAATTTATTAACTCAGGCTTTGGGAATGAATTACTACAATTATTACAGTATAATCTAGGGTGAGAGAAGGTAACTCATAGACCTCTTTTACATATTTGTACTGACCAACAACAAAGAGGAAGAATTTAATCATTTAAGGACAAAATAGGTATAATTATATTTGAAAATATTTGCTAAGATTTGAGTCAAGGGCAAAAATTTTAATTTTAATAGAAAAACGATCGAACAATCCCTCTTTTCATTTAAGTATATTAACATGTACATGAAAATAATTGTGCTACATAAAATTCAGCTTACTTTTTGTTACTGTGACAAGCAAATGTTTAGTCTTCTGTGGAGAAATCACTTATTTATTGGTTTCAAAGGCCTCTTCAACCTTAGGATATGCACTTGGGTGTTTCAGCCCCTCTTTGCACAGGATATTTGCTTTGTAACATAAATGAAAGATGATATTGGTGTATAAATGTGGTAGTTAATGACCTGAACTTCTAATCCAATTGATGATACCAATTGTCTTTTATTGTGTTTTTTCTTTTCTAAATGAGATGGCCATAAATGGAATTAATTAACCATAAATGGATGGACTTTGGTGCTTAGAACTAGATCTCATCTTGTAGTCAAAATTCACTTGATTTCTTGAAGTATCAGTTTATCTGTTTATAAACTGGGAATTACTTTGACTGCTGAAGTGTTTCAGCTCTGCAGGGAGCAAGTTTAAGTATAATAATGAAATGGAATTTCTCCTAGTTTTCACTTGGCATCCTTGGTGCATGGAGACATTCATGAAAACCTGGTGGGGTTGCAAATAAAATACACAGCATTTAGTTAAATTTGAATGTTAGGAAAATAATGAATACTTTTAAAATATAAGTATTCCCCACGTTTTGCAAGTGATTTGGGACATGCTTAATATTGAAATTTAATTCACTGTTTTTTCTAAAATTCATATTTAACTGGGCATTCTGTATTTTTATTTGCTAAAACTGGCAACCCTAAACTGTTAACACACATGGTTTGTGACTTTTATTTGTGAACAGCAAATAAACATCATTTTAATGAAAAATTAATTGGCAATATGATGAAAGACCAAAGGAATCTCTTAAAATTGTTGCACTTGAATAATGCAGAGTGTAGTAGACTTTTTTTTAACCCTAGCAATACTAGTGAATAAATAAGTCAACTAGGCCCATTGTAAAGACAGCTTAATCTCCTAAATGAATTGCTCCAACCTTTTAATTCAAAATCATACAAACAAAAACATTGAGATAAGCTGGGTGCTTTTTCAAATGGGGACCCCCGTGGCTTTGAAAATAAACACTTCAGCCTCTGCCTCCGCCCCCCAACACCCACACCCACACTCACTAGCCTTTCTGATGTCTTCCATTTGCAAATGAACAGGCTGAATTCTGAGAAAGACAGAAGACTAATTAAACCTAGGGAAGATAGGCAAAGGAACATTTGTTTCCAAGCCAAAGACAAAAAGAAATCATGTTATGTTCCGCTTTCTTAAGACTGGAAGCAGAGCGCTAAACCCTTTGCCCGAGTTTCCTCTTCTCAGAACCCATTTCCCACAGCGCCTGCTGACCCTCCCAGGCCAGGCCACTCTGGTATGTTTGAACCAGCCCGCTTTAGCCTGTCGTCTTGGCAGTCAGAAAAAGGCAGCAATCAGACATTCCAGGAGAGACCAGTTAATGTGTCGGATGGTCTTCACAAATCCTGACCTTCTCCCCCCATCTTTTTGCCCCGTGTGTCTCCGATGGTTTGGCAGACAGGTCTCAGTTACTAGCGGCAGAGAGAAAATAAATGAATGAATAAGCAAATGCAGTACAAGGGGTGACTAACTTTTTAATTGCCTTGAGTTGGTTGCTTGCATTCAGAATTAGAGTCAGTTAAAAGTCTGAGTGTACAGTATGCCAGTTTTTTCTGTAGTTAGATACGTACCTTATGACCACTGACCACTAGGTGACGTGGTTTTATCTTATTTTACAGGTGAGAAAAGTGAGCCACAGAGTTTAAATGACACACCCAAGTCACACCATGTAGTGATCTTTATACACATAGGAATTTGACCCATTAAGAAATTATATAAAGCAATGGGGAGACAGAACTTGATTTTAGGACACCTTTGCCCATCTTTGTGGTTAAAGAAGACCCAAAAGACCTTCATGAGATTCAAGCTAGGTGCTAATCAAACCCAGTCACATGACTAAGGGAGACCAGGAGAATCAGACACTCTAGCTCTGTGGTAGACATATTTGGCCATAACTCTTGGAATCCTCAATCAAATGGAATACTAGAGCTGCCCTAATTTGTATTGAAGGTCCCTAGAAATATCCCCGGAGCCCTTTAATCTGAATGATCCAAGGAGCCTCATTCTGGAACAAGGCCAGGTCCCGCCACCTCACCTCACCTCCCAGTGTATTTGTCCCCTGAAAGGCTGGCCAAACTAAACTGTCCTCTGAGCAACATGACTAATGACCTTTTGTCTCTGTACTCTCATCAGTGTCCTTTCACTTTCAGAAACGGAGCTTGCGGTTAAATGTATACGACAGAAGCTGGGTGAATCTTTGCTACCTAACTGCTGATGTTTTGATTTATTTCTGTTTACAACATCAGTGTAATCATTGCACATCAGTATGATGGGTTGGCATACAACATTTATTTTAAAATACTTTGGCACACTCACTCTAGATTAATATGTTAAAGCTGTTTTAAAATGTTGCCTCTAGTTTCTTATTTCTTTTGACCTTGTGCTATCTGCATATTTTGAAATTCTGGATTGCAGCCCTTTCTGATGAAGTCTTTTCCTTTTTCCTGCCTTTCAGCGTAGCACTCAGGATAAGTAGAGTTCAGAGCATACAATATTAGGTCCATTATATAAAACTGTTAATTGATTGAAAATTAGATTTAATAATTTAGTCTTTGTCAAAGCAAGCTTTGTAAAACCATGGTTTTTACCAGTAAAAGATTACACCTACTGAACAAAGGCCACGTCTTTATGATATCAAAACATTGACTTTAAAGTAAAAAATGCAATCAATCATCAAGGTGTTTACCTATACAATGCCATTTGGGTGTTTTTTCACTTTTTAGCCAGATGTTTTGGCGTGAAGCAGAGTGAAGGATGGAAGTCAACAGAACAACTTTTGCTCTGAATTCTTAGATGTATCAATAGGAAGATCCCCCTTCCATCATTGATCTGATCATTTGCTTCATTATTTTACTTTATATAGGTAACCTCTTTAATTAGAAGTAAGATAAGGTGGGGATTTTTTCATTCAAGTTAAAAATACCTTTATTATCTTTTATTATAATATTCAATTATATGCTGCTTTGCAGAGTAGCATGCTGAGTTATCATCAACACAATTATTTTTATAACAATAGAAATTTAATTTTATATAGTTAAATGATAGTGCTGTTTGTTCTTTGTTGTCCATAAATCTCTTTAAAGTACATCTGTAGAAACAATGGATCAATCATGTAAAAGGAGATAACTAACATATGACAAGTCCTCAAACTACTTCTTTGTACTGCTTATTTAAAACAAATTGAACTTTTTTCTGTAAATAAATCAGTGTGGTTATTGATCTGCTATCTGGTATTCTCCTTTGATGAACCAAAAGCAGTTTTGTGGCAAGGTGAGTAAAATTCAACTCTCCAAGGTACAAAGTATGCAGGGTTTCATACAAGTCATTTGAAATGTTTACTATTAAAATAACAAAAACATTTTATTACTGAAATAAAACATGGCAGCTTTATGTCAAAGATTCTTTTAGAGTAGGAAAATTATCTACACCTAACTCCTATTAATGCCTGCTGCTGTGAGAATTCCTCAGGGATTTAGATTCCCCAGTTAGAAAATTCATGGCAACCTCTCTCTGTAGTCATGGCCACTTTGCTGTGGGCCAGAAAGTGTGGTAAGCCTGGCTTGTCCTGGATTATCTCTGACTGCAGAAGTGTCCAAGTGGTGTGGCTTGGCCTGCGTGGCTAAGCTTCACTGTTTTGAATCTTAATCCAAGCAACTGCTGAGATTTATAAAACAACTTAAAGCAACTGTAGATGAATTGAATCCCTGTTAACAGCCAATCTGAATTCCTTATCTCATCTTCAGTACTATGATTTCCCCAGTACTATGATTTATTTTGTCTTTTGAACACTGATTACATGTTAGAATGTGGGGGAAATCCGATGAAGCCAGGAGATCTTTCTTTCCTTCCTTTTTTTAAAAATTAAAACTCTTATCTTTTTTCTGTCTTTTTAAAACAAATCTTTATTGCATTTTTTTCCATTACCCTTTAGTCCCCTTATATCCCCCTCCCTGACAGATCTTTCTCTAAGAAACTTAGGAAAGAGAGAAACTTCCATTTTAGCCAGCGAAGCCTAAGCACATTCTCATACTATCCCCTTAATTGTACAACAGCCCGGCAAGGTAGATAGGCCTTTCCCCCACCATGTTTTTACAGAAAAGGACCCAAAGCTCAGAGTTTGAGAGTCTAAGACACTTTAGGACTTCACAAGTGGTAAAAGCAAACTGGTATTGAAATGGTGATCTTTCAACTCTAGGATTTCCATTCTAGTTTGTTTTATAAGGAATATAAAGCAATACATGCATGATTAATCACTTCAGTCCTCAGTGAATTTCCTTATTTCTCTAATTTGTTTTTCATGCATAGACATAACCCTCATAACACTGAACTTTCATGATTGGATAAATTAAAACAACTTTAGTCTCTGCATTTGTCTTGGGGAGAATAGACTTGCATGTTACTTTGTTATCCTGATGGTTTCTTTTGAAAAAAAAAAATTGTATAAATGAGCCCAGTCACCTTGAATTGGCTTTCAAAAAGCTCACCTTTATGATCTTTATTGTTTTAATCAAGGGATATAACCGAATATTCTATTTATATTTCATTTGTCCTATTTTTAAGTACCGTATATTTTATTGATTATGCTGTTATACTTGTCCCATTTTCTTCTCCCCTTCGTCTCCCTTGGCCCTGTACCCCACCTCCAGCATTTCTCCCATTTAGTTCATATCCATGGGTTGTACATATAAGTTCTTCTGCTTCTCCATTTCCTATACTATTCTTAACCTCCCCTGTCTATTTTGTATCTACCAATTTTGCTTCTTATTCCCTGTACCTTTTTCTCCATTGTCCCATCTCTCCCTCCCCACTGATAACCCTCCATGTGATTCTGTTCCTGTTCTAGTTGTTTGCTTAGTTTGTTTTTGTTTTCGTTTTCCTAGGTTCAGTTGTTGGTAGTTGTGAGTTTGTTGTCATTTTACTGTTCATGGTTTTGATCTTCTTTTTCTTAGATAAGTCCCTTTAACATTTCATATAATAAGGGCTTGGTGATAATGAGCTTCTTTAACTTGACCTTATCTGGGAAGCACTTTATCTGCCCTCGCACTCTAAATGATAGCTTTGCTGGATAGAGTAATGGTGGATGTAGGTCCTTGCCTTTCATGACTTTGAATACTTCTTTCCAACCCCTTAATGCCTGTAAGGTTTATTTTCATAAGAAATCAGCTGATAATCTTATGGGAACTCCTTTGCAGGTAACTGTCTCCTTTCCTCTTGCTGCTGTTAAGGTTCTCTCCTTATCTTTAATCTTGGGTAATTTAATTATGATATGCCTTGGTGTGTTCCTCTTTGGGTCCAATTTCTTTGGAAGTCTCTGAGCTTCTTGGACTTGCAGGTCTAGTTCTTTCACCAGAATGGGAAGTTTTCCTTCATTATTTTTCAAATAAGTTTTTAATTCTTGCTCCTCTTCTCCTTCTGGCACCCCTGTGATTCAGATGTTGGAATGTTTAAAGTTGTCCCTTTAAACAGGTTCCTAAACCTCTCCTCATTTTTTTGAATTCTTGTTTCTTCATTCTGTTCTGGATGAATGTTTATTTCTTCCTTCTACTCCAAATCATTTATTTGAGTCCCAATTTCCCTCCCTTCACTGTTGTTTCGGTCTATATTTTTCTTTATTTCATTTTGTGTAGCCTTCACTTCTTTCCTTTATTTTGTGTCTACTCAATCATTTCTGTGAGCATCCTGCTTACCAGTGTTTTGAACTCTGCATCTGATAGGTTGGCTATCTCCTCGTTGCTTAGTTCTTTTTCTAGAGCTTTGATCTGTTCTTTCATTTGGACCATATTTCTTTGTATCTGCACGCCTGTTATGTTGTAAGGGGCTGAGCCTTAGTTATTCACCAGGGCAGGGCAATCCTCATTGTTGAGTTGTGGTGCTGTACGTGGGGCAGGGGTCAGAGAGGCAACAGTGTCTCTTGCTCGGCTCTTGCCCCGCTTTCAGTCACTTCCCTTGCTTCCCACAAGCAAATTGGGCCCTTCTGGTGTTGATTCCTGGGTGGGTGCATTTGTGTACGTTCTAGGACCCTGTGGGTCTCTCCAACAAACTCTCCTGTGAGGCTGCAAGTTTCTTCCACCATTGCAACTCCCACAGATTTTTACAGCCAGGGGTTTGGAGGCTTTAGTTTCCCACACTGGAACTGGCTGCATGGTCCGTCTTGGTCCCTAGTTGTTCCTCTGGGTTTATCCTCACAAAGATGTTGGACCCCTGGTCCACCAGCCAGCACCTCACCCACTGGTGCCCACCTTGCTGCTTTTACTCTATGCCCCGGCTGCCTGTCTCTGTCCCTTCTGCCAGTCTGAATGAATGTTTCTTCTTTAACTCCTTGGTTGTTGGACTTCCATACATTTCAATTTTCTGGCAGTTCTGGTTGTTTTTTGTTTTTAAGTTGTTGTCCTCCTTTTGGTTGTATGAGGAAGCAGAGCGTATCTATCTATGCCTCCATCTTGGCTAGAAGTCGATCATTTCCATATACTCTGTATTTCAGACCACCTCTCTTGAACACTGTGAAATGTCTACAACTTTTCCTTTTGTTTGGTGAGGGACACTTGTGTTTGAGAGAAAGCCTTTGCTGCAGTAGAGTATTGCCCTTGTTAGAATTCTTAAAAGTCGACCAGGAAGTAAATAAAATTTCTCAGATGGAGAATATATGATGTTTCCTGCCCAGGTGCCCAGAATCTAGGATGCTATGAAACATTTATAGAAGGAAATTGTACTCACAGGTTTTTTTTTCCTCCAAATACCTGTGTGGAGTGTCTTAATAAAGTGCCATTCTGAATTTTTATTTTAATTCCCTTAGCTGGGAGAAGAAATTGTGAGCCAAACATCTGTGATCATTTTATAAAGACTTTGGCATTTGATGCCCTTTTCTTATTCAGCCTTGGGTAACTGGATTCTACAGAGAAAGGAACATATGAAAAAGGAATCACTTCGATACAGTGCAGTTGTGAGCAGTTCCTAAATCAGTCAAGGTTGGCCATTCCCTTTGTCCTCTGTTCATCCAGAACCAACCCTCCTGTGAAAAGTCATTAATTAGGATAGGTTTTGAAATCCCTTTTCTTCAGTCCTGCGACTATAGCCCTGTGGTCTTAAGGGCACAAAACTGTTCTTCAATATGCCTAGGAAAATAATTTTCTATCTGAGGATCACAATAGCCTGGCTTCTGTTTGTCCTCTGGCAGAAGTTCCTGCTTCTACATCTGGGGAGCCTGCAGCACATGTCCTGGGACCTTACCTCTAAACAGAATCACATTAGGGATGTAAATCACCACTGCTTCCCTGACACATTCGCTTTCAAGAAAGGAAATGAAAAATTATTTTGTGGTGTAGTTTATGTGTGTTGATTGTGCTGAAGAAAAAAGGGACTCAAGCAAACTTCCTGGTGCTGAATAATTTTTAGGAGACATTGTGAGAGAGATGTGGTGAGGATCGCTCATAGTCCCTGGCCAACCATCACATCTGCTTTCTAAGGAAACATCAGCGAAAATTAAATTTAGGAAAAGTGCTGGGATGGGGATCAGGATATGGAGATTTCAGTCCCTATTCTCCCATTAAGGGGGTGAGTGACCTTGTGCAAGTCACTGGATTTTTGACAAGCTTTTATAACACTTTCCATTTGCATAGGTTATATCTAAGGCACCTTGCAGTTCTGTGAATCTTTTGCTTCCTAACCAAAGTGGCCTCCACTATATTTAGACCAAGTAAAAGATATTTGTTTATTAGTGCGTTTTAAAATCATGTTTCAGAAGACTTGGCTGTTAAAGTATGATCTTGATATACTACTTGGTTTCAAAACTAGAAACTAAAACCAGTTTTGTTTTGGGTGGGGGGAGGTGGGAGATTTTCAGTTCTTGGTGGTTACTTTGCATAGATTTTAAAATGTTTGTTTTCCAGCTTAATTTCTCTTTTTTCAAATGGTATCTTTCTACTGTATGAGTTACTTGGTCAAGTACTAGGCATAATTGGAAAAAGAGGCAGACACTGTTAAATCCAGAGGACAGATTTTGCTATGGGGACAGAGATTAGATTATGAAACTTCAACATGCATATAGAGAAGGAGCAAGACAAACCTACAGGGGTGTCACAAGACTTCTGATAAACGGTCTTATTGAGTGCCCACTAGTGGCCAGATGTGCTCTCTAGACAGTACTTTAGATACTCAGTATTAGAACTAGAAATTCTTTAGGTATAACATCTTCCGTTCAGCTGGTAGTAGCTTTCTAAAGTACCATTTTAAAAAAAGGGAAGGGGGAGGTGGGGAGAAAGGAAGAAAGTGAGGAAAGACAGATTCAGAAGTTCAACAGGGAAGTGTCGTGATCAATTATCCATGTCTGTCAAGGGACCGAGCAGAAGATTTGTATCACAAGTGCCTGTCTTTGGTTACCAAGTTTGGTTCTCTCATA
Organism: Anoura caudifer; assembly: GCA_004027475.1. Classification (NCBI taxonomy): domain Eukaryota; kingdom Metazoa; phylum Chordata; class Mammalia; order Chiroptera; family Phyllostomidae; genus Anoura; species Anoura caudifer. The sequence continues at coordinate 598,038 of PVKU01000007.1, forward strand.
GACAGAGAAGTGGGTTTAGGGAAGTTGGGAACATTTAGTGAGAAACCAAGACTAGAACACAAGCAGGTCACCTCCCCCTCCTTTCAGTCAGGTGTGGTTCTTGGCTGGATTTCTCTGAGTCACAAAAATTACCTGTCTATTATTTTTATAAAATAGATTATCTTTGTAGCATAGTCATAGTACACATTCAATAAATACTTTTAACTGTTGTGACCACATCATATTATTGGAGCTGTATTGTATTAGTCTTCCCCACTACAGTGCTGAATGCTTATTTCAAGGACAAGGGCTGATTCTTACTTATTTCCCTATCCCTTAGTGCCTAGTATAGTGTGTGACATATAATAGGTGTGTAAGAAATGATTGTAAATAAAGGAAAAATTAATGATGTCTAGGGAGATACAATAAAGATGCTAACTGCCTCTCCTTTTGCATGTAACTCTTGCCTCCTTTTTCCTTTTCCCTCTCTCTTTTTGTTCCCCTAGTAGTCAGTGCTGTGAGTCACTTAACTAGCTTTAATACACCTTTTTAGAAGATAATATTTCTTTTATTTTTCTCTCTTCACAGAAATGAAAGGTGACATGTCTTCATTATAAAAAAAAATGGCCTCAGCAACTTCTGAAAAAACTCTAGTGGTTAATCAGTTACTTTTTAATATAAATATATATGCTTAATGCTGAATTACATTGTAAAACTCCCAGGCTGATTTATGGCTTCAGTCTGCCTTAATTAACATCGATTCTAGGGGAATAGTAAATGGGAATGGCCTTCACAATTGAGGTTGAACAATGAACTCTCTGGGTGTTGTCCAATTTGTAACATGATTTACATGAAGCAAGCCCTCCCTTTCCCGGGGTTATCCTTTTTTCATCTGGTGTTTAGGACAGGTTATATATAATCCATAGATAGGAACATTTGCTGTCAAATACTTTTGCTGATTTAGAGCTAGGCCACAAAATGGTCACTATTAATAAAGAAGGAGAAAAAAAAAAAACCCAATCTGAGGCTTTGCAGGGATTCCAGCTTCTTGCTATGTGTCATCGCTTGTCCAGTCTGTGGCGTTTTTACGAAGTGGCCATAATGAAAGTCAGATTAAATGCATGGGATATATACATTTAATCAACAGACATTGGAGTCTGTGGTGCTGGAAGAATTATAAGAGCCCCGTGAATGCAAATTTATTGCAAAAGAATCCAAGGGGTCGGGGAATGAATGTCTGCTGAATGGTACTACCTGACACGGGACACCAAAAAACTTTCCAGAGTGAGTGATTTAAGTGTAAGGTTTGGCTTGTAAAGCTGCCAGCTGCTTGGTTTCAAAACTTGAAACATTTCCAAAACATTGGATGAGGCACTTTATATGTGCACTAGAGTAAATACTCTGGTTTTACTGCCAATTTAAATGTGCTCAGTTTACAGTAATGAGCTTGTATAGGCATTACCTTGTTTATAGAAAGTGGAACAGGAAGAAATGAACATTAACCATTACCAGTAGCAATTCCCATTGCTTTCTGCCACAACACTGATGGCATGTATAGTTTCTTCCACTGTGGGAACATGTCACAACTGACATTGGTGTGTACTAGGCTTTAATGCCATGTTGCTTAAACAGAGTAACAAATGCTGTAATTCAGCGTGACTTGGTCAAGGCTGCTCAGACCAGTTCACTGTGTCTTACTACTTTTCCTAAAACTGCTAGCAGCTGAGATGGGAGTCATGGGGCAGTAAATGGGGTGGTGCCTTGATGACACGTCGTGGAGTTTGTTTTAGCTAACCCTGTTTCCCACAAGTGAATCAGTCATGGGAATTACTTTTTGTCTTAGAAATTTATTTGGTGGTCTTTTGATGTTCTATATGGAAGCAGGAGCCTTTGTATTTTGGGAAGACTGGCATAGGAACCCCTTTAGCCCTCTTGTACTCCTGGGGTCGTGTTCCGGACACAGGCAGGTATATTTAGCCTGAAA